>CM019831.1:114011179-114604334 GCA_009763385.1 Coix lacryma-jobi var. lacryma-jobi | reverse complement strand
GAAGAGTAACTCTAGTGGAAAGAGGCGTGAAGAGCGCCAAGTGGTCCGCCGGATCGAAATCTAGAGCTCTTGGTGAGCACTCCATCATGGAGAGCGTGACTTAGGGTCACCACTAGCAGAGGATCGGTGGCAACCTTGGGCTTGCTTCAACGGGGACTAGCTTGGTGGCAACCAAGTGAACCTCGTGATTAAAATCTTGTGTCCCCGTCTCTCTTGTTGCTCTTATTGTTCTTGTTTCCTTGCATATTACGCTTGTTCTTGTGTTCTTCTCTCTCTCCATCCTCTATCTTAGGTTGGGAAGACTCGATCCACATTTTGGCAAGGAACAAAGACTTGGGAAGCTACAATCGTCATCTACATTATCTAGGAAAGTGGGATAATTGCTAGATCTGAGATTGCATCGCATCCATCAATTCATTCGTAGCTTCCTGCAGGTGCCCGGTAGTACCGGCCAAGCATCCCGATAGTACCGGTGTCGGTAGTACCGGCCTAGCAGCCCGGTAGTTCCGACTGCCTGTTCTTTACACTATCTTGTTCTTCATCCTCATTCTTGTGCTAGTGTTTAGTTTTGCTTAGTTTGGTAGCTAAGTTGAGCTCTCTAATTTGGCTGTGTAGCTTGTATTGAGCATTGCTAGTGAGCTTAGGCTTTTGTGCTTTTGCTTAGTGACATGTGTAGGAGCTCCCCGGTTTGATTGAGTACTAGTTGCTTAGGTTTGTGTAACCTTGCAAGATAGAATTGTTTAGGTAAGCTTTAGCTAGCCCGACACCTTATTACATTGTTTAGGATCTTTTGTAAGGTGTCATAGGTATAGTAGAGGGTGTAGTCTTGGCTAGACCGATAGTTTTTAATTCCGCTTTGTTTCGGTTAGCCGGTAAGTTTAATTTTAAAAAGAACTATTCACCCCCCCCTCTAGTCTGTCATCTCGACCTTTCAATGTGTGTTGCTCCTCACATATTTTTTCATTAGGTTCAAATACCCAATCCTTTGGCTTGACATTAAAATTAGGATTAGACCATAAAACATCTCCTGCTGATCATATTGCATTCTGTAAGGCACACATACATATAAGATATTGAAAATTAATACAACTCACTGGTAATATCACATGCATGTATAATATGAGTGACTTACAATGCAAAAAACGTTATGAGTTGTACATCGAGTCTCTGAAGGTTCATCATCAACCACATGTCCTCGAAAGTAACAATGGTCGTTAGTCTGTTACTAACAATACAGTGGTGGTATACACACATTGATGGTGTCGATGCCAACAAATGATGCTCTCATGTACCGGTCATGCAGCCTTTTAATTTAAACACCAGTTGGGATCTCTTCAGTTTATCCCACTTGAGTAGAGACCTTCCAGACACATAGTTATCAGGGACATTTTTGTAATCGTCCTTTGTTGGCTTCCTGATAATTATGGAAATTATCTCAGGCTTTTTGTAACACCCCAGGTGTTAATTAATTAAAATAAATTAGAATCTAATAAGAAAATGGCCAAATCCTAGATGGAGGAAAATCCTAACTAGATTTTGTTGCATTCATTGTCGTTGCACAATTTTTATTGGGTGAAAAAGAATTTATAAACCCGTATATGGCGTACCGGATTTATTCTATTTAGAAAAGCAATAAAAAGATTTATAAAAAGTTTTTGAAATCAAACTCAAGTTTTTATTTTAAAAATATAGGGAAAATATTTTTTAAACTTTGCAAACTTTATTTGGTTTCAAACTGTTTTGAAACTTGTTTTCAAATGAATTTACAAAATAGTTTGCAAAGAAATCAAAAAGAAAGAAAAAAAGGCAAAGGGCCTCAATCCTCCCTCATCCCATCAGCCGGCCCAACTCCCCGCCTCCGTCCAGCCCACCCCGCGTCTTCGCCCGGAGCCCAGCGCTCCTCTCCCCTCCCCTCTTCCCCGGCCTGGCCAAGTCCGGCCCACCAGCCAGCGCCGGCGCCCGATGCAACCCCGCCTCCCTCACCCCACCTCTCTCTCTCTGACTGGCCGTGGTCCCGGCTCCCCTCTCACCGCCGCATGGGCCCAGGCCTGGCAGGACGACCATCTCTTCCCTCCCGCCGCTCTCGCCTCCGAGCTTTACGCTCCGTCAGGCGCCCGCGGCCCTCTCCAACCCCCTCTCCGCCTTCTCGGGGCGATCCCACAGCGATAGGATCGTGCCGCCACCCCTTTCCCTCCTCACCTACAAAGAGCCCGCACCCGAGCTCCCTTCTTTTTCCCCTCTGGAGTCTCCGGGCCTCCTCGCCACCATAGCCCGGCGAAGGCTCAACCTCACCTGCAGAGCACCGCGCCGAGCTCCACACAGTCCCGCGGATCCCCATCCTCCTCATCTGGTTGCGGCGTGTCACGAGCTCAAACCGCATCTACTCCGTCTCGTCTCGGTCCTGGGCCACGACCCAGCTTCGCCGTCCTCGACGGGAGTTCCGAGCCGCGAACGCCGCCTCCGTCGTCGACTCCTCCCGACCGAGCCCCTTTGCCCGGGAAAGCCATATGGTGAGGCTCGCGTTTTCCCCCCTCTATCTCTAGTGCTCTTGGTTCGTTTCCCCGTGGTCCGTAGACCCTTCCGAGGAAACTCCGGCATGGCGCTCATGGCGCCGCCGTGCGCGAAACCTCGCGCAGCCACCCCGTTTCCCCCCCTCCCTGTTGCCTCCCCGGCGTCAAGACGCCCACCATATAGAGCGCGCCCGGAACCCCTCTCCCCTCTCCGCCGCTCCCCCACCAGCCGTAGACCACTGGAGCGCCCACCTCCGCTGGTCACCGGCGAGACCACCGCCGTGCGGTCTCTGATCCTCTCCCGCGCACCGCACAAGCCAGAAAGGAGGAAGCCCCCCAGTGCCGTCTGATCTTCCCTAGACGGTCCGGATCTTCCATTGACCGTGAGTCGACGTGGTCAAACCCATGCCACCACATTCCGCACACCAATCTGGTGAGGCCGCGTGGCACAGAGTCAGCAGCTGCGCGACCGGTCGTGACCCTTTTGCAGATAGGCCCTCCATGTTTCACCAATAAACCCGCCGTCCTTTTTCTTATTCATTGAGTCTGTCGGATCTTACCTCTCAGCCCCTGTCCCTTTTGATAAACGAGGCGCAGTCCTCCGGTTCATCACCACACCGCACGACGCCCTAAGCTTGGTCCACCGCCACCCCCGCCCTTGGCGGTCCACAGCACAGTGATGAGCCGCTACCAGTTGCACGCCGCCACGTGGCACCAGCGCTGGTGATCTGCGTCGTTTTTCAAAAGGCCCCCTGCCTTTCACTTAACCAACCCGCGGTCCCCGCACTATGCGCTGAGTCTCGGTATTTTTCCCCTTTGGCCCCTGTTGTTTCACAAAAATGATGCCCGGTCCTGTTGCCTATTCTTTTCAGATTTAATTTATTTTAAATATACGAAAAGAGGTCAACTTATTTACAGTTTTTGCCACCCAAATTCAAATGCTCATAACTTTCACACGTTTTAACTCCGTTTTGACCCGTTCAACTTGCCGTTAGATTCGTCTCGTTGAGCTCTACGCAGTAGATCAGTTTAATTCTCATTTTACTACTGTTGATGTACTGTTTCATATATTGTTTTGTTTGGGCTATGTATTGATGTGTGATCGAGAGAGTGCAGAGTACGAGGATGCTCCAGGCCTTCTTGTGATCCTGCAGTTTCGACCCAGCTCGAAGGCAAGTGTTCTTGAACATCTTGCACCTATACTTTATTTACTTTTGGTATTAGAGTAGAGTAGATCCTGTAGATGCATGCTTGTCATTAAATTGAATCCCATGTTGGGTTTACTAGATTCTTGTATTATTTTCCTTGTCGCCTGTTTTGGGATGTTCGGGTAGATGTCTTTGCTTAGCCCTACAGTCATGGATGGGATGAGAGTTAAATGGTAATAATCTTGATTAATGATCTATGAAACAATGTGGACATGGTAATTTTGTAGTAACATGGTTATTAGAAAATCCGGCAGGATGGACCCGTTATTGGTGGTTTTGTGTCGTGGGATTCGACAGCTGATTTTGTTTCTAGTTCTGGGCTCGTGCTAGACATTTCCTGCCTGGATCCCTAGGACCCCGGTTCTTGGACAAGTAACCCGGCAAAACAGCGCAACCATGAGATCTGGATGGGCTGGACCAGGTTAATTAATTGTTTCCTCCAAGTTATGCTGCACGGGGTTGTATAGTGACTCAAGAGGGGTCCTTTGGGGTCGTTGACTTATGGAGAGGGGAGAACCCTTAGAGTAGTGTAACACAGGCTTGGAGGGGCTTTGTAAGGCCTTGCAGTGCAACCCGCTATGCACCTCGGCAGTGTCTAGCGTGACGGTAATGCACCGACTCATGGGTAACGATGTGCAACCTCTGCAAGTGTAAAACTGATATATCAGCTGTGCTCACAGTCACAAGCGGGCTTGGACTTCTTCGAGATTAGTTGGTTCTGGTTGGTCTAGTTCGGGTCATCTGATGGACTTCAGGTGCGGTTGCCTGATGGACTTCAGGTGTGGGTGCTTGGTGCGACTCCAAGTACAAGTTGCTTGGTGTGACTCCAAGTGTTGTTGCTCGGTGTGACTCCGAGTGTGGTCTTGCTCGGTGCGACTCCGAGTGTTGTTACTTTTTCTACAGTGTATGTGGTTATAACCTAGTAAATAGGTGCATAGGATTAATAGGATTTATAGGATGTGTTGCTTTAGGCGCTTGAGTCAAACAAAGTCAGCCTACCTTTGTTATTAACCTCATAAGCATATATTTCCTACACTTGCGGAGTACATTTTGATGTACTCACCCTTCCTCTTTGAACCCCCTGCTACCCCACCCAGACGTTGGAGTCTACGACGCGGAGCAGGAGTACCGAGAAGACGGTGGATCCGACCTAGACGACTTGCACTAGGATGCGCGGCCCCCCCGTCGACCTTCCTGTGAGTGGCGTCCAGTTTCCGCGAGTCTACATCAGAGTCTGTTGAGAGTCTGTACTTTTCTTTTAGACCCGAGGGTCATTTTTGTAATAATGTTTGATATATTAATAAAGCATTATTTTGATATTTACTTTGATGTCGATATATGTCGGGGGAACACAGGGGTACCCCCAATCAACACCAAACAAATAGGTTAAACCTAGAACACCAATTAATAAACCCAGCTAGTTTACCTTCCAAGAAACCAACCCTCGGAGCCTGCAACGCTGGCCCACCGCCAGGAGCTTAGACTTGCCAAAACCTACCGACCGCCTCCTGGTAACCTACCCCTCGAGCCTGCTACAGCTATGCACCGCTCCTCGGGACCCCGCGCGGGGACCTCGAGCCTCCAGCACGATAGCCTATCCCTCGAGGCTCATCACACCCTAGGCTCGAGCTGGAGCTCAACCTCCGCTCACCCAAGCCCTCCACGCCCGGCCTCGAGCGAGCGCTCCACTACCCTTCGAAGCCCTCACAACGAAGAGAAGCTTCCTGCTCTTCAACCCCATACCGTGCATTTAATGCATCCACCTACTCCAGTCACGTCCTCTGCAACCCGACGTGTCCCACAGTGAACCAGGGCAGAGCCAAGTCTCGTTTTCACACAAGTATGGGTAAAAAGGCACCAGTACGGCACTGTTTACTCCATATCTTTATGTTTGCACGTCCAAGCCCACTCTCGAGGCCCGGATACCTGCTGCTCTCAATCGGGTTTCCCGGGACTTGCCCATACCTGCGGGGACTCGAACCCCCGCAGGTGCCACCTCGAGCCGGCTCTGAGCCCCTCGAGCCCTGGCTACTTTCACGCTATTAGAGGACAGGTACCCCAAGACCCGGAGGGACCCGCCGTGTCCTGCACGTGCCGGGATGGGTGCTGTACGGCTTCCACGTCGCCACGCCTCCACGTCCGCGCCCAGGATGGAGGCCACGCATCAAGGACGCCTCACACAGCAACACCCACGTTGGCTACATGGCCTTCGACAAGACAGAGTTCCTGCCCTTCGCCATACCGAGCGTTGTACATGTCAATCCTGTGTAAACCCTGGCCTCCTCTTGATCTATAAAAGGGGACGCTAGGGCCCTTCGCGCACAAGGGACAACGCACGAGTCCATACACACACACATTCGAGTTCGGACTCCGGTCCACGCTCACTGAGCTTGTATTCCGCCCCTGTACAAGCACTTAGGTGCAAGTAATACAGAACCTCCTCCCCCGTTGGACGTAGGGCCTTCTTTGCCCGAACCAGGATAAATCCTTGTGTCATCTCATCATCCCCATCCAGGAAGAGAGCACGCGATCATATTACTCGTTGGTGTCATACCCCCGGTTCCGAAACACCGACAGTTGGCGCGCCAGGTAGGGGCCTTCGCGTGTCGGAGTCGATTTCTCGTTGTTTTCTGGATGGCTTCATCCCCTCCTTCGTTCTCGGCTGGTGCCGTCGTCTGGTTCGGGAGCCTCGAGTTCCTGGCCACCGGCAGCGGCAACGAGCTGACCCTGCTCTCCACGGAGAGCCCGAGGGCGGAGGGCGTCACGCGACCACCCCGCGCGGGGGACGTGGCGCGTCGCCCGCACCACCACGCATCGCCCACCTCGTGAGCGCCCGTCGTCACCATCGTCGCCAGGAACAGGCGGTGCCCGCGGCGTACACCCACTTTCCCCCTCGGCGGCGCAGAGTCCCCAAGGGGAAGCTTGCCCGGCGCGCAGCCCGGAGACACTTCCATGGCGCGTGCGCCCTCCCCCCCCGCAGTTCGCGTTCGTTCACGCGCACGGACCGGAGCCTGGCCAGGGCCCCGAGCCGTGCTCCGTCGACACCACCTGGCCTCCTCCCCGCACGGGGTGTACACACGCTCGACGCCAGCGGTTCCCGTTTGGCCTCAACACTCCGCGGCTGTTTACGCCCACCACCTCGACGAGCGCCATCAGGACCGGGCGGCCCGGCGCAGAGCGGGAGGAGCGTCCGGGCGTACTCCTACGAGCCACCACCGACCTGGAGATCGTCTACCCCGCGCACGTCGACCGCGGCCTCTCACGAGCCGTCGAGCCACCTCGTCGAGCCACCTTCGGGGAGTGGTACCGCGAGCTGCAGTCCCGGCACGAGCCAGGGCGGCGCGGCATCAGCAGCTCCGACTCCGATGAGTACGACTACCACGACCCTGACCTCTGGGACCCCACCAGGGAGTGCTTCCAGCTCGAGGGGGTCGTGGACGACGCCGAGGACGACGGCGACGACGACACCAGGCCGGCGCTCAACCTCGAAGAGCCCGGAAACGTGGCTGCGGCAGGAGGATCACGCGTTCAGGGGAGGAACGAACCCCCGCACCGGCTGCACCATCTCAGCACAGCGACGACCGGGCGGCGCAGCTCGCGCAGCTGCGGGAGGCCATCGCCAAGGCTGAGGAGGAACGACAGCGCCTGGCGCTGCAACTCGAGAAAACTATAGCACAGGAACCAGCCCAGCCTCGAGGCGCCGGTGTTCGTGGCCGCGCTCGAGAGGTCCACCGGCAGATCCTCGAGGACGGGGCACCAGCACGCCCCGAGGTGCGTTTCCCGCGAGCCGGGCAGAACGTGGTGGCGGCGGCAATGCTGCTCCGTGATCTACCCGCCGTCTCCAACCCTGACGCCAGGCGCATGCTTGGGGAAATGAAGAACCTCCTCGAGACAGCCGCTGTGCAGCAGGCCGAGAGCTCAGCCTCGCGACGGCGCGGGCGGCCTCGGGGAAACCAGCAGACACGCCCCGCAACGAGCGCGAGACGTCCGTCCACCAGCCGGACGCCTCTCGAGCTAGGCCAGTCCGGGAACGGATCGTCGACAACCGGCCACCTCGAGACCCCAATGACGCCCGCAACGACATCAACCGCCGGCGCAAGGACAAGGGGCCCAAGAGCGTGGCTATAGCGCCCATCGAGGGGGCGCTACGACAGCGACGAGGACCGGCAAGCCCTCGAGCCCCCGGGCCCAGAGTCTTCAGCCGGGCCATCCGCAGCTCAACCCTCCCCGACCGCTTCCGACCACCGACCAACATCGTGAAGTATGACGGGGAGGTCGAGCCCAAGCTCTGGCTCTCGGACTTCCGCCTAGGCTGTCAACTGGGCGGAGCGAAGAGCGACGACCGTGTGATCATACGCCAACTCCCACTTTACCTCTCGGACACCGCCCGTCGGTGGCTCGAGGGGCTCCCGCCGGATCGGATCCATGACTGGGCCGACCTAGTCAGGGTCTTCGACGGGAATTTCAAGGGGACTTGCGTGCGCCCAGGCAACCCCTGGGATCTACGGCGTTGCAGGCAGGCAGCGGACGAGCCCCTCCGCGACTTTGCTCGGCGATTCTCGAAGCAGCGCCTCGAGCTCCCCCACGTGCCTGATGAGGACGTCATCTCAGCGTTCCTCGCGGGCACGACATGCCAAGAGCTAGTTCATGAGCTAGGGCGCTACCGTCCCAGGACGGTCGAGGACCTGATGGATCGTGTCACCAGCTTTGCCTCAGGTGACGAGGCAGTGGGGGCCTTCTTTGGCCGCTCCACGGACAAAGGTAAGGCGGTGACCGCGCCGGAGGGCTCGAACAAGGGCAACGACGCCAAGAACCGCAACAACACAACAACAACAAAAGAAGAAGAACAAGCAAAGGTCAAAAGGCGAAGCGCGACGCCGACGACGACACGATGAAGAAGTGCTCATGGGCGCCCTCGACCATAAGAAACCTCGAGGCCCCCCTGACGGGGCTGTTTTCGACCAGATGCTCGAGGACCCCTGCCCTTATCACAAGGGCCTCGTAAATCACAAGCTAAAAGACTGCCGACTGTTGAAGGGCTTCTACTCCAAGCTCGCGACAAGAAGGAAGACGCGCCTAAGGGCAAGGACAACAATCAACGCGACGACGGGACGCGGACTTCCCCCCGGTGCGCGACTGCTTCATGATCTACGGGGGCCCGACCGTCGGGCTCTCTCCCCGAGAGACGAGCCGGTCCCACGCCCGCACTCCGCCCCGACGCCCCCCGTACCTCGACTGGTCTGATGCGCCGATCACATTCGACCGTGACGACCATCCGGATCATGTCGTAAATCCGGGAGCATACCCTCTTGTCGTCGACCCCGTCATCATCGACGTACGGTTCTCCAAGGTGTTGATGGATGGGGGCTCGAGCCTCAACATCATATACCTCGAGACCCTCGACCTCCTGGGGATTTCGAGGGACCAGCTCCGACCCAGCGTTGGGGGGTTCCACGGAGTCGTACCTGGGAAGAAGGCACACCCCCTCGGGCGCATCACCTGCCTGTCTGCTTTGGCACGCCGGCCAACTTCCGCCGGGAGACGCTCACCTTCGAGGTGGTCGGGTTCCAAGGGACCTACCACGCCATCATCGGCAGGCCAGGCTACGCCAAGTTCATGGCGGTTCCCAACTACACGTACTTGAAGCTCAAGATGCCGGGGCCGAAAGGGGTCATCACCATCGACACCTCCTACGAGCACGCGTACCACTGCGACGTGGAGTGCGTCGAGCGTGGGGAGGCCAACGTCCACCTCGACTCGCTCGAAGCCCTAGCGGCCTGGCCACCGAAGAGGCCCCTGAAGCAAAACGTCACGCCGGCGCCTTCGAGCCGGCAGAGCACACCAAGCTGATACCCGTCGACCCACCTCGACCGATGGCAAGACGCTGGCCATCAGTGCCAGCCTCGAGCCTAAATAGGAAGCAGTGCTCGTCGACTTTCTCCGCGCGAACATCGACATGTTTGCGTGGGGCCCCTCGGACATGCCAGGCATACCGAGGGGAGTCGCCGAGCACGCCTTGGAGATCCAGGCCGGGTCCAGACCGGTGAAGCAACGCCTGCGCCGCTTCGACGAGGAGAAGCGCAGGATCATCGGCGAGGAGGTGCACAAGCTTTTGGCGCCGGGTTCATCAAGGAGGTATTTCACCCAGAGTGGCTAGCTAACCCTGTACTAGTTAGGAAAAGAATGGAAAAATGCGGATGTGTGTAGACTACACTGGTCTGAATAAAGCGTGTCCAAAAGTTCCATTTCCTTTACCTAGAATTGATCAGATTATCGATTCCACTGCGGGGTGTGAAGTACTTTCATTCCTCGATGCGTATTCCGGCTACCACCAGATTAGGATGAAAGAATCCGACGAGCTCGCTACCTCTTTTGTTACGCCTTTTGGTATGTATTGCTACGTTACAATGCCCTTCGGCCTTCGAAACGCCGGGGCAACGTACCAACGTTGCATGCAGCATATCTTTGGCGAACACATAGGCAAAACCGTCGAGGCCTACGTCGATGACATCGTGGTTAAAACCAAGAAAGTCGGGAACCTCATCAGCGATCTCGAGACCACGTTCGAGTGCCTCCGGGCCAAGAATGTGAAGCTCAACCCCGAGAAATGTGTCTTTGGTGTGCCCCGGGGCATGCTACTTGGCTACATTGTCTCACAACGGGGGATCGAGGCCAACCCCGAAAAGATCTCAGCAGTCACGAGGATGGGCCCAATTCGAGACCTCAAGGGCGTACAGAAAGTGACAGGCTGCCTAGCTGCTCTCAGTAGGTTCATCTCGAGGCTAGGGAAAAGGCGCTACCTCTCTACCGCTTGCTGAAGAAGACGGAACGCTTTGCGTGGACCCTTGAAGCCGAGGACGCCCTAACCAAGTTGAAGGGGTTGCTGACTTCCGCGCCAATCCTCGTGCCACCACGACCAGCCCAGGGTGACGATCCCCCCGAGTCCCTTCTCCTCTATGTGGCCGCAACCACTCAGGTGGTCAGCGCGGTCATAGTCGTCGAGAGGCACGAGGAGGGTCGTGCGTTGCCGGTCCAACGGCCGTGTACTTCACCAGTGAGGTACTCTCCGAGGCCAAGGTCCGGTACCCGCACATCCAGAAGCTGCTCTACGGCATCATCATCACGAGGCGCAAGCTCCAGCACTACTTCCTCGCTCATCCCAACGGTGGTGTCATCCTTCCCCCTCGGTGAGATCATCAACAATCGGGAGGCCACGGGGCGCATCGCCAAGTGGTCCGCCGAGCTAATGGGGGAGGCCATCACCTACGCCCCCGAAAAGCCATCAAGTCGCAAGCGTTGGCGGACTTCGTTGCTGAATGGACCGACACCCAGCTCCCGCCGGCACAAATCCAAGCCGAGCTCTGGACCATGTACTTCGACGGATCCCTCATGAAGACGGGGGCAGGCGCAGGCCTGCTCTTCATCTCACCCCTCGGAGTCCACATGCTACCTGCTACGCTTGCACTTCCCCGCCTCCAACAACGTCGCCGAGTACGAGGCCCTCGTCAATGGGCTGCGCATCGCCCTCGAGCTCGGGGTCCGACGCCTCGACGTTCGAGGGGACTCGCAGCTCGTCATCAACCAGGTTATGAAGGCTTCGAGCTGCATCGATCCCAAGATGGAGGCATACTGCGGAGAAGTGCGCAAGCTAGAAGACAAGTTCTACGGCCTCGAGCTCAACCACATCGCTCGAAAATACAACGAGGCCGCAGACGAGCTGGCAAAGTTGGCGTCCAAGCGCGGCACGGTTCCACCAGATGTCTTCTCGAGGGACGTTTTCGAGCCATCCGTCAAAATCGGCCCGGGGGCTGGCCCCTCGACGCACACCTCGAGCCAGACGCGGGGGCTCGACCATTAACGCCACCCCTCGAGAACGACCCCTCGACATCCGATGAGGCAATGCAGATTGATACGCCCGCCTCTCCTTCATCGCGACCCCTCGACTGGCGGACGCCCTTCCTCGACTACCTGACGCAAGGCGTGCTACCGGAAGATAAGACGGAGGCCCGACGCATCGCTCGAAGGGCCAAGACCTACGTCATCTACGGCGACGAAAGAGAGCTGTACCGTCGAAGCCCATCAGGAATCCTTCAACGCTGCATCCCCCTCGAGGAGGGACGCAGGCTCCTCGACGACATGCACTCGGGGGCTTGCGCCCATCACGCAGCGCCAAGGACCCTGGTAGGGAACGCCTTCCGACAGGGCTTCTACTGGCCAACCGCCATCGGAGACGCCAGGCGCCTGGTCCAAGCTTGCCAAGGGTGTCAGTTCTACGCCAAGCAAACGCACCAGCCCGCGCACGCCCTGCAGATGATCCCCATCACTTGGCCGTTTGCCGTCTGGGGGCTCGACCTCGTGGGCCCCCTCAAGACGACACTGGAAAGTACACGCATGTGCTCGTGGCCATCGACAAATTCACCAAGTGGATCGAGGCCAAGCCCATAGGCGACCCCACCTCCGAGAAGGCTGTCGAGTTCATCGCCGACATCATGTACCGGTTTGGGGTGCCTAACGTCATCATCACCGACAATGGCACCCAATTCACGGGCAAAAAGTTCACCAACTTCTGCGACGACAACAACATTCGCGTGACCTGGGCCTCGGTCGCGTACCCTCAATGCAACGGGCAGGTCGAGCGCGCCAACGGCATGATACTCCATGGGCTGAAGCTGTTCAAGACCCTCAAAAACTTCGGAAAGGGGTGGGCTGCAGAGCTCCCCTCGGTGCTGTGGGGCCTCAGGACTACGCCGAGTCGAGCCACCGGGTTCACTCCGTTCTCCTAACCTACGGCGCCGAGGCTGTCTTGCCTACGGACCTCGAGTACGGCTCCCCTCGACTTCGAGCCTACAACGAGCAAACCAACGATGAAAGGCTCGCCAACGCCAAGGACCAACTCGAGGAGGCCCGAGACGTGGCGCTCATCAACTCCGCGCGCTACCAGCAAACACTTCGACGCTACCACGACAAGCACGTGCGCAAGAGGGACCTGGCGGTGGGGGACCTCGTGCTTCGACGACTGCAGGATAATCGAGGGCGCCACAAGCTCACCCCTCCATGGGAGGGCCCATACACCGTAGCTGAAGTGCTCAAGCCAGGAACGTACAAGCTCTACGACGGTCAAGGCAGGATCCTGGCGAACGCATGGAACATATCTCAGCTACGTCGCTTCTACCCTTAAGGCCTCGAGGCCTTGTTCATTTTGTTGCTTTGTACAAACACGTTGAATATGAATGAGCCAACTCGTGCACCATCTTTCATATTACTTAGCAACTTAAGGTAGCCTCGACCCTGCCTTGCTCAGGGTCGAGCCTTCCTCGGGGGCTGACAGGGGGGAACCCCCTCCCAGACTCCGGAAAAAGCGCGTTTTCTTTTCAAAAAATCGACCCTCGTCTCGACTCGCACCTCGAGCATACTAGCAGCGTCTAAATCCGTAAATACCCTGAGCCTCCAAGAGTCGGGGGGCGTCGACGTAGACGGCCACCTACGCCCCCGGCTACGGTACCCTACCTACGCCTCCCTCGAGGAACTCGTGACGCGTATCGAAGGAACAGGACCAAGCCGGTTGAAGCTCGAGCTAGCGACAAAGAGAAGTGATCGAATAAATTTGAAAAGAAACAGCTTCTTTAAATAAACAAGTCATATACACATATTGACCTCGACAGGCCATAAGTCATGATTTGAATTCTTACAAGGGCCTCGATGCCCAAATTTGGCACGCAGGCCTCATTCTTCATCCGTCTGGAATTCCTCCCCAAGCTCTTCTGCCGCGGGCTCAGCCTCGACATCCGGCCAGAAGGAGGGGCCACCTACACCACTGTCCGCATCAGGAGGCAGCACGTCCTCCTCGAAGAGCTTGGCGAACGCCGCCCCCGGCCTCTCCACCTTCTCCAAGATCTTGTCGACGCGGCGGTCGTTCCACTCCTCGTCCTTCCCCTCGATCTCGATGAAGCCCTTGGCAACAACGTTGACCGGGTAGCGGAAGCCGGAGCGGACGGCCGCAAACGCCTGCTTTACGCCGTGGTGGAGAGCGCTCCTGACGCGGTCCCGCGCGGCTACATCGAAGAAGCACAGGGCGTCAACCAGGGCGTCGCCTCGAGCCACCGCCCTCCACCGCGGCCACCGGGTCGGCACCCCACATAGAGCTGAGCCGGTCGAGGGTGCAGCGCGCCCGTTCCGCCACCATGGTCTCACCCCGGAGTTGCTCCACGAGAGTCTGATTCGTCTCACGGAGCTCCTCGGCGGTCTTCTCGACGTCTATGCAACAAGCAAGAAAGAATGAGACCGCGACGTGACAAAAAACCTCGAAATCAAGGCAAAGACAAGGCATGAAAATTACCATCGCAGTGCGCGCCCAGAGCAGCGAGGTCGCTGGTGAGGCCCTCGACGCGCTGCTCGAGCCTACGCTTCTCGGACAGCACGTCAAGCTTTTCGGCCCTGAGGCCTTCGACCAGCTTGCCCGTATCGGCAAGGGCCAGATCCTTCCGGATCACCTCTTGCCGCGCCGCCTCCGCTGCAGCCTGGGCGGTGGCGACACCATTCTTGGCCTCCTCGGCCTCCTTCTTCGCCGCCTCCGCCGCGGATCGGGCGGTGGGCGGCTTCGCTTTGGGCCCTCTCGGCCTCCTTCTTCGCCGCTTCCGTCGCAGATCGGGCGGTAGCGGCCTCACTTCGAGCATCGGCGGCATCCTTCTTCGACGCCTCCGCCTCGGACAGCGCGGTGGTGGCCTCCTCCTTTGCCTGAGCGGCCTCGTCCCGAGCCCCCGAGCCTCCGCCTGTGCGGCGTTGAGCCGGCTCGCCATCTGGGCGTTCCGATCCAGCTCGGCACGGAGCTCTTGGAGTTGCGCCTGCGCCTTCGCGAGGGCAGCCGCCGCCTGCGCGGACCTCTCCGCTTCCTCCGAGAAGGACTGCTCCGCCTCCGCCACGAGCGCGGCCAGCTCCCTGAAGATCAACCCCGCCTCCCGCGGAGTTCCCTGCTGAGCCGATCGCTCCACGGGGATCATGGCGCGGGAGGAGCTCGGCGCGTCGGGATATGGCCACGCCGGTCGATCAAGCTCGACGTGGGCGGGCCCTCGACCTCCGGCTCAAGCAGCGCCAGCTGCAAACCACCAACCGGCGGCACCGGCTGTGGCTCTCCCCGCACCTCCGCCGTCTCCTCCTGCTGCTTCGCCCGAGGCGATGGTACGGCCTCGCGTAGAGGCAGGGACTCGAGCGGTAGCGGGTCGCTCGAAGGGTGGCTCGTCGCCAACCTCTCCCCCTCATCGGGTCCTCCGCGCTCTCGTCGACCCCGGCCAGTGCCTCGAGCGCTTCCTCCAGCGTTGAGCCCTCGACCGGGGGCGGCACCCGCTCCAGCTCGTCCAGGAGCTCCTCCACCGTCGGCACCTTCTCCACCGACGCCTCTCCCTCCTTCCCCTTCTCCGCGGCCGGCTCGCGTCGACCGGGGACTCGAGGGCCGCCGACCCTTCAGCCCCAGACGCCAACGGAGCCATGCTTGTCTCGGGAGCTCCCCCCGAGATGGTCGTCGCAACGGGGGGAGGTGTGGCCCTCTCGATAGGCGCCACCCGAGGAGGAGGAGGAAGAGGAGGGTGCGGTGCCGCGACGGACGCGGTGGTGGCGGGCTCGGCGCTAGGAGCCGTGGTCCCTGCTGAAGAAGGAGAACGACGTCGTCAGAAACAGGAAAAAGCTTCGACCCCTGTGGTCGGCGTCGGCCTCACCGAGATCCGCGGCGGCCATCTGGCTTCCCCGAGCCATGGCTGCTCGAGCCTTCGCCAGCCAAGCGGCCTCCCCAGTGGAAGAAGGAGCCATACCTCGAGGTGCTTGGGCCTCGGCAGAACTCGAGGTCTTGGCCCGCTTGGACGCTGCGGGGACCATCTCCTGCCGGGGGCGCTTCTCCCTGAAAACCAGAAAACAGCCCAATCACCAAAGGTAAAAAGGTAAAGTTTCCCTACCAACGAAATAAGGAGACCTACTCACCCAAAGCGAGGGCGGGACCTCTTCCCCGAATCGCCGGACCCGCTCAGGGGCTTCGAGCCCGCCCCATAGCTCGAGCCACGCCCCTGAGCCTCTCCACGTGCTTGGACGGGGGGAAAGCGCCCGATGCGTCTTGTGGCCCGACCCCAGTGGGGAGCTCTCCTCCTGCCTTTTGTCCCGGGGGGACCGCGTCCCCCTCGAGCGGATCCTCGTGGCGCCCTTCCTTGCGCGGGCTCCGGGACCTGCTCCGGCGCACGTGCCGGCGGTCGCGTCCCCCCGCGTCGGTCTCCTTCTCCCTGACGACGGTGCGGTGAGGAGCTCCGGGAGCGCTCACGGCTCCCCACCCTGACGGTCATCATGGCGGGGGCTCGACGCCCCCTCATGTTGCCCGCTCCTCCGCGGGCTCGACGCCGCCCTCGGCGACTTGCGGCGATCGGACCCGGAGTCCCTCTCGACGTGTTGGCCGCTTCTCGAGGGCCGGCCCTTCTCGAGACCCCCCGCATGGGCAGACGTGGTCCGTGGCCTCCTTCTGTGCCGCGGCGACGGTGCCCCGGGTCCGAGGCTTCCTTGCGTCCGGGGGCACGTCCGGCTACGGAGCTCGACGGGCCTTGAGCCCCCGACGAGGCAGGGCTCGGCGCCGCCTTCCGCGGCTGCGTCCCGCGCGATCCCTTCGCCCGAGGGACCTCCAAGACATCCTCCTGCACAGAGGAACGGTCAGCCCGGACGTCGACGACCCCCGCACGCCTCAGACGCGCATCCATCCCCTCGTCGTCACCTATCCTCCTCATCATCACTCTCCTCCTCCGAGCTCGAAGAGCTGAGCTCGGGGGACCCATCTCCAGGCTGCCGGTTACGACGAGCCTTCGCCAGCCTCTGCTCCCGAGCCGAGCGACGCAAGTTTTTGTCTTTCTCTTTCTTCTTTCTGGCATCCTTGCTCTCCTTGTCTTTCTGAGCAGAGAGGCGCCTCACCTGGGTATCCGCGGCGTCCTCCCTCACCGGGGGCCTCGACGCACGACAAGTAAACGTCCCCTGCGAAGAAGAAGAAGCATGACGAGAAAAAACCACAAGAAGAATGTACAAGGTTCGGAGACAGAGAAAGGGGGAGGAGGCTCGGGACAGCTTAGCTCGAGGGGGGCTTACCAGGTCGAGACACCCCTTGTCGGGTGCCATGGCGATTAGGTTGGTGTCCTCGGGGACGAACGACCCTTGGATCGTGATCGACACCCGGGAGACGCCCTCGTTTCGAGGCAACCTCTCCTCGGCCATCCTCGACCGATTTAGCGCCTCGAGCTGGGCTTTCGGCCCCATCTCGTGCATAAGAACGGGGCGGTCCGCCAGCGAAAGAACCCTTCGCTGATGGAACGCCCAGATGACCGCCTGAACGGTCAGATTCTTCTCGTCCACCAGCATCTTCATCATCTTCATCAGCGGAACCAGGTGGCGTTGCCTGTCCGCCGCGACACCCCAGGTCCACTTCTCCGGGCACTGAGTGAGGACCCTGCCGGTGTACTGCTGAAGGAGACCACCTTCATTCCACAGGTAGAACCAGTGGTCGTCCCACCCGGCCTGGTTGGTGGAAAGCTTGTAGCGGAGGTATTCGCGGGGGACATTGGCCGACGAGGTCCCAGTCCTCGCAGTGATGGTGAGGGAGCCCATGCGCACGAGCCGCCTCCCGCTCGGCTTCAAGGCCTTGATGAAGAGCTCGCCCCGGAAGAGGTGGACAAACATCTCCCGGTGTGGCTCGATCTTCAGGTACCCCTCGCACACCGCGGCGAAGATGGCGGCGTGCGAAATTGAGTTGGGGGAGAAGTGTTGCAGCTCCACCTCGTAGTGGTGGGTCAACGCCCGCATGAAGCGGCTTGGCGGAACACCGAGCCCCATGCAGTGGTAGCGCGTGAAGCTCACCACATACCCCTCCGGCGGGTGCGGCTCCCGGTGATCCGCCGACGGGACAGCCCACCACGCGGGTCCCTCCTCCGGGTTGGGACGGAGAAGCCCCTGGGCCACCAATGAGTCCATCTCGCGCTGCGTCACCTTCGTCGGGCTCCAGTCCTCGGCCGGCAGCGCTTGTGTCTGGGCAGCCATGGCGATGACGGCGCGCACCCGAGCAGCGGACGGACGGCCGGAAAATTCCCAATCGACTAACCCGAGGAAGAGGGCGCGTGAAGGCTACGGCGGCGGTAAAGGCAAAGGCAAAGTAAAGGGTTCCTCTTCCCCTCTTTCAATATTTATAGGAGAAAACCCCAGCGGGCGGGGTTTCCCACGAAGGTGGAAAAAGTAACCGCACACATTTAATGTGCCCACCTAACCGCATCTCGAGCTGGTCGACAGGTACACGCGGCAACTCCGCATTCGCTCCACTTCTCCGGGCCCACCACGGACGCCGCTCCGACTTCTTGTCGGTCGCCCTAGCGCCACAATCTCCACTACCTCGCCTAAAAAGGCGCGCCCAACGGGCAGAAGGTTTCCAAGTGACGGAGGCTTCTTCAGGAAGGTAAAAACGGGCCCCGGCCCTAAGTCTCGAAGCAGCGAAGGCTGGCCCTCGAAGAGGGTTCGACAGCCGGCTTCGAGCACTCGAGTCAAGGACACTAAGGGGCGCCACTCGCAGCATCGCTCGAGGGCCAAGCCCTCGAGGCCCCTCACGTGTATCCAAGGCGGGGAGCACGACATGCAGTGAGATCCCCTCGGAGGGAGGCATTGAGCCACCGGGTCCTATCGAATGGACCCGGCACTCCTGCAGACTGAGCACCCATGCTTTATGAGATCGCCTCTGGGCTACAGTCGACCCCATTGAACGGGGCACGAGGTCTCACTTGGATTCCCCCGTTACCAGCTCACCGGTGTGACACCCCAATTTTAAGAACAAAATTGGAGCACAATATATGTATGCCAGGATCAATTTTCATACATATATCCACATCATAGTAAATATCAAAACAATGCTTTATTAATATATCGAACATTATTACAAAAATGACCCTCGGGTCCAAAAGAAAAGTACAGACTCTCAGTCTAACTCTAATGTAGACTCATGGAAACTGGACGTCATCTCCACAGGAAGGTCGACCGGGGGTTGCGCCATCCTAGTACAAGTCGTCTGGGTCGTATCCACCGTCTTCGGGGTACTCCAGCTCCGCGTCGTAGACTCCAACGTCTGGGTGGGGTAGCAGGGGGTTCAAAGAGGAAGGGTGAGTACATCGAAATGTACTCCGCAAGTGTAGAAATTATATGCTTATGAGGCTAAAAACAAAGGTAGGCTGACTCTGTTTGACTCAAGCGCCTAAAGCAACACATCCTATTAAATCCTATTTCCTATGCACCTATTTACTAGGTTATAACCACAGTCTCCAACGGTAACAGTAACCACACTCGGAGTCACACCGAGCAAACCACACTCAGAGTCACACCGAGCAACCAACACTTGGAGTCCACCAAGCAACCGTACTTGGAGTCGCACCAAGCACCTACACCTGAAGTCCATCAGGCAAACCACACCTGAAGTCCATCAGATGACCCGAACCAGTAACCAACTAATCTCGAAGAAGTCCAAGCCCGCTCTTGACCGTGAGCACGGCTGATATATCAGTTTATTTACTCTGCAGAGTTTGCACATCTTTACCCATGAGTCATGTTGCCCTTGTGCCCGAGGTAGCCAGTCTCTTAACCCACTTCCAAGGTGAGTCGGCAGGGTTCACTACAAGGCCGTTACAAAGAGTCCTCCTATGCGTATTAGTTCCATATGTCACGACGTAGAGCTACCTTCCGTAATAACTCCAGGTCTGGCGCCCGAGCCTGGGAATCACTCCCGTACCAAGCAGTATCCTGCGTAGAAGAAGCCCTGTCCCATGTCCATATGTAACTAATAACGACATAAGGCTTCTCTAATTAATTAGCCAGTCCCAGAGCCATATAGGCCTCAGGGTTTGCGCTGTTTTGCCGGGTTATAGGCTTCGAGAACCGGGTCCTAGGGATCCAGGCAGGATAACAAACCACAAACCCAAACCAACGCCAAGTCCCATGGCAAACTGTAACGCCGAGTCACACGGCAACCGTACGCCAAGTCACATGGCACCACACCACCACACGGTCCATCCTGCCGGATTTACCTACTCACCATACTACAACATTACCAGCCACATGTTTCATAGATCATTAATCAGAATTAATATTAACCATCCCATCCCAAGACAGCAAGGCTAAGCATGACTTCTACCCAATCCATCCCAAACCGGGTGTCAAGGAAAATATAATCGAGTGCTAGTAAACCATATCATGGGATTCAATTTAAGACTGCATGCAACTACTGGATCTAACTACTCTAACTCAAAATAAAATAAAAATAGGAGCAAGATGTTCAAGGACACTTGCCTGCGGGCTGGGTCGAATCAACTGGATCACAAGGGTCTGGAGCGACGAAGACACAAGGTTGCTCCAGGGGTTCCACGTAGCTCACGCTCGCTGGATCAAACATCAAACATGGCCCAAACAAGACAATATAAATAACAGTACAACAACAGTATGAAAACAGGAAATAAACTAAACTAACGCGTAGAGCTCGACGAGACGAATCTAACGCAAGTTGAACGGGTCAAAACGGAGTTAAAACGAGCAAGTTATGGGCTTTTGAATTTCAGTGGCAAAACTGTAAATAGATCAAAGTCATTTTCGGTTTAAAATAAAAGAAAACTGATTTTTAATGGCATCTGGACCGGGCCTCAATTGTTTGAATGTGCAGGGTCTAGGTTGTAAGATCCGCCAGACTCAATGAATAGGAAGGAAAGGACGGCGGGTTGATTTCGTAAGACTGGAAGGGTTTTTATATAAAACTTGCGGGGCATCCAGCGGGTGCAGGCGCCGGCGCCACGTGTCAACGTGCGATAGGCGCGGGCGTGGTGGACTGAGTCTCGTTTTCCAGAGAGCGCGGGGGTTAGATCGGAAAAAGGTGCAGACCCAGTGCACAGTGCCCTCAGAGCGCGGGTTGATTTCCCAAAAGCTGGAGGGTCTTTCTGCAAAACGTTCCGCACCCTCGGTGTGGACTGCGCAGCTGCTGACCTGGCCCCACGTGGCGAGCCGCTACTGGTTGGGTGCACCACGCCACACGTGGTCCGGCTGACGTGGCGAAGGAAGACCGCGTCCACGGCACGGTGAGCCTGGTCCATACCGGTTCGGCCATGCTGATCTAATCGTGGCCGTAGAAAACGAAATGAACGGCTTTGAGAAGAGGAGGGGGGTTCTCTCGCCGGCCGGCGCCAAAGCACACGGCGGTGCTTCTTCCCAGCGCGGCGGCGCCATGCCTCCACGGCGGAGGAGCTTCGGCTCAAGGCCACAGGGCATAGGAGGGCTAGGCAAGGGTACCGGGAGAGAGCGGGAAGGGAGACGAGCTCACCTAGGGGTTCCGCGCAGACGGAGAAGGCTCGGCGAGGGAGGACGGCAACGTCAGCGGCTCTCCGTGATGCCGAGCGTGGCGAGGTCGCGGAGGTGGCCTTCCCAGCGTCGAGTTCCACCGTGCTCGGGTCTTTCGGAGGCGTCGTGCGTTCGCGATGTCAGTGAGAGGAAGAACGAGACCGGTGGTGGCCGCTGTGGCGGGGTAGGGTGCTCGGGCACGAGCTCGGCAATGGCGGCCGTGTCCGGTGGCGAAGGGGGAGAGGGATAGGGTCGCGGAGTCTGCGGGCGCGGGCGGGGTAGGTAGATCTATTTCTAGGGCGAGGGGAGGGAAAGGGTGGCGGCTGGACGGGCAGCCGTGCCGATCGACCGAAGGAGCAAGGGTGGGCAAACGGCGCGCGTAGGGCGGAGGGATTGGTTGGGGACGACGACCTGACAGCTGGGCCCAGCTGGCAGTGTCGGCGAGGGCGCTGACACGCGGGGCCAGCCCGTCAGCGTCTGAGAGGGCGACGGCGCTGCCGCGGGCCGCGCGCGTGAGCGAGGGGAGGAGAGAGCGGGCCGACGCGCGCGCGGCCTGGTGCGGGGAATGGAGAGGGTTCGGGTGGGCTTGCGGCGCGGTGGAGAGATGAGTGGGCCGAGCGGCGCGAAGGGGAGAGGGCGTGGTGGAGCGGGGTGGGCCGGCGGCGCGTGGGCTGGTGAGCGCAGGTGGAATGGGCCAGGCCCATGCGGGTGGGGAAGTGGGGAGAGAAGGGGTGGGCCGAGCGGGCCGAAAAGAAAGAGGAGGGAGGTCTTTGCCCTTTTCTTCTTTTCTTTTTCTTTTCTTTTCAAACCTTTTTGCAAATTCATTTCAAATCCAATTCTTAAAACAGTTTGAAATCAAATAGCTCTTGAAAACTTTGCAAATATTTTCCCTAGGTTTTCCAAACAAAACTTTGTGTTTGAAAATTTATAAACTTTTATAAACCATTTGTTTCTTTTTCTAAATAGAATAAATTCGATTCGCTCTACACGGGTTTAATAAATTCTTTTTCACTCAATAAAAAATATGCAACGGCATGAATGCTACAAGCATCTGGTTAGATTTTTCCTCCATCTAGGGTTTTGGCTATTTTCCTATTAAATTCTAATTTATTTTATTTATTTAAAAATCGGGGTGTTACAACCGGGAACCTCGATACTCGCCCGCTCGTGGTAGTACGAGGCATCCCACCTCGCATCCGATCGAAAGGACTCGCGGGACGACAAGCCGGGGCAACCGGCGTGTCGGACGGCTCGAAGTGCCGGCCGGTCGGTTCAGCCTGGCACCCCTCGACGAAAGAGGGTAAAAAACTTGGGGGCTCGACACCCCCGAACCTAAAAAACGCAACTAACATTCACACTCACAAAACAGCCCACGAGGGAGTCCTAACCACTCCCCCGTGGCCTCGGGGGCTACACCCGCGGGTGTCGCTCGCACGACACCCACGGAATCAAAGCAACCAAATCCTCGAGATCCGGCTAGCTAACCCTCGAGATCCCAGTTGGGAGCCCCTGCTCGAGTGCAAACACTCAAACAAGGGCTCGGGGGCTACTGTCGGGGGAACACCAAAGGGGTACCCCCAATCAACGCAAACAAATAGGTTAAACCTAGAACACCAATTAATAAACCCAGCTAGGCTAACCTTCCAAGAATCCAACCCCTCGGAGCCTGCAACGCTGGCCCACCGCCAGGGAGCTTAGACTTGCCAAAACCTTACCGACCGCCTCCTGGTAACCTACCCCTCGAGCCCGCTACAGCTATGCACCGCTCCTCGGGACCCCGCGCGGGGACCTCGAGCCCCTCCAGCACGATAGCCTATCCCTCGAGGCTCATCACACCCTAGGCCTCGAGCTGGAGCTCAACCTCCGCTCACCCGAGCCCTCCGCGCCCGGCCTCGAGCGAGCGCTCCACTACCCTTCGAAGCCCTCCACGAAGAGGAAGCTTCCTGCTCCTCAACCCCATACCGCGCATTTAATGCATCCACCTACTCCAGTCACGTCCTCTGCAACCCGACGTGTACCACAGTGAACCAGGGCAGAGCCAAGTCTCGTTTTCACAACAAGCATGGGTAAAAAGGCACCAGTACGGCACTGTTAACCCATATCTTACACTGTTGCACGTCCAAGCCACGTCTCGAGGCCCGGATACCTGCTGCTCAATCGGGTTTCCCGGGACTTGCCCATACCAGCGGGGACTCGAACCCCCCGCAGGCGCCACCTCGAGGCCGGCTCTGAGCCCCTTGAGCCCTGGCTACTTTCACGCTATTGGAGGACAGGTACCCCAAGACCCGGAGGGACCCCGCCGTGTCCTGCACGTGCCGGGATGGGTGCTGTACGGCTTCCACATCGCCATGCCTCGACGTCCGCGCCCAGGATGGAGGCCACACATCAAGGACGCCTCAATAGCAACACCCACGTTGGCTACAGTGGCTTCGACAAGACAGAGTTCCTGCCCTTCACCATACCGAGCGCTGTACATGTCAATCCTGTGTAAACCCTGGCCTCCTCTTGATCTATAAAAGGGGACGCCAGGGCCCTTCGCGCACAGGAGACAACGCACGAGTCCACACACACACATACACGAGTCCGGACTCCGGTCCACACTCATTGAGCTTGTATTCGCCCCTGTACAAGCACTTAGGTGCAAGTAATACAAGAACCTCCTCCCCCGCTGGACGTAGGGCCTTCTTTGCCCGAACCAGGATAAATCCTTGTGTCATCTTGCATCACCATCCAGGAAGAGAGCACGCGATCATATTACTCGTTGGTGTCATACCCCAGGGTTCGAAACACCGACAATTATCGATCGTGTTACCTTTACAAAGTGTTAAATAAAAAATAAATATGGTCTTTATGAATATACGTTATTTGCAGAAATATGATGTTTATTATCGTCCATGTTATTCGCAGAAATGGCCGACCCAGTTGACAACATGGAGGAGGAAATGTACGACTTAATCAACAGCGGCGCTAATCAAAAATTAGCAGGTGATGATAACAATAATCAAGAAGTAGATGACGGCAGTCAATACTTTGCCGATTATGAAGAAATCATGCAATAAAATACTGGCGAGGTATACCTACAATCTCTATGTGCACCTGAAATTCTAAACAATTTATAAATGTATTTATAATGTACTGTTCCTACATACGTAGCCCTCCGGATCAACAACGACTACCGGGAAGAGTAGGACCGTACGAGGTCCGAAGAAGCCGTTGGATGGCCGGTACATTATCTCGGAATTCAACGAGGAAACAGGCCAAGTACTTGGAGAACATGCACAGAAATTTGTTAACCACTGTGGGTACCTTGTAAGGGATAAGATCTCGATCAGTACTCGTGAATGGAAGGAAAAGAAAAGTGCTCCTCATATAAGTTTTGTCTCTGATCTTGATAAGGAACTGGTTTGGCAAGATGTCCTTGCACATTTCACGCTTGAAACAGAAGATAGAAATTTGAAGGAAAGAGTTCGGGACTGGGCTATGAAGAAAATGGCAACACTATTCCAGGGCTAGAAGAATTATCTGTATAACACATTTATCAAGAAGGACCTAACTCCGGATTTCAACACTAAGGCCTACGTCAAGTTGAGGCCATTTTGGGAAGAGTTTGTAGAATTCAAGAAATCAGAAGAGGGTGAGGCACGAGTCAGAAGGAACCAACAAAATGCCCGACAAAAACAATACCACCATCACTTGGGATCAGGTGGCTACAAGAGTGCCATTCCTAAATGAGAAAGAATGGAACGAGAGATGCTAGCCAAGGGCATTGAACCAGAATCAATAAACTGGCCTGAGCACGCCAAGTATTGGTTTTTTGGTCATGGAGGAAGTCTGGACCTACAGACGGGAAGGATAGAGTATGGCAAAAAACTCCATAGAGCAGCAGAAAGATTTGCCTATGCTAGAGAAATAGCTCACAGTGGCAGGTGGCAGCCGAACAGAGAAAAGGACGAGATGACATACGCCTTAGAGAATCCTGAACATGGTGGGAGAACCAGAGGCTATGGGGAGGTGTCGTGGGAGCATGCCTTCCCTCGGGACAAAGAGACCTATAGAAGCCGTGCGAGAAAGAAGGAGGAGGAGGCAGAGCGGATGCAAAGGTTAGAGAAAATGGTTCTTCAGTCACAGGTCGCGGCTCGTGAAGCAGTTGAGCGAGAAAAAGCACTTGAAGACAAAATGAGCGAGGAAATAAAAAAGCAAGTGCAGTTAGCAGTAAGTTCGATGCAAAGGCAATCTGCATCAGAGCCGGGAGTCAACATCAGCCCCCAAACAATGTTGAACTTGACATTAAAGGAGGTGATGGCGAGAAGACATTAGGAGAAGCGGAGAAGACATTCATATGTTGGCGCAAGCGTTATATCATAATTCCTGGTGCATCACCTCCTCCTCCTCAACAACCTAACCCTAGGTGTGTATGAAATTAGTGAATGAATGTTAATAGTATTGGTGAGCTAATAGTATAAATGGATACTCATATACCATGTTGTTTTCGCAGCAGGACATCCCCCAACCTAAGTCCAATTATTCATTCACCACATGATCACAATGTTGCGGGCGATGATGATCAAGATCTAACACGACGGGATCCATCACCGCCACTGGCCCCACCATCTCCTCCACGACGGGATCCAACACCGCCACCGGCCCCATCTCCCCCACGACGTGATCCAACACCACCACCGGCCCCACCATCTCCTCCACAGCGGGCTCCAACACCGCCACATGCCCCATCTCCACGGCGGGTTCCAACACCGCCACCGCCAACAAAGAAGAGGCCTGTCACACAAACAAAGGCGTCAGCCCCACCACCTCCGAAGAAGACAGCCTCTGTGAGAAAACCAGCGGCCATTCCCAAGATGACAAAACTTCCATATGACATGACCGATGAGGAGACTGAAGCTGTAGCGCAAAAAGACTTGAACAAGTTCTTCGACGCTGCCATTGCTAGTAGTCGAGCAAAGCAAAACCCAGAGAAGCCGTACCTTTTTGTTCGTCCTGAAAAACTAAGGCAAACTGTGGACGCTCACCAGAAAAAAGGTACGTGCTGCCCGTAAGGCTTCGCCAAAATCAGACTATGATCGCACGCTCAGCAAATCAATTGAGGAGGCGAAGAAGACAAAGAAGAGAGCAGGAAAGGGTGTCCCACAGCTCGGGGAACAAACGCAACAATCAGTGCCGGATCTAGCTGTTGGGAATGAATACGGTACAAACATGGACATCATACAACAAACATATGGAGACGTTGATCCTGAGCAACTGCTCAAATTTTTCGAGGAAACTGGTTTAAATGTGGAAAACATACTCGAAGAAGCAGGCATCATAAGTGCTTCAGAAGTTGATAAATGGCAGAGGGTTTATGTATATGGTCAAAGTCTATACAACCCAGCGGCCCTGAGGGATCTTGGTACGCAAATGCACTTGCTAAATCAGTGGTACCTCACGGCGTGTGGCAGAAAAGTTGATGACTATATTTGCGTCAGAATTAGAGACCATGATTACTTTCGTGGTGATGACATAATATATGTTCAGTTTAATGAGTTACATCAGCTCTGCCACATGGACGCTCTAGACAAATCTCTCGTCAGCTGCTTTTGCCTGTAAGTGATTGTTTCTTTTAATAATCTCACTTTAGCTTATGTATATGTATAAGTAATTATCCTCACACTAGCAAGCGTTTCTAAACATATGCAGAAACATGATGAGACAACTAAGGCATAAAAATGACAAGGAGATTGGTTTCATCGATCCATATATTGTATTCAAGCACCCAAGCAATACTCCCTCGGATGCATGGAAAACTCAAACAGAGAGGAATTTGCGGAGGTTCTTCGTAAACCAAAGGGGCAAAAGATATATACTATTCCCCTACAACTTTAGGTGAGTTTTGTTATCATATGCATATTTTATTATAGGTTGACATAAAGATATATGTGTTGACTTATAAATATAAATGTAGTTTTCACTGGATACTAATTGTGATCGATCTCCACGAAAGTCGTTTGCTAATATATGACTCTCTGAGAAAACCACAAGAAGATTACCAAGATATGATAGATATTATCGGAGGGTAAATGTGATCTTTAAATATTGATTCCTGCTCTTTAACTCTGCAATAGTTAATTAACGATCCAATTATATATATTGTGCAGGGTTTGGGCTTGGTTTGTTCAGAAACACCGTCCGGATCTGAAAGCGCAACTTCCTAATCCTCTACGACTAAATGTAAGTTGTACTACCTCCCCGCCTCTTTACCTTCATTAGCATCACTCAGCAGACGCACGCTCAGCCGAGAGTAATCTTTTTATATCTTGTACAGTGGGTTCTACGGCAGTCACCGGGAAACAATTTATGTGTGTACTATGTTTGCGAGTTCCTGACGGTGTATGAAAAAAGAACTCCTCTACAGAGTCAGCAAGTACGTAACATGTAAATAAATTTATTTCATTTTTTTTTGCTTTTACATAAATATTATGTATGCTAATACTTTCTTTTTCTTTTAATCCAAATTGAAGGAGACATGGTTGAAGAACCAGGTGATGGATAAGGTCCGCCTCAAAGCAATTCAAGAGACCATCGCGGGCTTCATTAATGACCATGTCCTTAAGTCTGGCACCGAGTATTGGTTTAACAAAGATGAACCAATGAAGTCAAACCAAGACGAACACTTGTATGACCTCTAAGTCAGGAATAATATTTGTGTTGTAAATATCAAGTTAATGATGCATGATGGATAATGTTGTATATTTTATGTACATATGTATAGCTCGATCTATAATATATATAGTTTCATATTTCATTTGTGTGTAATTGTAAATTTTATGTGTTTATATATAGTTATTAGCAGCGAAGAATACGTATTTGAAACCTTAATGGAATATATTAGCAGCAAAGAATATGTATTAGAAACCCTGATGTAATTGTAAAACCGAAAACAATAACCAATTGAAAAGAAAAGAAAAAAGAAAAAAGACGCGGCCTCTTTAGCCCCGGTTGGTAATACCAACCGGGACTAAAGAAGCCAGCAACCGTGGCTCGGCTGGAGACCTCTTTAGTCCCGGATAGTATTACCAACCGGGACTAAAGGTCCCCTTTAGCCCCGGGCGAGGGAACCGGGGCTAAAGGTCGGGCCTTTAGTCCCGATTCCTTAGCCCCGGCTCCATGCCCGTGGCTAAAGGCCAAAATGGCCCGGGGCTAAAGGCCCGTTCTCCAGTAGTGTCCGGCCTGTTCTCGTACATCAATAGCTTGTCCATGATCGGCTCCTCGTCCTTTATAGCTGCAGCCAAAGAAGTTGGACGGGGAATAGAGCATCCACTGTCAACATGTTAAAATTAGACACTTTTTCAAAACTTTTTGTTGTATTTTTTGACTTTATTTCATTTTCTTGAATTTTCCCAAAAGACGCAAGTTTGAACTGCGGGTACATCGAATAATTGATTTTGATGATTTAAATAATGTTATTCTTGTTCTTAACAGTATGTTGAGGCCAAATCCAAAAACTGACCCGAGGTTTCGATCAACGTGCTCACGGGGCAACGCTTCCAAATTACGTGCGGACGGTTTTTTAATTATAGAAAATGCAAATGAATTCCGAAAATCGCGAAACTTGGCGAGATATTGTTACATCATATGCGTATGCCGTGAAAAAATTTGAGAAAGTTTCGAGCAAGTTGCCACGTACGATGCTTACAAACCAGTACATCTCAACATGTGATATCAGATATTCAAATTTATAATAGCCCCAGTTTTTAATACAAACCGGGACTAAAGCTCCTCGGTTTATAACCTGTCAACTCCTTCCTCCCTGAGCCAGAAACATTCAAATTTCAATGAGCTTCTTGCTTGTTCTTGCTGTTGCTATTGCTTGTTCTTCATTTGTTCTTCATTGTTCTTCGTCTCCGGCGTCAATTGGTGATCTTCTTCGACTCCGTCATCGTCTCTTTGCGTTGAGAGGTAACTATTTTCGTCTCCTGCCATGTCTTTTGAATATGAGAGGAATTTAATTAAAATATATAGTTTGCAAGAACAAGCATAGAGAGTTGAGTAGTTTAAATTGGTTCATCACAATCACTTGATAGTTTTCTACTGCTAGCTAGGTAGTATCCATTGTATATTTCATACTTATGCAAAACGAGTAATAATGAATTTTAGTGTCTTTTTAGTTAATTTTCTTTAGGAAAATGTGGAATTTATAATAGTTTGCAACAATGAATATAGAGAGTAGACAATGTGGAAATTGGTATTGTTATATCATATTTTTTCGATTATCTAAACAAATAGATAAATTTAAAGTCTTTTTTATTTATAATTGGTTAGAAAATTAGGAATTTGCATGTAATAGTTTAAAAAATGAGTATGGATATAGTAGATGGCAACCGTGACCGGGTCCTCAGCCTCTCATCATCGGGATCCAAAGCGTTTGCGGCCGGATATTCCTCTCATTGCTTGCCGCGAGTGTAAGCAGAAAATTGTGAAGGAGTACCAAGTGAAAAAAGAGGGAATCAACAAGGGTCGTATATTCTACAAGTGTCCGGACCATGAGGTGGGTTATTATTTACTCGCATTTGATTAATATGGTTTATTTGTATCGGTTTTGCTTGATGATGTTGTTTAAATTCCTTATTCTTTGTTCTAATTGCAGTGGGAGGGCACCGGCAGATGCAAAGATCAGATGATGTGGTTATACTTTACCTGGGACGGGTGTTTTGATTTTAGCTTGCCTCATATATAACACTGGAATCATGACTAAGGTTGGGCCATACTGATATGATAAGGAATACACGGCCGTAGCTTGCTAGCGACGTACTAGTTTGGCATATCGCTGCTACAAGAGTTTATTTAAAACATTATTGCATGCATTGTTTTTTTTTTTTTTGAGGAAACTACTCCATGCATTGGTTTCATATCAAGTAGAAGGGTACCCCACGCGTTGCTGCAGGAATTACGGATTGTTTAAAATAAAATGAGACTATATAATTACTTATATAAAGGAATAAACTATATAATAAGTAAATGTTAGTGGATTACGTGTCGTGACCAATATAATGTTTATGTGTCTTGCTGACGTGGACATCATTCGTGTTAGTGGATTTTAATTGAATGTGATTGTATTGCTGGGGTGGGCGGCTTACATGTTGAGAGAATTGTTAGTGGGGTTTACAATTATAAGAGTATAGACATAGATATATTGAGCCAGATCGAGCCCCATTCTTCTTTGATCGGTGGATCGAGCTTCTTCATTGTTCGGGTGGGGGAGGGGCAGCTTTGTTGAAAAGGTCGGACGTGACCTGCAGCCTGGACTCGTACGTCATTAACTTGTCCATGATCGGCTCCTTGATATAGCTGCAGCCAAAGAAGCTGGACGGGGAATAGAGCATCTTGTTGAACGCATCCCTTGCCCCGCTGAAATCCTTCTCCGGCGCCGCCTTTGCCACCTGTGCCACATAAGATTTCAGGTCCATGTCCGTCGACTGGAGGCAGTGGAGGTTCGCCGGCTCTTTAGGCGCCGCTATTGCCTTGTCCATCTCCGAGCTCAGACCCGGGCCCTCCTTCGAAACGTACTGGAAGGCCAGCTCCGCCGCACGGTGCGGGCTCGCCGTCGAGCTCTCCGGCATTGACTTGAGCATCTCCACGCATATCGTGTCCAATGTCTCGTTGCACAGCTTGGCAATGTTATCATCAGCAGGCGTGGCAGTAACAGCAGGCGCATCAGCAGGCGTGGCGGTAACAGCAGGCGTGGTGGCAGAGATGACAGACACTACTACGGCGACGAGGAGAAGAGGATGAGGAGGAGGCATGGCCATGGCCATGGACGCTGGACGGGATCCGATCCCTTGATCACCTAGCTAGATCGAGCTAACCTGGATCTTGCAGTGCGTGCGTGGTCACGATGATGTGCAAATAACTGGTTGTTGTTTGCACTATGCCAGCATAGCTCTATAGGGGCGGCGGGCGGTTGGGCCAGCCGCCCCTACAGTGAGATCCACTGTAAGGACGGCTGGTGATTGAGCCGCCCTTATAGTGGACCACTGTAGGGGCGGCTCAATCACCAGCCGCCCTTATAGTGGATCTCACTATAGGGGCGGTTCTGGATTGAGCCACCCCTACGGTGTATTTCTGTAGGGACGGTTCAATCTAGAGCCGCCACTACAGTGAATTTTCAGCAAAAAAAAATAAATATTTATATAATTCAAACTACAGCATAGCACAACACACACACACATATATATATATATAATTTAAACCACAGTACAACATATACATAATCCAAACACAAGAGAGCACAATTATTAAGTTATAATAAAAGTATGTTGTAATGATCAAATTAAATTACAAAAAGAGCAACAGTAGAGGCATCAAGAACCTGTGAGAGTATGCTACACCTAACACCTGTTACCTTGGGACAGATTACCAGAACTAAGTGATGTATTGTTTGAATAACACCTAAATATACACTCAATTGTAGCTAAAGAATATTACTGCCTCCTCCTCGGTATTCTGGTCATCAAAGTTGTGTGCTTCCCTAGATAAATATGTGAATGGATGAATGACATTAGCATGCAAAGAGGGGAAAATTATAGCTGGCTATGTACATTACAAATAGTATAACTCTAAGTAACCGAACCAGCATATTAGGAATACAACATAATCATAAGGGTCTTGAGTTTGGAGTAAGGTAATAAAGGTTAGACATTCTTGGTAAAAGGTTAGAAGACCATACCAATTAAGTAGGAGCAAACAAACAAAGTCATTTAGAGGAACCTTATGTATTCCACTGATTACATCTGAATTTACCTTATCTTCTTTTGAAGTTTACCATGAGTTATAAATTTTCATGTCACTCAAGCTTGAACATAGATGTCTGACTAGTGGATGCTAATAAGAGAAATCCCAGTGGATGCTAAGGTACTGACAACAACCTTGGCTAAAAGAGCAACTGAAGAGATAGAAGGCAGTTTCCTCCAAATTGTTGGTCCAGAGAATGCAATTGTAGTTATTTTCTTCTAGCTTGTGCTTTTCTAAATGCAGTAACCTATGTAGTATAGTTCACATGCAGTCAGTAGCTAAGAATAAATGAGAAACTACAGCTGTGAGAGATTGCAACTAATAACCAATGGACTCGAAATAGACCACAAGGATAGTTTAACACGACCGCTGATTTGTAGTATAGTTCATCCAAGTTATTTACATCTGAAACGTACAGCTCCAGAAACTGAGCCCAATGCTCAATCCGTTGTTTGTCGCAGACCATGGTTAAAGATAAGGAATAAAGCGTCAGTGTACAGTTCTCTTGCTGCAAATTCATTTTCTGAACATTTTTTATCAACTGATTTAATTCAATTGAATCATTAAACTTAGACCTCAAATCATATATACAGGGCCTACTTATTTTTATGCTATAGTTCATTTGAATTATTTGCATCTGAAATAGCTCTAGAAACTGAGCCCATCAGCCCAATGTTAAATCCTAGTCGGTAAACCATTAGGAGTTTGTTTTATCCAACTATTCCAAAGGATTCAAAGGAATATAGACACATGATATATAATATACAAATAGTACTCTAAAAATAAGTATACTCTGGATCTGGAACTGAATATAAACACGGGTATAAAGACGCAAAGCTAAAAGTGAGAAAAAAGAGGTGATTGTGATGACCGTTTAAGATAAGGCATCTCCTAAATTACAGGAACCACTCGGTCACTACACAAGATTGACAATCAATTGAAAAAAGGTATGCATTCCAACATATTGTAAAGCTGGAAAAGCAGTACAAATAAAAAACAGCAGGCAGATCTGAGGATTTCGCCGTTCAAATGACTGAGCGTGCACTGAGTGATCTTCAATATTACTGAGGCAAGAGCTAGGTATCCAGTTAACTGATAATCTAAAATAGACAGGTATAATCAAAACAGTTAACTGGTCACTCTACAATTTTTCAGTTCCATCAATACTGATGATAAGCTAAATCAACTGAATTTAAATAGTTAACTGATCGAGGGGACCTTGGAGTTCACCTTTCGCTGTGGTTGCTTAGCGTCCGGACGACATGTTGGCGAGGCAAGTACATGGGGGCTGCCAGTACCGCAACCGGTGAAGCTTTGAGCTGGCTGGATCCTGACGTCTTCCCGCCGGTGAAGAAATCCGGTGGAGGAGGCGTGCTCCAGTAGTCCAGGCTGACAGCGGTGGCTGAGTTAGGCCTCGGGCATGCCAGCGATCAGCACAAGCAATCTGACGCGTGCCAAAGATCTCTCCACAGCTACCAACATCCTCGTCATCGCATCATCCTGGAATTTCATCTGTCCGTGGAGTGAATCATGGAGTATTCAATGGATCTGAGAGCGAAGAATAACATGGAAAAGAAATCAGAAAGGAATCAAAACTTCAAGAGGTGCTGACCTTGACAATTGAGGTCTCGATGTAGATCGAGATAAATGGAGCACAGAGGAGTTGGAGATGGAGCCGGACACGGCGGAGGCTCGGACGTCCGCACCCTCCACCGAGGAGCAGGCTGCCGGGGGCGCCATCGACGGTACCAGTCGCGGCCTAAAGCCTTTGACTCCGGCCGCCGGGGATGGAGCGCCAGCTGCGGCTCCCGAGCAATCGCGGTTGTGCGGGTGTGCGGCGGCGCACGCGGAGGGGAGCGCGGGCGAGCGGCGGCGCACGCGGACGGGCGCGCGCGGGGGGCGGCGGCGCACGTGGAGCCGCGCGCGGGCGACCGGCAGCGCACGCGGAGGGGCGAGCGGCGGCGCACGCGGAGGCGCAGATGGCGGCGCACGCAGCGGCGTCGGGCGGGCGGGGGATGCGCGGGTAGTCTAGGGTTGGGTGGGCCGGTTGGGCCAGATAGGGGTTGGGAAGGAGGGGCCGGTTGGTCTTTTTTTTTTTTTTGTCTTTCTTTGCCGAGTGTTCGCTGGGCCGGGCACTCGGCAATCTTCTTTTTATTCTGTTAGGACACTTTGCCGAGTGCCTTCTAGGCCCGTCACTCGGCAAAGAGTATTTGAAGCTCTAATCTAAAATTTGGTGAAATTTTGACTTTTTTGTTATATTTTGTTAATTTATTTTGTTTCGTTAATTTTTTCGGCGCATTTCAATTTTGAACTGCACGACTATGGAATAATAGAATTTGGTCATCTGAAAATTAATATTCATGATATTTAGCGTATGTTAGGGCCGTATGCAGGGAGTCACGTGAAATATCACGCATCTCGTTAAATGAAGGAATAACTAAAACAAAAGTTGTAAATCATGTTGTCCCCTTCAACTTTGCTATTCAAAACTTTTTCATAAGGGCCACTTTTAAATTACTTAGCGGCACAAAACTCTCTCAAAATATGAATTTCAAATCTTTGACCATATAAAAAAAGTGTCAAATGAAGGGATGGCCTATACTAAAGATGTGCATGATGTTGCTACCTACAACTTTGGTATCCAACACTTCCTCATTAGAGGTCACTAAGTGTCTCAAATTTCTTCTGCGAGCTCCTAGGGTTTAAAACTCCTAGAACTTTAAAAAAAAATCAGTAATTCAATAGTTTTTCAAAAAAACTTCAAATTTGGTGTGGTGACATGTCTTGGCCACCTAAACTCTAAGAAAAAATATGAAATGATTTCAACAAAGTGGCATCGTAGATGCTTCACAAGTGGGCACATCTCTAACAGGGTTTAAGTGAGTTCCGTGAAAGATTGGAGTACATGTGGACAGTGCGTGCTGCGACAGTGTCAAATGAAGGAATAACCAAAACAAAAGTTATGAATCATGTTGTCCCCTTCAACTTTGCTATTCAAAACTTTTTCATATGGGCCACTTTTAAATTAATTAGCGGCACAAAACTCTCTCAAAATGTGAATTTCAAATCTTTGACCATATAAAAAAGTATCAAATGAAGGGATGGCTTATACTAAAGATGTGCATGCTGTTGCTACCTACAACTTTGGTACTCAACACTTCCTCATTAGAGGTCACTAAGTGTCTCAAGTTTATATTATGTTTTATTATTTATTCTTAGTGATGCATATTTAAGTTTTTCAGTTAAGTTTTGTCCTAATTAAATGTAAATCATTATTTGTGAGTTTATTCTCTTCTCATATAAACTTGCTCATTGCTTATAAATTCTCATGTGTGGGTATTATTGCGTTAAGGAGCAGAAAAATAAATAAGTAATTGGATATTAATATTTTGGCGAATATTTTTACTATGAGTTTTTTTTGTCTCTAAATCCTAATTTTTGAAATCATCTCGGACACTATTTTTTTTACTAAGTGGACTGGTATTAATTTTTTAAGAGGAGAGCAATTTGACATTGTACTTTTGGAATACTGTCTTTTCAAAGTCTAAACTAAGACTAAGAAGGGTGGTTGTAGACTTTATTCGGATGTCCACTGTAGGAGCAGCTGGTGATTGAACCGCCCCTACAGTGGAGCCCAAAGGCAATCGTTGAGTGAACTGTATCTTATTCGTATTAGTTGACCTAAGCTGCACCATTATTGCAGGGGTGGGGCTCGGCCTCCGAACCGTACGTGGGACGAGTTTCTGCCTCATACAGCTCGGACCGAAGACCGGGGAAGTTGAGGAGTGATGGGGAGACCCAACTGCTGCCGGTCGGGACGGACAGGAAAGGGGGCGGGGATAAGCTTGTGAAGAAGCAAGCTTATTGCCCCACCCCCAAAAAACAAACCGACCCAGCAAGAAAACGTATGCGCTTTAGCAACAAAGCGCTCATCCCTTGCTTGTTGCTTCGCGTTTCCATCCCAGTCCATTCCGGGATAGGCGGCTAATATAATATGTGCAGTAGTCGTCGTCTGACCAATCGGCTCAGACACCAGACCGCTTGTGCCCGCCCATTCTGTCTCGCACTAAATGGAATGGCTCTCTTAGTTACGCTGTGCCCCGACCCGAGTCCCCACGTCCGCTTTTATCCGCCCGCAACCCGGCCAACACAACATTAGGGCCGTCCCCCCCCCATTCTATGCTGACCCGGGCCGGGGCTCGCTTTTTGGGAAGCCCGTTCCCACCGCGCTCACGGCCCGGCTGGCCTGCCTGCGGTAGTGGGAATTCTCCCGTTCCCTGGTCAAAAAAGGGTTGGTTGGATGCGGGATCTACTCCACGAGGAGCGGTACGGACGTAGATGATATCATCACGACCTCTCTTTGCGTACCGCTAGGGATGCTTAACGCCACTTCGCCAACTGGCATTACCTGCGCTTTCGTGTCTCTCAGTGTGGTCAGCACTGGGTGTTTCCGAGCTGCGAGGCTTACACCCATTCGCATTAATTCATCCAAAGTTCCTTACCCTTATGCACGAATTTAGGAATAAGCCATCTTCCTATCAAGGTTAAGGAGTCAACTGAGCATCTCAGCGGCGGGATTGAATACCCGGATCGAATCAGAGTTCACGCCGCCCGCCCTGAACAAATAGAATAGGAGGCGTGGGCCACAGGTCGCACATAAGCCATCGGGTCGCACGACAGAAGAACACCCAACATAAAGATGCACACTCCTCCATGTGAAAGATTCATCTTCACTTTTTTGTAGTAGTCGTGACCAACAGCCATCAACAGTCGGCTCGTTGGTAAGGCGAGAGCTTCAAGCCCGATTTCAGGTGGCACACCCCCCAAACAAGCACCACTCGACGAGGGGGGGGCGGGGAAAGCTACAGGCCCAAAACCTTCGACCCTTCTTTCTATATGGGGGTGCCCGGGGCACCTCATCTTGTCATTTTGTTGCTCATTCCCCTTAGGCCGAAGTGTTTGGCCTTTACTTCGGAGCGCCCGCTCACGCTTCGCTGACCTATCGCGTGGTAAAGAGAAGAGAGTACGAAAGAATTGTAAACAGAGCAGACCGCAGAAAGATTCTAAATATGACAAGTCCCCCATGGATTCGATAATAAGGAAATGAAGAACGGGAACGAAACGAAATAAAGCATTTCTAGCGGATGAGCTTCTCCCAATTTTGTCTGGTAATAGAATAGGGCGGCTTGCTTTGACCAACACTCCACTTTTTGCTCTGTCCATGGAGCGTATGAATTTCCTTGAATGTAGATAGACCAAAAAAGGGAATAAAGAGATAGGAATAGGAATTATAGTACCATTGGAAGAAGAGGCACCAGTGGGAACATCTCTACTGACGAACCATTTCAATAGTACGGGTGCTGCCGTGCCACGGGGCACGACCATGGAAGTAATGAAAAAGAAGAAGTTCTGTAGTTGGACCATCTGCTCTATCCGTTCGATTTGAGCTTCTCCAGAGAAGATGAGACGCTAAAAATGAAAGTGTTCGCAACGCATACCGAAAAAGGGTACCTATGTTGCCGACCATTAATGACTAGTTCGAAGACCAGGAGCAGGGGCACGTGCCAAGAAAGATTTGTTACTTTCCCTATGGTTTTCGAACTCAATAAAACCTTCTCGTAGAAGTATTTTAACAAAGTTTTCGGTAATATAATATTAGTAGATGCTATTCGAACCCTTCCTTTTATTAAGATTAGAATTATTATTAATATTATTATATAATTATTATATTTTTTCATGTATATGCGTCAGACACAATCTACTAATTGATCTATATTCTGGTACCCTACTATATCATAGTCTCTACTACTAGTATTTATAATACCTCAGGAGCTCATGAGACTCTTTTAGTGAAATTCATAAGTCTCAATTCCCGAGCGATCGCACCTCGAGTTCCTTTTGGATTTCATTTCCTTCTTGATCAATGACAATCGTCATCATATCGTATTATCATACCGTTGTCACGTTTGAGTTCTTTACATGTACGTACAATTACAGCTCGTCTTACTTCTGTCTGATCTTTCTGGAGGCATTTTGGGCACTGCTTCTTTGATTACAGCAACAATAACGTCACCAATATGAGCATATCAGTGATTACCAGCTCCTAAGATTCGAATACATATCAATTCGATAGCCCCGCTCCGTTGTTATCCGCTACATTCAAAAGGGTCTGAGTGAGATGGATCTTGGAAGTCTGGTTTTTGATTGGATAGTGATCTCGGGCACGAGTGGTTGATCTTCGCGGGCCGTGAATGGCCATGGAAAGGAGTATTGATGTCAATATGTTCGATCGAGAAGATTGGACGATGAAAGACGGATCCTTTGTGGTTTGAATAATAGGCTGTGGTCTCGATATTGGGCTATGGGCTGATTGCTTTTTGTATGAGCCTCTTGTGATTGGGCTCTCGTGGGCGGATTACCCGATGTGTACTCATCTTCCAACAAAGAGGAGAGGACAGGGCTACTGCTGGTCCACGCATGATAGCTCCTCTGTGTCTTTCCGGAAATTACTTCGACTCGCAAAGGTGAAACCAGAGGAGATTCAGAGGCCCAGTTGAGAACAGCAAGCGTACAATCAATCGGTGTATGGAAGTGAAGCTATATTATGAAAACAGAAGATTGAGCAAGTTCCCTGGCTGAGACCCGCTATTGGAAGGAAGAAGGAAGTCTACGAAGCGTCAATTCTAAGCTAAGTAAGTTCGGGTCCAATTTGGTTATCCCATTTTTCTAGCAACCGCTTTTAAATTCTCACTCTTGTGCTTCGAGCTCTTTCCAAAAACAAAACCGCCCAACATCGATCCGATTGAACTTCTGACTCCTCGCTCTTCGCCCCTGCCCCTCCACCCAAACCTCCTGATCCCCAGACCAACCGGCGACGGAACCCTCAACAGCAGGCGGAGTTATATATTAGGAACCCCGTCCAATGGAGCACCCTTTTTGGTAATGGAGCTATGGGCGACATTGAGAGAAAACTCGACTACTTTTCACCTTAAACTAGGGCTGAGAAGATCGTGGCCGTCTGCCCGGAAGAAGAGCTCGTGGAGAACGAAAAAAGTAGGAATTCGTTTTAGTTACTCTAAGGGTATACTATTTATTCGGAGAGGCCCGCCTTTCAAATATCTCAATAAAGACCTCCCTAAGATCTGGGAACCCAGAGGGGCTCTTGAGATCATTTCATAAATGAATGGCTTTTTCCTCTTTCAATTCCTGCTGGGGGAAAATGGTTCCAAAGTGCTCGAAGGCGGACCTTGGCTTACTGGTGGTCGGGTTTTCATCCTGAAAAAATGGGAAAGAGGATTGGATGTCCGTAAAGACCTCTTGCAGAGCGTCCCTATGAGGGTACGGTTCCCTCAGCTCGGGCTCCACCTCTGGTCATCCAATATTATAGGAAGGATTGCTAGTACTATAGGTAAGCCACTTTATATGGAGAAGCAGACTTATACCAAATCCCCCTCTCGTGTTTGCCAGGGTCTGTATTGAAGTTAATAGAGCAAAGAAGCAGCCTTCGAAGGAGCATTAGTCTTTGACACATCAATCAACCCTGCGTAGGAGCATGGGATTTGGACACATCAGCACCAAACCAGTTGTTGAAGTGGAGTATGAGCTTCTATCCAATCGAAAGAAGAAGCAAAGGCTTTTCGGTAAAGTATCCGTTTTTTAGTGGTCCTTGCATTCACTCCTCCAAGGAGGTGGTAATTCATCCATAGTACGCCTATCTATGGAAAAGTTCTTTTGTTGCTTCAGCGCCTCTAGCAGTCGAATTTACTTGCGGGCAGAAAGAATCTTTTACTCGCATATTACTTAGTCTAGTGTACTCGATGTAGCAAGGGTATCATTCAATCTCCTCTGGTTAGTGTCTTTCCAGCATTTATAGCTTTGTTAGCGGGTGGTTAGTTAGTGTTTGATTGAGGCCTAAGCTCGTGCAGCAATGCGGGCTCGCCCATTCAATTAATTATCAAGTTGGGTTTGCTTTTCAACAAATAGCTTCATCCTTTAGCTATAAAACCCTAGATCGCATGCCGTAAAGGATGGGTGTGGAAACGGGATATGAATGAAAATCTTCATCATCTTCTTTCGGTCCCATGGTGGAATGCCTTTATGCCTGCCTGTTCCCTAAGTTGGATAAGTTCATTGTGTTATTACAGGTAGTATTGCTCTCAAAGCAAGAAAGAGAAAGGCCAGGTCATCAGAGCAAGCATAGTTTACTGGGCGAAGCAATCATCTTGTTTTCCCCTCCCTTTTTGGGCTCTCTACGCGAATGTCGATGGCGGCTTTCACCACAGGATTGTGTCCCTCTGATAACAAGTTTCTAGCTGACAATACGAATAAGCTCTACTGCCTTTAGCTTCTAACTCACCATCTCAGCTACTAGTAATAACATTGCCAAGGTGACCCTGAACAATTATTTCACTTATTTCTAGTTTAAGAAGGACCTTGTGCGCGGTTCACGACTCCCGGTGCTTAGAGATGCGGTTCACTACAGCAGTGGTAAGAAAAGCAAGAAAACAGGTATCAAGAGATGGAAGTGAAAGAAGAACTGTTGATCGACCGGTGGTTTGGGTCTTGCCTTTTAGGATTCGGATTCAGTTCAGTCAGATTGGATGGTAGGAAAGTAAGGATAAGCAGAAGAAGCAGCGAGATAAAGCAAACAGGATGCAGGGAAAGAAGGAACAATCCTAGTCCGAAGGCAAGGACGGAAACAATAATATTCGTTGTTGGCCAATGCCAATATCAACAACCAGATCTTTGAGAATCGATGGAGCTTCCCCGCTCTTAGTTTGCTTTACAGGCCCACCACCTAGTAATTAGTCAGCGGATCCTTCCCCGATACAAGACAAGAAGGGTTATCCTATTAACCAGAGCAGAGCAACCAGTGTCTTCTTCCTCGACTGTCCTCTATCTGAGGGATAGCGAATAGGATCTTGGAATGCATCTATCTATTTGGGATGCATCCTAAGAAATGCTTAAATAATAATGATAGTTTAGTTCCATATATCATCTCGATACGGTCTACTTCCATACACCATAGTAAGTAAGGGGCTAGCCTGATATATCATTGGAAGTGTAAGGGTTTAGTAATCCCCTCCTACGATAAAGAATTAGTAAATGAATATGTATGAATAAGATTTTTCTCTTCTTGGATCGGATTTGGCGGCATGGCCAAGCGGTAAGGCAGGGGACTGCAAATCCTTTATCCCCAGTTCAAATCTGGGTGTCGCCTGACCCACAAAATACTTTTTATTTCTTATTGTACTGATTGAACTCTACAAATTCTTGCCCTGCATAAGCAAAGGAAAAGAACTAGGCCTGTCGATACTGGATTTTTCTTATTTCATATCTTCAAGGCAAATCGATCCAATACCGTGGCTGATGGAGAACCTTTTTTTCTAATATCCGTTGAAAATTTGTGTATTTCTGCTTGAGCCGTACGAGATTCCATTTTCATATACGGTTCTCGGAGGGGGAGTCGGGCTAGTTACCTATCTCAATAAAGTATATGATTGGTTTGAACTTGAGATTCAGGCAATTGCGGATGATATAACTAGTAAATATGTTCCTCCTCATGTCAACATATTTTATTGTTTAGGGGGAATTACACTTACTTGTTTTCTAGTACAAGTCGCTACCGGTTTTGCTATGACTTTTTACTACCGACCAACCGTTACAGAGGCTTTTTCCTCCGTTCAATATATAATGACGGAGGCCAACTTTGGTTGGTTAATCCGATCGGTTCATCGATGGTCAGCAAGTATGATGGTTCTAATGATGATCCTGCACGTATTTCGTGTGTATCTCACAGGTGGATTTTGAAAACTGGGTCACAGGCGTGGTTTTGGCTGTATTGACTGCATCATTTGGTGTAACTGGTTATTCTTTGCTTTGGGATCAAATTGGTTATTGGGCAGTCAAAATTGTTACTGGTGTACCCGAAGCTATTCCGGTAATAGGGTCCCCTTTAGTGGAATTATTACGTGGAAGTGCTAGTGTGGGCCAATCCACTTTGACTCGTTTTTATAGTTTACATACCTTTGTACTACCTCTGCTTACTGCCGTATTTATGTTAATGCACTTTCCAATGATACGTAAGCAAGGTATTTCGGGTCCTTTATAGGGAAGGCATATCATAGATAATTCTCATTCTCATATATCATATCGGGTAGGTTGTGGTATTTCATTGCTACAAACATGGGTTATTGTCTCATAAGACATGTCATTTGGATACTTCTCTTCAACTTCGAAAGTCTTTTTATACAAATAGTTGAAGTGAATTTTACGAAAGAAAATAAGGCGGATTATGGGAGTGTGTGACTTGAATTATTGATTTGGCCATGCAGATAGAGAATTGGATCTGCCACATTAGAATTCACGACCAACTCCGCATCCAATCAACACGTAAGTCCCCTATCTAGGAAGGATAGGCTGGTTCACTCGAGGAGAATATTTTCTATGATCATACCCCAACCATGTCATCCATGAACAGGCTCCGTAAGATCCTGTAGAGTATAAATGGAAGAAGTCATGTGATATGATCCAATTCTATTTTTATTACACTTACTTTTTATTATAGTATTGAAATGCATTCATTTTCTTTGCATCGATTTTGATCCGCAATACTATCGGAGTCAAAGAAGGGATCTAAGGAAGGCTAAACTTTTTTATTTTGTATTAGTAACAAGTAAATACTTTGTTTGGGCATAAGAAACTTGCGATATCGAGGGGATAAACACCAACTAATCAAGAGACAATCCACAAAGCAATTGATCATGATCAAATTTGTAAGCCCACTTGGATATTGAGCATTCAAGCATAAGAATAGGATTCTTTTCAATGAGTAGTTATAGGCGCAACTTCGGAAAAGATAATTTGATAAAGCTTTTCTTACCTTGAGTCATTATATACCCTATTCTATTGTGGATCCTCCACGGTCTTATTTCTTTCATTCTTGCTCGAGCCGGATGATGAAAAATTCTCATGTCCGGTTCCTTTGGGGGATGGATCCTAAAGAATTCACCCATCCCAATAACAAAGAAACCTGACTTAAATGATCCTGTATTAAGAGAAAAATTAGCTAAAGGGATGGGACATAATTATTCTGGGGAACCCGCGTGGCCCAACGATCTTTTATACATTTTTCCAGTAGTAATTCTAGGTACTATTGCGTGTAATGTAGGTTTAGCGGTTCTAGAGCCGTCAATGATTGGTGAACCGGCGGATCCGTTTGCAACTCCTTTGGAAATATTACCCGAGTGGTACTTCTTTCCCGTATTTTAAATACTCCGTACAGTACCCAATAAGTTATTGGGCGTTCTCTTAACGGTTTCTGTGCCAACGGGCGCAGTACCCTTTCTAGAGAATGTCAATAAATTCCAAAATCCATTTCGTCGCCCAGTAGCTACGACCGTTTTTTTAATCGGTACTGCAGTAGCTCTTTGGTTAGGTATTGGAGCAACATTACCCATTGAGAAATCCTTAACTTTAGGTCTTTTTTAGTTTAGGGATTTTTCGAGTTGATTCATTCCACCGCGAAGTCCCCTGCATGGGTATCTAGGAAATAGTTACTTCCAAGTGAATCTTCCCTAGATACCTAAAATCTATTTTATTATGATCCATTTCGCGAAAATATAGATTGTGCCAAAGATGCAAAATTTCTTTCTTTTTTCTTTTTATTCTAACTCAAAAAAGAAGAAGAGGAAAAAATGGCAATGATTTAAAGCGAGAACTTGTTCTTAGGTAAATCAATTGGGAGATGCTTCTCTAGAGTGTCCCATATCAGTTTTCCATCTTCCATACGAAAACTATTAATTCGCATAAGATCTTCTTCAGTCTTACTCAAAAGGTCCAATAGTGTATGTATATTGGCCCTTTTGTTTTGAGACAATTATACGTTCTAGAAGGCAATTCTAATTGATCAATAAAAATACAATTCAATGGAATTCCTTTTTTGTTTTTCTTTAGATTAGTGAATCTTTTTTGAAAGGTTAAAAGGGGTGGAGTTAACCTGTTTTTATTTTCTTCGAAACTAGTGCCCTCTTCCTCTGTGTGTAGAAAAGGAAGAAATAAAGAAATAAAACAACAACAGGTCTTTGCAATACATCAGTATTCTTCTACAACAAGAAGAAGAGGCAATACATAAGTATTATTCATAAAGGCAATATCTCTACACACCACACCTGAAAAGAAAATACTGAACAATACAATACTTATGCTCACTACACTCTTGATCAGGAAGTACCAGCTCCTCATAAGTGAGACAACAGAACAGAAGTAGAAGCTACCGGATTCACGCCCGCTAAGAAAACCTCTTCTTCTTTAGATCCTGAAAAAACGAAAATAAGTAAGAAGGAGCAGTAGTAGTAGGAAGACTTAAGTGACTTCGTTCATTTACGTTGAGATAGACGAGTAACTACTTTTTTCTATTTGAGTTTCTACGGTCACCGCGGAGGGCAGCCTTCACGATGAGCGATTGCTGTTCGCTCAGCAGCGCCCTCTTCCGCATTTCAAGAATGCGGATTTTGTTCCGAACATAAAGTATATAATTTTCTATCCAAACTACTGGATCGACGAAAGAGAGAAACATAGGCTCCCGGGTGAGATCCAGGCTTTGCTCTAGTTCGAGCTTCTCGTTTTCTATATTTAGAATTTCTTGAGGAATGATTGCAAGTCTTGCAGCGATACCCATGGCTTTGACTCTTTCTTTCTTGTCCCGCAAAATAGAGAGTGCGCCGAAGCTTCTATTTATAGGCGAGCCTATTCTTTAGCAGAAGAATTTCTTATTAGAAGTCCTTTTTTTAATAGACTGTAACATAGATAATTTGCCCAGAATTCATGTCCTCCATTAGTGCGAAAAAGAATGAATCCCTTGAGTCCGGCCCCCCCGGGTATCGACACGCGGCTTAATCCCGATCACATCCTGAGGCAATAATAGAGCGAATAATTTAAAGAGTACTCCACCACGAGCAGCGAAAGCACGCTCAGCCAATCCTCACTCGACGGCTCCGTCCTTGCTCAGGAAAAAGCCGAACCACTCGCAGATGGATCTTTTTTTTCTACCTTTACAGCTCACTCTGTCAGTCCACTAACACCACACATATTCACGTCATGAAAGAATAGATTCCAGATAAAAAGTATACTAGCACATATTCACGTCATGAAAGATTAGATTCCAGATTTAGGGTATAAAGTATACTATCACAGATTCATCCTTGAGTGCGTGAAGATAGGGCAAGGTAATGCGGAGAATGCCACGACTCTTATATGTTTCAAATCGGGATGGCATGTGTCATTTCTTATAAGGGTCAGGGGCGTAGCGAGAGAGAGAGATAGCTAACCTAGCCATTGGCGGAGAGAGGGAGGCAACTGAAGCTTTTAGAGTCGGGTTTAGGTCTTCTTTTTGCTTGCCAGAATCCATCAACAGGGGTTTCATAGGGAGGTATTTTTTCCAGAAAGTTATCAAGTTATAGTGGAATTACCAACCGGACTGGCTTTCTCCAAGAGAGGGTTTTGTCTTTTCCGCTTCCTCGCGCAAAGAAAAAAAATAGAATCTCTTCTACGGCTCATCCCCCTATCTTCTCTTCGAGCTACCGCACTCACAAGGGCTTACTCCATTGGGAGGGTGAACTAATGTTCAATCTCGTAGTCACCAGCATATTATTTAAACTCTTCACTCTTCCTCTTCTTTGTTTACCTTTAATTTAAAACTTTCACAGTCTTTTTTTTTACACTTGCTCATAAGAACCCTAGTCCCATTTAGGCACCTCTTTCTGGGGCAGCTGATCCATTCTATGAACCCGATTCTTATCCGCTATTGAATGATTTATCTCCGAGTTAGTCCTTCCTCTCTAGTCCTCTAGAAATCGGGCTTCCTCGCTTAGTAGCTCCTTTAGTTTCCTACTATGTGGGGATTTGGAAGATGGGCTTGCAGCGGATTCAACCGATCGATTCGCCGTGGCATATAGAGATGGGCGAAGCAAAAAAGGTGTTTTCATGTTCCATTGGTGCTTCTAACTTACCTTTCTTCCTCGGGGGTTGGCTTTGTAGGAGTTGGACGAGATGTCATACTTTTTCCTCAAGTTTTTGGAGTAGCAGTAGTTGACTCGTATTAAAGAAGAAGAGGCCCATGGTTAAACAACTTGAGTTGCTGCTGTTGCAGCCACCAGAGAGAAGAGACTGAATTGGGACCATCAATCCTCGAAGTTCAAGGGATCTGCACCTGCGAGGGCATCAAGTCCTATTTCTGTGGTTAGATATTTGCCTAAAAAAGGAAGATATCAATTCCTGGAAAAGGCATTCAAAAAATCTTTGGTATGCCTTTTCCTATTTTACTCCTCTATTTAGTAAGCCTTCCCCTGGGATTTTGTTAGCAAAGTCTGTGAGCCCGGAAGCCTAAACCACTCTCTTCGGCACATTTTCCCAGCTCTACAAGCTACTCTTTCTTCTCTCTTGCTCCTCTTTGACAGTAGCAATGCGAACAGTTAACTAGCAGAAAGGACTCTTTTAAATAAAGGATGAACTTTGGAAATACCTCTACCAGCCAACTAGGTAGAACTTATAGGCTTTCCGGATACTACACGTTTTACCCTATCTTTGGTAAAAGAGCTTCACATGCTTAAATACCAGGGTACGGTACAGAGGGCAAAGAGACTGAACCTTCATATAGGACTACTTTTGATCAGGACTTACTTTTTTCTAGCGAAGAGACACTTAGTTTAGAGGGCCTAGCCCTTTGTTAAGATAGGCGTACAGAATGATGAACGTATGGAGTTAGTTCGGTGGGTTGGTTGGGGAGTTATTTTTTACCTAAGCTAAGATTGAAGGGCTCACAAAGCTGTAGTTGAGAGGTTTCTTTCATTGCTCGGGCATGCCTTCTTTACTTAGGGTATTTCAAACCAACGTCTTGACTGACTTATCACACAACCACATGCTTATTCCTATTCAAACACATATACCGGTAAACCTATTTCTTGCATTACTTAGTAGCTAGCTTTGGTAGCCCTGATCTATGTCTAAAAAACAGATGTTGGTCACGACCAGCTAAAGATCACTGGCCATAATGTGCTTTTTTTCCTCGGATTCATTGGAACCCTCCTCGCGAAAATGGTTCCTGTAAAGCAAACTAAGAGCGGGGAAGGAACTAGGGCGGACATAAGCTCACCAATTAGGATGCGTGATTGATTTCTTTAATAGGTATGAAATGAAGATGCCTTGAATGAACCCAAGCAAGCCGAAATCTAATACTAAAAGTATGAAGTGGACATCTATGGTTTAATTGGAAACATCTCTTTTCCATCTATAAGGTGATGAGGGTTGAAGCACAACAACTTATCATGAGTAGTGCGGTTATTTATGACTATAAACTTAGAATCCCTATATTTATATAGAACAGTGGCTACTTTCGTAGCATCTCCTCAACCTATATTATAGGTTCATGCCGCTCGCTTACTTATGCTTCCGCTCTATCCAAGTAAAAGCTATACTTTATTAGAAATGAAATTGAGTATCCGGTAAATCATTCCATCAAGCCAGTAAGCTAACCTTTTATGACCCACGGCAGCAATCCTACCTTTCCTTCTGCGTACAAGAACTGAAGAAGAAGCTAGGACATAAGTCAATAGTTGAGTTTCATAAGTAGAAAGTTCATATTCTTCAGTCATTGATAAACAGTTTTTTGGACAGTACTCAACACAGTTACCACAAAATATACAAACTCCGAAATCCATACTATAATTAGAATTAAGCAATTGTTTCCTTTTAATATCCTTTTCTCCAATTGATGGCTCCGTTATAGGAACACCTGCTAAAAACGAGTAAAAAACGAAGAAAAAAATAATAAAAAAAGACTTCAGATCTGCTATATTTTCAATAATAAAAAGCATAGAATGACCTTTATCTGCCCATTGGAAAAAGAAAGGTAAGGATAGGATTGGTAGCGGAAGTGATGTGAATGAATGAATTGAAATATGCCATTTCAGAGGAGTAGTAGTTTTTTTGTTGATGCCGGTGTGGAAGACGAAGACGAATGTTACTAACGTCAACTAAAAGCAAGGAGTTGGCATCGGGAAGTAAGAAGTTCTTGCTAGGCGGAAGTGGGAACCAGGATGACTGGCTGGATAGCGAGCACTTTTCCATTACGAGGTAGGGCTGCTAGCGAAACAAAGATAGAGGGATGGGAGCATGAATGTATGATGGTTGTAGTGGAATCATGGCTCATCCCAGAATAGATAGAGAGAATGTGTTACGAAATGAAAAGAAAAAATAACATGATATGAAAACAAGCAAACACACAATCAAATACGAAGACAACAATACTGGTTCTTATATTATAGTTCCTTGGGCAAGTAGCAATAGCACCAATAATAAAGGGGGATGAAGGCAGCCAAAGCCGAAATAATAAAGGCGAATCTTATGCTCAAGCCGCAGGGGAAAGCAGAAGCTCTGGTAAACTGACACTAAACTGATTACAATATTAAAGAATCAGCGAATACAGATGCAGACACAATCAAAGCCAGACAATGGAAGTCACGTATTGCTCAAATCATCTCTTGATTCGGAATCACGGGATCGGTAGATGTCACATAACTTGATTAGTTAGAAAATGATTATGCTATCGGCTTGATAGAATCAAAAATATGAATAATACAAGTGCCGGTCAGCTAGCACCTTTGGTGACATGCTGTTCCCCACTAGTCTTCTTCGTACATGCCCATGGGGTCATCCCTAAGGCCTATTCAGCACTGCACACTGGGTAGCACGTAACTAGTGGTCATGCTTACTTCAGATGTTCTCAGCCCAGCTCAGTCTATCACTTAGACTTCAGATTTCGTGCAGTGTTCAACAAGCTAGGAACACAAAAGAACGCTTATCCTCTTAGGGGCCACATTCTTGCATACTCTTTTGGATTTGACAACGTGAGTTCTAAACTGAGCATAGAGCAAATATCTCTTGATAAAAGATAAATAGCAAAGGGAAATGTGCTAGCCTCCTACTATTTCGCTTCGCGCCTCTGCCTCGTTTTCAGTGAGATATGCCCATCAAAGAGAATCCAAGACTCCTCACTTGCCTTGCCGCTTCGCGCCTGCCTCGTTGACTGATCTCGTACAATCACTTGCATTTTCCTATGTGGAAAACTTAGCAACTACTCTACCCTTCCCTTAGAGTGGAACTCACAGTGTAGCGAGCCACCCATAATCGGCTTGGAAGTGTTGCAGCTCGCATCCATCAGACCTGGCGCTCTCTTTCTTCTAGTCTTCTTCCTGGCACTCACAAGCAAGCTACTACTTGATCTCGTGCATCCGGGGCAAAAACCACCCAATTAGTTCCTTTAGTAATACTAAATCATACAATTGAACCTCAAATTCACCCAACGTAGCTTTCTGACTGACATACTTGTGAAAAAAATAATTCATGCTTTCGACCCAAAACCTACCATTTAAGAAAGCCGGCACTCCCCTAGCTAGGAATCTATGGTGTGCCAGTTAGTTCCGAAACCCAACATCTGAACTTTTAATCAGGAAAGCGTAGACCTTATTTAAAAGCTTATTCTATTCCTAGCGCATATACTAAAGTTGGCATGTCTTTTATTAGTCAAGTCAAGTCGCAAAACGTAAGGCAGGAGAGACTGAATTACAGAGCTTGCATCCACTAATATCATAGATAGATGGGAAGCACGAGGACTTTCTATTACTTACCTGAGATAGATATACTACATACCAAGATAAGTAAGTCTTTCCATTGAAGTCTTTACCTAGATACAGAACTTTACCATAGCTGGTATTCATTTCGAACTAGTGTCGTACCTTTCCTTCCCTCCTTAAGGAACGTATCTCCTTATGCAGGAAGTTTACCTAATTGGATTTTCTGGAATGAAAGTCAATCATAACCAATCATTAAAAGATCAGATCCAATGCCAGATACTTATAACAAAGCTACAATTAACAAACAAGTGTTCTATTGATTGGCTTACTTCTTACAGTGTGCCGCAATTTCGAGAGAGAGCCTACCAACTATAACCCGGATGGCATGAGGTATGCCCCCTACCTACCTTCCTTTTACACTCAAAAGAGCGTCAAAGAGCGTCAACGAGTTCTATCCTAGAAGAAACTTCTTCTTTATCAGCAGGAGTCCGCCTCTTAACTTGAAATGCTAGGATCTTTCCTCTCATTTCATCCCAGCTTCCTAAAATCAAAAGATCCAGTAGGAAGGTCTTAACTTATATTCATTTTATGTACTCGTGTGAATGAAGGTACCCTAAACTCTCTAACCCCTTTCTTGTTGTTACTCTTTCCCAATTGACAGAGAGGAGACATGAGATCTTAAGATCTGATTTCCCGGAGACAGAAGGACCATGCATCTTGACTTGCATAAGGGCGTAGCGAAAGACATTGACAGAATTATTTAGTCAACGAGCCCGTCTACCCTATTCATCCAAGCAAGAGACTTATTTCCGAAACAGCCTATTTGTAAATGCAAACCGGGTTTTGGTGTGCTTTACAAGATTCTTTCATACATACATATATAAGTAATGGTTCGCCCAGTTCTTCCTTCAGATGCTCTTTCTCTGGCGGCGCATTCCTCTCTTCCTCTAACGGGTTATTGCTTTAGCTTTGAATCCTATCTTCTGTGATCTATAATCTGGTTAATTCACCTACTTAGTGACTCTTTGAAAGGTTCCCGCCCGATGGTGATGAACAAGACATGGATGATTAGTTTCTCTAGGCGAACCTATTTACACGAGCATGAGATAAAGTTGACTTACTTGCGTGACTGCCCTTCCATTTGCATTATCTGCTCCTGGCGGCTACTAGGCTTAATTAGCCTATCGGTGACTCTTAGGTGCGGATCATACCTGAATTTAAGAACTCAATACGTTACCAAAAGGAGAGCAAGACCTTAACTAGAAAAAAGCCTAGGCTATAAGTTTCATTTCATTTATGCTTTGTACCGACCCCTAGAACCCTCAGATAAGTATACCCACCCCGCTGTAGAATAGTCTACGCATTGATTTAGTATTTGAAAGAAGCTTCTTTGAAGTCAGCATGCTAAGATAAAATAGAGGGACTTCGGTAGTATCTTATTTTCGATTCAACGATAGAGCTAATTCCTTCGCAGGTAAGGTATCCATATAACTCTCTTGACTCGGCCTAATTCGAATTGATCATATTCTTGCCCTGGATATAGAATCCAATTATGGTTAATATAACTAGAGCAAGGTCTAGGTCACGAGTTAGGCCTTACTCGATATTGGCCTGGCAACAGCACTAAAGCCACTCGATGTAGGTACCCTTAAGCTGCCTAAGCCTAAGGAATAAGGTAAGCTCACAAAAGAAAGCTTTGCGACTACGCTATATATGATGAATTCCAATATTGAGATTAAGATAGGCAGGCTCATTGGCTCTTTTCCTTCCTGTCTTTTGCTTTGTAAAAGTAATGATAACGAATAGTAAATGGGAATGAAATAGGGAATGGCACAGGATATGGCTTGAATTGCGTTGGGTGGCAAGAAAGGTCAAAACATACAATCGTATCTCCTGGCACAATCAATACGTAGATCAGTAGTTCTTTGTAAGAGAAAGGATGCTAGCTAGAGACTACAGCTGCACATGAAGAAGCTAAATTGCTTTGGCTTTTTTTAGGACGCGGGCATTCGGCTGAATGAAAGGTAAGTTAAAGAAAGCGGTCAGAATCCAGTAACAAGTGGAAATGAACACAGCCCGAGTACGCAAGCTGGATAAAGTCCTCTGAACAGTACTTTCCGATCAACAAGTGGAAGAAAGCAAGCAACCTAGAGAAGAAGGCAACTACACAGGCCAACTTCTGCTGCTATTTCCGAATCCTCATCAAAGGCAACTCCCATCTATTTTGGACTTTCCTTTCCACAAATAGATATGATCAGTAAACGTATCACCTCCAAATGCGTAACTAAGGATGCTCTGAGATTCTCGCATATCCATGTGGCATCGGTTCCTTTCGCCAATCCCTCATTATTTAAGCTCTAGCCTGCATACCCGTCATTGCTATTGCATGAAATAATATAATCATACGTTAGCAGTAGTAGATTATATTCGTAGTACATCAATGGTTTACTTTCTATAAGAAGTTTTCCGGCGCATGTACTTGTCTAGTAGAAAGCTATGCTTGACTTTACTCTGTGCTTCGCTTTCCCTTCCTTTCTGTGGTAGCTAGGCCTGGTAGCAGGGTTAACGCTAGCATGTTTTCGATTCTTGGCGGACAAGACTCGACCGTGGGAAATTTACTTATTTTAAGAAAGAAAGTCGTAAATCATACCATAAAAAAAGAGTCTACGCTTTTGTTCTGCTGCCAATTACTTTACCAACCCATATCACGCGAACTCTTTCTGTGCCTCGTGATTGATGAAGGTCACAGAGGAGGATGGTATTGAAAACCCCAGCGAGCAGGCGTTTTCCCATAAGTGATGTAGGAAAGTCTGGAGATACGGATTCAATTGCTTATTGAAAGTCGGAATACCAAGTTTCTTTCGAGTCGAGACGCATGCATACTTTATAACAAGCTCCCTTTCCTCGTCGTAGTGAAAACATTCGAATTCAGTAGAAGTACCCTTGAGCGATCGACGTTTACCAGCCTAATCTTCCAAATACCACCTTTCTAAGCTGTATAAACATCGCTTTCAAGCATAGGGGAAGACAGACTTCACTTTAGTCCGAGGGAAAAAGGAGTGAACCAAGCCATTTATCGAGGTCCCTATATTAGCTGAAGCCTTGATAATATTCATTCAGGAACCAGGACAGATTGCTTTTGGATGGATTATTTAGTATACTAAGCACAGCAAAGGATTCCAGTAGAGAAACCCTCTCTTCCCTTCCTCTCAACCAGTTCACTTCTCCTTTCCAGCTCGCTATCCTAGCAATAGGAAGGAGGTCTTTCTTCCAACTGACTGCTATAGCTATCCCGTGCATATCCAAACTATGCATCTCGTGTGACTGAACTATTTCTATCAGCTTCTCTTGGCTAGGCCTATTCCTAATCACAACTAATAAATCTTGTTATCAGCAGCTTTCCCTAGACTTTTCCAACGTTACCTATACTTGGCTACTCGTGTCTGTTCCAAGCTATCACACAAAAAAGCCTATCTACCTCGACTAGCTCTATCACGTGCTGTTGAAAAACTACCTTCGGAACTATTGCTTACCTTGTTTTCCTATACGTTGAAAGAAATGCAGCTCTTCGTCATCATAAATAGCAAACCAATCCTTGTTTATTACTCAGCTTTTTCATTCTCTCATTCTCCATTTCATTCTATTTCTTCTGTGGTACTTTGAGTTTTGAACAATAGATAGTTAGAATTTCTTATTAAGTGATTCCCCGGTTTTTTATCTTCTTTTAGCACATACATGCATACAGTAGGCCATGAATTCCTATTTGTGACATCTAACTTACTACCATCAAACTCAGGGAACTTTGAATATCCTCTTCTTTTGTCCTTGACTTGCTTGCCAAAGCCAATACTCCTACATGGAAATGAAATCCCTCACTCTTATGGTTTTCCTTAGCTATATCAACCGCTTGAGTTCTATCAAAACACTGAAGCTGCCTATAATGTACCGCTACTCGCATCCTATGGAATGTTTCGTGAGCGAGAGGTATAGCAAGAGTGATCTTCCCTTAAAAACTAACAGTACCAAGACCGGAAAATCAAACAGATAGGTTTGAATCTTCTCGAAAGCGCACAGCATAGTCACTCTAGGGCATAGTTCTACTAAATGGTCCAACTGGCAGGAGAATGATCGGCTAGAGACGATTTTCCTCTTGATCACCCTCCCCCAACTTGCCTCTGCGCATGTAGACGAGAAGCGCTCTCAGTAAATTAGCAAGTCTTGTGGGTACTCCGATCTTGTATGGATTCCCAGACAGCTCACCGTACGTAAACTTATTTACGAAGCTAAAGTAATGGTTGAATTACATTCCAGACCTCCGAATTGTGTTGCAATGAAAGCAGGAGGAAATTGGTACCCCGCGAGGCTGGCGAAGTCGGCACAAGGCGCGCAGCGGTGGTGCTCGCTTCTTTCCTCCTTCACTGCCTTGGTGACATGAACAGCCTCACTCACATACCTTCATTTCAGCCATCTCATCCCTGACTTGCATCTGTATCTATTGTCCATCTCTCTCGAATGTCCACTTCAGTGCCATTCTTTCTTCTTTTCCCCGAGCTGAGAAAAGAGCAGATCATGGTCCATTTGCCAGTTCACTCTGGGTCTGAATAAGACTTAAAATGCTAGCCCAGCCGGCGCTTGAGGCGAGCAGCACAAGGGATGATGGTATGAAAGCCAGAAAGGAAGTATGATTCAGGCATTGCTTGAGAGATGGTTAAACCGAGGGGGGAGTGGTTGATTCTTTCCTTTCCCTTTTCGGCCTAAGGAGGGCTTTTCTTCCTTTCACTACAGATCAACGAGACAGAAGAGCAGCAACTGCTTGACCTAGAGTTTCATTGCATTCTTAGAGCCTGTGTAGTAAACCCCTAGCGTAACTCAAACTATTCCTTACTGAAACTAGACCCTACCTACTCTTTATGGAGTCCCCTCTTTCAACTTCTTTCTTGAGTTAACAAAGCAGGTGACCCGGATTCCAATTTGGCTATCAAAACTGCAGTTACAAGTTGAGGCCCTTCACTCACGCATTTTTCTCGACGTCGTTGCGATGCTAGAAAAGATAGAAAAATCCAATGCTTTTACCCGGACTTTTTTAAGTACCAGGCGATACTTCTTAAGGTCCTTCCAACTTTGGGGGAATGGCTAGCGCTGTGTTCATGCTGTTCCCTGACAACAGACATGGGGGTACCCACCAAGGCAACCCAAAGCTTCGCACAGAAAGAACTACTGGAATCAAGTTGAATTGATGCTTTTGTTTGCATCATATCCTTTTGGTTGTTGTTTAATTGGTTTGGTTTTAATTCTGAACGGATTCTTTTGTATTTGTGACTTAGTTCTGTTTTACTATGGAGTCAATTTATGTATAAAATTTCTTGCTTCTTCTTCGTTATTATAACCTTATTATGGTCACTGATCGACCCTGCCCATTGCTTCTACTTCGCGAGCTTTAGCCAATGGAAACCAGATTCAGTCGTCAGTTGCTGATCGCGATCAAGCCGTGAACCCACACGTAGCATAGAGGCAGCCATAGCTGATCCATAAGTAGCACGCACATCTCTTCAGCTTACTCTCTCCCTAGTGCTAACATAAGCAAAGACAGAGAAAGACAGGTGCACTAATCGATGAATGAATGCTTTCATCGCTTCGCGCCTTTGGTGGAATGGATGGATTTACACACCACATCCCTGATCAGTGAAGGAGAAGATCGGGTGGAAGACTTCGCTTTCAATGCTTCCATTCTCCGTGAAATGCCGTAGATAGAGAAGTACGATTGGAAGGAGCCGTCAGAGGAAGGAGAGTTACGAGGTAGATCCTGGTAGATTATGAATAAGTAAGGCTTGACCGCATCCAGCATTGAACTTTGTGAACCTAGGGTTAATACCTAAACCGGTCTTTGCAATGCTCAAACCTTCTTTGCCAAAAATTAATGCGTAGTAGCAATTAATGCGTAGTATAACGTGTAAATTCATTCATTTCTAAGTGCCCTTATCCTCATTTCCAGTCCCAATCTTACCTATGATATTCCTTGACTGATCACATCAACCAGTGCTTAACAACTTCTACTGCAACTGATACTCCCCTTGCTTTCACTTAAGTTAGTGCATCACATGATCTCACACCTCTTTGTGAATTGCATACATATATTTATGTGTGAGGACAATTGAACCGAGTGATCTAAAGGACTTGCCTGCCAACCCAAGCCAGACTTCAAACTTACTTTCTCTATTTAGCTCTTAAGCCTTTTTCTACCGACCGAACATGAAGAAGCTCACAGAAGAAGTAAGTCATTACGGTTGGCAGGGATTTACTTTCCGTTGAAGTATTTTCTTACCAGTTGTATAGAAGTCTATGTTGTATAGAAGTCTTCGTTTCAGTCCTCCTAGTGGCCATTGCTCCTAGTATGAGTAGTTGTGATGGGCAGCGAGTTCCCCTTGAGGGGGTGACGAGCCTTTAGCATCCAGATTGGGCAATACGAGATAGATTTATCTACGAGATAGATTGATTTACTTCGAGGATAGTCTTTCTTTTCCAAGCGAGAAAGTGCAAGTGTTTCTATTTTCACAAGTGAAGATATTGAAAAGCATATCCGAAAGCAAACAAATATTACCTGGACGTTTGGTGTATTGAATACATATTTGAAGTTCTCTCATATGCAAGTGTTGAATATCCAAGAAAAATGAAGGCAGGCAACGCGCCCTCCCTTCTGCTACCAATCAAAGCAAGGAGTGTTCTTTCTGTCTTTCCTATGAAAATAAAGTTGTTGATTGCATGTCTTAAGCAAAGTAATCAAATAATAAGTTTAGGCTTGTTATAACATATCTCGTCCTGGTTACCTAGGCCAGAATAAGTTGACTACAGATCTTCCCACTTGCTTTGTGCCAGTAAGCACCGAAGATAGTCATATAGTTCTATTTGAAAGAAATAATGTGTTTTCATTGAATAGATGACAATAGATTTCTTGCCTACAGCTTAAATCTTATTTTTCTTAGTTAATTCTTGACTAGTTCTACTGTTAGTTAGAATCTCTTTTCAGATATTGGGATTATGATCTTATTGGTGGGAGTATCAACACAAAGCTCAGGGGGATAGTTACTAGTACAATCTGCAGATCAAAAGTACCTAGAACAATGCTATACTAGAACAATGCTATACTAGGTACAGCCCTAAAGAGACCAAGTATATTTCCTACCATGCTACTTGTATCAAAGTAAAGCCTTTGAATAAATAATTTCAAGTTCTACGTTTCCCTTTGTTCAAAGTCTGTCCAGATAGATAGAAGGCTGTTGGCATGAAAATAAGCACAGCAGCGCCCTTCCTCGCTAGTTCTCACTTCTCGAATCGTTTTCCAACCAGGTACCAGTAGCGTAGACAAAAGTGGCGAAACTCTCATTTCTCTTTTTCGAAAAGTTATTTTGACATAGTTGGAAAAAAGATAGGTCTCCCCTCAAGTAGGAAGGAGCAAGTCAATCACTCAATGGTGCAGTTGAGAAAGAAGAGGTGATATAAGAGGATCCATGGGACGAACCAAGAGAAGGCGAAAAGGTAAACCGTTAGACCCCCGAAGCCAAGCAGAAGGAAAAGAAAATGAGTGAGCCGACTGAAGAAGTGGAAAAGTGGGAGCCGGGAAAATTCCTAAACATTGATTGCGGGTAGAAGAAGGGAAAGGCAGATGAGTGTGAGGGAGCCCTTTTCACCATTATTAATGAATTTTTTTCCATTAGACCTAGCTCTTGAAAAAGCAATGGAACATGCAAATGGGCAGCAACTCTTCTTTTACGCTAGGTATGCCGGTGATCTAGTGTTTAAGGTTTTGGATTTAGGACCTAGATGTCATCGAATGAATGCTCGGTATACTTGCTTTCGGAAGGAAGCTAATCTGAACACTGAATCCAGAAGAATTTCTATTTTGAGAGATGAATTCAAAGATAGAAGGTTGTAGAGGGATCCGATGCGCGTTCAAATCCAACAAGAACGTCTAATGAAATGACGGAAGATGCATATTATTCTCTCGTAGCTGGGGCTAAGAACGATCCTCTTATCCAACTTTCTGTCTGTCCCAAAACCGAACCTTGGTACTGCTCTACTTCAGCATTCTACGACTGAATCCATTCTGGAAATGATGACTTGCCCACAGTAGAAGTTAGTGTCATTTTCCGCTTTTTAGGTGAAATTGGCTTTACTAGTCTCCTCTCTGTCTCTTTCCACTTCTGTCTTTCTAGTGCAAATCTCATAAGTAGAAAGAAAGCGGTAGTTTGAAGTGAGCCGCGCTCTCTCTTTCGGAATTCTGCACCTAGGTACCACTCTAGATTTCTTACTGGCTGACTCAAGTGCTAACTCATAGTGCATAGCATGTTCATAAGCCTTGTTCACACTATTAGGGTGTTGAGCAGTGACCATATACTTCACTTCCTCCTTTAAACCACTTAGAAAAGAGGAAAAGAAAAACTTCGTATAAACAGAAAAATACGATGACTCAAAGAAGTTCCCTACCACGAACTTTGTACCGCGCGCATTACTTAGAACAACTAGGAAAGTAAGATAAGATAAGCAAGAATATAAAAATATTCGGAATAGCAGAATAAGAAATTAAAAAATGAAGAAAAGGGAACCTAATCTCACCTCCTTCTGTACCATAAAGAAAATAACCCGAGTCCCTAAAGAAAAAGAAGTGTCTCTATTTAGAGATTTATCTACTTAGATGAAAAAATAATACTCCTTCTATATTATTCTATAATATGTATCTCAATCCATCTCGAGTCATTTTTATCAATACCTATTCGGTAGATCCTTTTTTCTGTGCCAGGAACCAGATTTGAACTGGTGACACGAGGATTTTCAGTCCTCTGCTCTACCAACTGAGCTATCCTGACCATTTATTGTGCATCATCCTAGTAGAGTACGTACTTGTATCTATGTCAATTAAAGGGACTAAAAAAGAAAAAAGTCTTATAAAATTGGACTTAGTAAATGTCAGGATAATGATATGGATTGTGAATGACTTACTTAATAATAGGGATTACTTGCCTATACTATAATATGTTCATTTGTATGAATGGGATAAGATCCAAAGAAGTAAGTTCGGATCCGTTTGTGAAAGAGTAGAATAAGAAAGATAGTGAATCTTGTTTGAACCATTAATGAAAAATAGAGGTTGGTACAATAGTTAGGAAGTCAAATGGGCTTTTTATTGGGGATAGAGGGAAAAAAACAAACCTCACAATTTAGAAAGTCGACGGATCGACTATATCATATACTATAAATTTCATTGTTGTCGGTATTGACATGTAGAATGGGGTTCTCTCTCCATTCACTTTGAGCTGGGTTTCTTGTGATCTTTTTAGTTGTTTTTCCGTCCAATTTTATGGTAAATTCAGTCATAGGAATCCAGACTCCGCTTGATTCGATCTTAAGTTTCGACCTTCATCACTCAGGAAATTTGTGTTGCCACTTATTCCACTCAGAGAGACCGAACCAGGCAACAAAAAGGCTGAAGGAAGTTATCTTTCCATTCCAACTAAACTAAGTGAAAAAAGGGATAGAGCAAATTGTTGAGGAACAAAGAAAATATCTCCAAACCAACGACTCCTTTCCTTTGGTCGACTCTAAAGAATGTATCGGGAGTTGGGAGTTAGCCGTCTCATTTCCTTTCTGTTTCATTTTCCTCTCTAAAATAGCTTCAGGTTGCACTAGTTATTCTCCATCTTTCCCCACAATCGGCATGTCAGATAGGACTTGTACACCTTCCCTAGTGTTGAAATTCAAATTACTCTATGCTTGATTAAATTTACATTTGACTAAGTTCTCATAGGGAAAGCAACAATATTCCTGTTAGGCAAGAAAATCAAATAGTTAAAAAATTATAAAGATATATTCTATGACAAGTCTAGCTATTAAAAGTTAATAACTTTTGGCATTAATTATGAATACTGGTATGTAATGTAACAAATGTGATTAATCATACAATGGTTTTGATTTTTGCAGCAAAGCTAAAATGATATTTATTTTTCAACGGAGCTAGTCGATCTTGACTAGTTAAGGAGCCCCTCCCCGTAGCTTAATCTATCTATTTATATATATATCACTAGTACAGAACGATACAGGCGGTTGTAGATCGATTTGTACAGGCGTTTTTATCAACCGCCTGCGCTGGGGGCCAGTAGAAATAGGACCACAGCACAGACGGTTGTTTGTGGTTCGCTAAGTCAACCGCCTGTGAAAAAATTCTGAAAAAAATCCGTAAATAAATAGGAAAAAAATATTTTAATTATGGAGAAGAGCCCTCACAGCCCAACACCTGCCCGTCACAAGTCACGATATTTTTCGCGTAAAATTCGCCACTAAAGCAGGGATTTGAACTCACAACCTCGCTCTCGTGTAGAGGCTCCTTTACCACTGCACCACACACTCATATGTATTTAAATATCCCTTTGGTTCCCCACATATTATACAAACCCGAGTGTAATTTGCTTGTTTAAGGTCCTAAACAATTTAAAAATCAAAAAGTTGTCAACTATAAAGTTTCATAATTTTTCGAGACGAACAACTTTTGTATTGGTCATTTCTCCATCCAAGGTCGTTTACAAAATTTGTATTTCAAATTTGAGACCATTGAAACATATTTTTCGTGGACAAGATCACTTGAAATTAAAAAGTTGTAATTTACAAAGTTTCATAACTCTTTGAGACGAACAACTTTTATTTTGGATGTTTTCTCATCCGAGATAGTTTGAAAAAATCAAATTTTAAAAAACGCATGTATGATGTGTTCGACTGGAACCCGCCAACCAATGCTAGCGAAATCCGAAGCTTTCTAGGTTTGGCCGGGTACTACAAAAGGTTCATTGAAGGATTCTCTAAGCTTGCAAAGCCTATGACAGCCTTGCTATAAAAAAGTGCTAAGTTTGTGTGGTCTGATAAATGCCAGACAAACTTTGAAGAGTTAAAGAAGAGATTAACCACAACATCTGTCCTAGTTCTGCCAGACTTGAACAAAAGCTTCTCCATCTATTGTGATGCATCTCGTCTGAGACTTGGATGTGTTCTGATGCAAGAAGGAAGAGTAGTAGTCTATGCATCCAGACAGCTGAGAAAGCACGAGTTGAACTATCCAACTCATGATTTGGAGTTAGCAGCTGTTGTCCACGCTCTGAAAATATAGAGACATTATCTAGTTGGACATAAGAGTGATGTGTATACAGATCACAAAAGTCTGAAATACATATTTACTCAGTCATATCTGAATTTGAGGCAACGTCGTTGGCTAGAATTGATCAAAGACTATGACCTGAAGGTACATTATCACCCAGGAAAGGCCAATGTCGTGGCTAACGCTTTGAGCAGAAAAACTTATGCAAATGGATTGCAAGTAGAGTACATGTCAGCAGAGTTGAGAGCTGAAATGGCATACCTTAATCTATGCTTTGCAAACAATGTTGTGGAGATAACAGTTGAACCTACTTTGGAGAAAGAAATCCGTGAGGGTCAACTGAAAGATGAGAAGTTGCAAGAGATAGCAGAGAACATAGTGCTTGGAATGACACCAGGCTTCAGGATGGATAAAAATGGAACACTATGGTTTGGAAAAAGAATATGTGTGCCTGAAGTAAAAGCTATCAGTGATGCCATCTTGCGGGATGCACATGAATCTGCCTACTCTATACATCCCGGCAGTACCAAAATGTACCTAGATCTGAAATAAAAGTACTGGTGGTATGGTTTGAAGCGAGATGTGGCAGAATATGTAGCCCTATGTGACACCTGTCAGAAGGTCAAAGCTGAGCATCAGAGACCGGCAAGATTGTTACAACCCATGCAGATACCCGAGTGGAAATGGGAAGAAGTGGGAATGGACTTTATCACTGGATTACCCCGCACACAAAGAGACTATGACTCTATATGGGTAATCGTCGACCGTCTCACTAAGGTCGCTCACTTCCTACCAGTTAAGACCACCTATAATGGGGCAAGGTTAACAGAGCTGTACATGGAAAGAATTGTGTCCCTGCATGGTGTTTCGAAGAAAATAGTATCTGACAGAGGAACACAATTCACATCTCATTTCTGGCATCAGATACACCGCCTACAAGCGGTTCTAGACTTGAGGTCCATCGGTTCATTTCTACATGCGCGTGGTAACTCAATCTGTCATTAAAAAAAATTTGAGACGCTACGAAAAATCATCAATCTACTAGTGTATACATCTGAAAAATACGTAAGCCTATTGTCTTACCACCCCTCTAGCTACTCCCAGCACGGATCGGATTGCGAAAGGCAGAATCAGAACAACTTCTGTATTGCGTTTTACAGTAGTATATACGCCTACGGCATGCAGCCGGCAGGGCCCATTCGATTTTGAGGCTCGGAATTGGAATAGGAGTGACGGCCCGCTCAACCCCACTTCCAGGGCCCAACACTTAGAATAACAAAAAACAAAAGAGACGGCAGCTTCAAAAAAGAGACAGAGACGGCAAGAATAGACCTGAAAATAATTAGAGGTTTCCAATACAAAATCATTTATTAGCTATTTATTTTTTTCAAGAAAAAACAAATCAGCTTAAACTTCTATAAAATCAATATTATACTCGTGGGTCCTGTAGGAGTATTAAAAAAGATCATGAAACATTTTTTTTAAAAAAAATCATGAAACAAACTATATCTTCTATATATAATTAGATTTGTAGATTTTCTAATATGTTCATCTACAAGTCACGTGCGTCCTGTAGGCGTAAGAAAAAGCTCGTGGCTCCGTGCAATGCACGGGCATATATCTAGTTTAAACAAAAGGACCAAAAAGACCAGGTTCAGTTACAAGAAAAACAAATTAACTTCTGTTCATGATCGATTCGATCCAGCTAAGATCAGTCTAATTAAGGCCCAAGGGTTTGAGGAAGTCCTCCAAAGCCCAAGAACCGTATGTATGCTGCCGAGAGCGGAAAAAATCCAATTTCCCTCCCTCAACTTCTGAGGAAGTCCGTTTTTCCTCCCCCAACTTTAAAACCGGATAAATAATCTCTTTTAACTTTTGAAACCGTGCATTTTACCTTCCTGGCCGGTTTTGGACGGTGGTTTTGCTACAGTAACAGTGGTTTTGCTATAGTAAAAGTGGTTTTGTCTTTTTCTTTTTTATTTATTTTCGCTGAATTTTTGAAAAATTATAGTAAATCATAGAAAAATCAAAAAATTGAAAATCCAATTTTTTTGGACTCCACATGAGTACATCTATACAGTGAACATATAATAGGGTATACTTTAGTACAAAGTTTTTGTTGTGGTTTTAGATTTATGTTTTTTTAATTAAAATAAATTTATAACTAAGTTATACATGATTCAATTAGCATAATTTTTTACTACAGTTGAAGCATACAATAATTAGCCCACTATAAAAATTTGACCATAATTGGACTATATAAACTGTAGCTATGAATTATTCCAAATAATTACAGAAAACGTATTGTTGTATGGAATTAATTGTAATAATTCATAGCTGCAGTTTCTATAGTCTAATTATGGTAAAAATTTTATGGTGGACTATCTATTATATTCTTCAACTGTATCAAAAAACTTATACTCATTGGATCATGTATAACTTAGTTATAATTTTTTTATTTACAGAAAAGCATAAATCTAAAACTACAACAAAAAATTTGTACTAAAGTATATCATATTATATATTCACCGTATAAATCTACTCATGTGGAGTTCAACAAAATTATATTTTTTATTTTATGATTTTTCAAAACTTCAGTGAAAATAAATAAAAAAGAAAAAGACAAAACCACTGTTACTGTAGCAAAACCACTGTTACTATAGCAAAACCACTGTCCAAAATCAGTCAGGGAGGTAAAATGCACGGTTTCAAAAGTTGAGGGAGGATGTTTGTCTGGTTTTGAAGTTGAAGGAGGAAAAGGAGACTTCCTCAAAAGTTGAGGGAGAGAAACTGGATTTTTTCCGCTGGGAGCCTGGGAAGCTGAAGCCCAATACACGTTTGGAGTTTAAGCTTTCGATGGCCCACCGGAAGAAAACAAGCTGGCCTCTTCTTGCTACGACTACGAGGGTCACAGCCCATATTATTTAGATGGACCTTACAAAGTACTCTCTGACAAGCTTTCGCTCTGTACCTTGCCATTATTTATGTTCAGAAATAAATAAAGTAGAGTACGTTGGGTTCTCACAGAATGGAGTCCAAGAAACCGATCCGGCCAGGAACCACACTAACCGAACAGTTGTTTACTATTATTGCATTGTAAGCTTATATCCCAGCATTGGATCTTAGCGCTTTGTTGAGCTTAATAAAACCTGGTGAAAGTCTGATAAAAAAAAACAAGTTTGTACAGATTGTATGGAATCCACTTGGTCATTTTTTCTAAAACAAACCATGTAGAAGATCTACCAATTATATTAAAGAAGAGTACAATATAGAAAAAAACAGGCGGTCCATGTCTCTTAGCTGCTACCGACACCCTGCGGTCCATACCTCCGCTAGTACTAGCACCCCACACGTACTACTGGCAATGCCACCATGTGTGGGGACATCCACACTTGGACAAGTTAGATTTGAGTCCACCAAAACCGACGACCGTGCCCTTCAATAAGTGGGAACCACCATGTTGTCAGCTATCGCCTCAACCATGTGTAGTTCCTTGCTGCTTGGCCCTTCACCACCAACCTCGCATGCCTAACCACCTCTGGTTACAAGGCTCGACCCACCTCATCGTGCCATCGAGGTTGCCACATCACTTCTTGCATTGATCCAAGCACAAAGCGACACCTAAACGTTAAGGATCCACCACCATCGGATCTGCGTCCTTCATTGCTGGATTGGGCTCGCGCAGTAGACCTTCCCCTTCTGGTGATTTGTCAACCCTGTTTGCTTGGTACGAGTCGTTACCACTATTGTTGCCATTGTTGTTCATCCTTAGAATGGCACGGACCTTGCACCCCAAATGCACCTTTCTAGTGTGCTTGCTTGCAAGAAACGTGAGTTGTGGACTCATCCATGGAGGCTCCATGAGTGGCCTCATAGGATCACTCCTACTGTCACACATTCTTCCTCTCAGTGTGGACCGATCATCGTCGTTAATGGGCATTTTCAAAGTTAGAGTGTAGTATGGCCTTCAAGAGGTGGGCTTAGGGCAGGTGTTACAGTTGCCTCTTGCATGTGACCACTAAGTTAACTCCTGCCAAGACTCCTTCCGATGCATTCAATGTAGTTTTCATGGACATCGAGATAGATATTTTGGCTTTCAGTCTCCGAGTTGGCTGGGATAATGTCATGATCATGTCTCCATCGAATCTTGTGGTGGAAACTCCATTGAAAGAACTTTGCATTCAGTCATCGACTTCATGACCTATCGATTTACATGGCAATACCACCAACCTTGTTTGCCACAATTGTTATTGTGCCTCTCCTACTTCGACGATTTCGAACGTCCAAGCCATGCTTGCACTTTTGGTAGAACCCTTTATATCAGAGCTCCAAAACATGATTGTATTTTGTTTGTGTGAGATGTTGCGCCCCTTAGGAAGGAGGCTTCTACCTAGTTATGGCTAGCATATGCAGCTACGCATTTGGAGTCTGTAGACTCTCATAGGGAGCATATTTCCGTTCTTGACATGGCTATCCTCTTTCCCTGACAGTTTTTCTTCTTGTTTCTGATCTTATGTCGATTTGCGCACCTCTATTGAGTCCTTGTGTGTAAAGATACATGTGTGAACATTGTAGACTCCTTTATCAATGAGACAACCTCTGTTATGGATATTCATAGAGATTGACTCTATCTTCAATTGAGGTGGCTACAAAGATGTGACTTAGAGATCCATCAACAGATGCCCACAGAGCAAATCATCGATATGCATTTAGGGACCACCATTGTTCATTCAACGGATTAGATGCTGCAATACGTAGTCACCTCTAATGAGGATGTTCTTGTGGAGGACGCATGCTATGATAAGGAAATTAAACCATCTTTAGGCACACAAGTGACAAATGAGGATCCAATCTTTCTCATCACTATCAAAGCGATCCTTCCTATCATGTCTAAGGTCAAGGTAAATGAGTCCAGCTCACAGCGGATCCAATGGTAAATGCTACTACTTCTTTGCCCGCCACATCTATGAATGGGTGAGGAGCTTGCATCACATCATATGCTTCTCCCTTCACCAACTAGCACGATAGCAAAACGCTGGCGTAAGTCCAATGATACATCTTAACTTCATTCAAGTACCCATCCTGCTCAGTGCGGTGGTATAAAAGATTTGGGTATTGACAGGATAGATGGTAAGATCAAAGAGGATGTAGTTCAAGACTATGCAAACCACCTACTAGATTTGTTACTGATATACCTTCTCAAGTCTTTAATAGGTTTAAAAGGTTGTGCTTTGGGGACTAATTGACATACTCCCCCCCATATAGGAAATAGGAGACGTTTTGGACATCGATACGGTCTCCAAAGTATAACTTTGACTCCCTTTGTACTTAAAAATATTTATCAAAAAGTGATATATGTATATTTTTATGAAAGTATTTTTCAAGACAAATCCATTGATATGGTTTTTATATTTTCAAACTCAAAAATTATTCATGATTTATATTCTCAATGTTTGATCGAAACCCTGTCTAAAACATCTTCTTTTTTCTATACGGAGGGAGTATATATATGTTTCCTTGTCCCTTCGTTAGAGATTGTATTTACTTTGTTTTTGGCTATATTGGTTTATGACCTTGATGCAAAATGTGTTTTCGTTGGCATAGTTGCCCTACTCATTATCGTAGTAGTTATTTCTCATTTCTATCTATAGCCCCTTTTGGAGCTGTTGTCTGCACCTTTTTCTTTACGATAAATCTATTTCTCGCTGCAGCAATTCTCGATGTTGTGTCACTCGATTTTTATGTCGTCAGATGAGCTTGCGAACGGAGGGGATCGGTCTGTTGTGGCGCAGGTGAGATGACATGTTGTTTGTCCCTCATGCTTGTGTTACACCTGTACACGTAGGTAGTCAGGTGGGGCCAAGGTGGTCAGGTGAGGCAGGTGAACACGCCCATGGTTAGGTGCATTCATATGCATACGATGGTATGATCCGTCGCTGTCAATCATCTCAGCCCTACTCTATAATCAATCTATACTATAATGGAACACTTAAATTATTTTAGATCCACCCACAAAAACGTCCCCCGCTGAGAGTCTCAACCATTATGCACCCAGTAAAACGTACACAGAAATTCGTCTCCATTAAAATCAAAGACTATTAAACAATATAGATCAGATCCAATGGGCCAGAGTAAAAGTTTGTGTTAGGCTTCTCTCCTGTCATCCCCGCGCCCTCCATCCTTCACGGCGACCAGCGATCGATCTCCGTAGTCATCGGCGAATAAAAAAACAGAAGTTATCACAAAAAAAAGAAGGAAATGTACGGCCGCCTCATCAAATTGATCTCGTCAGCCGCCGCCTTCCAGAGATGCAATCGGTGCCGGTGCTGATGGCACCGTCATCAACCCCTGGCCAGCCGGCTGCAGACGCTGGGCGCCTTCCACGTCTCCGTCGACGCTTCCTCCGCCAAGCACCAGGGAGACGCCGCCGCCGCCGCATGTGGGAGAGCCGACGCCACCTCCGCCTGCACCACAGAGGCGCGACACACGAGGGCCACAAGCCTCTTCCTCTGATCCTCACCGATTCGGATCTGCAATCTCGTCTCCCCATTATCCGTCCTCAAGCCACCCACCATGGCCAAAGCGACAACCATCAAGGCGGCATTCCTCGCCCACTTCTTCCTCGTGCTCTCCGTCGTCACCGCGTGCGTGGTTGTTACGCCCGACGCTTTTTTGCCTTCAGGACCGCACTGTACAGCGCTGCCATCGTCGGCATCTCCCGCCCAGGAACACATCGGCGCGTTGCCAAGCAGGCCGTTCTTGACAACCAGATGTGCTCCCTGTGGAGTAGATATCAGAATATGGGATGAAGAGAAACTCCATAGATAGGTACGCGCAAGGCAAGGTACAAAAGATTAATTTATGTTTGATTTTAGTTTAATTTTTGGATGTCGACTTGGTGTTGGATTGATAAATACAAACATTGCATTCATGGCCATTTTCATTTTCAGAGTTTTATATAAAAAAATTCAATTGGATCGTATTGCGTTTGGTAATTTCTATACATTTTCAGAGAGACCACTGGGTGGAGCGCCACATCACCGAGGCCACTACGATCACGAAGTAGAAATCCTATCAAGGTCGCCATACAATATCTGGTTGACAAATTTGGTTAAAAGGAGTTGATCAGAGTTCGAGCAACAACCCTTTTGAGATCATCACACTGGATATGGTCACTGTTTGTTTGGTATGTAAAATTCTGAAAGCCGGATCATTTTGCTATCTGTACAAATGAACAATAGAACATGTACACATACTGTGCCACCTGATCCCACTAGAAAGTAGGAAGTATGTCCATGATCAAATATTGTATAACACTTGCCAGGTTTGAGTCAATTTTTCATAGATACTTGCCTTTCAGTGCACATGAATCTTTTTTCATTCCTCTTATATGATCGCGATGGGGTGCAAGCTGGACCTGAGGGACCAACAACAGGTTAGCCTTGAGCACGTTATGGATGGCGCCCATGATGCAGTCCTTCTGCGAGATTGAGACCTGCATTGAGTGCTCCGCTCTGCAGCATATCCAGTTTATCCCACATCTTATCATACTCGATTTTGTATTTTTAACTCCAAATCTCAAATATTTACCTTTGTGATATCTGAACTTTTGTTAGACACATTAGAATAAGGCTTGTAGTGTTCCAGACATAAACAGTGTGTGTGTCTCTAAGGGCATGTACAACGGGTATGCTCGAGCCGTCTCCATACCATCTTTTTTGTAAAAACACCTCTGGTAGACACGGGAGACAGTGAGGTCATTGTTTCGCGAGATGGCGACAACGGCTCGTGCTTCCAGGTGTTGTCGCTGTCAGAAACAACGTTGTATGGAGCGTCGTCTCCAGACGTCAAGGCGAGGGATCCAGCTGTAGCACGCACGGGAAGCCATGCATCATCGTCCACCTCCACGCGGCAAATCCCCCATCCCCTTCGATGGCGGCAACGGTGCTGCGGCGACACCCTTCTCTGTTCATGTACGAGGGCACTGGCGAGGCTGGTCCACTGGTCCTCCGGGCCTGCGTGTGCCTCATCATTGTGCTTGGTCTGCTTATGTACGAGGGCACTGCCGATTCTCGGGGTTGCCGTCACCTCCTACGGTTTGTGCAGCTGGTGGTCAACGACCTCCGATGGGTTCTGCTGGTGGTCGACAGGAGAAAGCCCTCACGACAATTGGGTCCCTGACGGCACCACCGCTGCAGCGGTCGTGACCTCAAGGAGTGGACGCGCACTAGAGATTCTAGAAGGCTAGCTTCGCACCTACTCGCTAGGTGTTTGATTCAATATCCCATCAAAGTATTTGCATTCATTCATAAGGTATTCCAACATTTCTCTGTATGTAACTTATAGACAATAAGCCGTCTGTAGGTTGTACATACCTTGATATGTTAAAATTCTTGGCATTTGGAAGTTCTGATTAATAATCATGGATGTTGACTTTTTTTGCAGGTGCTCCTTGCTTACATTTCCCTTACCCATCTTTGCCTTCGATTTTGGTATTCCTTTTTTTCTAAAATTTGTTGATTACTGGAGGTAGAAGCATTAACCGGTTTCCTTCCCCATCATTTTGAATTACTTATTTACTACAGTATACTGATATATGTATTATTGATTTGGCACTTTTAGTACTTGTATGACATGTTTATTGTAGGCATTAGGCGTAACTAATTTACTATTGACTATTGATCTAGAAGTAAATAATTTACTATTGATCTAGAAATCCAGTTGTTGGGTTTTTAGTTCATAATTATCATTCTTGTTATGTTATTAGGCTAGGTTCTTACATGGTTGTTTTATGGTCTATGTTAAGTATTGCAGTTATGCGCAACTCTGATTTTAGCTGATGTGCATGCGCCTTTTGTTTGATGACCTTGCATATCACACTGCTGATGTCCTTGATTTTTTCAGGTAGCATATCATGATTATATCAACCATATCATGATTATATCAACCAGCCGGTAACCTGGTTTATCAACACGCAGATCAACGATTATATCAACTAAACAACAAAATTTGAGGTATGAGTTTCTCCCTTTTACATACAGATTTGTCCAAGGTTTGCACATCTGTGGCACGTTGTACTCTCTTCCCCTCTTGTCACTCGCTTCTTCGCAGTCGGATCCGTTTTAGACCGTTTTATTTCTCTATTATAGGAATTGCTTCACATTATCACAATAGAATTGTTAAGCATGCTTAAAAAGATTTGATCTATTAATCGTTTACATATACTCTAATAAAGGCCAAATGAATATTGTGTCATCCAACAATGGCGCTGGCGTTCAATTTGGACTATGGAATTCAATCATGGGTTGTAATTTATTGATATTAAAGGAACAATACATGTTGACTTTTTTAACTTAACAAAGTAAAAGCTCTAAATTTATGTTCATATAACAAAAGTTATTTTTTTAAATATCTAGATGCTCACTATTTTGAGTAGGGAAATGTCTAGCTGGATACTAACATGAATCACAAGGAATGCTATCTTAGAAATGTCAATGACAAATGATAGGTTGTAAATGTTATTGTACATTACGAGTTATTCTACAAATTCTATTATATTTTATTTTGACTCGTCACTGCAGTGTATGCAAGGGGGCTTACAGACCAAGGAACAACAACTGTTAATTACCTAATTACCAATGTTAAGTTAGGTAACTCATCAATACAAATTTGAGCAATTTATTATAACAAAAGAAGTAGTGTATACAGGTTGATGACTTATATGAATCTCTGTAATATAAGTTTGAAGTATATTTATTGAATAAAGCTATGTTATCTTAGGCAAAAATGATGGTATAATGATCCTTGTGTTTAAGCAAGCAGTGACATTACCCGTGTAAATGAAATGTATTGTGTAACATACCAGGGATTGACTAATTAGACCATAATGGTAGCTTCTTGTTAAGAGGACCTCGTACTTTCTGCTGATGCTTAAAATCTTATTACAATATTGAGACCTTAAGATTAGTACCAACTTTTGTAGATTGTGGATATATGCTATATACCAAATAGGCAACGACTGATCTTTGATTGCACTAACATCTTCAAAACGGATTGATGACGTCCTGAAAGATTGGATGGGAGTGGATTCGGTCGATATTGTAGCCGACAACCTTCTCTGGGGTTAACGGCTGCCAGTGTGCTCTTGCTTTTCTTTTTTTTTGAAAACATGTCATTGGCACGTGCCTCATTAAGAGAAAACAGACTGTTTTACACTAGCCGGAACGACAAGCGAGCTGCCCAGCGTCACAACAGCCACACACTGAAGGGGTTTGTTTGCTTGAGGAACTACACACTTCAGGAAATAGAGAATCTAATATAAGGAAGCGCCCAGGCAAACCCATAATAAGGCTGATGAAAGCGAAGCAGAATTGAAAACACATAAGGTACACTCTTGATCCTTACAGCACATCTTGACTAAAAAGAAAGGAAGGATAAAGTAAAAGAAGGACTCGAAACAAGCAGATATAGAATATAAAGATGAAAGATTGAATGCATGATAGGTTTCTGTTTTGCTATTGGTATATTTAAAGAATAACAACCATGATACGGCCCGCCTATCATGGATCCTGATGCTAAATTATGGGTTGATACAAAAGGATTCAAACAAGTGTGGCTAATTGTTTTTTATTCAAACAACAAAAGTATAGCTGATCTTTTCTCCTGCAATGTAACTCTCAAATATGCATGCTAGAAAGCTGATATGTTGCTCAGATTGATTTCTTTTTCTTCCTTTTGCAATTGAGCTATTAAGGTGGGGATGTGTAGGCGGTTCCTCCATCGCTCGAAGGGCACTCGTATGTCCAACGTTCCATCCTCTTTCAAATAGAATAGCAATCCCAGAACCTACAAAAGATGAAGCACATTTGTTGTTCTAATTGATCCAATGCACAGTACTGGGGAAGAAAAGAATGAGTTAAGAAAGAAAAGGTAAGTCCTTGACCCCAGATCAGAGAGAATTGAATGACCAAAAATATAAAATAAGAATTATTTCAATGCTTTGGTTACAATGCTCAGTTAAGTTATACTCAAATATTGGGTATAGTTATATTATTATCCTCAAGAAGTAATTAAGGAGTAGCTTGAAGTATTAAAAATGACTCATCCAGAGAACTTAGTAATAGTTCAAAAACACTCATAGTCAAATATATCCAAAGTTGATCCTACTTGAGAAAAGTTCAATTTAAAAATGACCAGCTTTCGATAGATGCTAGACATTTTGATGTATGTGTGCTATATCTCCTTGTTGCAACATTTTTTTCCTTCAGCTTCCATACATGCTAGGTCTTTTTAGCTAAGGTCGAGTCTTGTTCGTTCGCTATGTGCTTAATCCATGACCCTGTGTAATAGCCTCACTCATGTCTGGTCCCTGTATGAGTGAGGATCATGTTGGGGACCCAACCTAATTTTCATCTCTATAATACAATGAAATGCAACTCTTCTGTGTTTTCAAAAAAATATAATTAGCTCAAACTTGAAATCTCCTCTCCATTGCAGTGATTTTTTTTCAAAGTAGAGGAAGCCTGGGGTTGCTTGCACTTGTGGTTCTGTTTTATTACTAAAGAACTGATTCATGCTTTCATTCTTTTTTAAGTCAATGATGTATGTTGTGCTTCCTCGATATGGCTAATTGTCCACGCATTCAAGATGGAGCAGCTCCAATGGAACCGACAACATGTGTTGGCACCAAAAGTGGCACACTGTGCCAATCACACAGCAAGCCGGAGAAGCTGGCTTCAAACGTGGCCCGGGTGCTCAGAAGTCCGGTGCGTGCCAGTAAGTTTGCTCTGCAACTAACAAGGGAGATAAACTGTTAAATACAAAGCTGGAACATGTCGGGTATGACCAGACAGTTTCAAAATATACGGCCCTGAAGGCACTTACGACGACATATAGCTATGGAAGCTATCTGTCAACAGGTTTAAAGATTATTCGGCAATATGAACAGAGTCACGTGAATAACAGGTTGCCGAACACGTTTGCATGAGAATCGCACTTGCATGATGTATTGAATATAAGTTAGAACTTAACCAATCTCGATTGTACAACCGAGTTGGGATCCATGGGGATTGAACATACAAACTAAGCATGACTAAGCTAATCTAAAGCCTGCGCCTGCCGCACGACACCTAGCCTTATCATAGATCAAACATACTTAACATGCATGGACCCTCTCCACGTGACAATCCAGATACGATCCAATCGGCTATTACGAACAATAGATCTACTACATAAAAGACTTTTTCAATAATAAACGTGAAAGAACAGAGCAGATCTATAAAGATGAAGCCGAACCGGACGGTATCTGGATTGGGCAAAAGTGTTATGATGAAATAAACATAACAAAACACATAACACAGGGTAACTTAATGAATCTATCAGATTGCCAAATCTAACAGAGCCGATAACTATTTTTACTCGTGACTCAATCCGCCGCACGATACAAGGCATAAGCAAAAACCTCCCGTCATAAGCTTAAATCCGCCGCACGATACTAAGCTTAACGTACGAGACTACTTGCACCATATCTAAATCCGCCGCACGATACTAGACATGATAACAAGGTTGTCGGAACTTACGGAGGTCGACGGATCGATGGCCCCTCTCGAAGAACACGACGACACTACTTGGACTCGAAGACGGCACGGGGCCGGGTTGGTTGTATTGATTGTGAACGTTTTTACAATAGTCTCAGGGTTTATATTTATACCCTGGTGTTCTCTGAGTCCTAGAAGGATACGATTACAATGATAAAATTAGGAAACTATCAAAAACATGATGCCTTTTGCTCCAAGCTTCCTTTAATAACCGGCATGCACTAAAATGACGAGATCCCCATCGCTAAGTCTTCTTGACATGCCGTATTTGTCATCTTCTAACGCAAACCGACTTGGCTTTAGGCAGCCGACCGCAGCGTCACGTTGCCGAATCTGCTCGCCGTTGACTAGTTGCTTTAACAGCCTTGCCGAATACATTGAGTTAGCCGACCCCGTTCGCTGTCTGCCGAATCCTTCAAGCGGCGGCGTTCGCCGAATCTTCATAGTGCCGGTCCACTTGTCATAGTGCGAAAACTCGGTGTTAACACATGCCCCCTAATTTTGGGATAAATGTTTTATTCTAAAATTCATATTCTCCTTTTCGCACCACTGTAGAGTCTCTGGAAGCATCCGACTTCCCACGTCATTAATCATCAAAGCTGCCGACTCACCTCCCGATGCATTCGAGATCCTTTAAAACTTCCTCTCTATTCCATTTCGGCCTGATCTTCCCGAATTCCTCAGTTCAGCTTCTTCATCTAGAAAAACCCTCTCTTCTCTTGCCCTGAACCGGAAAATGTCTTCCCAAGCAAGCCATTACAGTCTCGAGCTCGGCGACACCAGCACTTCTAAGAGAAGGTTGCTTCTTCTTTGATCTTTTCGCTTTGGATGTTTAGGCCTCATTTTGTTTCCCCTTCAGGATGACTGGTGACGACCTCACCGAGGACCTGGATCAGAGGGTCACAGACCTCCAGTCTGACCTAGGAAAGAAGAATCGGGAGATTATTCAAATCTCTCAGGAGCGCGATGCTTTTCGGGAACAAGCCATCGGTAAGCATCCCCCAACTGTCCTTTTCTTGTCCCTTCCCTCTGCTTGACCCCTCTTTCTTTCAGCTCTGGAGACTAGGCTCCACTCCCTCGAAGCCGCTATTGCCGACCTTGCTACTTCAGCCAATGTGTCAGGCACGGTGGCTCTAAGGCAGGTGAACGAGATCAAGCGGGTCCTTCCTGACATTTCTAGGGCCGGCATGGGCTACGGCGCAGCACTTGCTTTCAATGCCGTCCGGATCCATTCTGGCGCCGACTATCGCCATTTTGACGTTTGTGAGCGAGGACTAGAATTTAGGATAGCACGTTCTGTTGAGGATATGAAAGAAGCCGGAACAGACTTGGCCGACTCTTTCGATTCTGATCTTCCGATTAGAAATAGAATGACATGGACGAACTGATCCTTCATTTGTAATCGACCCTTGTTATGTGGATAAGAAGTCCTTTTATCTATTTTCTTGAAATCAACAATGCTCCACTCTATCACGTTCGTGTGTACAACCCGTTCTCCCGTTCTGTGCTTGTTGAGTGCTTGATTTATCTAGCCGATTGCACAGCACCGCGTGCACTTGGCCCTGTATTTCTGCGTTTTCTGTGCTAGAGGCGACACATGTCGTGCCGGCTGTTTTTTGCTCTAAGGGCGATAGAACCTATCGGCCATTTTTTGTGCTAAGGGCGATACAACCTTGTATCGGCCGTCGGTGCCCGCTAGTCCTTGATTCCGTTATGCACCGACCTCCACGCTAGGATGAAATCTCTTTAGATATCGTCCATTAATTGCCCTAGTAAACTCTTCTCCTTGGAGGGTTTTCAGAATGTACGCATTACCCGGAGCACGTCTCAGAATTTGAAAAGGCCCTTCCCAGTTAGGGGACCATTTGCCGAATACCTTGTCTTTGGTACCGATTGGCAAGATAATTTTCCAAACCAAGTCTCCTTCTTCGAATCCTTTTTCTCTCACTTTCGAGTTGTAGTACTTGGCAACGCGTATCTTGTTCCTTTCAATATTTTCCAAGGCTTTGAGACGAATCAAATGCAAATCCTCTAGCTCATCCATCATCAAATCTTTATAATCTTCTTTAGCTAGGTCGCTCTGCAATGTAATTCGTCTTGATCCCGATTGCAACTCCCATGGTAGCACTGCGTGATGCCCGTAGACCAACTCGTATGGCGACGTCTGAGTCGACCCATGACAAGCCATTCGGTAAGCCCACAAAGCCTCGTTGAGTACTAAGTGCCACCTTTTAGGTTTCTCTTCGATCTTCTTTTGAATGATTTTAATCATGATTTTGTTAGAAGCCTCTGCCTGTCCATTGGCCTGTGCATAATAAGGGGAAGAATTATAGACATGGAATTAAATAGCCCGCTATTTTTGCCGCTATAGCCCGAAATAGCTTGAAAAAAATTGTGCCGCTATTTGCGTTCATGCACAATTCTGCCGCTAAAGTCCGCTAATTACAGTTTATAAAATGCTAAACACTTTAGCTTTAGCTCGCTATTTAAAACCATGATTATAGAGTTTAATCCCCATCTCTTCGGCAAAGTCACAAAACTCCGAGGAAGTGAACTGAGTTCCCTGATCGGTAGTGATGGACTGAGGAATGCCGAATCGGTAAACGATATGCTCCCTGACGAAAGACACCATGTTCTCTGACGTCACCTTCTTCAATGGGATGGCTTCAACCCACTTAGTGAAGTAATCCGTGGCTAATAGAACAAACTTATGTCCCTTGCTAGATGGAGGGTGGATCTGGCCGATCAAATCAATGCCCCGCCCTCTGAAAGGCCAAGGCTTGATGATCGGATTCATGGCCGATGCTGGGGCTCTTTGCACATTGCCGAATCGCTGGCAATCCCGATAACCTCTGTAGTACTCAAAGCAATCTTCGAGCATAGTCGGCCAAAAATATTCAGTCCTCCTGATTAACCATCTCATACGGTGAGCCGACTGGTGTGCACCACATACGCCTTCGTGCACCTCATACATCAGTTTCCTAGCCCCGTCTTGGTTCAGGCATTTAAGCAAAACCCCATCTATGGATTTGTAGTACAATTGATTGTCTAAGAGCGTGAACTGCTTGCTCTTCCTCAAGTGCAAAAATGTTTTGATTCTCCCTATACCCGGATGCTGCCTGAGCCAACTAGTTTGCTTCTTCGTTTTGCCCCCTAGGAATATGTTGCAAGGTTGCTGATCGAAACTGTCTCAGGAGCTATTGGCAACCTTCGAGATATTCCTGCAGCGTGTCGTTTCTGCACTCGTACTCACCTGTCAGCTGCCTGATCACCAACTCCGAGTCACCGAAGATCTCCACGGCATCTGCCTTAACGTCCACAAGCAACCGCAATCCTCGAAGCAGTGCCTCATACTCCGCTTGATTATTAGTCACCGGGTACTCGATCGGTATGGAGTATTTGAAAGGTGCCCCCTTGGGAGAAATCAACATGATCCCGACTCCACCACCTTTGCTACACGATGATCCATCAAAAAACAATGCCCAGGGGGCAATGGTTACTATGTTAGCGTTAGGATCACGATGGTGAGTGACGAAATCAGCCATAATCTGGCCTTTAACAGCCTTTGCCGATTCGAAGCGCAAATCAAATTCAGAAAGAGCTAAAACCCATTTGCCGATCGTTCCACTTAAAATCGGCATTGACAACATGTGCTTGATTACATCAAACTCTGATACTACCACACATTCGGCATTCAATAGATAGTGCCGAAACTTAGTACAAGAATAGAAAACACACAAGCACAACTTTTCTGTAGCCGAATACCTTGTTTCGGGGTCCAGTAGCTTTCGGCTAAGATAGGCTATGACTCTCTCTCTTCCTTCGAATTCTTGCATGAGGGCCGACCCTATTGTTAGGTTGTCGGCCGCCACGTACAACTTGAAAGGCCTGTCGAGTTGTGGAGGAACCAATACTGGTGGTGCCTTCATGTACTCCTTGATCTCATCGAAAGCCTTTTGTTGCACGTCACCCCACACGAACTCTTGATCTTTCTTGAGCTTCAACAGTGGAGAAAATGGCAGCACGCGCTCGGACAAGTTGGATATGAACCTTCTGACAAAGTTGATTTTGCCGAGCAGTGATTGAAGTTCTTTGAGATTGGTCGGCGGCACTACCTTATCAATTGCTTCCATGCTCTTCTTGCCGACTTCGATCCCCTTTTTGTGGACCAGGAATCCCAGAAACTCACCAGCCGATACCCCAAATGCACACTTGGTTGGATTCATCTTTAAACCATGTTTCCTTGTGCACTCCAGGGTCTTCCTTAAATCGGCTAAGTGTCTTTCTTTGCCTCTGGATTTGATCACCACGTCATCAATGTAGATCTCTACGATTTTGCCGATCAGCTCATGGAATATGTAATTCATGGCTCGCTGGTAAGTGGCACCGGCATTTTTCAAACCAAAAGTCATGACCATCCATTCAAACAATCCTATATGGCCGGGGCACCTGAAGGCGGTCTTTGCCACATCCTCTGCAGCCATGAAGATCTGGTTGTAACCTGCGTTGCCGTCCATAAAGCTTATGATTTCAAAACCGGACGAAGCATCTACTAGCAAATCGGCCACCGGCATTGGATAACCGTCCATAGGAGTGGCTTTGTTGAGGTTCCTGAAGTCGATGCAGACTCTCATCTTCCCGTTCTTCTTGTACACCGGGACAATATTGGAGATCCATTCCACATACCGACACGGCCGAATGAAGTTAGCTTCTAGTAATCTTTCCACTTCCTTTTTCACGTCGGCCAACACCTCCTCCTTGTATGGGCGGTATCCAGGTTTGATCGGCAACTTATGCTCAACAATGGACCGATCTAATCCGGGCATCTCTGTATAGTCCCACGCAAAACAGTCTTTGAACTCCTTTAGAAGATCTACTAGCTGCACTCTGAAATCAGGGTCTAAACTGGAACTTACAAACATCGGCCTCTTCTTACTCGTATCACCAATATCCACCTCCTCTAACTTGTCGGCCGACGTGAAACCACGTCCCAGTTTGCCCTCGCTGCTGTCGGTTGGGTTGTCCATCTAAAAGAAGCTTTGAGAGCCGATTGCTTGGATCGGCTGTTGATCCCTGCCGTAGACGTTGACAGGACCCTCTCCCCACACGCGATCGGAGAAGCAGTCTACCCCGTCGAATTCCCAGTAGGTGGGCTCAATAGTGGCAACACTCACCGAGTCATCAGCTTGGACAATCTCGATGTCATCTCCAACCCATTGTATGAGTATTTGATGCATGGTTGAAGGTATGCAGTAGTTGGTGTGGATCCAATTCCTGCCCAGAAGCAAGCTATATGCCCCCTTGCCATCAATGACAAAGAAGGTCGTAATGAGCGTCTTGGATCCAATCATCAGTTCCACGTGCACGGCACCCCGAGTGTCGGAGGGATTGCCGACAAAGTCGCGGAGTATCATATCTGTTTTGAGTAGGTCTTCATCGTTCATGCCCAGCTTTCTGAACGTAGCGTAAGGCATGATGTTGATTGCTGCGCCGCTGTCAACAAACATCTTGGTTAGTGGCTTCCCGTTGACGTACCCCTTGACATACAACGGCTTCAAATGCCGATGCTTGGCTGGCTTGTCAAATGCTGCCTTCTGAGACAACATGAGCCGTGCCGCGAGCTCGTCGTGCTCGGCCTCGTCGGAATCCGAATACACCTCGTCCTGTGCCCCCCGGCCGGCAGGAGCCATGAACTCCAGGGGAAGGAAGAAAGTCATGGCCACGTCAGCGCCCTTGTCGGTGTCATCTGGTTTTTCCTTCGGGCGCCATTCTTGCTTCTTCCCATTGGCGGCTGCTTCTTCCAACTCCCTGTTCCGGAGGCGCTGCACTCTCCTTTTCTGGCTTTTTCTGAGCCCTGGTGGGCACCACTGCCCCTTTTGCCACCTATATGGGCGAGGCTGTGCCTCCTCGCCGTCGTCCTGGTGGTGCACCCACTCTCGATCGGCATATCTATTGGCTTGCCGGCCCGGGCTTTCCGTTTTCAGGCGCCGATCGCTCATCGGGACGCGAGCTCCCAACCTTTCGTGAACGGGACGGCGGTTGACCCGATCCTGCCTATACCCCCTGTACTGATCGCTGCATTCGGGGCAGTTGTTGACGGCAGGCAATTTCAAGCCTTCGTTCCAGCAGTGGCGGAAGAACGGGCAGCCCCAGTGCTCTTGCTCCCGCTCTTGGCGGTGTTCTTGTTCCCAACGATGGGCCTGTTCTCTGTGGTAAGCCCTCTCCTCCAGACGATACCGGTGCACTCCCGTGTGACCGTCTTCACGCTGGTATTCCTCTTCGAGTTCTCGCTCTTCGCGTTGGAGACGCCTCTGCTCTTTCTCATTTTGCCGGCGCCATTTGTTGAGGAGATCTCTGTGGGTAGGCCTGCGCCTGGAAGATGACTCTCCGTGCTCGTATCGGCTATTCGTGGCTTGGGCGCGCTGCCAGAGCTCATCGCCAGTGATTTGCCGATCGGGATCCACTGCGCCAGATTCGCGTGCCTTACCGGAGGTGAGGACTTTGACTTTGCCTTTGGGATCCGCTGGGGTTACCATGTTCACTGAGAAGAACACGGCGTTCTGGGAGAAGGGGTTTGCATCGATCTTCATCTTGCCATTGAACTTGATGTGGCCGTCCTGGATGGCTTTCTGGATTCTCGTCCTGAACACATGGCAATCATTAATAGAATGAGTGTTAGTGTTATGAAAACCGCAGTACTTCTTGTCCTTGACTCCTCCGGGACGCAGCATCGGGTGATCCGGGGGTAGCCTGACTCTCCCTTCGGCAACCAGAAACTCGAAGAGCTTGTCAGCTTTTGTGACGTCGAAGTCGTATGCCCCCTTCTGCTGGCGCAGCCATTGCTTGTTGGCTTGGGTCGGCTCCTTGTCCCAGTTGAGCTCTGCAGCGGCCACCTCATCTTCCGCGTCGGTATAGTCATCGGCTTCGTCCAGGAAAGCCTGATACATCTGCGCCGCGACATTGTCCTTCTGGAAACGCCCTTCCCTCCGGAAGCCTTGCGCTTGGATAGTCATCTCATTCAGCCGGCGGGAGAGATGACCCAAGTCTTCAAACTCCTGACCGAACAGCTTGTCCCTAATGCTCGGGAGCATGCCTGCCACGGCCAATGGTGGAAGCTGATCGTCCGGCAGGTGCATGCCGAAGCACTGGCTCTTGACCTCCCTGAACCTGCGCAGGTAGTCCTGCGGTGTCTCATTTGGCTTCTGGCGTACGTACATGATGTCCACCAGTTTCTTCTCCTTGGTGCCCGTGTAGAAGTGTGTATGGAACTTTTGTTCCAAGTCCGCCCAAGAGAGAATAGAGCCCGGCGGTAGTGACGTGAACCACGCGAATGCCGGTCCAGTGAGTGACGACGGGAAGTACCGAACCCTGAAGGCGTCTTCGGTATTGGCCTCCCCAAGCTGGAGCAGATAACGACTGACGTGCTCCACCGTACTGGTGTCGTCTAAGCTGGAGAACTTGGACAGGTCCGTCGGCACTTTGACTCTGGGAGGTAGAGCCACACGGTGGAACCATTCGGGGAACGGAGACCTGTAAGCATACGTGCCCTTAGGCTTCAGGCCGAAAGTGCGCTGCATCATATCCGCCATCTTCTCTAGCATGACATCGACATTAGAGTCGGCGGTTTTCTCGGCCGTCGGCTTCCCATATCCTGGATGCGGGGCGCCCTCTATATTGTGAGGCTCAAGCATCTCATGGTACCCGTTTCCGTAGTAGTCCTTTATGAGCCTATAGGTTTGCGGGGAGATCTTGCGTGTTGACTCTGGCGGCTGACCCTTAGTGCCGAACGTGAGCTGCCCCATTGTCGGCAACTGGCCTTCTGGCGTGTGCTTCCCCTGAATGGTCATCCCGCTTGATTGAGCCTTAGGCGGGGTCTCCTCACCGGCAGCTCCTGCCCCCTTGAGGTGATTCGGCAGATTGAAAAGATGTGGTCCTGCTATAGGGCCAAACTCGGCCTCCATAAGTTCATCGGCCTTGGGGCCGAATTGGGCGATCATGATGGTGCGGAAAGTGTTGAGAAACGCCTCATGCATGCGACCGATGGCACCAGAGACAGCTTCGTTGATCATATGAGACATTTTCAACACTGCCTCTGCTTCCCCGGGATCATTCGGGTTGAGCTGGACGGGCTTCGGCAGATCGTGCAAACGGCGAACCTTCCCGCTTTTGTTCTTGGAAAAGGCTTCTAGGCACTTGGCCTGAAATTCGGCACAAGCATCATCCACCTGCTCTCTGTACTCGTCGGGTAGTTCAGTGAGCTGCACCTGCACGAGCCCCGCCTTGTTGCTGGCCTCGGCTTCAGTGACTTCAACCATCGCTGCAGGAAAAAAGGGGGTCCCACCAGGCGTGCCAAAAAGTGTGTTGGCACCAAAAGTGGCGCACTGTGCCAATCACACAGCAAGCCGGAGAAGCTGGCTTCAAACGTGGCCCGGGTGCTCAGAAGTCCGGTGCGTGCCAGTAAGTTTGCCCTGCAACTAACAAGGGAGATAAACTGTTAAATACAAAGCTGGAACATGTCGGGTATGACCAGACAGTTCCAAAATATACGGCCCTGAAGCCACTTACGACGACATATAGCTATGGAAGCTATCTGTCAACAGGTTTAAAGATTATTCGGCAATATGAACAGAGTCACGTGAATAACAGGTTGCCGAACACGTTTGCATGAGAATCGCACTTGCATGATGTATTGAATATAAGTTAGAACTTAACCAATCTCGATTGTACAACCGAGTTGGGATCCATGGGGATTGAACATACAAACTAAGCATGACTAAGCTAATCTAAAGCCTGCGCCTGCCGCACGACACCTAGCCTTATCATAGATCAAACATACTTAACATGCATGGACCCTCTCCACGTGACAATCCAGATACGATCCAATCGGCTATTACGAACAATAGATCTACTACATAAAAGACTTTTTCAATAATAAACGTGAAAGAACAGAGCAGATCTATAAAGATGAAGCCGAACCGGACGGTATCTGGATTGGGCAAAAGTGTTATGATGAAATAAACATAACAAAACACATAACACAGGGTAACTTAATGAATCTATCAGATTGCCAAATCTAACAGAGCCGATAACTATTTTTACTCATGACTCAATCCGCCGCACGATACAAGGCATAAGCAAAAACCTCCCGTCATAAGCTTAAATCCGCCGCACGATACTAAGCTTAACGTACGATACTACTTGCACCATATCTAAATCCGCCGCACGATACTAGACATGATAACAAGGTTGCCGGAACTTACGGAGGTCGACGGATCGATGGCCCCTCTCGAAGAACACGACGACACTACTTGGACTCGAAGACGGCACGGGGCCGGGTTGGTTGTATTGATTGTGAACGTTTTTACAATAGTCTCAGGGTTTATATTTATACCCTGGTGTTCTCTGAGTCCTAGAAGGATACGATTACAATGATAAAATTAGGAAACTATCAAAAACATGATGCCTTTTGCTCCAAGCTTCCTTTAATAACCGGCATGCACTAAAATGACGAGATCCCCATCGCTAAGTCTTCTTGACATGCCGTATTTGTCATCTTCTAACGCAAACCGACTTGGCTTTAGGCAGCCGACCGCAGCGTCACGTTGCCGAATCTGCTCACCGTTGACTAGTTGCTTTAACAGCCTTGCCGAATACATTGAGTTAGCCGACCGCGTTCGCTGTCTGCCGAATCCTTCAAGTGGCGGCGTTCGCCGAATCTTCATAGTACCGGTCCACTTGTCATAGTGCGAAAACTCGGTGTTAACAACATGGAAATACAATAGTGAAAGAAATAGAACATATGTGCTTGTCGGATATGCGCAGAGCATGATGGAGTTCAGGTGCATGGTCCATTGGAGCCATTGCAGGTCCAAACACATCAGTCGGATGTTTGGGGTGTTTAGACATCACCTGAAGCAAGAAAACAACATTGGCAGATCGTTAGCGGTAGAAGCAATTGAGAATTTATGTTTATACCTGGCTAAATGTCTCTGATGTATTTTTTTGTTAAATTTAGCTATTCTGAATGGCATATATATGTATATGACAAGTTTCTATAATATATTTGAAAATGATATAATGATTGGAAACTCTCTTAATTGTCTTGTCGTATTCTATTTATGTGACTGGTTGTTTTTATGTGCATTCTTGAAGTGAAACTGTAGCGTTAGCACGGGCACTATAATAGTTGTAGTAGTACCAAATTACTGTACATCTTATTAGCACATATTTTACTACTTCCATTTCATTGTAAATTTTGTGTTTAATTAGTGTAAATTGATTATTCTGTGTTTATTGTAGCACTTTTTTTATTTATTTGTATGTTTTATTTGTTTCCCTTTGAAATCTTCTAATTTGGCTTCCATAAAAATTATCTCGTTATTTTTCTTCCCTTTTTATTTGTTGTTTGTATGTTTTATCTACTTTTTCTTTAAATTTCTTTTAATATGCATTCCATAATAATTATCTGGTAATCTTTTTGTTATTTTCTTATTTGATTTTTATATTTATTTGATATATTTCATTTACATCGTTAGATTTGGATTTACTGGCTATACAAATCGAGTTATTGGGTGGGATGTGTACATTTGTTGTTGGGATCAAGTGTTTTAAGGCGACGTGACACTCGGGTGTGAGATGTCCTCAAAACACTTGAGCTATCTATAGACAGATTTATTATTATATATAATCATTAGCTCTCATGTCCAGTTTGTACTAAAGAAATAGAGAATATATAATAATAGCAAATGGATTTGGATGCACCATTTAAATATCGACATTATTAGAAACCAATAGAAATATACTATGCACATTCAAGGTTTACTGTTTCAGGTAATTTGGATGTTGCAAACTCCAGTCTGCGGGACCGACCCCCCCCCCCCCCCCCAGCTGCATGTTTTTTTTGTCCAGAAAAGAATTGACGGACGAATGCGATGAGTAGTGGTTGCTTTCTTTGAGGAATGCGTTGGATTGGATCTGTAAAGCGAGTGACGCGCCGACAGCTCCCACCAGCTGCAGCATGGAGTAGTCGTTGCCTACCTACTTCTCCTACTCGATCGGCGTGCTGCCTACGCTTTTCCAGTCACTCACAACGTACACATGTTTGCTGTTGGTTGGATATGGGTCGAGGCAATCAATCATCAACAGCCACATGCTTGCTCTACTGACCTTTTGCTGTGGGTTCATTGGTTCGATCCAAGAAACAGAAATTATGGGGGTGTTTGGTTCATGGCCACACTTTGCCTACCTAACTTTCGGCGAGCCACGAAGTAAGAGCAGTATTTGGTTCATTTTTAGCTGTGGCCGCCACATGCTTCTGTTCCTTGTCGTTTGCTCCTTGTGGGTGTCGTGTAGCAGGGTTTTTCTTACCGACCGGTTGGCCAAAACCGCCGGCCACCGGTAGCGGTTTACCGGACCGGTTTGGTCGGTAACCGCCCGGTACCGGCCGATTTGAATTTCGAATTCAAATGCCTCTGTAGTTCGGTTCCGAGTCGGTAAACCGACCGGTTTGGGTCGGTTACCGACCGGTTAGATCGGTAACCGGTCCAAACCGGTGGGCTGTCTTTTTTTGGATAAAAATGATTTTTTGGTACTTCCTTTGGACATATAGATATAAAAAAGACCGCACACTGCGACAATAAATTCATTGTCTCGAAAACATGAACAAATAGTCGCATACAAATAAATATTGTCTCGAAAACATCAACGAATGCATCAACAACACATCCTCACAGTCACAGGAATACATGATCATCTACGCAAGATGTATGGAAAGACCCCTTGTTGGCATGACATTTCATACTCGGCGATGGACATAAGAGCGATACCTTTGGTTTGAAGCAGGGTTGCCTTGTAATCTTGTCACGTCTGGCCCGTCCAAGCTGCGGTTGTCTCCCATTCTTGAACCAACATACTGTAAAAGCTGGGATCTTCCCATTCGTACACCCACCTAGTCTGAGGCTGCGTGCTCACGTCAGGAATGGGATAGCTATAAGAAGGTTGTGAGGCATCGCTGTAGGACGAAGTAGAGTAGTCTGGAGTGTCGTAGTACGTGGGTGCAAAAGAAATTGATCTCCCCTGCGAGTCCTCTGGATTGTCGTCGTGTGTGTGTCCAAATGAAACTGATTTCCTCTGGGACTGTGGTTGTCCATGGTCACGATCTTGCGTAGCATGTGTGTATTGGGTCTCGCCTGCAATGAACCATAATTAGTAATCATGGACAAAAATAAATGTGTGTATGTACGTGCAAGTGCAATGGATACCTGTGAAACGAATTCCATAACTACCTGCATAAACAGACAACACAAAATCAAACCCACGTAAATGTTATCTATACAATATATAAAAAAAAAATATACATCCTAACAGAAATCATACCTCAAATCCTAAATTAAATCGTACTCTAAACATAAAGCTAACCCTAACCCTAACCACCTAAATCCATCCATCCTAATATCTAACACAGATCCTGCCTAAATACAACAATCCTAACACAAAACTACACCCAAAACATATAGATACTTAACTAAAATAGCAAGAAAAGGGGGGAAAACTTACCTCAAATCCCGGACGAACCGCTCGGTAACCGAGCGGAACCGCTCGGTTACCGAGCCGACCGCGCGGCTGGCCGAGCGCCCGAGTGCGGAGAGGTAACCGCTCGCCCCCGCCCGGTTACCGAGCCTAACCGGTCGGCTAGCCGGCGGCGGGGAGCGGACGGCGGCGCTGGGGGCGGAGAGCAGGGGGCGGGGCGCGGATAGGGCAAGGGAAGGGACCCTTCTGCCCCCCGCCCGTGAACGCCGCGTTTTGTGCCCGTGAGTGCCTAATGGGCCTCATGGGCCTTAACGGGCCGAACTTTTTTTTTTCAAAATTCCAATTCCAAACGTCCAATTTCAAAAAAATTTATACCATTGGTCTCCATAAATTATAATCTATTTCTAGGAATTTTTTGGACATTTTTTTTTCAAATTTTCAAATTTCAAATTTAAATTTTGGTAACCGGTCCGTTTGGTAACTGGACCGGAACGGTTTCATCGGTTACCGACCAAACCGACGGGTTACCGATCGGTAAGAAAAACCCTGTCGTGTAGTGCATGTAAATTGTGGTGAAGCCGTGGCAGGTGTGGCAGAGTTTTTGGCCGCCACCGCCACACCATGTTGTGGCTGCCACCGCCTCCTGTTGAATTTGTTTGTCAACTAGAATTGGTCTCTGACGCGTTCTCCACACATTTCGACTCTACTATAGTACTCTGTAAAATTCTGGAACGCAGTCGTAACTCGGTTCTGCAAATCCAAATCCCGCTCAGAAGTCAAAACTAACGACCGATATGGTAACGACGAAGAAGAGTCGTCGTCGATCTGAAATCTCAATCTACTAGTACAAGTCATGTAACACCGAAGAACAACAAGCGTATACATACAAAGCAGCCGGAGACGTACAATACAAGGAATCGCCATGGCCGGAGTCGCAACTCGCAAGGTAGAGCAGAGCTAGCTAGCTAGGCGCCTAGGCCTTGACGTTGACGGTGTACTGGACGACGGTCTCGCCGGTGGTGGCGCCGGAGTCGATGGTGTGCGCCTGGACGTAGCCCTTGGCCATGCGGAACTTGCCGCTGCCGCCGACGATGCTCATCTCGCGGACGTCGCTGAGCACCTCGTTGCGGCCCATGATGGAGAGCGTGCTGCCGTTGTAGTCCCCGCCCGTGAACACGAAGTTCATCACCATGAGGAGCCCGAACGTCTGCTGGTCCGCGAACGTGTAGGTGCCCTGGGCGCGCCCCACCTCCGTCCCCGCGGCGCGCGTCGGCCCCGTCGTCAGCGGGTCGTCGATGGCCACCACCGTGCCGAAGGAGGTCGACGACGCGTTCGACGACGCCGCCTGCGCGATGCGCACCGCCGTCGGGGACGTCCCCGCCACGATGTCGTGGAAGTAGATCTTGAAGGTCGTCAGCCCGCTGTCGTCGGCCGCCGACGCCAGCGACGCGGCGCACAGCAGGAGGACGAGCGTCGTGGTGGTGGTGGCGGCGGCGGCGGCGGCCATGGCGGTGCGTGGTGCGTGGTGGCGGGCGAAAGGATGGGGATTGGGGTGTGGCCACCGGATATGTACTGTAACGGTGGGTGTGGTGGTGGGAGTGGTTGGTAAAGAGCAGCCGGTGGCGGGGCACTGGCATCGATACGGTCGGTCTCTGGAGCTGGGCAGGTCGTCTGCCTCTCTCCTTCTGCCTGTCGTAGTTGGTTCGGTAGGTGAGGTCGCCATCGTCTTCCTCCCATCCTTTCGTTTCCTTTATTTGCATGCAACTTTATATATACGAGTAAAATGCACTAACGGTCCTTAAAGTTGACAGGAAGTGTCATATAGATCCTAAATTTTTAAAAACACATTTCTAGGTCACTAAAGTTATCAGCAGGTGTCATTTAGGTCTCAAAGTCTTAAAAACACATTTCTAGCTCCCTGAAATTAGTTCGGGTGTCATATAGGTCTCAATAGGCGCTTAACCGATCTATTAGCTGACATGACAGACTAACTTAGTGTTTATATAAACCTGACAGGTGGGACCTACACATCAGCGGTACACTAAGTTATTTTTTTAAAAATCGTATCTTTTGCATATGATCTCAGATGAAGATGAATTATATATGAAAATTGTAGCCCTCGATGAGATCTACAACTTTTTAGTTTTAATATTTTTCATTTGAGATTGTTAAGATGGTTACAAGAGTAATATAAAGTTTTACCAATATATTATTCACGTACTAGAGTTTGTCATATAAAAAAACCATATCTCTCGTGTATGACAACGGATAAAATACTTTATATGAAAAATGTAGGTTTCAATAAGATATATAAATTCATAATTTTAAATTTTGTTATTTGAGGCCGTTAAAATTGTAAAAGAAATAAAACAAAATTTCAGCAGCATATTAATCGCGTACTAGATCTTGTCATCCTAAAGGAATCATGTTCTCAAATACAGTGACAAATAAAAATAGTTTATATATGCAAATTATAGTCACTGATGAGACCTATAAATTTATTATTTTGACAAACTCGAATACGGGAATAATAAGCTATTAAAACTTTATATTATTATTTTTGCCATCTTAACAATATTAAATGAGAAATATTAAAACTAAAAAGTTATAGATCTCATCGAAGGCTACAATTTTCATATATAATTTGTCTCCATCCGAGATCGTATGCAAACGATATGATTTTTTTTAAAAATAATTATGTATACGGCTGATGTGTGAGTTCACCTGTCAGGTCCATATAAACGTTGAGTCAGTCTGACACATCAACTAACGGGTCGGATAAATACCCGTTGGGACCTAGATGACACCCGGACTAAGTTCCGGTACCTAGAAATACGTTTTTAGGACTTTGGGACGTATACAACACCTGCCGATAACTCTAGGGACCCAGAAATGCGTTTTTAAAAGTTTAGGACCTATATGACACCTGCTGACAACTTTAAAGACCGTCAGTGCATTTTACTCTTTATATATCTATATTTAAGGATATTTTAATTTCCATGTCGCCGCAGCACAAGGATGTGGTCAGGTTGACGCGAGGAGGCCAGGGGTATATACCTCAGAAGGTCCTAAATTTTTAGCCCGTCACATCGAATCTTTAAACGTATGCATGAAACATTAAATATAGATAAAAAATATTTAATTATACTTCTAGTATGTTTATATCGAGATGAATCTTTTGACCCTAGTTAGTCCACGTTTCGACAAAGTTTGTCAAATAACAACGAAAGTGCTACAGTAGCCGTTCTCAAAATTTTTGGGGAAACTAAACAAATGGTCGGAATGAGGAAGTTGTTTTTGTTTGACTATCTAAAAATATATATTTCTAGGTTACTAAAGTTATGGCAGATGTCATAAAGGTCTCAAAGTGCTAAAAACGTATTTCTACGTCTCTAAAGTTAGTTTGGGTGTCATCTACGTTCCGACAGTCGTTTACCTAACCCATTAACTGACATGACACACTGAGTCATCGTTTGTATAGACCTGACAGATGTGACCCATACATCAGTGGTACACTTAATTATTTTAAAAAATCATATCTTTTGCATATGATCTCGGATGAAGATGAATTATATATGAAAATTGTAGCTCTCGATGAGATCTACAACTTTTTAGTTTTAATATTTTTCATTTGAGATTGTTAAGATGATCAAAAGAGTAATATAAAGTTTCACCAATATATTATTCGCGTACTAGAGTTTGTCATATAAAAAACTCATATCTCGTGTATGGCGACAAATAAAAATACTTTATATGAATATTGTAGGTTTCAATATGAGATATACAAATTCATAATTTTGAAATTTGTTATTTGTTATTGTTCAAATTATAAAAGAAATAAAATAAAATTTCAGCAGCATATTAATCGCGTACCAGAGTCTGCCATTCTAAAAGAATCATATTCTCAAATAGATGACAAATAAATATAGTTTATATATACAAATTATAATCATCAATGGGACTTATAAATTCATTATTTTGACAAGCTCTAGTACGTGAATAATATGCTTTGAAACTTTATATTATTCTTTTAACCATTTTAACAATTTTAAATAAAAATATTAAAATTAAAAGTTATAGATCTCATCATGGACTACAACTTTTATATATAATTCATCTTTATCCGAGATTGTATACAAAAGATATGATTTTTTAAAAATAATAAAATGAACTGCTAATATGCGAGTCTCACGTGTCAGGTCCATATAAGCATAAAGTCAGTGTGCCACGTCAGCTAACAGGTCGGGTAAACGCCTTTTGAGACCTAGATGATACCCGAGCTAACTTCAGAGACGTAAAAATACGTTTTTAGACTACGGACCTATATGGCACCTGCCGATAACTTTAGAAACACACAAATGTGTTTTTAGAAGTTTGAGACCTATATGATACCTGCCGATAGCTTCAAGGACTGTTGGTGTATTTTACTCTTTTTGTTTCCACTTTTGTTTTTTCACATTGTACTGTTCATGCCCGCCTGATCCATAACACATACTCCCTCCGTTCCAAAATAAGTGTCGTTTTGGATTTTCGTGCCAGAAGTTTGACTCAATTTGTAAAAAATATATGCAATATTTATATCTCTAAATAATTTTATTAAAAAACTAGACTTAAAGATCTTTCTGATGATACTAATCACTTAATATAAATATTAATATATTTTAATATATAATTAACGGTAGTGTTTTCTCGGGAAGCGAGAACGACACTTATTCTGGAACGGAGGGAGTACTAACTATTTAAGTGCTGATTTCACTTTTTTTTTATCTCCTTGCGTAGATTTTTATTTCATCTCAAATTTTACATGAACATCCAAGTTTTCATCATCTATCGTTCACCGTCGGTTTCTTACGAACCACAATGATAATGTTTGCCGGCCCATCAACATTGTTTCGTGGTTTCAACCGTCAGTGATAGTACCAACCAACGGTGATATGAGGACCATCATTGCGGCTTATATCACTGCTGGATTTAACCATGAACAGAGAATGATATTGGGTCATCATGAATAAGGCTGGACGGAAAACTCGAAGCTCGCTAGCTCGCTCGGCTCGTGGCTGACTCGGCTCGGCTCGACTCGGCTCGTTATGAAAATAAGCCGAGCTGAGCCAAGATTTTAGCTCGTTAGCTATAACGAGCTAACTCGAGCCAGCTCGCGAGCCGCTCATCAGCCAAACCAGCCAAACTTCTAAGGAAAAAAAGCAACAAATCTTATATAACGAGCTGGCTCGGTTAAAGCTACGAATCGACAACGATAGTATCACTGATGGTTTTGTATTACTTCGTATCTTGTACTTTATAGTTGGTTGATGACTAGCCTAGACCCTATAAATTATGATTATTACGACTTTATCATTTTATTTCTAATAGATATATGGTATAATAACCTTATATGTTATTATACATGTATATATGTTAACATTTATTAATTTTTAGTTCGATTTAAGGTTGTTGGATGTGTTACTTTTATATTATTACTATTATCAAGCTTTAGATAAATATAAATATTATATTTTGTATACTTTTTATACCTGACTCACGAGCTTAACGAGCCAACTCGAGTTTTTAACGAGCCGAGCCGAGCTGGCATTCTGGCTCGTTAAGATAACGAGCCGAGCCAAGCTAGCTCGTTATCTTAACGTGCCCGGCTCGATATCCAGCCTTAATCACGAATCGTTAAAACCATCAGTGATACCACCGTCGTCGATTCGTAGCTTTAACCGATACACATAGGTTGTATAAAAAACTTCATAATTTTCTCATACGATGATTGATTAAGACAAACTTTATACTAAAGTTGTATTATTCAACGAGATCAAGAATTTTGTAGTTCAAATTTTTTTATTTTGAAATCACTTGGATGTCTAAATATCACAAAATTTTATAGAGTTAATACCATGAAAAAAATTTGAACGCTATAGCAGAGGATAACCTACTGATAAGCTATTCCCATTTTTGCCTCTATGCTAACTTTGACCGCGCTATTGCACGCTATATAGTACCACTAAATTAGATATCTTTAGTCTATTCGTAGCGGCGCCATTTGAGATTTTTGCAATAAGCTACTAATTAGTTATTTTCTACTTATTATTTTCTACTAATTTAGTATTTTGAATAATATTAAAGATAATAGTAAAGACGGGAGTTTGATGAACCATGTTTTATTTGTCATATTGGTAATGTTAGTTAGACCTATAGAACCTTAGAAAAATATTTGTTTTCATCAACACTACTACAACACAGGAATATAGTAACGCTGAAAGGTCCTAAATGGTAGAGGGTGGAGGGGGTGAATAGCCTAATAAAAATTCCACAAATTTACTAGAACAATTTGTTAGATAATAAGATGGCAAAAAAGCAATTTGCTCTAGCTCTACTTTTACCACTAGCAAGCCACCTACACAAAGCTAGTCACTATGGTCTCTATATCAATATCACAAACAATTAAACTATGTTGCAACTATACTAACTAGTGAGCAAGAAAGAGAACTAGTTACAACTAAATGCGTCTAAACAATTTAATTAGCTACACAAGACAAAGCAAGCAAGCTCTACACAATTATACTAGGAATTGAAATACATGTGATAGAGCGATATACCGAACCGGGCAAGTGTCAATATAGAATATCAATGAAACAATGTGACACAAGATTTATCCCTATGGTTCAGTTGCTTGCCGGCAATCTACTCCACGTTGTGGCGATACGATCAGCACTTGGTGGTTCACACGCTAATAGGCATCACACGCCTAGCCCTACACAAGGGCACCGTAAGAACCAAGCATAAGAGAGGATCCACAAAGCCACGAGCATTCCACTAGAGTTGCCTTTAACGATCTCCCATGGCGAATAGGCACAAGAACCCCTCACAAATATAATCCTTGATTGGGGGCGGACACAATCACCAAATCTCCTCACCAATCAACAAATCACCAACCGTCTAGGTGACGACAATCACCAAGAGTAATAAGAAATCCACAATCACAAGAATCACCTAGTGCCACCAAATCCAAATCCTCCAATGCACACACACACACTAGGATTTCTCAATCCCTCACTCAAATTAGCACCAAGCTTGAGGGAGTGGAAGGGGTGGACGTGGATCTTCAATCTCTCATCCACAACCACAAAGGGCTCTCAATCTCTCCAAGAAATTTCAGCTCATAGTAATGGAGAGAGGAGAAGATGAACCTTAGCTCACCAAGAGCAAGAATGGGGAGAGAAGTGGATCTTCACTCTCTCATCCACACCCACAAAGGCTCTCAATCTTCTCTCGAGAAATTTCAGCTCATAGCCATGGGAGAGAGAGAGAGGAGAGAAGAGGAGAGGAGTGAAGAGGAGAGGAGAGGAGAGGAGAGGAGGAAGAACCCTAGCTTTTGAATCCCCAAATGTTGCAAATGAGCCAGAGGTGAGGGAGAAGGAGGGGAGGGCCAACCTTATCCTCCTGGCCAGCCAGCCCTCTCTCCCCACGAACCAAAGGGGCCCAGGTGCAGGCCCAAAAGGTCAGCACACGCTCCCAACAGCTCTTTTTGAATCTAAAAGTTAGAGCTGAAACGCCCAGAACCGGACCTCCGGTGGCGTCCGGAGCTCCGGTTTCGGGTTCAAAAACAAATCTGTTAGCGTGAAACCAGACCTCCGGTTTGCAAGACCGGACCTCCGGTTGAGGCTCTCAACCTCTGGAAAATCATTTCTAGAGCAAAAACCAGACCTCCGGTTTAGGACAACCGGACCTTCGACAAAAGCTCTCAGCCTGGAGCAGTTGTAAAAACAAATAATTCCTGGACCTCTTGTCATGACCAGAGCTCCGGTATGGACTCTCAAGTTTTAGCATCAAAACTAAAACACCCATAACTTATGGCTCCGAACTCCGATTTTGATAATCTTGGACATTTTGGAAAGCTTATTCGGAGGGCTATTCAACTCCAACAAACTTCATCTTCAAATCCTTTTCAACAGTGCTAAACTCCACCAAGTGTTCCAACAAGTCAAGTGTGTGGGTTAGCATTTTTTTCAATCAACTTGAAAGGTTTATCTCTTGCACCTCACCACGTCACTAAGCACATTGCATATGCGAATGAGATTCACACTTAGTGGCACTAGATAACCGATGTAATTAAAGATTTCCCATCTTTATAGTACGGTTATCTATCCTAAACCCGGTCACGCACTCTATTACGTCTTGACTGACAAAACAAATATCCAATTTTATACCTTTGCCTTAAGCCCATAGGATTTTATTTTTCTCTTTATTCTTTTCAAGATATGAGTACTTAATCAACATTTGTGGCCATCACCAACACCATGTGTGTCATCCTTGCTCAAACTTGGATGCGGACATAACCTTTCTCTTTCATAACACTAGAATAATAGTTAGTCCACTTGGTTGTCTCAATTATCCAAAACCAAACATAGGGCTTTCAATCTCCCCATTTTTGGTAATTGATGACAACCCTCACAAAGATATGTAATTTGAAATTGAGTTGCTACTTAGGTAGTATTAGCTCCCCCTACATATGTGCTATAGTGTTTGGTTCAAGTTCAGTATATATGCATGGATATGAAATATGAGAGAGTAATACTATCAAATGATGCTAAGGTATAAAGAATGGACCTTTGAAGTGTGATACCAATCGGAGGGCATAATTATACCATCCTTAGCACCATTAGTAACTAGACATTCACAACAACTAGAGAACCCCGTGAGATCAATATTATAAGCAAGACTCTTGATCCACTTGAAAAACAAGAATTCTAGTTACCATCCTATGCATGCTAGTTATTCAAGTCATCATTCAAGTTCCATTTTCAGCATACACCACACAAGCATGGACCTAAAAATTTAAATACAAGTGCAATGCAAGCAAGCATATGACTGTGCACAAAAAAATGCAACAACCAAGTTCATGAGCTTGCTCCCTGTTGACGCAAAATGTGGTTTGCGCCTCACACACAGCAAGCCGGAAAAAAGCGTGGCTTCAATCGGGTGCCCGGACGGTTTAGAATCCGGAGACGTGCCAGTCGGTTTGACCTGAAAACCAACAAGGGATAAAACTATGAGAATAAACTGGAACATGCTGGATAAAACCAGATAGTTCCATATGTACGGCTTCAAAGCCAATCACGACGGCATACAACTACAGAAGCTGTCTGTCGATAAGTTCAGAGATCATTCGGCTAATGTTGAGAATGAGCATATATCCAACAACCAGTTGCCGAATGTACATGTAAGAGGATATCATTAAGATATAAAGAATCATAAACAGGTAACTTGTAAAATATAAATCTATCCAAACAACACATGCATAGGTTAATCCAACTAGTCTGCCGCACGTCTAGTTTTCATAAACCCGTCAAGCATAAACTAAGTCTGCACCACTCCTTATAATTAGATTAATCCACTGCATGATACAATCTAATGATAAGGAGCTAAAAGCATGCATGTATCTGAACAGATCTACATAAACTCGTTACTCATGTAAGCTTAACCAAGCTCGGCAAACTAGCCGAGTTGGGGTCCATGAAGAAGGAACATACAAACAAGCACAATTAAACTAATCTAAAACCTACATCTGCCGCACGATATCTAGTTTTATCAAAGCTTAACCGTAATTGACATGCATGAACCCACAACATGTAACAATCTGGATTGAAAGTTAATTCGGCCGTCATGATCTTGCAATTATTAAAACACAAGCAAACTTGTGAAACAAGGCCGAACAAAGATCAATCTAGATTGGGCAAAAAGAGTGTTACCGAATTAAAATAAACGATGCAACACTTGATAACTTAATGAATCTATTAGATCTTGCCAAATTTAACAGAGCCGATAACTATCTCACTTCTGCTAAACATATGAATAAACGCCTGCCGCACGGTATCTACCTATAAGCAAAGCACAAGCAAAGACCTCTTGATCGCTAACAAGGGTCCGCCGCACGACCATTGAAAACAAGCAAGACTACTTGCATCATATCTAAATCCACTGCATGATACTAGACGTGGTAACAAGGTTGCCGGGACTTACGGAGGTCGACGGATCGATGATTCCTCTCGAAGAACTCGACGACACGACTAAGGACTCGAAGATAGCACGGGGCCGGTTTGTATTGATATGGTTGTGAACAGTTTTACAATGGTCGAGGGCTTATACTTATACCCTGGACGAAACATGAGTCCTAGACGATTACGACTTACATAATGATATTTGGAAAGATACAGATCCTATTCATATTCTTCTCAGCGCCTTTCATCGTCACGTGTCTTCTCGTGCAAGCCGACTTTATTTGCTACATCTATTTTCCGAATGGAGCCACCGCTTTGCAAAATAGCCGACCGCACGGGCATTCACCGAAACCCTGAGGACCAAATAGTCGCCCGATCATTTGCCGAACCCTTTCCTCACTGCTGGTCGGGCCCACTTGTCATATCCTCGTTCGTGCGAAAATCTGGTGTTAACACTCCCTCTACTTGTATGCTCAAAAATCATTTTCAAAATTTTGATCCCCTTCATTTTATCTTTGTGACTGTCTCAAAATATTTTTCAACTTTGATCAAGTTTATAGTAAATAGTATTAGCATTTACTTCTATATTTTAAAATAAATTATTATGAATATATATTTTACAACTAATCTAATGGTGCTTAGTTTGTCTCATATGTATTAGTATTTTTTTATATAATTTTAGTCAAAGTTTACGATGGTTGACTTCGTTCTCAGGACGAGAGAATTGTATTATTTTGTGAACAGAGGGAGTATCTACAAGCAAATATATTTTTGCTTAGCAACAGGAGATAAAATCTATCAAGTCTACAATTTAGTTTGATATAAACTTAACTGCACATTTTTATATTATTTTCAACATTGGCTTATATCTTGGATGTTATAGTCCTTGTAAATAAATTATAACTCTTAAATATATACTTTTTGGTAAAGACTTAACGTTGGGCGGCCGTAATTTTGACGCACCCCACGTACAGTCTATCCAGACGCAATTTCTTTTTCAGTCGCTCAGCCAGCCTAGCCGCTCGTCCTTCCATTCCAAAATCCCCACCCATTTCTCCTCTCCTCTCTCCCTCCCTCCCTCCCTCCCTCCCCTCTCGCAAGCTGATGTCCAAAATTCCATGGGGATTCTAGTGCTCCAATTGCTAACAGCTGATGAGGTTGGCTCAGGCTCTGCTCCTCCCCTTCTCCCTCCTCTCGAATTGAGACATGGCTAGGTTTACAGTTATGGTTATGGTTAGGGTTAGATGCCGATTTTTTTTGGTTCAAATGGAGGACATGGCTGCCACAGAGGGCGCGCGGGGCTGCAGGCCGTGGGAGCCCCCGGTGTTGCAGCTGGCACGCAGCACACTACCGAAGAGGAGTCGGAGTAGGCTTAGAGCCCATTTTACGTTTTGTATCCATCTCTATGACGAGTGGGACCCATCGGTCAGTGTCTGTAATGGTGAACTACATGTACAACTGCCGGAGGCAGAGACTCGCATAGTTGAATTGAATAGACTCATATCGAAGCCAAGGCAGAGGGGTTTACCTCGCCCGCTTCCTCGTCGCAAAATCTCGTTGTTCATCTCCACGTGCTCACGTCGCCGGCGACGAGCGGCCCCGGGGCGTGACAGTTGGCATCGGAGCTACCGGTTCTCGGCGGACGCGACGAGTCCCTAACTCGGCGCCTCCTCCACCACCACCACCACTACCACCACCACCACCGTTCCTCTTCGCACGGGTACGTTGTTCCTCCTCCCTAGTGTTACAGCCCCGTCGCAGACCTAGTTGTAAATCTCGGGTACCGGTGAACTCCTACTGCGCCCACAAGGTGCTCGAGTGGAGATCCCATTAGGTTTATCCTGGGTCGATTTGGGTTCGCTTCGACGTCCGTGTAACCTAGCTGGTCGAACAGCAAACCTTCCACCCCGAAACGCACGCACAAATCACCACTTTTGCACTTTGGTGGCTCGATCCCTCTGGTTTGGGAGGCGGTGAGCAAACAGAGTTGATCAAGCCCCCTTCTTTACATTGGTGCCAACAATTGGTCGTGGCGAGGGTTGCGGAGCAAGTCTTCATGTAAAATTCCGGAGTCACGCGAGCCAATTGTTGTGCGGTGGAGACGGCGGGGGAAAGTCCAGAGCTTGAGGCTTCAACCCTTCGGCTCTGCCTCTTTCCCAGGCGGCGGTGAAATCAGTGCTCTGCAGAACGATCAGGGGAGGCACTGGCCAAACCTTCTGCTCAACACATCTGGCGTCCTCCAAGAAAACAGTTTTTCCATCTAACCAAACTCAAATTCTACTTGAAGCCATGACAAGGCGTTCTAACGAAGACAACTCCAAGTGGGAGCAGTTACAAAAGAATTTTGATACTATGTTCAGTCAGATATCTGACATGAGCTCCGCTCAGAGGGAAATGCAAGCCAAAATCGATTTGTATGACTCAGCCACGGATGAGTATACACAAGAGCAGCACATCATTGCCCAGCAAGTGCAGGCTAATGGAGAAGCAATTGCCAAGGTGACCTTGCGACAAATGGAACACGCTGAACAGCAACCTCCAAGGCCAAAATTTGATGATGACCAAAAAGCTGATGAGGAAGATTTGGATTCTTTTCTCAATGAACAGTTGCCTTTTGAAAACATATTTGCCAAGGACAAGCAAAAGCATCCACAATCCACATCCAAACCACTGAAAACAGATCACAACTACAGTGCCAGGCACAACTTCAGAGAGCAGGAGCACCCCACAACAAGACAATCAGGCAGACAAGCTGACGGCTATAATGCACGATATCAAGACAGAGAAGAGCCAGATAACAGGAACACCACCTTACCTAAACATCTCATGCCCAAAATGGATTTTCCTGATTTTCATGGGGAGGACCCCAAGGTCTGGCTAGACAATTGCAGAGATTACTTTGACCTCTACAAAATACCAGAAGGAATGTGGATCACTGCAGCAAGAGTGCACTTGAAAGATAAAGCTGCTAGATGGTACCAAGCTTTCAAACAAAGAGACACATTCAAAAGTTGGACTCATTTCTGCCATGAAATAGAACAAGAGTTTGGCTCTGATGATTTCAGATTAGCCATGTATGATCTTCTGAACCTCAGACAAACTACAACTTTGGAGGAATACACAACAAAGTTTCAACACCTTCAGTATGGCGTCACTATGCACCAGGCTGGCTATGATGACATATTCTTCACCCAGCAGTATATCAAAGGTCTAAAGAATGAGGTCAAAGGTATGGTGGAAGCACAAATGCCTCCTACAGTCCTCAAAGCATCGACTCTAGCAAAGATTCAAGAACAAATCATAGAAAGATCTAAACCAAGATATGGCCGACAGCAATACCCCCAAAGACAATACAATCAACAGAAATCTGACTTACCACCTAATCAACAATCTTCCTCTCTGTGGAAAGATAGGCATCTCAGGGATTACAGAAAAGGAAACAATCTTTGCTTCAATTGTGGAGAAGCTTTTACCCCGGGTCACATGGCTGTTTGCAAACAAAGGAACAAGCCACAAGCCCATGATTACCCTGGACGAAACATGAGTCCTAGACGATTACGACTTACATAATGATATTTGGAAAGATACAGATCCTATTCCCATTCTTCTCAGCGCCTTTCATCGTCACGTGTCTTCTCGTGCAAGCCGGCTTTATTTGCTACATCTATTTCCCGAATGGAGCCACCGCTTTGCAAAATAGTCGACCGCATGGGCATTCACCAAAACCCTGAGGACCAAATAGTCGCTCGATCGTTTGTCGAACCCTTTCCTCACTGCTGGTCGGGCCCACTTGTCATATCCTCGTTCGTGCGAAAATCTGGTGTTAACACATGCCCCCTAATTTTGGGATAAATATTTATTCCAAAATTCCTTTTTCCCGGTACACTGACGTGGAACCCCCGGAAGCATCCACCTTTCACACGCCATAATTGGTGTACTTGCCGATTTATCTCCCCGATGCATCTCTTGGGATCCTTTAAAGTTTCCCTTCACTCTGTTTCGGCTTGCGCATTCCGAACTCCCCTGCTTCGACTCAAAAACCCTCTTTTCTTCCTGTTCATCACTCATTCCAATTATAAGATGTCTTCCGTAGCGAGTCGGCACAACTCTGAGTTTGGTGCTTCTAGCACCTCTAAGAGGAGGTTGTTCTTTTCTTCTTCCTTTTCTTTGTCTCAAAATGAAGCAGTTGTTTCTCATATTGTTGCCTCCGTCCAGGAGGACCAGTGATGACATCCCCGAAGACCTGACCCAGAAGGTTATTGAGCTTCAATCTGATCTAGAAGGAAAAGATCGAGAAATTACCCGAATCTCTCGGGAGCGTGATGCTGCTCGGAATCGGGCTGCTGGTAAATAATTTTATCACTTCCTTCCTTACTTTCCCTTCTGCCTTTATTCACTCTTCCTCTTTCAGCCCTGGCGGCCAAACTCCATGCCCTTGAAGCTGTCGTCACCAAGCTTGCCATTACGGCTGATGTAGCGGGCACGACGCCCCTGAGACGGATGAATGAGGTTAACCGAATCCTCCCCGTCATCTCTAGGGCCGGTATGGGGTATGGCGCGGTGCTCGCTTTCAACGCCGTGAGGATTCATTCTGGCGTCGACTACCGCAGATTTGATGTCTGCGAGCAAGAACTAGAAGATATAGTAGAACACTCTGTAGATGATATGAAGGAAGCCGGAACAGATCTGGCCGACTCCTTTGATCACTTTCTCCCGATCAGGCGTAGGATGGAGTGGACGAACTGATCTTTCACTGTAGTTTATCCCTCCTTCTGTAAATAAGAAGTTCCTTTTGTTCGTCCTTTTGAAATCAATCTGCAATTGATCCTTCGAGATCAATGTGCGCTCTATTTTGTGCATCAGCCATTAACTTTATTTTTTTACCATAGCGGCAATGTTTATTACATCGGCTGATAATCATGCTTAATCATCTTTGTCCCGCAAGTAATTGCCGTAATTGATTATTCCAGGTCTAGAGTTTTTTCAGTCATTCTCTTAATATTCCGGTTTATGACGACACCAGGATAATATTCCTTAAGGGACCTTTCCGTTTTCAGCTCTCTGTCCTTAGTGCCAATCGGTAATGTAAGTTCCCAAACAATCAACCGAAACTGAACAACTCCTAGTTGAACCTTATCGGCCTCCTGATTCTGGAGCCATGACCTCTTTAGGTCAGCAAAATTCAATTTGGCCCAATAATGGCCCATAAGCTGCGAAAACCCTATTCCGATGCTTGGTCTTCCAGTGTGCAAACCACAGTTCTATAAATATGACCCTACACAAGCTGTCACTCTTATCTCCAGTCAAACAGTTTGACTCACAAAATCTCCACTCTTCGGCTTCTAGCTCAAACCAGAGAGAAAACCCTTTGCTTGTGTTTCTATCAATGGCAGGCAATAGCGACCATGGCAAGCATCCCGTCGGAGACGAAGCAGGAGGGAGTCAAGTACTAACTCACTGGTACCATAGGTAAGAAAATAGTCTCTTGCCCCCTTGTGATAGCCCTTCTTGCTTACCTGTCTCTGATTCATCGTTCACCCTCTTTCCAGGGTGGAGTCTTCCTCTAACCAAGCTTGGGTTCCTCTTCCAGAAATGGTAGCTCCAACAGCTTCTTTCAATCTCTTCCCTAAGCCACCGAATTCTGAGTTTGATGATTCACTCCAACAGACCTGTATGGACGCCTTTTGGTACCGCGAGGAAAGGGATAAGGCCCAGAAGGAACTGGAAGATGTATCTAAGAAGCATGGCATTGAGGAAGCTGAATGGGCAGACCAACGAAAACAGCTCTGCAGCATCATCACAGGTTAGCAGAGTCTTTGTCCTCTTCTTCTGGTTGAGCTTGCCTTGCCTGACGCATCCCTTCTTTTCGTTAGCCCTTTCTGCAGAGAATGACCATCTGAAAGCGGCGGTGAATAGAATCGCTATTAAGGTGAATGCTCATGGGGATTCAGCCGAAGCTCGTCTTGATGATGTGGATGGCCGAATAGATCAGGCCATCATCCAAGGCGTGCACGCCGGGGTATCCCTCGGGCTAGCGGCAATGAGTTCTTGGACCAAAAAAGATTACTCTTCTCTACCAGTTGGTCTCGCAGGCGGTGACCCGGATGAATTTGAAGACTTTGAAATTTATGATGATCATGCCGCTGCTATCGCCGAGACTGTTGATCTAAAATCCATTCTGATCAAAATATTCCAAGGGTAGTTTATACTAGGGCAGATCTGTGAATGAAGTTTGTAACAGATGAAACTTGTTCTTCTCTGAATAATTCTATTTTAATCTCTCAGTGATTTTTCCTGATTGCAATATCCCTTCAGAGAAAATGTTTCCCGAACACATGATGTCATCTTAGCCGATTAGATCTCGTTTTTGACATGTCATGTCGCTCAGCATCTTACTTACTGTACTTCACCTTCCTCTTCCCCCGATAAACCTACCAACTTGAAAAAATGCTAAGGTCACCAAGGTTATGAACATCTTGTACTAAAGGTGATATAAATAATATCGGCTATAACTTAAATTCTTGGAATATTTTTCTGCTAAAGGCGATGCTTTGCATTGGCTATCTTTGTATACAAATATTCTTGAACGCGCCTTACATATAATCACCACACGTTCGGCTTTTAACAAGTAGTGCCGAAGCTTCAGCTCATAAGCAACTCATAAACAAAAAATTTCTTCACAGCCGAATACCCGTCTCTGGGTCTAACATTTTTCAGCTAAGGTAAGCTATCACTCATTTTTTCCCTTTAAATTTAATATAAGGGCCGATCCCACTGTAAGGCTATCGGCCATCACGTACAACCTGAAACGATTACCAAGTTGTGGAAGTGCCTTCATATACTCTTCAATTTCATCAAAAGCTTCTGTTGTACGTCACCTTATACAAATTCTCTCTGATCCTTCTTGAGCTTTGGTAATGGAGAAATCAACAGAATCCTTTCAAAAGTGCTTTAAAACACGCTCGAGATCCAAACTTGCACAGATTGGTCCTATTTCGGCTTCATCACCAACACTTCATTCCTTATCAGCCGACACGAAACTTGGTCCCGACTTTTCTCCATCACCATCAGTTGAATTATTTATTCAAAAATTGCTCTGAGAGTCGATCGTTTGAATCGGTTGTTGGTCCTTGTCAAAAACGTTCATAGGACCTGCTTCCCAAGCTCTTCCAAAGAAACACTCGACACCATCATATTCCCAGTAGATAGACTCTGTATTAGCAACACTCACCGAATCATCAGCATGAACAATTTTGATGTCATCTCCAATCCACTGGATGAGGAATTGGTGCATAGTTGATGGTACACAACAATTTGCATGTATCCAATCCCTTCCTAATAGCAAACTGTATGCCCCCTTGCCATCGATGACGAAGAAAGTAGTAATCAAAATTTTTGACCCAATCGTTAACTCAACATGAACTGCTCCTCGAGTATCAGAAGAATTACCAGCAAAGTCTCTCAACACCATGTCGGTCTTCAATAAATCTTCACTTGCCATCCCAAGCTTTCTGAAGGTTGTATATGGCATGATATTTATAGCAGCTCCTCCATCAATGAACACCTTGGTTAATGACTTGCCATTAACATACCCCCTCATGTAAAGTGGCTTCAAGTGTCGATGCTTAGCTGGTTTATCAAAAACCGCCCGTTGAGCCAAAACAAGATGAGCTAACAGATCTTGGAATTCATCTTCGTCGAAATCTGAATACACTTGTTCTTGGATATCTTGACCTTCAGGGGCTATGAATTCAGATGGAAGAAAGAATGTCATGCATGCATCAGCCGAACGATCGCCTTCATCCAGCTTCTCTTTAGGACACCAAATTTGTTTCGTCCTGGCGTTTGCTTGTGCTAACTCTCTGTTCCTTAAGCGCTGCACTCTCCTTTTCTGGCTTTTCCTCAATTCTGGTGGACACCACTGTCCCTTCTGCCAGATATACTCGCGGTATTCATCTTCTCCAGTGCGAGCCCAATTTCGATCGGCAAATCCTCTTCCTTGCCGATTCTCGGAACTATTTATTTTTAAGCGTCAATCGTCCTCAGGGATTCGTGCCCCAAGTCTTTCTTGGACCGAACGGCGGTTGACTCGAGACTGCCTATATTCAGAATATTGATCACTGCATTCAGGGCAGTTGTTTTTAGCAGGCAGCTTCAAGCCTTCATTCCAACAATACTTGAAAAATGAGCATTCCCAATGTGACTGCTCTTCTTCTTCCATATACTCTCGCTCCTCTCGGTACATTTCCTCCTCATACTTCTGTTGCTTCTTCATGAACTTTTGTTCCTCATAAAACCTTTGCTTCTGGTACCGCTCCTGTTCCCGACGCCATTTGTTCAATAAAATACGCGTCGTTACCCTGGGCCTAGAGGTTTGACCTCTCTCAGTTCGGCTATTCTGAAAATAAACCCGTTGTCGGAATTCTTCATTCGTAATCTGCCGATCAAGGTCAACAGTACTAGCTTCCCTTGCTCTATCAGAGGTTAACACCTTCATCTTGCCTCTGCCCCCGGGGTCAGCTGCATTAACCATACTAACAGAGAAGGATACAGTATTCTGTCCAAAAGGATTACCATCAACTTTCATCTTTCCATCAAATCTCAGATGCCCGTCTTGGATAGCTTTCTGGATCCGCACCCTGAACACTCGACAATCATTTATAGAGTGGGATCTGGTATTATGGAAACCACAATACTTCTTGTCCTTGACTCCTTCGGGGTGCAGCATAGGATGACCTTCCGGCAACTTGATGCGTCCTTCCTTCAATAAGTATTCAAATAATTTATCTGACTTGGAAACATCAAAGTCATAAGTACCTTTTTGCTGCCTCAGCCATCGCTGGTTGACTTGAGTCGGCTCTTTAGCCCAGACTATCTCGGTTGCAACTACCTCATCTTCATCATCGTACTCTATTGCTTCCTCTAAGAAAGCCTGATACATCTCGGTAGCCACATCACCTTTCTGGAACTGATTATTCTTTCTGAACCCTTGGGCTTGACTACTCATCATTGCCAACCATTGCGATAACTGCCCAAGGTCGTCAAACTCCATGCCGAATAGCTTCTCCTTAATATTCGGCAACATGCCAGCTATGGCTATTCCCGGCAATTGATCATCTAGTAAGTTCAAGGAATAGCAAAGGTTTTTGGTCTCCCTGAACCTGCGCAAATATTCTTGCGGTGTCTCGCCAGGTTTCATCCTCAGACTCATGATATCGACCAACTTCTTCTCACTGGTGCCCGTAAAGAAAAATGCGTGGAACTTTTGTTCTAGCTCTGCCCATGTATTAATGGAATTTGCTGGCAGAGAAGTGAACCACAAGAAGGCTGGTCCTGTCAATGACAACGGGAAATACCGAATCCTCCAAGCTTCATCTGCAGATGCCTCTCCAAGTTGCATCAAGTATTGGCTGATGTGTTCTATAGTGCTGGTGTCATCTTGGCCCGAAAACTTGGTAAAGTCAGTAGGAGGCTTCACCCTTGGAGGAAGTGCTACTCGGTTGTACCACTCTGGGTAAGGAGACTTGTAAGCGTATGACTGATTCTTTGGCTTTAGGCCGAATTGATTTTGCATCATATCAACCATCCTATGCATGATGAGGTCAACACTCGAATCTGGAGCTGCTTGTGCTTGCCCCCAGGATGTGGTCCTGCTGAACTCTTATAGCCTGAATTTGGAAGAGCATTAATCGCGTTATAATCAACGAACTCCAGATATCCATCTACAATCATGTTCTTCTGTATCCTGTTTGTTCCGGGAGACACTCTGAAAGCAGATTGCGGGACATTCCCCGTTGTGCCGAACGCGAGCTGGCCATACGTTGTGGGAGGTTGTTGTGTCTCATGATGGATCACCCCACCTGTGCTTGTACCAGCTCCGCTATCTTCGGCAATCCTTCGACGTTGAGGTACCGGGAACAACAGTGGTCCCTGCATTGGACCAGCGGCTTCTTCAAAGCGTTTATCCGCTGCTGGACCGAAAACACGTGGTATTCAAGAAAGCTGACTGATGATTGGTCACGGCCTCTGATACAGCTTTGTACACTATTTCGGTCATTTTCTGAATCTCCTCCTCACCAGTGTTGTCGAATGGGTCGATTTGGTGAGGAAGAAGAACACTTGGGAATGGTTGCTTCTGGAAAACCTTGTCGCTCTTATTCTTGGAAAAAGACATCAAGCACTTGTGTTGGAGCTCATCACAAGCTTGTTGTATTAAATTTCTTGAGTCTGACAGCAACTCATCCATGGTCAGCTCCAAAACTTGATCGTCGTTGATCTCAGGCATCTTAAAACAGAATTGGTCCCACCGGGCATGCCAAAAAGTGTGTTGACACAAAATGTGGTTCGCGCCTCACACACAGCAAGCCAGAAAAAGCGTGGCTTCAATCGGGTGCCCGGACGGTTTAGAATCCGGAGACGTGCCAGTCGGTTTGACCTGAAAACCAACAAGGGATAAAACTGTGAGAATAAACTGGAACATGCTGGATAAAACCAGACAGTTCCATATGTATGGCTTCAAAGCCAATCACGACGGCATACAGCTACAGAAGCTGTCTGTCGATAAGTTCAGAGATCATTCGGCTAACATTGAGAACGAGCATATATGCAACAGCCAGTTGCCGAATGTACATGTAAGAGGATATCATTAAGATATAAAGAATCATAAACAGGTAACTTGTAAAATATAAATCTATCCAAACAACACATGCATAGGTTAATCCAACTAGTCTGCCGCACGTCTAGTTTTCATAAACCCGTCAAGCATAAACTAAGTCTGCACCACTCCTTATAATTAGATTAATCCACTGCATGATACAATCTAATGATAAGGAGCTAAAAGCATGCATGTATCTGAACAGATCTACATAAACTCGTTACTCATGTAAGCTTAACCAAGCTCGGCAAACTAGCCGAGTTGGGGTCCATGAAGAAGGAACATACAAACAAGCACAATTAAACTAATCTAAAACCTACATCTGCCGCACGATACCTAGTTTTATCAAAGCTTAACCGTAATTGACATGCATGAACCCACAACATGTAACAATCTGGATTGAAAGTTAATTCGTCCGTCATGATCTTGCAATTATTAAAACACAAGCAAACTTGTGAAACAAGGCCGAACAAAGATCAATCTAGATTGGGCAAAAAGGGTGTTACAGAATTAAAATAAACGATGCAACACTTGATAACTTAATGAATCTATTAGATCTTGCCAAATTTAACAGAGCCGATAACTATCTCACTTCTGCTAAACATATGAATAAACGCCTGCCGCACGGTATCTACCTATAAGCAAAGCACAAGCAAAGACCTCTTGATCGCTAACAAGGGTCCGCCGCACGACCATTGAAAACAAGCAAGACTACTTGCATCATATCTAAATCCACTGCATGATACTAGACGTGGTAACAAGGTTGCCGGGACTTACGGAGGTCGACGGATCGATGATTCCTCTCGAAGAACTCGACGACACGACTAAGGACTCGAAGATAGCACGGGGCCGGTTTGTATTGATATGGTTGTGAACAGTTTTACAATGGTCGAGGGCTTATACTTATACCCTGGACGAAACATGAGTCCTAGACGATTACGACTTACATAATGATATTTGGAAAGATACAGATCCTATTCATATTCTTCTCAGCGCCTTTCATCGTCACGTGTCTTCTCGTGCAAGCCGACTTTATTTGCTACATCTATTTTCCGAATGGAGCCACCGCTTTGCAAAATAGCCGACCGCACGGGCATTCACCGAAACCCTGAGGACCAAATAGTCGCCCGATCATTTGCCGAACCCTTTCCTCACTGCTGGTCGGGCCCACTTGTCATATCCTCGTTCGTGCGAAAATCTGGTGTTAACACTCCCCCTACTTGTATGCTCAAAAATCATTTTCAAAATTTTGATCCCCTTCATTTTATCTTTGTGACTGTCTCAAAATATTTTTCAACTTTGATCAAGTTTATAGTAAATAGTATTAGCATTTACTTCTATATTTTAAAATAAATTATTATGAATATATATTTTACAACTAATCTAATGGTGCTTAGTTTGTCTCATATGTATTAGTATTTTTTATATAATTTTAGTCAAAGTTTACGATGGTTGACTTCGTTCTCAGGATGAGAGAATTGTATTATTTTGTGAACAGAGGGAGTATCTACAAGCAAATATATTTTTGCTTAGCAACAGGAGATAAAATCTATCAAGTCTACAATTTAGTTTGATATAAACTTAACTGCACATTTTTATATTATTTTCAACATTGGCTTATATCTTGGATGTTATAGTCCTTGTAAATAAATTATAACTCTTAAATATATACTTTTTGGTAAAGACTTAACGTTGGGCGGCCATAATTTTGACGCACCCCACGTACAGTCTATCCAGACGCAATTTCTTTTTCAGTCGCTCAGCCAGCCTAGCCGCTCGTCCTTCCATTCCAAAATCCCCACCCATTTCTCCTCTCCTCTCTCCCTCCCTCCCTCCCTCCCTCCCCTCTCGCAAGCTGATGTCCAAAATTCCATGGGGATTCTAGTGCTCCAATTGCTAACAGCTGATGAGGTTGGCTCAGGCTCTGCTCCTCCCCTTCTCCCTCCTCTCGAATTGAGACATGGCTAGGTTTACAGTTATGGTTATGGTTAGGGTTAGATGCCGATTTTTTTTGGTTCAAATGGAGGACATGGCTGCCACAGAGGGCGCGCGGGGCTGCAGGCCGTGGGAGCCCCCGGTGTTGCAGCTGGCACGCAGCACACTACCGAAGAGGAGTCGGAGTAGGCTTAGAGCCCATTTTACGTTTTGTATCCATCTCTATGACGAGTGGGACCCATCGGTCAGTGTCTGTAATGGTGAACTACATGTACAACTGCCGGAGGCAGAGACTCGCATAGTTGAATTGAATAGACTCATATCGAAGCCAAGGCAGAGGGGTTTACCTCGCCCGCTTCCTCGTCGCAAAATCTCGTTGTTCATCTCCACGTGCTCACGTCGCCGGCGACGAGCGGCCCCGGGGCGTGACAGTTGGCATCGGAGCTACCGGTTCTCGGCGGACGCGACGAGTCCCTAACTCGGCGCCTCCTCCACCACCACCACCACTACCACCACCACCACCGTTCCTCTTCGCACGGGTACGTTGTTCCTCCTCCCTAGTGTTACAGCCCCGTCGCAGACCTAGTTGTAAATCTCGGGTACCGGTGAACTCCTACTGCGCCCACAAGGTGCTCGAGTGGAGATCCCATTAGGTTTATCCTGGGTCGATTTGGGTTCGCTTCGACGTCCGTGTAACCTAGCTGGTCGAACAGCAAACCTTCCACCCCGAAACGCACGCACAAATCACCACTTTTGCACTTTGGTGGCTCGATCCCTCTGGTTTGGGAGGCGGTGAGCAAACAGAGTTGATCAAGCCCCCTTCTTTACATTGGTGCCAACAATTGGTCGTGGCGAGGGTTGCGGAGCAAGTCTTCATGTAAAATTCCGGAGTCACGCGAGCCAATTGTTGTGCGGTGGAGACGGCGGGGGAAAGTCCAGAGCTTGAGGCTTCAACCCTTCGGCTCTGCCTCTTTCCCAGGCGGCGGTGAAATCAGTGCTCTGCAGAACGATCAGGGGAGGCACTGGCCAAACCTTCTGCTCAACACATCTGGGGTCCTCCAAGAAGACAGTTTTTCCATCTAACCAAACTCAAATTCTACTTGAAGCCATGACAAGGCGTTCTAACGAAGACAACTCCAAGTGGGAGCAGTTACAAAAGAATTTTGATACTATGTTCAATCAGATATCTGACATGAGCTCCGCTCAGAGGGAAATGCAAGCCAAAATCGATTTGTATGACTCAGCCACGGATGAGTATACACAAGAGCAGCACATCATTGCCCAGCAAGTGCAGGCTAATGGAGAAGCAATTGCCAAGGTGACCTTGCGACAAATGGAACACGCTGAACAGCAACCTCCAAGGCCAAAATTTGATGATGACCAAAAAGCTGATGAGGAAGATTTGGATTCTTTTCTCAATGAACAGTTGCCTTTTGAAAACATATTTGCCAAGGACAAGCAAAAGCATCCACAATCCACATCCAAACCACTGAAAACAGATCACAACTACAGTGCCAGGCACAACTTCAGAGAGCAGGAGCACCCCACAACAAGACAATCAGGCAGACAAGCTGACGGCTATAATGCACGATATCAAGACAGAGAAGAGCCAGATAACAGGAACACCACCTTACCTAAACATCTCATGCCCAAAATGGATTTTCCTGATTTTCATGGGGAGGACCCCAAGGTCTGGCTAGACAATTGCAGAGATTACTTTGACCTCTACAAAATACCAGAAGGAATGTGGATCACTGCAGCAAGAGTGCACTTGAAAGATAAAGCTGCTAGATGGTACCAAGCTTTCAAACAAAGAGACACATTCAAAAGTTGGACTCATTTCTGCCATGAAATAGAACAAGAGTTTGGCTCTGATGATTTCAGATTAGCCATGTATGATCTTCTGAACCTCAGACAAACTACAACTTTGGAGGAATACACAACAAAGTTTCAACACCTTCAGTATGGCGTCACTATGCACCAGGCTGGCTATGATGACATATTCTTCACCCAGCAGTATATCAAAGGTCTAAAGAATGAGGTCAAAGGTATGGTGGAAGCACAAATGCCTCCTACAGTCCTCAAAGCATCGACTCTAGCAAAGATTCAAGAACAAATCATAGAAAGATCTAAACCAAGATATGGCCGACAGCAATACCCCCAAAGACAATACAATCAACAGAAATCTGACTTACCACCTAATCAACAATCTTCCTCTCTGTGGAAAGATAGGCATCTCAGGGATTACAGAAAAGCAAACAATCTTTGCTTCAATTGTGGAGAAGCTTTTACCCCGGGTCACATGGCTGTTTGCAAACAAAGGAACAAGCCACAAGCCCATGCTTTGGTTGTCAATGAGTTGGATTTGCAAAAAGAACTCTCAGACGATATCCTAAATGACCTGGCAGCTGAAGATGCATTACAGGAACAGTTTTATCAGCTATCATTGAATGCATTGTCCACTAAGGACACACTGTCCTGTCTCAAGTTCAGAGCTAAGGTCAGAGATAAAACAATGCTCATACTCCTAGACAGTGGTAGTTCTCACAGCTTTGTGAGTCAGCAATTTGTGGATATGGCTCAGATTCCACTAGTCTCTACTCCACCAAAGCAAGTCCAACTAGCCAATGGGGAAACCATTCATGCTAATCACATGGCTAAAAATATGCAGTGGTATTATCAAGGACATACCTTGTCCAGTAACATGATTGTGCTTGCTATGCAACCATATGATGCTATTTTGGGCTACGACTGGCTCCAGACTCAAAAACATATGTCGTTTAACTGGGAGGACAAAACTATGACATTCAACCATCAAGGAACAGACATCACATTGCAAGGTTTGCAAGTCCCACCTATGCAGCTCAATAACATTTCTGCTACCAAAACTTACAAATCTGCTCAGAGTAATGATGTTTGGGTTTTTGTCCTCCTAGAACACCACCACACAACCCTACCACTTACCAAGAAACCCAGTCCTGAACTCCCTAAACTCATCCATCACCTCCTCCTTCAATACAAAGACATTTTTCAAACTCCCACAAGCCTTCCCCCACATAGAATTCATGACCATTGCATTCCATTGTATCCTGGATCCATCCCAGTCAACAGTAAGCCCTATCACTATTCTCCCCATCAAAAGACTGAGATAGAACAGCAAGTCCAAGAGATTTTACAATTTGGGTTCATAGTCCATAGTACAAGCCCTTTTGCCTCACCTGTCTTATTAGTTAAAAAGAAAGATGGTACTTGGAGACTGTGTGTAGACTATCGAAAATTGAATGCTCTCACAATCAGAAACAAATTCCCTATGGCAGAAATAGAAGAGATCCTAGAAGAGCTAGCTGGAGCCAAGTTTTTCACCAAATTGGATATGAAGGCAGGTTATCATCAAGTGAGGATGCAACCAGAGGATGAACCCAAAATAGCTTTCAAAACCCATCAGGGCCATTATCAATACAAAGTGATGCCATTTGGGCTCACTAATGCTCCAGCTACATTCCAATGTCTCATGAACCACATTCTGCAACCATTACTCAGAACATGTGTTTTGGTATTCTTGGATGACATCCTCATCTACAGTCCTACTTTGGCTGATCACACTGATCATTTGCAACAAGTGTTTGAACTATTGAGGCAAAATCAGTTGTTTCTCAAGGAGTCCAAATGTTCTTTTGCTCAGCCATCATTAAACTACTTAGGCCACATCATTTCAGCAGAAGGGGTAGCTACTGACCCCACTAAAATCCAGGATATGCAACAATGGCCAATACCCACCTCTATGACAGAGCTTCAAGGTTTTTTGGGATTAACTGGATACTACAGAAGATTTGTCTAGGGATATGGTTTACTGACCAAACCTCTCACCTCTATTCTGAAACTCAAACAATTCACTTGGTCTCAGGCAGCCCAACAAGCATTTGACAAGGTGAAAGCAGCAATGACAAAAACACCAGTGCTGGCACTACCTGATTTCACACAACCATTTGTCATTGAAACTGATGCCTGCCAGGATGGGGTAGGAGCAATCTTGATGCAACATGGGAAACCAGTAGCCTACCTCAGCAAAGCCCTCACAGGGAGAAACAAGGACTTGTCCATCTATGAAAAGGAATTCCTGGCACTCATCATGGCAGTTGAGAGATGGAGACATTACCTACAAAGGAATGAATTCACCATCCTCACTGACCATAAATCCTTGGCCTACTTGAAGGAGCAGAACCTCCACTCTGAAATGCAAAGGAAAGCAATGACTCGACTCATGGGCCTCAGTTTCAAGGTTGTCTATAGAAAAGGGAAGGAAAACGCAGCTGCTGATGCACTCTCTAGAGTAGCCCATCTGCTATCTATTCAGGCTATCTCTGTGGTTCAGCCAGCCTGGGTTCAAGAGGTATTAAATTCCTACACCACAGATCAGCAAGCTCAACAACTGTTACAGCAGCTGGCCATACATAGTCCTGATGCACAAGGCTACTCTTTAGACAAGGGTCTCATTTGGTTTCATGGCAAGGTATGGATAGGCCAAAATTCTGCTCTCCAGACAAAACTGATTGCATTCTGCCACTCGAGTGCCATTGGGGGACACTCTGGTGTTGCCGCCACTTACCACAGAGTCAAGAGAAATTTTGCCTGGAAAGGGATGAAAATGGATGTGGATAACTTTGTCAAGCAATGCTCCATATGTCAGCAATCCAAACACACAAACACCCATCCTTTTGGGCTCCTACAACCCCTCCCTGTTCTCCAGGGAATTTGGAGGGATCTTTCCATGGACTTCATAGAGGGACTACCTAAGTCTAAAGGATTCAGTGTTATACTAGTGGTTGTGGACAGGCTCACCAAGTATGCACACTTCCTACCAGTCAAACACCCTTATTCTGCTCCCATCATTGCACATCTCTTCCTGGATAACATCATCAAGCTGCATGGTCTACCAAACTCCATTGTCACAGATAGAGATACAGTGTTTGTTAGCAGTTTCTGGAAGGAGCTCTTCAAACTATACAAAGTGCAACTCCATTTCACTACTGCCTACCACCCACAATCAGATGGACAAACCGAGAGAGTCAATCAGTGTTTCGAAATGTATCTCAGATGCTCAGTACAAGATGCTCCAACCAATTGGAAAGATTGGCTCCCCCTGGCTGAACTTTGGTATAACTCTTCCTTCCATACTGCTCTAGGGTGCTCTCCCTTCAAAGCACTGTATGGATATGATGCAAATCTGGGGGCAGTCCCTACTCTTGCTGATACACCACAAGCTAATGCCCAGGAAGCTGTACACAACAGGGAACTGCACATTGAAGCTTTAAAAGACCAGCTGGCCCGAGCTCAAAACAGAATGAAACAAATAGCTGATAGAACAAGGAAAGACTTTCAGTTCTCTGTGGGTGACCAAGTCCTCTTGAAATTGCAACCCTATACTCAATCTTCAGTAGCAAACCGGCCATACCCCAAATTGGCTTTCAAATACTATGGCCCTTACCAGGTGCTAGAGAGAATTGGACCAGTGGCTTATAAACTACAACTTCCACCGGCTTCATTGATCCACAATGTCTTCCATATATCTCAGCTGAAACCGTTCACGCCTAACTTTACTCCAGTGTTTGATACACTACCAGTTACTACTGACTTGCAGGCATCTTCTGCTGTACCAAAAACCATTGTCGACAGGAGGCTGGTCAAGCGCGGTAATGCAGCAATACCGCAAATCAAGGTGGCCTGGACCTGTTTCTCGCCCGACATCACCACCTGGGAAGACTACAACGTGCTCAAGTAGAGGTTCCCGGACGCGCCAGCTTGGGGCCAAGCTGATTCTCAAGGGAGGGGGAGGTGTTGCAGCTGGCACGCAACACACTACCGAAGAGGAGTCGGAGTAGGCTTAGAGCCCATTTTACGTTTTGTATCCATCTCTATGACGAGTGGGACCCATCGGTCAGTGTCTGTAATGGTGAACTACATGTACCACTGCCGGAGGCAGAGACTCGCATCGTTGAATTGAATAGACTCATATCGAAGCCAAGGCAGAGGGGTTTACCTCGCCCGCTTCCTCGTCGCAAAATCCCGTTGTTCATCTCCACGTGCTCACGTCGCCGGCGACGAGCGGCCCCGAGGCGTGACACCCGGTGCTGGCTCGCTGGTTGTAAGCGGATTCAACGGCTATAGATCTCGTCGCCTGATCCCAGTGAGGAGCAGGCGCGGGGCTATCGACTGCCAGACCGGGCAGCAGGACCGCAAGTGCCTTTCTGCTGCGACCTTCACCTTCTCCTCTCCACCCCTCACGGTCGGTCGGGGTCGCGAGGATGAGAGTATCCTCCTCTCGTGGCGCCTGCTCCGGCTCCACTTCTGCTCACCACGCGGGGCCGACTCAGTTGCCATCGAGAGATGGGCCTGAGGGCGCGTCCACATCTCGCATCTAGAGCTCCGTCGTCCAGTCACGATGCGTTGATGCACACACTACTATGAGCATGCCCTCGAGGTGAGTAGTGGAACTTTTGGGTTCTCCTGGCTCTAGTTTTTATCAACGCACTGACTATGACTGTACCATGTGAATTGAGGATCTAATCTAATAAAATGAACCATGAATGAGAGTTCAGTGACACTATTGTTGCCCCTTTATAGACATTTGGAATCATTTTTTGTATTCTTGGCCTTTGCATTGTAGGATTGCAAGTGGTCTCATCTGATGTTTTGTCTGAGCTAATCATTACACACATACAAGTGATAAATTTGATTTATTTCTATTTTTTTATTGCAAATCATGTCGTACTAATTCGCTAAAGAGTTAGCATCGGACAGCTATTTCTTATGTTCGATCAGGACCCTGAAGCTTGGGATACTAGGGACTTTTAGCAGCTTGGTTGTGGAGTATGCTATTGACAGCATTGATATATAGGATATTCGTAGCATATTACAGGGTATACTGGTTAAACAAAGTTACAATGTGTTGTAGATTTTTCTTAGATGGAATCATGCAACTCCCTTTTGACAGTCGTCCTAGGATCATGCTGCAAGATTGGACTTGATTGCTAACGCTTACAGTACTTCTCAACACCAAACAGGTTTGGATAAGTTTTGGTTAATTATGTGGCTATAGCGAAAGCGTTACTAATGTTCAAAGTCCATTATTTGGCTATTGAATAAAGTTCAGATTAGTCCTCTATATCTCTTTTCTTGATACAGTTCAATATCAACCACTATTACCATTTGAGAGCGGTTCAGTCAATATGCAGTTTTACCTTGTTTAATTTGGTCCTTCTTATTAGTGCGTACTACTCTATGTGTGAACTCATGCAAAGTATGTTCAGTAATATCCACAATGATACAGAGCTCTTGTCGGCATGCACTAACACTGTTTTCATTAGTTACACTACAAGGATTGTGTTGATACATGATGGTTTTATGATGACGGTTTTTGAAATCATCACTGCGTACTAAATCTATGACGGTCTTATAACGGTTTGAGAATTAGGTACTAACTCTGTGACGGTTTGAACCAACTGTCACTCTTGTAACCAACTGTCACTCCTGTAGGTTTAGCCCGAACACACAAGATAATTAAATTTATTTTTCTGCGCGTTTTATGATTTTTCTGTGCAATTTAAGACAGAGTAATTAGTTTCTCTTTGATCTCTCTTCGATCTCGCATGAGCAGTCCTACAACTCGTTACACCTATCGCGTCCGTCCGATCTGACCGCCAGGACTCCATCCTGGCCCTCCATCGTAGGTCACTAGCTCTCCGCTTCCACGACAGAGAAAGGGGCGAGCGTCCACTCCATTCCGCCGCCCCAGCTCTCGCGACAAAAAAAATACCCTCCATCCGCCGCCGCTGTCCACTTGTGAAGCATCTATGATGCCACTTTGTTGAAATCATTTCATATTTTTTCCTGGAGTTTAGGCGGCCAAGACATGTCACCGTACCAAATTTGAGGATTTTTGGAGAAACTGTTAAATTACTGATTTTTTTAAGTTCTAGGAGTTTTAAAGCCCGACAGCTCGCTGATGAAATTTGAGATTTAAATTTTCCTATATATATATTTATATTATCCTATATATCTAATTTTTAATGTAATGAAAAAATATTGAAAAAATAGATATATATTATCCTATATATCTAATATAGATATATATCCTACACTACTGGAAACTCGAATGCGTTTTATTCTGTCTGTTTTTTTAGAACGCACAGAAAAAGTATAAAGACACAGAAAAATTCTTATTATTCTATCGGTTTGTTAAATACGCACAGATTAAAATTATACATGCACAGAAAAATTCAATGGACCACAAGGATTTGGCGTTCGCGCTCTCTGTTTTGGTGTTGGCGCTTTTTTTTCGGCGTTCGCGCGTTCCAGGAAAAAAGTAATAAAAAATAAAAAAAGTTAACCCTAACCTCCTGGCCGCCGCACCCAACGCACTCGACCAACACAACACACCCACGCACGCACCCGCAAAAAGGAAAAGGCACACACGCACGCATACAGCAGCTCCGCCGCCGCACACGCAGTAGCTTGCAAGCAGCCACAGCAGCTCCGCCGCCGCACACGCAGTAGCTTGCAAGCAGCCACAGCAGCTCCGCCGCCGCGCCTTCGCGCAGCAAGCACGCAGGTCGCCCCATCTCCCCCGGATCTGACGCCTGGCGCCTGGAACCCGCCGCCCCAGCTCCATGGACGCCATCGGCCGCCCCAGCTCTGCTGCTGCCGGCCGCCCCTAGATCTGCCTCCCGCCGCACCCAGGAGCTTCGCCGCCGGCCATCCGAGCGTGAACCGTAGGCCGGCCGCGGCCTGCTAGGAGCATCCTCTGGTCCGAGCCCCTGGTCTCCCTCCCGTCTGGTGCTTTGCCCCTCGTCTCTCCTTCGTCTGAAGTCTCCTTCCCTCCAGATTTGGCCGCCGGTGCTTCTGCATCGAATCTAAATCGAGTTTTCAGGTTACGTGCTTTTTCCCTAAAAATGTGTATATTATTCTTTCTCTCTCTAGGTTGGCTAAATGTATGGAGAAGTAAAGCATTTAGCTTCAAATTTTAGAGATGACCTACCCAATGATTTCAGAATTTCTAATCTCACTAGTTCCAAGAGACATTAGTGCTTAATCTTTCAGTACCTGATAGTTTGATAGTTCAAGTTAATTATTTTATAACAGTCAAACCGTTAAGACCTAACAGGAGAGGATGAAATCCCCTCTGTGAGATATGTTTCCCTTGTCTATTTAGAGTATCTGTAGTTTGTATGCTATTTAGTGTTTCGGCAACATATCAACTATAGTGGCCTCACTGATTACAGCATGAAAAGATTTGTACTGTAAATTCTAATCTTGTGCCCATGGTATACTGCAGTCAAGATTTTGGGCTAAGCAAGGACTAAGGATTCTGATTGGAGGTGTGGTGTACTTTGAAGACAGTGAATAGTTGTTGAGGTGCAGCCAAGATTTTGGGCTAAGCAAGGACTAAGGATTCTGATTGGAGCTGTCGTGTACTTTCAAGATAGTGAAGAATTGTTGAGGACCTGTGATTGAGACTCAAGGTATACTTCTTTCTTCACTAGTTCTATTTTTTGTATGATGATGGTGTTATTCTTCAGTTGTGTGCCTGTCTATCTGAGATTGGAATGTTTTCCCTTGCATCCAAAATAATGCAGCTATCTTTATTACGTTATCTGATATAGCTTTGTTTAATTCGAGTTTCATCTCTCATCCTCAGAATATAAGTACTCTGAATTTTGTGCTATTTTTCAACTATATGCGGCTGCAGTGTGCTGTTTTTCAGACCATGTTGCAGAATAACTTGATGGCTTTCAGGATTTGAAGTGCCATCTTACCCAAGACAACATATAGGAAGAAGAGTATGGAAAGAATGAAATTCCAGAATTTGAAACCTGAATTACTTCAGAACCTGATCCCTGTATATTAGTAACAACTTTGGAGAAAGGGTCATGACTTGGAATGGGTGCAATGACTTGGTCCTCTATTTTTTGAATATAATTCTTCAGAGCAGGCATTAGCATGATAATTTTCATCTATTTTGTTTAAGTTAACTTTGACCGTCTCGCTGTAATTTAAATTACCTTGCAGCCATGTTCTCAGCCTATTATGTAACTTCATTCATTTTGACCATGTAGGAACATAAGTTTGGCTCCGATAAGGCCAGTGCTTTGAAAGTATATGCTGAAATGAAGTCTGGATCCAAAAAAGTGGGCAACTGGTGCAATGGATGGGACTAAAGCTTAACTAACTCAAGATGGGATGTTCCTTCAAATAGTGTAATAACTAACTCTATTCCTGCAAATAGATAATAATATTGGAGTGATACGGCATGGACGCCGAGGAGAGTGCAGAGGGGATCGGAGAAGTAGATGGGATTGAGAATTAGAGCGCAGAGGATAACGGAAAACTGGAGCAGCGGGTTCGTCGTCGGTGGCCACGGCTGAATCGCCGGAGGACACCGTCGAAGGGAAAACCCGCCAACTCTGGGAGGTTCTATTTCCTTCGATAAAACTCATTACAATTCCTAAGTGGTACCTTTATAGTCTAGGTACATTCCTTAACAAAATAACCATTAGATCCTAAAAATCCTCCCTCATTATTCTCTTTCTAAATCTGACTAATGACTCAGCCACTGCCGTTGGCTGGGACCTTTCTAGCGCGGCGCCTATATTGCCTACCCACGAAGGAGTCCACAACATTTCCCTCCTCCCCAACAAACAGCTCGTCCGCGAGCTGAAATAACGGGTAGCGCTCCTTGAAGTCTGCAATGGGTTCCCAAGTGGCATCAGCAGCAGAACAGCCGGCCCACTGCACCAACAGCTCCCAGCAGCCACGGTTCAGACGAGCCCGGACCACCTGAGAGGGAGTAGGGACCACCCGCCCACGAAGGATGGCTGACAATGGTATGATAGCAGCAGGTGGTGGCCCTTCATACTTCTTGAGCAAAGCGACGTGGAACACATCATGTATGCGTGCCTTGGGTGGTAGCTGCAGCCGATACGCGACAGCCCCCAGTCGTTCCACAACTTGATAAGGACCGAAATAGCGTGGCCCAAGCTTGGAAGGGGAGGCGGCTGTAATGCCCACAGCAGCCCTCTGGTGGAGACGAAGCAGCACCCAGTCACCAACAGAGAACTCCACATGACGGCGCTTCTTGTTCTGGTGCTCTCTCATAGTGTCTTGGGCAAAGATGAGGCGCTCCCGAATCTCGGCTAGGAAGACATCTCGATCCCGGAGCTGTCGATCAACAGGAGCAACACGGGCTGCACCAGGGGTGTAAGACAGCAGTGCAGGGGGTGACCGGCCGTAGACCACCTCAAATGGCGTGGCCCGAAGAGCAGACTGGTATGAAGTGTTGAAGCAGAATTCTGCCCAAGGAAGCCACTGCAGCCAGGAGCGCGGGCGATCTCCAACGAGACACCGCAGGTACATGATGATGATGCGGTTAGTAACCTCGGATTGGCCGTCCGTCTGTGGGTGAAACGCCGAGCTGCGAAGGAGCTTGACGCCGGCAAGCTTGAACAATTCCTCCCAAAAGTGGCTGGTAAAGACTGCGTCGCGGTCGCTCACAATCGAGCTTGGGAAACCGTGAAGCCGGACGATGCTATCGAAGAAAGCCCGGGCCACCGACTGTGCTGAGTAGGGATGGCTCAGGGCCACAAAATGAGCCATCTTGGAGAAGCGATCAACGATTGTCAGGATGACTGATTTCCCACCGACCCGTGGAAAGCCTTCGACGAAATCCATGGCAATGTCACTCCATACTCCAGACGGTACAGGCAGGGGCTGGAGGAGACCCGCCGGATGGAGATGTTCTGATTTGTTACGCTGACAAACAGCACAGCCCCGGATGAAGTCACGGACCAAACGGTGAGTGCGGCTGTTGTAGAACGAAGCCCGTAAGCGATGGAGGGTCTTTTGAGCAGCACTCTCATGGCCGGCCTCATGGGCATCGCGGAGCAGCTGTGGCCAAAGACTGGAGTTGTCTGGTACAAAGACTCGGCTGTTATATAGCAGCAGCCCATCAACCAGCTGCCACCCCTCTGGTGCTGTGCCGGCAGCAAGCTGATTGCACAGTTCTTGCGCTGCTGCATCTTCCTGCAGTTCTGCACGCAAGATGTCATAGTCGGTGAAAAGTGGCCCGGACAGGACCACGAGTGCTGCCTCCTCGTCGCGGCGGGACAGCGCGTCCGCGACGGTGTTGAACTTTCCTGCGCGGTATTCGACCGTGAGGTCGTAGCCGAACAGCTTGGACACCCATGTATGCTGAGGAATTGTCGTTAGGCGCTGATCGAGGAGAAACTTGAGGCTCCAGTGGTCGGTTCGAATGGTGAAGGCACGACCCCAGAGATAAGGCCGCCAATGCCTGACGGCCTTGACCAGCCCAATAAGCTCGCGCTCATAGGCCGGCAGCTTGGCGTGGTGGGGAGCAACTGGCCGGCTGAAAAATGCAATGGCGCCGTCACCTTGGTGCAGCACAGCGCCAAAACCTGTGCCAGACGCATCGCAGTCCACAATAAAGCGCTTGGTGAAGTCCGGCAGCTGGAGGAGAGGCGCGGTGACAAGCGCCGACTTGAGGGCGAGGAAGGCAGCGTCAGCTTCAGCTGTCCAGGTGAAGGCCTCCCGCTTGAGGAGTGCAGTGAGTGGCGCTGCCACACCACCATAGCCGGCGATGAACTTCCGGTAGTACCCGGTGAGGCCAAGGAACCCGCGCAGAGCACGTGCTGAGCGAGGACGAGGCCAAGCTTCAACTGCTGCAACCTTTTCAGCATCCATGGCGACACCCTCATCAGAGATAATGTGGCCAAGGTATGCCACAGATGGTTCACCGAAGTAGCACTTGGACCGCTTGGCGAAGAGACGATGATCGCGCATGAGCTGCAGCACTGCTTTGACATGTTGTAAGTGTTCAGCCCACGAGGGACTGTAGATTAAGATATCATCAAAGAAAACCAAAACAAAGCGGCGGATGAATGGCTTCAGCACATCATTCATGAGAGCCTGAAATGTCGCCGGTGCGTTGGTGAGGCCAAATGGCATCACGAGGAACTCGAAGTGCCCCCGATGTGTTCGGAAGGCGGTCTTGGCGACGTCGTCCGGATGCATACGCACCTGGTGGTACCCGCTGCGCAAGTCGATTTTGGTGAAGAAGCGGGCACCCTTCAGCTCGTCCAGCAGCTCATCGACCACTGGAATGGGAAACTTGTCCTTGACAGTGGCGTCGTTGAGAGCGCGGTAGTCGACACAGAAGCGCCAGCTATCATCATGCTTGCGGACCAGGAGCACCGGGGAGGAAAATGGTGAGGTCGACTCCCGGATGATCCCTTGGCCCAACATATCCTCGCATTGCCGCTCGATCTCGTCCTTGAGAAGCTGTGGATACCGATACGGACGTACCGCTACTAGTGGAGAGCTTGGTAGGAGGTGAATCCGATGGTCGTGGCGGCGTGGTGGCGGCAGGCCGCGAGGCTCCTCGAAGATGTCCTGGTAGGATTGCAGCAGCTCCTCCAGGACCGCACGGTGGTCGGCGAGAACGCGAGCGGCAACGCCCCGGCTGCTCACGCCAGTCCAGTGATGGGACCGGCCGTTGTACCAGAAGGACATTGCCAGGGCGCCGAAATCCCAGACAATGGGCCCAAGTGTCCGCAGCCACTGGACGCCGAGGAGGGCCCAAGTGTCCGCAGCCACTGGACGCCGAGGACCAGGTCGAAGCCACCCAAGTCGAGCGCGAAACAGTCGATGGAGAACGCCTCGTCGCCGATGGTGACCGGGGTAGCGAGACAGACGCCCGGGCTGTGCACCCGATCACCGTTGGCCACCATCACATTAAGGCCAGCGCGTGGGGAGACGGTGAGGCCCAAACGCTGTGCAAGCGCGGAGTGGATGAATGTGTGGGTGGAACCTGTGTCCACCAGCGCCCGCAACGGAACGCCGCCCACTATGACCTGCAACATCATGGAATTTGCAGAATTGAGGCCAGTTAACGCATGGAGGGAGATCTCCAAGTTGTTGATGTCGATGAGAGGGTCTTCGTCGCCGTCCGCCAGGTCCATGAGGACGACACCACCCTTGGCGGCGCACTTGTGCTCCTTGCTGTACGGCTCCGGGCAAAAGTAACACTGCCCGTTCTGCCGCTTCTCTTGCATCTCCGCTGCCGTGAGACGGCGAAAGCGAGGGCGCGGACCCTCGGTCTTGTTCTCCTATGTGTTGGCACCTGCAACGCTGGTTGATGCGCTGGCGCGGCGGGCTGAAGGCTTCGGCGCCGTCGAACTGTTGACAGTCGAAGCCTCAATGTGTCGCTGCTCATAAGCCCATGCGAGACTCATGGCCTGCTGCAGGTTGGTCGGGTGCTGCATCTCCACGTCTGAGGCCAAGGGCTGACCCAACCCGCCGGTGTACAGATCAATCTTGGTGCGCGTGGCGAGGTGGTCGCAGCGGGAGAGTAGGGCGAGGTAGCGCCGTGAATACTCCTCCACCGTCCCTGTGCGACACAGGGCCTTGATCTCAGCGAGGGAATTGGTGCGGATGGGTTGCCCGAAGCGGAGGTTGATGAAGTCCACGAAGCGCGGCCAGGGAATCATGCCGAAGTCACGTTCCATCTGATAGTACCACTCAGCTGCCGTGCCATCGAGGTGTAGTGATGCCATCCATACCTTCTCATCCTCAGGAACGCGATGGTCGCGGAAGAAATTGTCGCATTTGTTGAGCCATGTCAATGGGTCAGACTCCCCGTCGAAGGTCGGGAAGGAGAACTTCGGTGGACGGTGCAGTTCGCGGCGATCGAAGGAGCGGCCGCCACCTCGGTCGAAGTCGCGACCCGTGCGGTCCAACTCGCGACCCGCGCGGTCCCTGTCGCGCCTACCGCGGCCGTAGTCGCGACCGTCGCGGCAAAATTCGCGCCCGCCGCGGAAGGAGTCGCGCCCGCCGCTGTCGTAGAAGTCGCGCCCTTCATCTTCGCGCGCGCCGCGGCTGTAGAAGTCGCGGTCGACGCGGCCCCAGCCGCGCGGCTCGAGCTCACGGTCGTAGAGCTCCCGCTCGCGAAGCGCGCGCTCGCGAAACGCAGCCCAGGCGCGGTCGCGGTCGGTGTCGCGGCCGTCCGCGTCTTCCTCGCCGCCCGCGAGGTCCTCGTCGCCACCCTGGTCATCGCCCCCGCCAGTGCCCTTGCCAGCGTCGGGCTTGCCAGTTTCGATGCGCGCGAGCCGGCCGTCGTGGGAGCTGAGCCTGTTGTTCATGGTGGTGAGTTGGCCCAGGATGCGATCGAGTTTTGCATCAAGTGCCGCAGGATCGAGCCCGTTGCCGGACATAGTTGTCGATGCACCGGGAAAGGTCTCTGATACCAAATTGATACGACGTGGACGCCGAGGAGAGTGCAGAGGGGATCGGAGAAGTAGATGGGATTGAGAATTAGAGCGCAGAGGATAACGGAAAACTGGAGCAGCGGGTTCGTCGTCGGTGGCCACGGCTGAATCGCCGGAGGACACCGTCGAAGGGAAAACCCGCCAACTCTGGGAGGTTCTATTTCCTTCGATAAAACTCATTACAATTCCTAAGTGGTACCTTTATAGTCTAGGTACATTCCTTAACAAAATAACCATTAGATCCTAAAAATCCTCCTTCATTATTCTCTTTCTAAATCTGACTAATGACTCAGCCACTGCCGTTGGCTGGGACCTTTCTAGCGCGGCGCCTATATTGCCTACCCACGAAGGAGTCCACAACATGGAGACTCATCTGTTAAAGGCGTTGACATGGCTCCCCACTGAAGTTTCATTCTAGCTTGCTAGAGATGTCAGACTCGCTCTAGTTTGAGTGAGCTCATATTATTCTAATGATTAGGCAGTTTGACAGGTTGACTATCATTCCCTGTGTAATACTACATTGCTCATATTTACTGTAATATCAATTGTATACATGAATGTATTTTTCTGAATTTGACAATATTAAAGAAAAGCATGTATTCGTCGTGGACTAATTTTGACAAGAAACAGGGTGTTATCGTCATAATCTGATTGTCACAGAAGGTCAAAATTCATGTAGTGTATGCTGATGTGGCATGTATTCATGACGCTCTAACTCGTCACTGCGCACTACCTCAAAACCTCCTAGACAGCTACTCCATGACGACAGTGGACGTCATTGTAGCAGCATGTCTGTGACGGTTTTTTCTCGCATGGAAGAATTATGACGTGGATTCAATGACGGTTTCTAAGACCCTCATAGATAGTTACCGATGACGGTTTTTCTAGTGTTTATGACCAATTGAAACCGTCATGTATCAACACAATCCTTGTAGTGTTAACCTCTCATTTAAGTGCATAAATAGGTTGTCTTGCATTAAGGTTCAGATAACAGGTCAACTTGCATTCAGTCATCAAACATAGCTATGCTCTTTCATAGTTGAGAATTAGTAGTAGTAGTAACTAAGAGCTAGCAACGACAGATTATAGATTGGTAGGTTTAGATTAATGGACCAGATTGCAATGGGATGACTTAGTGTCTATAGCAAGAGTAACATTAATTTCTAATACAAATTACTAGGACGCAGGGGAGCTAAGGCATAGTTAAATTTAAGAAAAGCAATAGAAATCAGATTAACAGGGGTGCACCTGAGAAGTGACTCCCTTCCTTCAGCACTTCTGATTTTCTCCTCAACTTTTCCCAACTTTACTACGAAGGAGTTTTGGTGTTCTGGTGTGGCTGCTAGCAGGGTACAGAAGTGTATATATAGTTATATACATGAATTCTTGACTCAGAGTTAGGGTAATTCTACCCTAGTTGAGTTACTGATGTTTATCTATAGATATACGTGGAGGCTATGGAAGTATATACGTGTCCAAGTTTTCTTTTTATTTTCTACCTTTTTATTTACTGATGTAATCCTTACTACTAATCTGGTACATAGTTCCTTTTAGCGGAAGGAAACATTAGAATATATTATGTTCCATATTGTCCCCACCTAATAAGCAAACTATAGAATATATTATGTTCCATATTGTTCCATTTTTTTTTTACTTTTATAGATTCTTACACTTGCTGTCACCAAAATTAGTGCAACCCCGTGATGGTGTTGGCTTGATGCGCTGCGCTTCATATGGGCAACCAAACAGCAAGTTTTGACTTGTTGCTCTAATGCGGTGGGTTTTCCATTTTCTGCTAGAATCATTTCTAGCTTAGATCTTACATTAGATTGAATTTCTCATTGGTCCAAGAACACAGTGCTAGTCCTATCACTATGTACACTCTTGTAATTGTTCCTTGCTCATTTATGCATGGAGTTGTTAGCAGGTAGCATTACTAATCAGCTTATTTGCAGTGTTCTAGAATTTTTCATGCAAGAGCTTACATGAGAAATGAAAGTTGTGCTTTATTTTCATGTGCAGGCAGGATCGTAGGCCAAATGCCTCTTTTTGATAAGAAACCTTTCTCTATCCTTTCTCTATACTGGAGCCCCCAAAGCACTTGAATTGAAAAGGAAAGGGTGTTTCATATTTGATTCACAAAAGAGATATTCCAAGTTTAATATTTTTTTCTATACGATGCTAGTGCACTCTAATTTGCTGTTATTTTTTCTGGATTATTTTTTTACCAATGGTTGTGCAAGATTTTTATGCCTTTTACATTGCAGGGAAGTAATTTAGCAATACAAGTTTTGAAGCTCGTATCCTTAACAACAAATCAAAGAATACCTAAGGAGACTAAACCTTTATCGCCAAAGGGTTTGGACATGTAAAATATCTAGAAAATCTAATTTAACTTTTGAAGAAGCTTTGGTATCTGAGCATAAAGCGATGGACAAGGCTCAAAATTTGACAACTGAGCTAATGGCCCATGTTCTTAATACTATTTTGCCTAGCTCATGAACTTGTTTTGCTAATTGAGCTAATTCACTTAATTCTTAACAATGTTTTGCCTAGCTCGTGAACTTGTTTTGCCTAATTTATAGTCATATTATTGCTTAATTCTTAACATTAATTTATTTTTGTACTGGTGCACTGCTATTTACCCTGCTGTTATTTGTAATGTCATTACAACATTGAAATTTCTGCAGGAGAGGAGGATAGTATGAATTGTGACCTCAAATTGAAAATTCAGAACTATATAATAATATGAGCTTAAACATGTATGAAGTATTCACTTGCTACCTAGTTCTTATGCATAGGACTAGTTGAATCACAGGGATAGTTTCCTAGATCTAGTTGTTTTCTTCTGTATTTATTGCATTTTAAGCTCATACAAATGTAAGAACAACTCCTCTGTTTTTGCATGCATTTACATGGATAGTTCTTCATATAATGCCTAGAGGGCAAAGGTTTCAAGGAGTGGGCGTGCCACCACTCAATGGCAGGAACAAGGTAACTATTTTCTTAGACAATTCAAGTGTTATTTGTTAGGCAATTTAAGTGTCATTAGTTAGGCAACAATGTGCTCCTAAATAGGCAATTTAGCTTTTTGTTGCAGATTGGCAGGCAGATTGCATTTAGAACGGGTTCAACCTTAATGTTTCAGGATGTTAAATAATTATGACTGAATTTTGTAATGTTTTCCTGTAATTAATGCTTATGTTGTAAAATTTAAAAAACTTATGTCGTATAGGTGCTGAAAATGTTTATTGCACTCTAGAATGTGTGTATGCACCATAATAGTCCACTTTGAAACATTGTCTCTGTTTTTACACAAAACTAGTTTTTTTTTTACATCATTAGCTTACCTCTGTTTGATATGTTTTTTTTTGCAAATAAACCGGGGGTTTAGGGGCCGTGAGTTGCAAATGAACACAAACACTATACTTGCTTTTTAGAATACCTAAATAGCTTATTTAGAAAGACATTGTTGCTTAATGAGTGATACTTAAATTGCCTAAGAAAATGCAATCGACCTGCTCATCAGCAATAGAGGTTCCGGGAACATCCCTTAGCAATTTTAGGTACTTTTCAGTTGCTAAATCTTACTATTATTATATTTTTTAAGCCATTCAATGTACGGTTTTGTTACACGTGTATTTCTTTCTAGGAATAGTCGTCTATTTTCCTGTGTTGGGCTTCATTAATTGAAGATCAGTGGTGTGCCCCTGGGCTTTATCAATTGAACAATATCATTTATCTGCGGTCTGTATTGCCTTCCAACTGTCCAGAATGATTAATCCGTGTCCTCCACACCTCCTCCTTGTCAGATGTTCGGCAAAGCTAAGGCGAGCGAATCCACAGTCCTGGTGGAGTTGCAACTAGAAGCAATGGGGTGATCTCCGCTAGTGAGCATCAACATCCAAAGTAAAAGGACAGATGACAGCATTGGAAGGTGAGCAATTTGGTGTCACCTATTATCTTAGGCAATTTGGTGACTGCAATATTTTTTTTCTTGTGCTCCTCTGATTTGCCACCCACTTTCTGATTGTGCAATTCGAAGATATGTGATGTTCTTTTTGCAGACCTGCTCGATGATGCATAATGTACCGAATGATACCTAACGTGTTGAATGATATCTAATGTGATGTTCTGATCCATAAGTATTCACGACAAGATATAATTTTTTTGCCATGGGATAATGAATGATGCTGCAGCCAGAGATATCTCTGCAATAGCTTAACATGAACTACAATGAATTGTAGATTAGATTGACCATTGACACTTTTGTAGAAAAAAGTATATATTTGATATCCTTATGCAGTGTTACAAAATTTATTTTATATCATCCCTTTTCAATATGTGTGTGTATTATCAATGAACTTGACCCAGCAACTTAATTCATTTTTTATGCGACAGGCCGCATCAGACGAGATGGCACACTCGGTGCAGGGAAATTATGAGGGGTGGTTAGTGTTAGACGGAAGTCACTAACACGTAACAGCAAAAAAAACTGGCTCGGTAGGAATTTTGTTTCCTAAAATAGACCGTGCGTGCGTGGAACTAATAGCACGGCCGGCTGTGCATTAGCCACTTCCATATTTTTTTCTTTTTCTTTGGAAAACCAAACCGAATATCCCAAGAAAAAGAAAAAAAAATACATATCGGTGATGATTAAAAGAGGATGTCCTCATGGCAAACTTCCAAACTACGTTTGGGAAGATGGCTCATCAATCAATTAATGTGAGAGAGTGGCTAACAACATTTTATTACTAAGAAAATGCAACGGTGCGGAAGGAAGAGACCATATATATACGTATATATAAAAGTGTAATTCTACATCCTATATAAAGCAAGTTATTTAATTAATCTATATTTTATTAGCCTGCAAGGGAGAACGTTGGTTTTCATGGGGCCGGCTGGTCGACGCATGCGCATGCGAGCAAGCGGCGCCATGCGGCGGGCTGCCGCTGGTGCTGCACCTGCACCAACGGCGGCGACGGCGCGTCGTCTTGGCTTGGAATTGGCCTGGGCTTCTCCAGCTCCCGCAGCACGTTGCGGGCGAGGGGCCGCAAGAAGGGCGACATGTCCACGCATTTCAGCGCCACCATGAGCGTGTCTTCGAGCTCGTCCCACGACGGCCTCGCTGCATCATCCCCAATAATATCATCGCTGAAGACCTCCCTCGTCCGCCCCTCCGCCACAAAGCGCGCCACCCGCTCCGGCATGTTGCGGCGTTTGTACTTGTAGGGAGCGGTGAGGAGCTCGAGGATGATGATGCCAAGGCTGTACACGTCGGTCTTGGCGTTGGCCTGCGTCAGATCGGACAGCTCCGGCGCGCAGTAGTGCAGTCCGCGCGCGCGTGACTCGGCGAGCATGTTGGAGTTGGTAGCAGCCGTCACGAGGCGGAACAACCCAAAGTCGGCGATCTTTGGCTGGGATTGCTCGTCGAGTAAGATGTTCCCAGTGGTGAGGCTTCCGTGGACGATGTTCTCGGCGTGGAGACAGGCTAGGGCACGGGCTGTGCCCTTGATGATTGACATCCGCGTCGCGCAGTCCACGCAGCTATCTGAATGCATATGCGGTGCCCTCAGCAAACGTATGTTATATATATATATATATATATATATATATATATATATATATATATATATATATATATATATATATATATATATATATATATATATATATATATATGAGAATTTGACTAGTCCAGCTAGAGAGATGTGTCTTACCACGCAACGAGGTATAGACGCTGCCATTGGCCATGTAATCGAAGACGATCAGTTTACTATTGTCATTTAGTGCCATGTAGTAGGCCCTGAGCTCGAGCAGGTTGCGATGCCGGATCTTGCCGAGCACCTCGACCTCGGCCATATTCCCCTTGAACTTCCTGAAGGACACAAGGCTTCCGTCCTGAAGCATCGCCTTGTACAATGTCCCGTATGTGGCCTCCGCAATGACACTCTTATCCGCACGAAACAAGTCTAACTTGGTAAATGCAGTCAGACTGTCGAAGTGCACCAACTGAAATTATATTTAGCATAAGATTTAATCCAACACAGCCTTAGAACGAATGAAGCACAAATAATAAATTGGAAAGTAGTGCAACTATTTTCTTAATTCATTTCTCTGCATCTCAAAGCAGCTTCTGTTGACGGTCCACACAATTCAGCTGACCTGCTTATTAGCTACACATTTGTCAAGTAAGAGTTAGTTAGACCATGTACATGTACCTGCAGGTTGCAAACATCTTGTTCGGCAAGCTTTTCAAGAATAACATCTGCAGTAGGCCTTTTATTCGGGTCAGGATCGACACACGACAGACCTATCAAGATGCACGTCTTTACTTGCTCAACATATTTTTCCAAGGGTATATACTTTCCCGCCTCCTCCAACTTTTGCCTCCAGCTTCAACAACCTAACGTTTGAAACCAGTCATATATATGTTATAACTTAGAATACCTTTTCTTGGAGATAAAAATATGAAGGGTTTATTGCTAGCCAGATTCTTTCAGCTTACTTCCTCAACAAAGTTCTCGTGAGCTTCTTCAGGAGTGGGATAACCCGTGCCTCCTCCGGTCATTAGCTCCACAATTATTACGCCAAAACTGAATATATCTGCCTTAGTTGTAATCGACCCATTGTTTAATAAGTATTCTGGTGCCCTGTATCTACTGGATTAATTGTAACAGGAGAAAATGGTCATGTCTAGATCGAATTACAAAACAAAGTTCCTACTCTGAGAAGGCAACTAATAACTCTGAAAATAAATGCTTACATTGTTGCTCCATGAGTTTGGTTGATAACTTGTGGTTGTTGCGACCCAAAGTGCCTGGACATGCCAAAATCTTTCATTTTTGGTTTCATATAGTCATCTAGTAATACATTCCCAGTCTTAAGGTCTGAATGAATAATTTGGCATTCCGTGTGAAGATGGTGTAAACCGCTGCAAATTCCCTTAATAATGCCATATCTCACTGGCCAATCGAGCCCATAAGATTCATCTGTACCAACAGATAATAAATAGACAATGTGTGAGATCACCCAACAAAATATATGAGGTCACACAACAATTTTGCACTTGGGCCCAAGGTGTTCCATTTGTTCCAGCTGACTGTACCGTGATGTTTTCGCTCTGATCCTAAACTAAATTTTGTGCATTTCCTATGAAGTATATATGAACGTCAAAGGATCCAAAACAGATCATGATAGATACTTTTATTTTTCTTCTGTAATGCCTACCAATATATATACCAAAGTTCAATAGTTCTCGATTCTAGATGCAGACGACAGATGTCGTAGAACCATAACTATACATATCAATCTTGACAATATGAAAATATATAAAATATATAAATGTCCAGACAAAGCATTTGTAGGAAGAGCTATTTACATCAGTGGCTGGGATTTGGGATGGTATTTCTTGTCTGCATCATCATGCAAGGCAACCGGTGCAAATAGCGCGGGTTAGCTAGCTATTTTTTTATCGTAATATTTGAGCTTTTTACTTGAAATTGGATTTCACCTGAAATCTTTTTCATGATTTGTTTCATTGTAACGATCCCTCTTTCTATGCACCTCATTTTATTTGCCGATCGAAACAAACTACATATATCTAGCATTGAATAATTTATTCATTTATTTTTGTGTTGCTATTTTCTTTACCACTCATATATGAATGTGCAATTTTTGCCCATGCCAAATCAGAAACCGCATAGGGTTTTCTTGGTGAGTTGTTTTTTTCTTCAATAAATCAGTTCCTTGGTCTCGTTGTAAATTCAATTTTCAAATCATTTTATACTTTATCTTGCGGAATCATAACCTCATATACTGCCCAATAATATCACAATACTGGAAACTTGAAATTCCCTCACGGTACACTACCGTCAGGAAAAATAAAAATATTTTTATGAAAATGTACGTATCGTCATAAAAACTAAAAATATTGCCATGAAATTTTTTACAGTGCACTTACCGTCAGGGAAAATAAAAATACCGTCAGGGCTAGCTCGACAGGTTTTCACTGACGTTGGTCAAGGAATTTCAAGTTTCCAGTAGCGAATGCTACTCATATCTATTGGAGCCACTGCTACCACAAGTGTTTGTCAGCGCCCTTTTATCACGTGAACATCCTATATATCAACGCTCTAAGCCCCTTAGACAAAATTTGGAGGCAGCACTGGCACTCTTAGGTCTCGTTCAGTTGGAGTCTGGAACGATTCCTGACCGAGTTTATTTCAATAATTTAAACAGCGTCTGATTGGTTCTGGCTAGAAGCGGTCCGGAACGGAGGAAACCGAACGAGACCTTAGGGGTGTGCTACCCGTGCAGGTTATATTGACGGTCATGATGTGAGTATGTGGCCATGTTTGTATTCACTTGTCTGGAAATAAAAATTTCGGAGAATCAATGGACCAATTGCATGTAATATATCAAAAGTCAACATATTGTCCATGATTTTTCATAATCCTTGGCTGCCAGAACAAGCTTGGCATATGGTGGCGCTTACAAATACTTTGCCATTGACCTGTGATGTTGGCCAGATTGTTCTGCAGATTCTAGTGAAAATAGACATTAGGTTATCTCAAGGTGGACTTCGGTCTGCTGAAGTTGTTTTGGTAGCCAATCATGTTGCGATAATAAATTAATCAGACGTTGGTTTTATGCTACATAGAGAGGCACTAATATCTAATTTTCTATTTTTATTATGACCTACAGATGTTACGCGGATTAATTAAAAGATCTGGACGCTTAAATACAGTCTTTTTCAATGTTTTCTTTCCTTTTGGAAGCCACAACCACATTGGCTCTTGGATGCCCTACAGGAAACTGGAGCTTTGCCGAGTGCTTGGAGGTTTGCCGAGTGGCAAATATCGGGCACTCGGCAAAGCGCCTCTTTGCCGAGTGCCTGGCCACGTGGCACTCGACAAAGATTGACACTAGGCAGAGGCCACCTTTGCCGAGTGTCGGATGGGCACTCGGTAAGAGGCCTCTTTGCGTAGAGTCAGACACTCGGCAGAGATGGACACTCGACAAATCTCGCCGGGGCAAACGACATCTATGACCGTTATCTTTGCCGAGTGCTAGCCGTCTGGCACTCGACAAAGAACCAATCTTTGCCGAGTGCCAGGCCTGACACTCGACAAAGTGGTTTGTTTTTTAAGATTTTTACCGTCAAATTTTTTAACACTTTTCACATATCATCATGGTCAACATGTTCAAATTTGAAAGTTTTTCAAAACTTGTTGTTATATTTTTTTGACTTTATTTTATTTTCTTGAATTTTCCTGGAAGACGCAAGTTTGAACTGCGGGTGCATTGAATAATGGATTTTCATGATTTTAAAAATATTATTCTTGTTCTTAACCGTATGTTGAGGCCAAATCCAAAAACGGACCCGAGGTTTCGATCAACGTGCTCACGGGGCAACGCTTCCAAATTACGTGCAGACGGTTTTTCAATTATAAAAAATGCAAATGAATTCCGAAAATCGCGAAACTTAGCGAGATGTTGTTACATCATATGCATATGCCGTGAAAAAAATTTGAAAAAGTTTCGAGCACGTTGTCACGTACGATGCTTACAAACCGATACATCTCAACATGTGTTTTGCCGAGTGCTAGGGCACTCGACAAAGGGTACTTCTTTGCCGAGTGTCGTGCCAGCTGACACTCGACAAAGATTTGTCTGCTGGCTGAAAAACGACTGCCACGTGGCCCATTTACCGAGTGCCAGCCTGGCACTCGGCAAAGTACCCCTCTTTGCCGAGTGCCAGCCGATCTGGCACTCGGCAAAGCCGTTCAAAAAATAAAAAAAATATAAACACCCGGCCGCTGAAAGGTCCTTGTTTGGTTTTGGTAATTGAGTGACAACTTAGGTGGACTAATATGTGTTTGAAGTAAATTACACAGGTGATTAGTCCACAGGTGATCATGTGTGAGCAACATATGCCATAGAGGAGAAATGGCTTGGAATATGTCGCAAGGCTCACACATGTGAAGAAGGAGCTTAATGCACATGAAACATGACATGTAGTCATGTGGCTAAGATGGTGAAGATCAAGGCAAGATTTGGCTTGATGGACCGGTTGCGAAGGTGAAGGGCAAGTTGGAGGCTTTGAAGCCGTTGGTACCGAGTGTCGGGAGGCTTGAGCAAAGACTTTGCGCCGAAGGACCGAAGCAATGGTGAAGAGCAAGTGAGGTCAAGATCGATGGACCATGGAGGCCATGTGATGATATGAAGTGGATCATATCATTTGAAGATAGGTTGGTGCATGTGTTGCATCAACACCAAAGGAGATGGAATGGAATGCGCAAGACAAAGGTATATTTGTAGGGCATTTCATTTCACCGGTCATAGGTGTGTAGAGAAGATTATGACCGGGTTTAGGATAGATGGCCGTACTATCAAGAGGAGCAAACTTGTTTGCATATCGGTCATCTAGTGCCACTTGAGCGATCTAACTTTGCGATGTTACTAAGATCGAGTGGTGTTATGAGTGAAAGAGAAAATCCTTTGAAAAATGATTGTGAAAATGCTAACACACATGCACATGTTGTTGTACACTTGGTGGTGTTGGCACTTTTGCAAAGGAGAAGTTGTTGGAGTTGATTTGGATCAACACAGAGAAGAAAATGAAGTTTTCTGGGTGTGGTCGGTAGTACCGACTAGGGTGGTCGGTAGTACCGCCCATAGGTGCTGCGTGCAACCTTCTCTGTGTTGGGGCTGATTTGGCCTGGCGGTAGTACCGCCATAACCTCGGTACTACCGCCGGCGGTGGTACCGACCAGAGGGTCGGTGGCACCGTGGCCCTGAAGGGTTTTTGCAGGCTCTCTGTGTTGAGTTGAAAATGGCCTGGCGGTGGTACCGCCATAACCTCGGTACCATCGACCTCGGAGGTACCGACCTTTGGGCGGTAGTTTCCAAGGGACCAAGTCCCTTTGTGAGATGCTCTCTGTTCGCGGTCAAGTTGGCCTGTCGGTAGTACCGCCATAGGGCCGGTACTACCGACCGTTGGAAGTTCCGAAGGCGAAGGAGTTCGGGGCTCTCTGTGTAGTCCCCAGTTTGGCCTACCGGTAGTACCGCCATAACCTCGGTAGTACCGGTCTCGGTAGTACCGACCAGGGGGTCGGTAGTACCGAGGTTTGAAGGAAGTTTTGGAGGCTCTCTGGAAGTGGCCAGTTTTGGCCTGGCGGTAGTACCGCCATTATGTCGGTACTACCGCCCTCGGTGGTACCGAGGTCAGGAAGTTGTCTGGGAGCTCTCTGTGTAAGTCCCAGGATGACCTGTCGGTAGTACCGCCATAGTGCCGGTACTACCGACCGTCGGAGGTACCGACCAGGAGTCGGTTGTTCGTTTTGGTCAACGCGCCGTGTGTAACGGCTAGTCCTGACACTGTCGGTACTACCACCCAAGGGGGGTCGGTACTACCGACCGAAGCGCAGAAAAGGGGAAACGGCTAGTTGGCCGCTCCCCTCTATATATAGTCGTTGGGGCCGGCTTTGGGCCGGCTGTTGGAGCACTCCAAAGCCTTGGTGGCTTGTGTGGATGTGCTTGGGAGCCCTCTAACTCGCTTGTGCTTGCTAGTGTGCGAATCTATTGCGAGTGAGCGATTCTAGTGCGTTGCTTTGAGAGATTGCATCGAGTGGCACTAGGTGTTCGTGTTGCAAGTCGGTGGTGCTTATTACTCTTGGAGGTTGCCACCTCCTAGACGGCTTGGTGATCGAGTCTCCGTCGTGAAGCCCGCGTGAAGATTGTGCGTGGCTCCGGAGAAGGATTGTGAGGGGCATTGTGCTCGCCCCGCAGGGATCGCGAAGAGCAAGTCTAGTAGAGCGTGTCATTGAGTTACCCTCACTTGTGGGTGAGTTCTTGCGGCGCTCGAGTGTCGAGCTAGGTGTGGTGCCTATTAGCCGCCGAACTACCAAAGTGTGTGGTCGACACAACGGGGACTAGCTTGGTGGCAACCAAGTGAACCTCGGGAGAAAAATCACCGTGTCAACTTCGTGTTCATCTTCTCGGTGGTTTGCAAACTTCTTTCACTAGCTTGTATTTACTTGTCCATATACTTGTGCTAGTGTAGTTGCTCTTGTAATTAGTCAGCTTGTGTAGCATGCTAGTTACCTTCTTAGCTTGTGTAGCATAGAAGTTAATCCCGTGAGTGACTAGTTGACTTGTAGTCTTGCTAGTCACATTGCTTAGTTTGTGTAGCTAAGTTGAGCTCTCTAATTTGGCTTGTGTAGCCTTGTTTTTGAGCATTGCTAGTGAGCTTAGGCTTTGTGCTTTTGCTTAGTGGCATGTGTAGGAGCTCCCCCGTTGATTGAGTACTAGTTGCTTAGGTTTGTGTAACCTTGCAAGCTAGAATTATTTAGGTGAGCTCTAGCTAGCCCGACACCTTATTTGCATTGTTTAGGATCTTTTGTAAGGTGTCATAGAGTATAAGTAGAGGGGTGTAGTCTTGGCTAGACCGATAGTTTTAATTCCTCTTTTGTTTCGGTTAGCCGGTGCGATTAATTTTAGAAAGGACTATTCACCCCCCCTCTAGTCCGCCATCTCGACCCTTCAGCCGCGCCACACACCCGCGCGCACACACACACACCCTCACCGGCCTCCACCCGCCCGCCCCGCCCCCGCCGCCCGCCACCGCCGCCCACCCCCGGCCGCCCCAGCCGCGTCCCCCGGCCGCCCCAGGCCGCGCCGCCCGCCCGGTCGCCCCCGGCCGCCCCAGCCGCGCCCCCGGCCGCGCCGGCCGCCCGGCCCTGGCCATCCGCCCGCCCAAGCCGCGCCGCTGCTCGGGCTCGGCCGCCCTCCCGGCGTCGGCTGCCCCAGCCGGGCCCCCCGGCCGCCCCAGCTGCGCCCCCGGTCGCGCCACTCGCCCGGCCCGGCCGCCCGCCCGTCCCCGCCCGGCGGCCTCGGCGGCATCGCCGCCCCTGGCCGGCCAGTGGAGGAGAGGAGGAGAGGAGGAGGAGGTGGAGGAGGAGAGAAGGAAGAGGAGGAAGAGGAGGAGGTGGAGGAGGAGAGGAGGGGTGGAGAAGAGAGGAGGAGAAGGAGGAGTGGAGAAGAGAGGAGGAGAAGGAGGAGTGAAGAAGAGAGGAGGAGAAGGACAATGAGAAGAGAGGAGGAAGGTGCCGGCTTAGGTCCGTCGACCCTCAAGCCGCTTCGGTCATCCCCATTGTCGTCGCCGAATCTCGTTCTTGCTATTCTCGTCGCGAAGGTATGCCCTATGTAGTTAGTAAATAGTTAGTACTTAGCAGTTAGTAGTTAGTACTTAGTAGTTAGTAGTTAGTAGTAGTGTTAGTAGTAGGTAGTAGTGTTAGTAGTAGTTAGTAGTGTTAGTGTTAGTAGTAGTTGTACTACTTCAATACTGTCATCTGCATGGAAATAGAAGTAAAGTACATGGCTCATCTTGGTACTATTGTTGTTGTTGGCCTTCGTAACTATGTCTGGTATACATGTGGTTGTTGGCCTTCGTGCCGACCTTTTCTGCGGGTTTTGGTAACCTCCCTATGCAGAGGAGGTGCTGCCAAAATTTTCGGTCGAGACTAACCATATGCTCTTTTTTGGCAGGAGGAGGACCCGTCGGAGGGACTCGACGACCCCGATCGTCTTCGTCGGCATTGCGGGTCTGCCTGCACCGCGTCGTCTCGCCACTGCCCCGACTCACCACTGCCCCGCTGCCCTGACCTCACCGACACCTTAGGTATAACCCCTCTATCTGTATCCTTAGGTATCTAGTCTTTGGTCGCGTAACCTAGTTAGACGTCTCCCGTTCGAAAGAGATACAGTCTTAGATATACAGACCTTTGCATATCTGCGACCGTATCTCTTTCGAATTGTGCACGTATTTTAGACAGCCCGCGGATGCGTAGATGAGTTAGTTTCCATGTTCTGCTCCTGTCGGAGTCGGAGTTTCGGCAGCACCTCCCCATTGTTCTCTGGATACACACTCTTCCTGCCAGGACGTGTATCGGGAGAACAGCGAGGAGGTGTTGCCGAAATTCTGTCTCGGGTAGGAGTAGAGCAAGGAAACTAACCCATCTACACATTCTCGGGTGGGATTAGGACCTATCCTTCACCTATTAGATGGTAGGAACGCGTGTAGATGCAATTGCTGGTTTTTTTACTCGCTTACATATGTATATGCCAGAGGATGGATAACCGTGACTGGATGTACACGGGCCACGCAAGTAAGAGCACAGAATGGGTTACTAAGACCAATGCTTTCCAAGAGCATGCATTTGGTCCGGCTGCTAAAGGGTCGAGTCGGATGCCATGTCCCTGCAGCAAATGTGGGAACAAGAAAAGAAAATATAAGGATAACGTGAGGGTAGATCTTTACAAGTACGGATTCGTTGAAAACTATACTTGTTGGGTCCACCATAGTGAAGCCGATCGGATTAGAGAGGAGGTGGTGAGACAACACCTCGAGGAGTATGATGGAGATGTCGGGGTAGCAGACATGATGGGAGACTTTCAAGAGGCACAATTCGGTGAAGGATTGGAGGAGCCAGAGGAAACCGCAAAGGCGTTCTATGACATGATGTCTTCGGCACAGAAGCCCCTTCACGAAAAGATAATGGTTTCACAACTGGATGCCATTGGACAACTAATGGTGTTCAAGTCGCAGTATAGCTTGAGTCGAGACGCCTTCGATGGCATGTTGTCAATTTTGAGCACCCTGTTGCCGGAGGGTCACATTCTGCCAAAGAACACGTACGAGTCACAGAAATTTTTTTGTGCACTTAAGATGCCGTATGAGCAGATCCATGCTTGTCCAAAAGGGTGCGTCCTATTCAGGAAAGATCACGAGAAAGCAACACACTGTCCAAAGTGCAAAGCCTCTAGGTATGGAGGTAGACCATGGAGATGGCAAGAAGGAACAACTTAATATCCCCGAGATGGTCCTACGGTACCTTCCTTTCATACCTAGGATCCAACGACTGTACATGATAGAGGACTCTGCGAAACAGATGACATGGCACAAGAATGACAAAATATACAATCCTGACAAGATGGTACACCCATCGGATGGTGAAGCAAGGAAGCACTTCGATGCCATGCATCCTGGCAAAGCTATGGAGGCTCGGAATGTACGTGTGGCGCTGGCAACAGATGGGTTCAACCCGTATGGAATGATGGCGGCCCCGCACACTTGTTGGCCTGTGTTCGTGATCCCCCTCAATCTCCCTCCCTGTGTTATGTTTGACCCTAAAAACGTATTCTTGTCGCTGATAATTCCTGGACACCCGGGGAACAATATGGGTGTGTTCATGGAGCCTTTGTTGGATGAATTGTTTGAAGCTTGGAAAACCCGGTGCTGACATATGACCGAGCAACAATGAAGAACTTCAAAATGCATGTGTGGTACCAGTACTCCCCGCATGACTTCCTGGCGTATGGCTTATTTAGCGCTTGGTGTGTTCACGGGAAGTTCCCATGCTCAATATGCAAGGCAGCTGTGAAGTTCACTTGGTTGAAGAAGGGAGGCAAGTATTCTTCATTCGACCAGCATCGTCAATTCTTGCCTCTTGACCATCCGTTCAGATGTGACATCAAGCACTTCAGGAAAGGTGTTCAAGTCACCAACCCCATTCCTCAGTTCAAGAGCGGTTCTGAGGTCTGTGCCGATATAGAGGCTCTGAAGTTTGATAAAGACAACAATCATTTTTTCGGGTACAGAGAGAAACACATGTGGACCCATATATCGGGCTTGACTAGACTCCCCTGTTTCAATGACCTTCTTTGTCCGCACTACATCGATGTAATGCACACAGAAAAGAATATCGCTGAGGCACTCTTTGCAACACTCACGGACACAGAAAAGTCAAAGGACAACGTTAAGGCTAGACTGGACCTACAAGAGATGTGCGATAGACCAAAGCTAGTGATGAAGGTTCCTGGTGCTGGCAAGAAATGGAAAAGAGGTCCGACCGATTATATATTGAAAAGAGACCATAGGAAGAAAGTATTACAGTGGATCCAGGCGTTAAGGTTCCCTGATGGTATGCGGCGAATCTGAGGAGGGGAGTGAACTTGTCTACTATGCGAGTGTTAGGGATGCAGAGTCATGACTACCACATATGGATTGAGCGGCTCCTTCCTGCGATGACCCGGGGATACCTCCCCGAGCCTGTGTGGCGCGTGCTGGCAGAGTTGAGCTATTTCTTTCGCCAGCTTTGTGCAAAGGAGCTATCTCATGACGTGATTGCGAACCTAAAGGAAGTGGCACCTGTGTTGATCTGCAAGTTGGAGATGATCTTTCCACCCGGCTTCTTCCTGCCGATGCATCATCTGATTTTGCACCTACCGTACGAGGCACAGATGGGGGGGCCCGTGCAGTGCCTTTGGTGCTTTCCAGTCGAGAGATGTCTAAAGGTTCTTTGGAAAAAGTGTAGAAATAAAGCCAAAATAGAGGCTTCCGTGGCAGAAGCATTTATTCTGGAGGAGGTGTCGAACTTCACAACAACATATTATAAGGATAACCTTCCTAGCGTGCACAATCCACCCTCTCGTTACAACGTGGACGAGAGTTTATCGAACCTCAGCCTTTTCAATGGCCAACTCAGAAGAGCAAGCGCATCGAGGACCAAGATGTTGCGGCATGATGAGTGGCACACTATCATGTTGTATGTGTTGTTCAACCTTGACGAAGTGACTCCTTATGTGCAGTTCGTTCTCAATGAGCTTGTTACATGCGCCGTCACTATCTTCAATCTATTGATTCGACCCCCTTGTTTTTAAGGAAATTTATTGATGAATACTGGAGAGAGGATAGGGAACCTTCCTCTGAAGAACAAGACCATCTTCTCAAAAATGGTGTGCCCGATTTCATTTTGTGGTTTAGTACGAAGGTACCACCCAACTAACCTCGTATTTCATTTCATTTCTTGTTTCATTTCATGAAACGATCTGCCATGTCTCAACTTACAGGCCCGCACAGATGCGGAAATGATGGATGAGTTGAAACAGGTTGCCAATGGCTTCGACTATAGGGTCAAGTCATTCACCGTTTATGATGTGAATGGCTATCGCTTTCACACAAGCAGCTACGAGCAGAGTCGGCCCAATCGAAAGACCACGAATACCGGAGTTCGTACGCCCGACACCGATGAGCACGACTATTACGGCATAGTCGAAGAAATATATGAGCTCAACTTTGAGGGTACCAAAGCTATTAATCCAGTGGTATTCAAATGTCATTGGTTCAATCCTGATGTCACGAGAAGAGCCCCTGAGATTGGGCTAGTCAAAATTCGACAGGATTCCGTTTACAAGGGAGACGATGTCTATATTGTGGCTCAACAAGTCACACAAGTTTATTATCTCCAATGGGCGTGTCAAGAAGACGACAATCTTATGGGTTGGTACCTTGTGCAGTTAGTATCGCCGCGCGGTAAAGTGCCTCTCCCAAACGATGATGATTACAACTTTGACCCAAACACATATAGCGGAGAGTTCTTTCAACCTGAGGGGCTAGAAGGGAGGTTTGACATTGACATTTTTGAGCTGATGGACAGGGAAGAAGACGATGACAATGATATTGATGAGGACGAGGGTGATGAGGTGCACAATGCCAAGGACTTAAGAATGCTTGACCGATTACAGTTTGGTGGTGAGATTGATGAGGACGAGGGTGAGGAGGATGATGGAGACGACGCCCATTGTTTCGATGATACTGACAGTGATGACGACACACGTGTGCCACGAGCCAACACACGAGGGGCACTAGCCACTGACAATCGCAAAGATAATTTTTAATTCATGTAATGCTATATTGTTATAATTATTTTGCAATTATGTTTCATTCATTTTGTATGTATTTATAAATACTTATCATTTATTTATGCTAATTGATTTTATCGTTGTAATGGCAGGCACTCGACAAAATGCCGGGCGGAAGGCGGCAACAGCGGCGGGTCAACTCGCGCTACCAGTGGTCCAGCTCTCCACCCACCGCAGCCGAGGAGCCGTCGACGAGTAGGGCGAGGACCGGCTGCCCCCGCGGACGTCCTAGGAGGGAGCCGACTCCCGACCCGACTCCTGACCCGGCGCAGACCTCCTCGGATGACGACCAGGGGGACGCCAGAGGGACGACCAGGAGGACGTCGGACGACGACACCACTTCCTCGGAGGGTCGCCAGGTGGACCAGGGGACCAGGGGGACGAGGGTGGCGAGATCGTAGGTGCCTTAGGAGGTGGTTCCACTTCCTCTGCTTCGAGCAGAGTCTACTTGCGCGGCCCTCGCAGCTCCCGCAGCAGCAGATCGCACCTAGCCGCTGCCCGGTGATTTGACCTTACGATGACAAGTAAGTTACCATTAATGTTTTCACTACTTGTTCACATGACATGTTCAAAATTGAACTTCCGACTAACAGTTGTTCTTAATGACTCATGCAGGAACTGGGAACTTGTGGCAGGGGGCAAGACACGCCATATCAATGGCATGTTAAGTCTTCTGATTCGTAAGAACTACCCTGGCTTGGTCACCTACGCTGGGGTTAGGTCACCGCCCTGGACGTGGGACCACTTCGCTGCCGCTGAGGACCCCACGTACACCACCGTTGCAGCGCGGATAAGGCAGAGTTCTGGGTGAGTCTTGCTCGCACAACATTTCTCAATGATACGTATTTATTGGACGTTCTTGAAATAATGAAAGGGTACATGTTGTCTTTATGCAGGAGTACTTTGCGTGCGAGGCGGGGAGAGAGGCCGAGGCGTTGCATGTGCAGGACAAGGTCTGCAGGTCCCGGCTCGCGGATCTGTACCATGAGGCGCGGATCCAGTGTATCATCAACTACAACGCTGACGTGTTAGGGACGGCGGTGAAGAAGGCGGACGCTAGGCAGATGATGCTCACTAGGGAGACCGACCTCACTAGGGAGTACTACATCCAGGTACGTATAAAACAGTAATACTGATTGCTCCATCCATCACTTAGCGGCTCTTCTAACATATTAAATACTTATTGTCTTGCAGTTCTGTCCTAGTTGGTGTGCCAATCACCTAGACTGCTGGTTGTCCATTGTGGACAAATGGAAATCGGACGACTGGTACGAGAGGCACAGTACCCACCGAGACTGTCGCCTGCAGATGCCTGGGGTGCCACACCACCAAGGCAACCTTAGCCTCAACGCGTACGCCGATAGATGGGTATGCTCTACTGATTTTTTTATTCTAAAACTCAATTACTCATTACTTATAATCATCTATGTGTTTTCCTCGCAGTCCCAGTCGCATGGTGGTGAGGAGTGCCCCCCCTTTCAAGGCGTACAACTTGCCACACCAGGGCAAGGCGACTGCGGCGAGCACCCAGTACAACCTAAACACCGGGCCCGAGACGTACACCAACGCGAACGCCTACACCAAGGTCACCGAGTACACCTCAGTGGCTCGCGAGCACCATGGGAAGGACTTCGATCCGGCCACCCAACCCCTAGATACAGACCTGGTGATGAGGCTGGAAGGAGGGAAGCAGCACGACTGGTACTGGATAGCCAACAGCGCAGTTGACTCGTCCTCTGTTCCCAACCTCGCCGAGATTCGAGCTGCCAGCACGAGCTCCTCCGTCCCCACACGACCTTGGCAGCCGACCTCACAGCAGATGATGGCAGCACTTCAGGTAAGTACTGTTCTATTCGTCGTTCATTGCTTTTACACATATACCTTGTCTTTCCATTGTTTAAACCTTACAGGACGAATATTGCAGGCCCAGATGCAGGCCCAGTCAAACTAGGGGCAGAGGTTGCAGGCCATGCACGAGGCCCTGGCGGCAGCCCATAGTCGCGAGTTACTGGCCGTCCAGCAGCGGGAGGCGCAGAGGACGCAGGACATAGCTCACTTCTTTGGGAGCCTGAACATCCCGGGTGTTGTCGTGCCTCCCTCGCTGCTCACTTCTTTTGTGCCTCCTGTTACTCCTTGGACAGAGACTCCAGTGAGCATATATGGTTGTTTATATTTCTTTAACTTTTACGGCCGTCCTCCAGGTGCTAACGAATTTGCTTCTCTTTTGTGCACTCACAGTCGGAGGGTTCGGCGCCGACTCCTCAACCTGGCCTTCCTCCGCACACTCTGCACATTACTGGTGGCCCTCCTCCGCAGTCTGGGTGGCTCCCCGGTGGCCCTCCTCCGCCCTATGGGTGGCCAGGTTACCTTCCTGGCCAGTCGGGGTACACCGGGTGGCCATCTGGACCTCCGCCGCCCGGATGGCAAGGTTGGCAAGGTGGTCCCTCGGGCGGGTCGTCGCACGGATGAGCACCGAGGTGAGCAGTGATGGCCGACTTAGATTTGTCATGGACTTGTGAGATGGATGTGATGGACTTGTGAGCTTGTGAGCTTGTGATGGACTTGTGAACTTGTGAAAAACTTGTGAGCTTGTGATGTATGGAGACTGAACGTGTGATATTTGTCTGAAATGGATATATATATGCATGTGATATATGGACGTGTGATATATATGCATGTGATATTTGTCTAAAATAGAATATGGATGTGTGATATATATATATTATGTTTTCTGTGTAGGAAAATAAAAACAGAAAAAATCAATTTTTTCCAGCTTTACCGAGTGCCACACTCGGCAAAGATGACACGACACTCGGCAAAGCTGGGAAAAATTTCCCCAGCAGAGCCTCTTTGCCGAGTGCCAGTCCACGTGGCACTCGGCAAAGGAGGCCTCTTTGCCGAGTGCCAGCCCACGTGGCACTCGACAAAGAGACCCTCTTTGCCGAGTGCTGGTCCGTTCGGCACTCGGCAAAGAGGCCGTCAGTTGACGGCTCCCGTTTGCTTCGCCGAGTGCTGACCTGGCACTCAGCGAAGCCTTTGCCGAGTGCCCGATATTTGGCACTCGACAAAGAAATCTTTGCCGAGTGCCATTTGCCAAGTGCGGCACTCGACAAAGTCTTCGCCGAGTGCGAGAGACCCTTTGTCGAGTGCTGCCAGCACTCGGCAAAGCCTGAATGTCCTGTAGTCATGGGAGTATTGATTCCAATAGCTTCGGACATTTGTATTCGTTCCTAGCTCCTACTAATCTGGTTGTCTCTCATATTTAATTTGTGGCGTTACCAAATCCAACTATTCACATTCTTTTTACCTAACTAATCTCCTTTAATTTATTATCTATTAAATATAGACGTTAGATGATCATAAAATCCAACTGTACATATCACTACCAAAATCAGAGGCTTTGCCGAGTGTCAAAGCCCTAAATATACTCGACAAATGCTTTGTCGAGTGCCACCTTCGGCATATAGCACTCAACAAAAAATTAGACGACAAAGAGCTGTTTCTCAAGTATCTTTTGTCGGGCACTCGATAAAGTCTTTGTCGAGTGTCTTTTGTCGGACACTAACACTCAGCAAAATATAAATTGAAAAAACCTAAAGAAATAGCAAACATTTTTTAGTCAGAGGGCCCCACCGGGGCCAGTCTCCGTAGAAATCACAAGTCGAGGTATTTTTCACGCAAGATTCACGTGCTACGTGGTCGGCGGGATTCGAAACACTTGGCCACACTCGCGTGTAACCACCTCTGCTACTGCTCCACACTATCCCTTGTGTTTTGATTCCATTTTGATTCTCCACATATTATACTAAACCGACTGTAAATTGCTTCTTTGAGGTCCTAAACGAATTCAAATCAAAAATTTATCAACTATAAACTTTCATAACTTTTAGAGATCCACAACTTTTTATTCGATGTCATTTTATAAAATTTGAATTTCAATTTTGAAAAATTCAAACGTACTTTTCACCAGAAAAATTAATTCAAATAAAACATTTGTCAACTACAAAGTTTCATAACATTTTGAGACCGACAACTTTTATTTTGGTTGTTTCTCCATCCGAGGTACTTTAAAAAATCAAATTTTAAAGTTTTACAAATTCAAATGTAATTTTCGTTGACAAGATAAATTTAAATTAAAAAGTATTCAACTACAAAGTTGTATAACTTCTCAAGATCTCTACGACTTTTATTTTAGTTATTTATTCATCTAATATAGTGGTAGTAACATTATTCATAAATCTTATCTCTCTCTTCTAATTTCATGAAACTATATGAGGAAGATGTAGATCTTGTGAATAACGTTACTATCATTTTGTCGAATGAAGAGATGGCCAAAAGAAAAGATGTAGATCTTGAGAAGTTATACAACTTTATAGATGAAAACTTTTTCATGTGAATTTATTTACTGCTCCAAAATATGCTTTGAAGTTGTCATTTTAAAAAATTCATAATTTTAAAAGTCACACGAAAATACAACTCAAGTAATAGCTATAAGAACACAATAATTTGATATAGCAATATTTTAGATTTTTTTTAAAAAAGAATCATTAAATTTGGAGTTAATATATATTATGGAGAAAAACTAGTTACAAGTTTTAACCAAAGATCAAAAAGTGAAATCGGATTGTTTGTCGAGTGCCTGAAACTTGACAATCGGCAAACAAATACCGAGTGTCAAACCGTTGCTGAGTGTTTTGCTTTCAGCACTCGGCAAACAGGTTATTTGCCGAGTGCCCAAAATTTGACATTCAGCAAAGCATATGACACTCGGCAAAACATTGGTTTCCGGTAGTGTATTCTTTTTATTTTTCTCATTAATCTCCTTTATCTATTAAATATTGATCATTAACTAGATCATAGTTTCCAACGATTATATTCCTTTTCGATTAACCTCCTTTGTCTATTGAATATAGACACCGTCGTTGTATCATCATAAACTCTCACAGTTCATTTTTTTTCTTTTTCCAATTAATCTCGTAATTTGTAGGTCCTCTTAGTGAACATGGGGCTCCTTTTGACATTGCTGTGTGTGTGTGTGTATATATATATATATATAATACAGTAGATAGATAGATGCATACTACACAATATATAAGGAAAAAAAAAACAAAAGACTAGTCCAGATGTCTGACCGTGCAATAAGGCTGACAGGCTGCCATTCAGCATGTAATCGAAGATAACGACAACTTCCTTTGATCCCATGCAGTAGGCCTTGAGAGCGAGCAAGTTGGGATGCCGGACCTTGCCAAGCACGTCGACCTCAGCCTTGAATTCCTTGTGGCCCTTGACTATGTCCTGCCTGAGCCTGTTAACCGCCAAGATTCTTCCGTTCTCCAGCATTGCCTTGTAGACCGTCCCGTACGTGCTCTCCCCAAGAACAGCCGCCTCTGCGTGAAGCAAGTTCTCCACGGTGAACGCAATCGTTTCGTCGAAGTGCAGCAACTGATAATGATGAGCAAAGATAGGCAATAAGGAGTGAATGGTTCATTCTTATCCCACATGATGAGTAGTCTTATGTTAGAACAAATTACAAAGAAGCAGAAAAATATTGAAATTATTTTCTTCCATCCTGCTGCATCTCAAGGCACACCATGTGGACGATCCAGATCGTCCACACAGTTTTGCGAACCTCTTCTTATAAGTTTTTTTTTTCAAGAATTTTCGTTATTCTGTTACACATTTGCTAGTCAAGAGTTGACCACAAACCTGCATTCTTGATGGTCCTCTGCTGTTAAGATTTTCAAGAATATCCCGTGCGCTAGGCCTTTTATTCGGGTCAGTATCAACACACTTGAGTCCTTTCAATGTACATGTCTTTATTTGCTCAACATATCTTTCCAAGAATATATACCTTCCTGCATCCTCCAACATCTTCCTCCAACTGCCAACCACCTGACATATTTGCCAGTCATCGTGTCAATATATTTATAAATACCATCTGGGAACTTATTGGGTTGGTGCGAGAAATGCTAGACGCTCACATTCTCAATGAAGTGCCCGTAGGCTTGTTCAGTAACAGGATAATCCTTGCCTCCGGTCAATAGCTCTATGATTATAATGCCCAAACTGAATATATCAGCCTTACATGAAATCAGCCCATTTGCTAAGTATTCTGGTGCCATGTATTCACTGGATTGTAACAAGCAAAAATTGTCATGCCTTGATTTGAATTACAAAAGAATGTTCCTACCACAATATATGAAGATCGAGGCAACTAATAATAGCAAGCTTACATTGTCCACGAATTTGGTTGGTAACTTGTGGTTGTTGCGAGCCAAAGAGCCTGTACATGCCAAAATCTTTAATTTTTGGTTTCATGTTGTCATCTAGCAATATATTTTCAGACTTAAGGTCCGAATGAACAATTTGGCTTTCCGTGTGAAGATGATGCAAACCGCGGCAAATTCCACTAATAATGTCATATCTCACTGGCCACTCGAGCCCATAAGATTCAGCTGTATGAACAGATAAGTAAACAATAATGTGTGACATCACCCAACAAATGTATGAGACCACACAACAGTTTTGCACTTGGAAAACATATATACTAAATAACATAGAGTGTTAAATCTGTTCCAACTGACTGAAACATGATGCTATATATGAATATGAGAGGATCCAAACAGAAAATAGATATTTTTCTTTTCGTCTGTACCATCATCTACCAAAATATATGTACGTATCTATTTCAGGTTAAATTTGACAGCATATGGGTCATGGTTGTTGCCTAATTCAAAACATTGCAGTCCGAAAATTCAGTGGTTCTGAACTCTATAGGTGCTGACAGTGTCATAGAACCACAAGAGTGTGTGTGATTCCTGTTAGAATTTTAGATGGGCTTCCATCCAATAATAAATTCTGAAATTCCTAAATAAATCTCAAAACCCATTCATGTGTGAGCAAAGAGGAGAAGTGGAACTCTTTAGTCCCACATTGCTAGTGGAAGAGGAGGAGGACTTGCTTAAATATGGAAGTCCTCTGCACTTCCTCAAGTCTACTGTGAGAAGGAGAAAGAGAAGCCCACACGCGCGCGTTCGCTCGCCTTGCCTCGTCGAGCCGGGGCGACTAGCGCGGGTGCGCGACACTCGCGTGAATGGTCCGCCGAAATCCGGCTCCTCGCCTTGCGGGAGCGTGGTCTCCTTTTGTCGTTTTAGTTTTTTTTGTTTCTTGGCCTTCAAGTTGCAGAGTCCTAAACAGTTACGACTTAAGAGTCCTAAACCGATTTAGATCGTGATCGCGACACGAGGTCGGTTGAACAGGACTATATAAGCAACCTATCGGTCACGCCAAAACGCATCTCAACACCTCTCGAGCTAGGGTTTGCCTCATATCGCTTTTGCGCTGCCGTCTAGTCGTCTCCAGTCCGTTCGCTTCCGTGCACTAGCGACCAGGCGAGCAGGTCTTCGGAACCCTCATCTTTGCGATCCTGCACCGGGAGAAGACGAATAAGGTTTTTGGGAAGCGCTCGTCGCGCGACTGCTCTCGTCTTCAACAACGGGTCGTCTACCGTCCAAGTCAGGCGGCGCTACGTCCAGATGTATTCGTCGTCAACTGCTCTGAGCTCTTCCTCCATCGCCCATCGACGATCAGCCAGTACCGACTTCGCCACCGTCTTCTCCAGCATCTGAAAGATACGCCGCTCGTGATCTAATATCTTTGTTTATACAATTCAATCTATCTAGTGTATGAACTATGCTTACACTGGTTGTCATGTTTGAGATCATGTTATGCATATTTTGTTATGGTAGTAAACAATACAATCTGAGATATCTAGATCATCAATTTATCATGATTTATATTCTGGTTTTAATCTGGAAATTGCCTATTCTTTTAACGGTCCAAAAACCTTATTATGGGTTTCCAGAATTAACTATGGCTAGTTTTGTTGATGCGCTGAAGCCAGAAAAATTTTCTGGAGAGCACTTTAAGAGGTGGCAAGTTAAGGTCACCAATTGGTTGACGGCCATGAAAGTGTTCTGAGTGAGTGCTGGTATGCTCGACGGAAATATCTCTAATTCCAGCTCGCACCCACTCTGGCCCGCCCAGCGAGGCCTGAGTGAGCTCAGTGGTCAGCCCCTGACGTTAGGGGTCTTTCGCTTTTGCCAGATCTATAGAGATATTACGAGTCCTCCGTCCCAGATTCCCTCGCCGGGGCCATCTGGTTCACCGGTACTACCAAAAAGTCTCATGCTTACGTTATTGTGACTGATATATAAGTATGATCTCGGACTACGAAGACCCAGTCGTGCTTCTGGTTTCCATTCTCATCATCATATTGAAGGAAACTCCTTGTGCTCTGCCATAAGAACTTGGAGTCCGTATCATGGTGAAGGTAAGGTAACGTTGTGATTCTTGCTCAAAAAACTGACCGAAGATGACCAGAGAACATTCCAGGATGCCAACCAAATCTTTGTGGGAGCTGTGCAGAATGTCGTTGCTGATCATATCTTTGATACAATTCTGCACATTAAAGACACAAAGACTTTGTGGGATTATCTGGCAGCTACCTTTGGTGCTTCAGATGCTAGCAAAGAGTTGTACATCATGGAGACTTTTCATGACTACAAGATTGTTGCGAACAAATCTATAGTCGAGCAAGCTCATGAGATACAACGTCTGGCAAGAGAGCTTAAACTCCTTAACTGTGTTATACCCGATGAGTTTGTGGCTGGGTGCATTATTGCAAAGCTACCTTCCTCTTGGAGGAATTTTGCCACAAGACTTAAACACAAGAGACAGAAAATATCAGTTGAAAACCTGATAGCATCTCTTGATGTTGAGGAGAAGGCTCGGGCTAAAGATAACACTGAGAATGGGAACGAGGTAAGAGCTAGCGCCCACTTTGTCCAGAAAACCCATGGCAAGTACAAAGGAAAGTCTAAGTCTTTCAATGCCAAAACTACTACTACATTTAAGAAGAAGAGTAAAGCAGAGTTGTCGTGCTTCACTTGTGGAGAGCTTGGGCATTTTTCCAAAGAGTGTCCAGAGCAAGCGGACCGCAAAGGGAAAAAGAAGAATGTCAACCTTGTGACTACTAGCGATGCTGATGACGGGTATGGTAATTTTACTATTGTACTATTAGTATTTCAATCACCAAATTGGTGGGTTGATACAGGTGCTAATATTCACGTGTGTGCTGATATCTCTCTGTTTTCTTCTTATCAGGGGCTTCAAGGTTCCTCCGTCCTAATGGGGAATGGATCACATGCTTCTGTTCATGGTGTTGGCACGGTAGTTCTGAAGTTTACTTCGGGGAAGATCGTGCAACTGAAGAACGTGCAGCATGTCCCTACTATACGCAAGAACCTTGTTAGCGTATCTCTTCTTTTAAGAGATGGTTTTAAAGTAGTTTTAGAGTCCAATAAAGTAGTTATGTCTAAGCATGGACAATTTATTGGTAAAGGCTATAATTGCGGAGGCTTGTTCCGCCTATCTTTGGTATATTTTTGTAATAAGTCAGTAAATCATATTTGTGGCACAATTAATGATAGTTCTAATATTTGGCATTCTCGTTTATGTCATGTGAACTTTGGTTTGATGTCATGTTTGTCTAGCCTGAGTTTAATTCCAGATTTCATTATTGCCAAAGGTTCTAAGTGCCATAGTTGTGTGCAATCAAAGCAACCTCGAAAGCCTCACAAGGCAGCAGAGGAGAGAAACTTGGCACCTCTAGAACTCATACATTCTGATCTTTGTGAGATGAATGGTGTGTTGACAAAAGGTGGAAAGAGATATTTCATAACTTTAATTGATGATGCAACTAGATATTGTTATGTTTACTTGCTTAAAACTAAAGATGAAACGCTAGACTGCTTTAAAATCTATAAGGCTGAAGTTGAGAATCAACTAGAGAGAAAGATTAAACGTCTAAGGTCAGATCGTGGTGGTGAGTATTTTCCTATGCTTTTTGATGAATTCTGTATGGAACATGGTATTATTCATGAGAGGACAGCTCCCTATTCTCCTGAATCAAACGGGATTGCCGAGAGGAAAAACCGCACGTTGACTGACTTGGTGAACGCCATGTTAGATACTGCTGGTCTTTCTAAGGCATGGTGGGGGGAGGCTTTATTGACTGTGAGTCATGTCCTGAATAGAGATCCAAACAGAAATAAAGAGACAACTCCATACGAGTATTGGGTTGGAAGGAAACCATCACTTACATACTTACGCACGTGGGGATGTTTGGTGAAAGTCAATGTTCCAATTTCTAAGAAGCGTAAGCTTGGACCAAAGACTGTGGATTGCATCTTTCTAGGATATGCACATCATAGCATTGCCTATAGATTTTTAGTAGTAAAATCTGAAGTACCTGATATGCATGTGGATACGATCTTTGAATCTCGTGATGCTACATTCTTTGAGAACATTTTTTCTATGAAAGATATGCGTAGAAATGCTAAGTTTTCCTCTGAATTAACTATAGATTTTACTACACCTATTGAGCCTCCGCTTAAGTCATTTGAACAACCACTTAATGAAGTTCTTGAGGAGGATGACAATGAAATTCCTGCGAGGAACAAGAGACGAAGGATTGCAAAATCCTTTGGTGATGATTTCATTGTGTACCTTGTGGATGATACTCCTACTTCTGTTACAAAAGGATATGCATCTCCAGATGCAGATGATTGGAAATAAGTTGTTCGTAGTGAGATGGACTCGATTCTTTCTAATGGTACCTAGGAGTTATCTGAGTTGCCTTTTGGTTGTCAACCTGTGGGTTGTAAGTGGGTGTTCAAGAAGAAGCTTAGACCTGATGGTACTATTGACAAGTACAAGGCTCGGCTTGTGGCTAAGGGTTATACTAAAAAAGAAGGCGAGGATTTCTTTGATACTTATTCACCTGTTGCTAGATTAACCACTATTCGAGTATTACTTTCCCTGGCTGCCTCATATGGTTTTCTCATTCATCAAATGGATGTGAAGACAACTCTTCTTAATGGAGAGTTGGATGAGGAGATCTATATGGATCAGCCTGATGGGTTTGTAGTAAAAGGTGAAGAGCAAAAAGTGTGTAAGTTATTGAAATCTTTGTATGGCTTGAAACAAGCACCTAAACAATGGCATGAGAAGTTTGACACTACTTTAATTAGTGCAGGCTTTGCTGTTAATGAAGCTGATAGGTGTGTGTATTATCGACGTGGTGGGGGTCAATCTGTTATATTATGTTTATATATTGATGATATTCTTATTTTTGGAACAAATATTGATGTTATTAATGAGGTCAAGTCTTTCCTATTAAAGAGCTTTGATATGAAAGATCTGGGTGAAGCCAATGTATCTAGCGAGCGCAACTAGACCAGATATCTCATTTGCGGTGAGCAAGTTGAGTAGGTACATGTCCAACCCGGGTGATAATCATTGGCATGCACTTGAAAGATTTTTGCGTTATCTCAAAGGTACAATGAATTTTGGAATTCACTATTCTGGGCACCTAGCTGTGCTAGAGGGATATAGTGATGCAAACTGGATTTCTAATATTGATCAGATCTACGCCACTAGTGGGTATGTTTTTACCCTTGGAGGTGGTGCAGTGTCATGGAGGTCTTGTAAACAGACTATTTTGACTAAATCAACCATGGAAGCAGAACTTGTTGCTTTGGATACAGCTTCTGCAGAGGCAGAGTGGCTGCGTGAGCTCTTGTCTGACTTACCGGTGGTTGAAAAACAAATACCGGCTATCCTTATGAACTATGATAATCAAACAGTGATCACTAAAGTGAACAGTGCTAGGGATAATACGAAGTCAACAAGACACGTTAAAAGACGTTTGAAGTCTGTCAGGAAGTTGAGAAACTCCGGAGTAATAGCTGTGACTTATGTACAAACAGACAAAAACCTGGCAGATCCCTTTACAAAAGGGTTATCACGGAATGTGATAGAAATCGCATCAAGGGAGATGGGTATGAGACCCATATGAGTTTACAGTAGTAGTAACCCAACCTTTTTAATCGGAGATCCCGTGACTAAGGATCTGGAAAGAACAAGCTATTGGTAAACTGAGGAGAGTAATTTCTAAACCCTCTCTATGTGAAGATGCAATACTCTCATTGCTATGAGGCACTGTATGGAAGGTTGGCAAAGACCTTAATATGTTCTATTGGCTTTTAGAAGCAAAGATGTTGTCCTACAGAGTATTCTTGAAAGAACATACCTATATGAGCCATGACTGTTAAACGTCGCAGTCTATGAGATTAGGGTGATCTTTAGTAAGCTTATGAAGAGACCATGGAGTATGACATATATGCTCCACCCACGGAGAAAGGCTATTGGCAGCCAGGTACTAGTTTAACCTTGAGTAAAACTTGTGTCACGCAAAACTTGCAATTCAAGGCATAATGCATTGTTCAAGTTGTGAAAGTGTAACTTGAGGTTATAGGCAGAAGTTCAACTTAACAGTCTCTACTAAACACTAGTATATCAAACAGTAGCGGGAACAGGAAAATCTCTAAATGGGCTATTGAGATCTGGTGGGGGATTGTTAGAATTTTAGATGGGCTTGGCCCAATAATAAATTCTGAAATTCCTAAATAAATCTCAAAGCCCATTCATGTGTGAGCAAAGAGGGGAAGTGAAACTCTTTAGTCCCACATTGCTAGTGGAAGAGGAGGACTTGCTTAAATATGGAAGTCCTCTGCACTTCCTCAAGTCTAGTGTGAGAAGGAGAAAGAGAAGCCCACACGCGCGCGCTCGCTCGCCTCGCCGGGCCGAGCCGGGCCGGGGCGGGGCGGGGCGACTGGCGCGGGTGCGCGGCACCTGCGTGAATGATCCGCCGAAATCCGGCTCCTCGCCTTGCGGGAGCGCGGTCTCCTTTTGCCGTTTTAGTTTTTGGTTTCTTGGCCTTCAAGTTGCAGAGTCCTAAACCGATTTAGATCGTGATCGCGACCCAAGGTCGGTTGAACAGGACTATATAAGAAACCTATCGGTCACGCCAAAACGCATCTCAACACCTCTCGATCTAGGGTTTGCCTCATATCGCTTTTGCGCTGCCGTCTAGTCGTCTCCAGTCCGTTCGCTTGCGTGCACCATCGACCGGGCGAGCAGGTCTCCGGAACCCTCGTCTTTGCGATCCTGCACCGGGAGAAGGCGAATAAGGTTTTCGGGAAGCGCTCGTCGCGCGACTGCTGTCATCTTCAACAACGGGTCGTCTACCGTCCAAGTCAGGCGGTGCTACGGCCAGACGTATTCGTCGTCAACTGCTCCGAGCTTTTCCTCCATCGCTCATCGACGATCAGCCAATACCGACTTCGCCACCGTCTTCTCCAGCATCTGAAAGGTACGCCGCTCGTGATCTAATATCTTTGTTTATATAATTCAATCTATCTAGTGTATGAACTATGCTTACACTGGTTGTCATGTTTGAGATCATGTTATGCATAGTAAACAATACAATCTGAGATATCTAGATCATCAATTTATCATAATTTATATTCTGGTTTTAATCTAGAAATTGTCTATTCTTTTAACAATTCCGGCTAGTTTTATATGTGGGTAGTCCAATTCCACGCTCGATCTTATAATTTAGATATGCATGGCATGACTGCATGTCAGTTTCTGAAAAAAATAATAATAAAATGGCTAGTTCAGATTTCTGACCGTGCAACAATGATGATAGGTTGCCCTTCTGCATGTAATCGAAGATAACAACGACTTCCATCGGTCCCATGTAGCAGGCCCTGAGAGCGAGCAGGTTAGGATGCCGGATCTTGCCAAGCACGTTGACCTCAGCCTCCAAGTCCTTGTGGCCCTTGATCATGTCCCGTCTGAGCCTGTTAACGGCCAAGATGCTTCCATTCTCCAGCTTCGCCTTGTAGACCGTCCCGTACGTGCTCTCCCAAAGGACAGCCGCCTCCGCGCGAAGCAAGTTTTCCATGGTGAACGAAATCGGACCGTTCAAGTGCACGAACTGATGATGAGCAAACATTAGAGATAGGCAAAAGGACACTTAGAACAAATTACAATGAATTAGGAAAACAATGAAATATTTTTTTCCCATACCGCATCTCGAGCTGATGAGGCATGGACGACCCCACATAGTGTAGCAAAAATTGTAATTGATTTTAGAAGAAATTTAGCCGTTCGATCTCTTGTCACTCATTTACTCCCTCCGTACTCGTAAAAGATATCGTTTAAGACAGCGACACGGTCTCCAAAACTCGACTTTGACCTCTTGTTTTTTATAAAACTATTTTTATAGAAAAGTGATATATGTACTCCTATAAAAGTATTTTTCAAGACAAATCTATTCATATAATTTTCACATTTTCAAACTGAACAATTAAAAAGTTATTGATGATTTATATTCCTAATGTTTGATCTAAACTTTGATCAAAACAATATCTTTTATGAGTATGGAGGAAGTATTTGCTAGCTTAGTGGGGAAGATTTGACCATGCATGTACCTGGATTCCTGATGACCCTCTTCCCGTATCCGCAGCATCTGCCTCGGTAAGATTTTCAACAATATCCCGTGCGGTAGGCCTTTTATTCGGGTCAGTGTTGACACACTTCAGTGCTATCAAGATGCACGTCTTTATTTGCTTAACGTATTTTTCCAAGAATATATACCTTCGTGCAACCTCCAATCTCTTCTTCCAACTTTCAACAACCTAATAACATTTGCCAGTCATCGTGTCAATATTTTTATAAATGCAATCATGCAACTTTGTTTGCTGTGAGAAATATGGAAATAATGCTATATATACACATACACATGCATTCAGCTTACTTCCTCAACAAAATTGTCGTAAGCGTCTTCAGAAATAGGATACTCCTTTACTCCAGTCATTAGCTCCACGATTATAACACCCAGACTGAATATATCTGCCTTTCTTGAAATCGACCCATTGTTTATGTATTCTGGTGCTATGTATCCACTGGATTGTAACAACAGAAAATCGAATTACAAAATAATAAGTGCAGACCACTCTGAAAATTTAGGCAGCTGACGGCTAGCTTACAATGTCCCCGGGCGACTTTGGGTGATAATACGGGACTGTTGCGTGCCAAAGAGCCTGGCCAGACCAAAATCAGTAATTTTTGGCTCCATATTGTCATCCAGCATTATATTATCAGGCTTAAGGTCAAGATGAGCAATTTTGGATTCCATGTGAAGATAATGCAGGCCGCTGCAAATTCCCCTGAGAATCTCATATCTCACATACCACTCGAGCCCACAAGATTCATCTGTAAGAACAGATTGAAAAACAAGACGGGGCCGGGTTAATTTAACCAAACTACAACTAAGTATAAACGTGATGTTTGGTTTATGTTCTGTAACACGTAAGGAGTCCCATTTGTTTTAGTCTGGTTTAGGAGCATCTTCTAATTATGTTCGCAATTCCATTTACATTTCCCAACCACACACCTAGAAAGTACCACCCTCTATCCCAAATTATAGGTCATTTTAGGTTTTCTAAATACATAGCTTTTGTTATGCACTATACGATATGTTTAGATATATAGTAAAAGTTTTGTATCTACAAAATCCAAAACGACATAAATTGGAATGTGTGGGGTATATATCTACCATTTTTGGATCAGTTCCACAAAAATACAACAACTTAGGTCATAAATTTCATATATAACATATTTCATGGGACCACTTGTTTACCAATGAAGTTATAACTCTGTTCACTTGATTATCAGCTGACTTATCAACCATACTTCAACTTATTCTCTCTCAAAAAAACTATTGAAATGGCCTAAATCGGCCATCAATAAGTTCAACCAAACAGAGCCTTGTGTGCACCAACATAGAAACTAGTGTTGCTGAAAAGTAGGTCAGCACATAAAATTTAGGACACAAAATAGTTGTGGTTCTATTAATGAAAGGACCTTATTCGCCTAGAAGGGGGGGGGGGTTGAATAGGCGTATTTTAAAATCCTGAAACTCACAAACTCAAAAGCGGAAGTTAAATATGAACTGAAAGTCCCGGTGGTTTGGAGCAGAAGTTCCGGTCAATGACCAAAACTTCCGGTGCAAACCCACCTGCACTTCCGGTGCCCTACGAGGCTACGGAATCAAAGTAAATTGAGTTGTTTGTTTCAAACCATGTTAACCACACCCTCTTGGATGTTGTTGATGAAGATGTTGAGCTTTCCAAAGCTCTGCTCCTCATCAACCGATGGATGTAGTCCTTCAACCTATGAAGTGGAGATAGAGGAGAGAAACACAAATAACAAGGGTAGTCGAAGCTACCGCCACGACAATAAGCATGCAGGACACACGATTTATCCCGAGGTTTGGCAATCCCCACGAAGGAGTTCCTATGTCCTCGTTGTTGAGGTGACCACTAAGGTCCAACCACTTAGGTCTCCTCCCTCAAGCAACCACACAGGAAGCCTGAGATATCCACTAAGAAGAAGGGTAATACAAACGCTTTGGGATGCCCTCACAAGTGAATCAACACGGGCAACCACGAAGAACGCCTAGCCGGCTAGAGTTCCAAGAACCCAATAGTAAAAGACACAAACCAAACCGGCTAGATGAGGAATTCAAGTACTCACGTCGAAGGTCGATGCTCCCGCTCTCTAATCTCATGTCCCTAGCTCAAATCAACGGAGATTGAAGCTTGGAAGCAAAGGGAGAGAGAGATAGAGTGGGTGAGTCAATGCTTGGAAGCTAATGGAGAGGGCAAACGCGCAGTGTAAGAATGGGTAACCCTTTTGAAATGGAGGAGAGAAAACATATATACTCGGGCCTCAGATTACCTACCAGAATTTCTGGTGGTGGACCACCGGAAGTTCCGGTCAGTGGAAAACTAACAGATCTGGTTGCGGGCAGGCAAAGAAGGATTGACCGGAACTTCCGGTCAGAGCTCGGAAAAGGCGGTTAGAAAAAGCGAAAAGGACGGTCTTGAGCGGGACTTCCGGTCAGCTGACCGGAACTTTAGCTCGGCGAGCGGTACTTCCGGTCAGAGACCGGAGGTTTCGCCCGGCGCTGGACTGGGCTCCATCGAGACCTCTGCTCGTTTCCTGCGCACCCAGCAGAACTTCTACTCACTGAGCGGAACTTCTGGTCAGAGACCAGAACTTCCGCTCCACCCTAGCGAAAACTAAAAAGCTAAGTGTCCGTGAGTGAATTTGTGTCTCGCAAGCAAACTAAGACAACGACATGAGCACTTTTATCTCCATCTAGCTAGCTATGATTTGTGACCCTCCTGATAGTACGACTTTTCCTATAACTCAAATTAAAGTATAAAACGTTGAACCCGCTTGAGTTAGGACGCCTCCTTTATCATCAAAATTTAGGGTGATATGATTCACCGAATTTATCCATTTAAATTCATTTATTGAATAAAACCTATAGATATCACTTTATGAACATGTTAGTCCCTAATTTAATTGTCATTAATTATCCAAAACCCATATCGGGGGCGAATGCACTTACAATTAAACTAATCTTATAGTTCCTTGACAGTGACCTGCAAATATAGTTGTAGTTTTGTGAAACAAACTATGAGATCATATCATGAAATGAACTATGCACGCATGTCTAGGCTCCGTATATTAGAAATTGTTTAGCTCATGGCCCTCTCTAGGGTGGTTTCTGTAGCTGCTTCTACTCAACCGTCTCTACAAATCAGCGGCACTAGAAGCGGTTGCCCAGCCGTCCCTATAAAGGGGATTGGTTAGGGCAGTTGAGGATTTGTAGGGGCAGTTGAAAAACAAGCTGCCCCTGAATATATGTGGCGGAAACAATGAGTCGCGAGATGCAAAAATAGTAGGTAAAGGTCAATTCTTTCCTTTTTGCTACCACACTTCCTCCTTCCCAATCTACATCTCCTATGCATTATAAGTTCAATCACTTCAAAGATCAACAACTCCTCTACTGATCTACAACCTCAACCGTTCTGCGTCTCCAATGATTGCTCATGCTCCTGGTTGGAGGCTTCACAATCGACTCCCACCTAGTAATCCCTTCCCTTTGAACGATATGTAGAAATCCCTCTACCCGATTGATTCTCAGCATTGACCTCTCTAAGATGCTATATCTCATTGAGGAAGCCCCAAGGTTCACAGTTCTTGATTCCTTGGCTCATTTTCTGTTTTTGCTCGCACCATGAAAACTGGCCACTCCCAAATCTAAGATCCACCACCCATCTAGCCCAACCCACCAGATCCACTGCCCTCACAGCGGACAAACCCCAATGTTGAATCCTCAAATCATCACGAGCCTCCTCCGATGCTTCCTCATTGAGCTGTGCACGAACACTCCCAGTGCCATCACTGACAAAACACCGGCTGCAAATTCTCGCCTCCAGCCCCTTCTACCGTAGTCGGCGCCTGATCTGTTCCCGTACAGGAACCATAAATTCTACTACCATACAATGGTGGCTTCCCTGCCATAGTATGCGTCTGTGCCTGCAATGCTAGCGCTCCTATTGTTGTCGACCGTGCTGCACGGCTAGCCGCACCACAAATGGTAGGAGATGCCCAAGGTCTGCCACCTAGAGGCCTCCTAGCGACCTCACTCCTTGAGATCTACCTTACACAAAGGCAGTCCTCAGTCTCGAACTTGCTGCTAGGTTGGGGGACCATTATCCAATGTTGGAGCTCTCATTGTCAACCATGGAGGGATGTCCTCCTATCGGGTTCACAGCACAAATAGTAAACCTCCAAGCGCACCCGGTACAAATATGCATAACTCTGTTATGGAGTTGAGATTAACTCTATCGAGGGAAAGCCACCCTCACCAGGTGCCCCTTCAGCAAGCCCTGTGCCCTTGCACCGTGGAGACCGACCTTTCTCCCCCAATGTCATTCAGGTGGGGGTTGTGGCTCAACCATAACCCACAGTCACAAGGTTCACTATGTTTGTAGGATCACATCACTACAACGATAAGGCCACGCAGAACCCTAACGGCCCTTGAACCCAGGGGTGCCAAGCCTTGTTAGCTAGAGGTGGCAAGAGGAAGAGAGCGTCGAGGGCAGTTAGGTTTAGGTATCATTGTACGCCTTTTCCCTTGGGTCAGCCCCACTGGCAGCGATTGGCAGGCCTAAACCCTAGTGTAATTGAGTCGGCCCGTTTGGTATGGTTTGTAAATAACAAGTGACACTGTGTAAAGGGGGCTGGCTAACCAATTTAATGAGAATTCTCTCATCATTCACTCTAATTTATTTCCCCTCAGTCCCCTAGCATGCATGTCCGTTATTCGCCCCTAGGTCCCTATTGTAAACCCTTGTCCCCTAGGTTATACACGACGACCGGATCTTTCCCCAACTTCTTGAAGGTATGAACCCTAACTCTTCCCTATCTCACTCCTTTCTCTCTGATGGTTCATCTAGGATGAACTACCTCAGATTCATACTTGATTGAAAAGAACACCCTCTAGATCTACTCCTAGCGACCCTAGAAATACTATCAATGGTATCAAAGCTAGGTTAGGTTGTAGATCTAGTTTGGAGAAGTTTTAGGGCCTCTACGTCGCCGCTCGATGTTGGGTTGCCGACGCACGGGCCTAGGGTTTCAGATACGAACTCAGAAAGATGCATCAAGACCTATTTGAACCATAATTTTAGGAAATCCCCAAAATCAAAAGAATCCCTAACCCTAGATAGGCTACTGGGAAGAACCATCATGTAGCCATCTTGCCGACCTGCGGGAAGAGAATAGTAGATTGAAGAAACCCTAACCCTAGATGGAAGAAGAGCGGCAGAGAGGGATGCCTCGCCGCCGTTGTCGTGGCAGATAAAGAAGTCATGCCTCCGTGCGGGAGTCTTCAAAGCCGCAGCTCGCCAGGCGTATCGCCGCTGGCAGTGCGTGAGCTCAGAGCGTTGTCGTGGTGCCACTCGACGGCGCCGCACACGGCTTCGGCCGCATGCGTGCGCCAACGAGGGGTGCCGCCTCCTCCTCCGGCACCAGCTGCTGCCCTTGCCCTAGGTCCTTTTGGTAGTTGTGGGAGAAGGAGAATACAGAGAGAAAGAAGAGGTGACCGGGAAGTGGGATCTGGTCTGGCGGTGTAAGTGCATTCGCCCCAATGTGGGTTTTGGCTAATTAATGACAATCAAATTAGGGACTAACAGTTTTATAAAGGCATATATGCAGGTGTTAGTCCCAAGAAAGAATTACAACGTTGATATCCCGTTAACAAAGCACGTAGAAATTTGTTGGACAAAGGATGCCTAGCTCAAGCGATGGATTGACATTTTATTTTGAACTTGAGTTATAGGTAAGCCGGACTATCAAGAGGGATACAATCTAGGCTAGCTAGGTGTGGAGAAAAGTGCTCATCTTGACTAACAAAAGTTTGCTTGAGAGTCACTGCACGAGCACGAACAAGTTGATGTTTTTCTGTGAAGTCGGTAGTACCGACCAGGGAGGCCGCGCACAATGCTCTTTGGGTAGAGTTCATTTGGAACTGGTGGTAGTACCGCCAAACCAACCACCCAGACCATTCTAACACCCTCTCTGTGTAGGTTCCCAAATGACTTAGCGGTAGTACCGCCATAAGGCCGGTACTACCGACCATCGGTGGTACCGACCCTTGGTCGGTAGGTATCGAGGCCCCGAGGTCAATTTGCGGACCACTCTGTTCATGGCAGATTTGACTTGGCGGTAGTACCGCCATAAGGCCGGTACTACCAACCCTCGGTGGTACCGACCCTGGTCGGTAGAAAGGTCATTTTGCGGACCTCTCTGTTCGTGCGCCAAATGACTTGGCGGTAGTACCGCCATAAGGCCGGTACTACCGACCCTCGGTGGTATCGACCCTGGTCGGTAGGTACCGAGCACCCAAGTGACTTTTCACGGAGCTCTCTGTTCGTGGCCATTTTGGCCTGGCGGTAGTACCGCCATAAGGCCGGTACTACCGACCCTCGGTGGTACCGACCCTTGGTCGGTGGTTAGATCTAGGTCAACTCAGATCTGGCACAACGGTTTTTGGCTGGTCGGTACTACCGACCATGGGTGGTCAGTACTACCAACAAGCCTCGGGACTGGGGGACTATAAATAGCCCTCCACTTCCTTTCTAACCGTTACTCTCTCACTCTTCACACTTATTGCGACCTACAAGCTGACAAACACCTCTCCAAGCATTGACTCCTCCCCTCTCTCTCCCCCTTTGCTCTAGAATTCATTCTTTTGAAAGATTTGAGCTAGGGAAGTGAGATTAGAGAGTGAGAAGCTTCGATCTACGACTTGAGCACTTGGTTCCTCATCTAGCCGGCTTGGTTTGTGTCTATTACTCTTGGGTTCTTTGAACCCTAGCCGGTTAGGTGTTCTTCGTGGTAGTCCGTGTTGATTCATTTGTGAGGGCTCCCCGAAGCGTTTGTATTTCCCTTGTGATTTCTAGTAGAGAAACTCGACTAACATTTGTGGTGGCTTGAGTGAGGCAAGGAGGTGAAAGAGACTCCGACCTTGGTGGTCACCTCAACAACGAGGACGTAGGCACTCCTTAGTGGTTTGTCCAAACCTCTGGATAAATCGCTGTGTCCCGTGTGCTTGTTGTTATCTCTACTTTGAATATTACGCTTGTGCTTGTGTTCTTCATGTTCTTCCTCTCCCTCCCTCTTTCTTAGGTTGGGAAGGCTCGATCTACACCGTGTGTAGTAACCAAGGCTTGGGAAGGCTTGAATCTTTATCTACAATACTTAGGGAAGTGGGGTATTTCTTTGATTTACATTCATAGTTCACATACATTGGATTTGTAGTTCTCTTTTAGGTTTCCGGTAGTGCCGTTTGTTTGTGTCGGTAGTACTGGTGTTTCATACCCGGTAGTACCCACCTAAACAAACTGATAGTACCGGTTGTTATCTAACTACAAGTTTTAGTTTGTGGAGTTTCAGATTGTAGAAAATCACCTATTCACGCCCCTCTAGGTTGATTTGATCCTTTCAATTGGTATCAGAGCCTAACCCTTTGTGTTAGCGCTTCACCACGTAAGGGAGAAATCATGTCGACCCTAAGTCAAGAAGAAGTCAATGACATTGTCAAGAGAGTTTCAGATGAGCTGTTGGAACGGCAAGCAAAGCAATTCGAAGATCAAATGAAGAAGATGAAGGATGAGATTGAGAGCTTGAAGCAAGCTTTAGGCAGCAAAGGCGAATCATCTGGTAGTGGAGGAGTTCCTCCAGAGCCCAAAGAGAAAAAGACAAAAGATGATGAAGAGAAAAGCAAGAAAGAAAAGGAATTCGTAAGCATACCATTTGGCTATGGCCAAATGAGCAAGGTTCTTCAGTTGCCTAGCATCAACCTAGGCAAACCACCTTCCTTTGATGGAATCAACTACAATGACTGGGCACACAAGATGAAGCTACATCTTCTAGCCGCTAGAGCTTGGGAGATAGTTGAGAATGGACCAAGCCACATTGAAGGAGAAGAGTACACCGATCTAGATGTAGTTCAGTTTCAACAAAATGCTCAAGCGACATCATTGATTCTATCATGCCTCAAGCCCGAAGAGAGCACCAAGGTCCATGGAATGGTAGTTGCAAAGAAGATTTGGGACACTCTCAGGATATCATATGAGGGTGATGCAAGTGTAAGAAAGTGCAACATAGAGCTTCTTCATGGGAAGATCGAGAAATTCACAATCAAGAGTGGTGAAACCACTCAACAAATGTTTGATAGATACATAACCTTGATCAACAAGATTAGAGCTCTTGGAGATCAAAAGTGGGATGACAACTCGGCAACGAGAAAGCTATTGAGAGCATATAGGAAGAAGAACAAGACACTTGCATCCATAATTATGGAAAGACCAAACTATGAGAGCATGAGACCTCATGAGATGCTTGCCAAGATAAAGCATCATGAAGTCTTAGATGATGAAGCCATAGAAGATCAAGAAGCAAGCAACAAGAAGGTGGTGGCTCTCAAGGCAAACCAAGAAGAAGGAAGTAAAGCTCGAATTGACTCATCAAGTGAAGGAAGTGATGACTCGGATGATGAGATTGCACTTCTTGTAAAGAACTTTAGAAGATTCATGAGAAAGAAGATGTACAAGAAGAGCAAAGGTGGATACTTCAAGAAGTCAAAGAAGAGAAATTGCTATGAGTGTGGTGCGGATGATCACTTCATCGCCGATTGTCCATAAAAGAAGAACAAGAGCAAGTATAGCAAGAGTGATGATAAGAAGCAAAGAAGAAGAAGAGGAGGTGAAGCTCATCTTGGTGAAGAATGGTTTTTGGAAGATGACTCAAGTGATGAAGAGAAGAGCAAGGGCAACAAGAAGGAGAAGGGAGCGACCAACATCGCCATACACAAGACCTCTTCTCCAAGCCTCTTCTCCAACATGGCTATATCGACCACTTCATCACGCTTGTTCGAGGATCTCTCCGACGACGAGGATGACTTCACTCATTCTTGCTTCATGGCTAAGGATGAGAAGGTATCATCTCACTCTCCTACTTGTTCTAGTGATGAGTATAGTGATGATGATATGAATGAATTTGAACTAAGCATAATAAGAAAATTTGGTAAGAAAGGAGGACCAAAAATATTAAAATTGCTTACCAAGTTAGAGAGTCGAAATGAGAGTCTTGCTTTGCAAGGGGACTTGATCTCTCAAGAGAGAGAAAATAACCTTGCATTGGAAGCCTCTCTTGCCGAGGAGAAGTTGAAGGTTGAGAAATTGACAGTGGAACTATCTTTAGCCAATGACTCTAACAAGAAGTTGGCTAAGGAGTGTTCCACGAGCAATGACTCAATTACTAGTCTAAATAATAAGGTTAGCTTAGTTCAAGAAAGCCTCACAAGCTTTCAAGATAAATATCAAACTCTTGAACTAAGCTGCAACACTCTTTGGAGTAGCACTTCTTCAACCACTCCTAAGGATTCCGATAGCTCTAATGCCTCAACTAGTAATGGTTGCAAAAGATGCTATAAAGTTGATATAAATGCTTGTGCAACTAACCTTGTTGAGCTAGAGAAGAGAGACAAGGAGATACAAAGGTTGAACATGATCTTGAGAAATGGTTGCAAGTGTAAGGTGCAACAACCGAAGGACATTCTCAAGACCACAAGACATCCATCCATCAAGGATGGGATTGGCTATGATAGGTATGGTGGCAAGGCCAATGGAAGGAAGATGGTCAACGGGGTACCCTTTGTTAACTTTAACAAAGGGGTTCCTCTCTTTGACCTCATGAACAAGGCGAACAAGGTAGCCAATCCAAAGGCTACACTTGAAAATGACAAGATCAACAACAAGAAGCAAGTGGAGGTCGCCAAACCACAAAGGCCCATATCACGAAGCTATACATGTGATTATTTGTGTTGTTGGGGCAAGAATGGCAAGATTGTCATGAAGTATGTTGGTGCACTTAAGAAGAGAGAGATCATGAGAAATGTTTGGGTGCCCAAAGTTTATGTGACTAACCCCCTAGGACCCAATCTCACTTGGGTACCTAAATCAAGAACATAATCTTGTTTTTTAAGAATATGCCTCCGGTGGAACAAGTTGGGTGTTGGATAGTGGATGCACCAATCATATGACCGGGGCAAAAGAGATGTTCACTTCCTTTCAACCAAGCCAGGATTCATGCAACAACATTGTGTTTGGTGACAATGGAAAAGGAGAAGTGCTTGGTTTGGGTAAAATTTCTATCTCAATCGACAATTCCATATCAAATGTATTACTTGTGCATTCGTTGAGCTACAACTTGTTATCCGTTTCTCAACTTTGTGAAATGGGTTACGATTGTCTCTTTACGGATAAGGGTGTGACCATCTCTAGAAGAAGGGATTCCTCTATTGCATTTAAGGGTGTGTTGAATGGAAAGCTTTACCTAGTTGACTTCTCAACTAGTAAGGTGGAACCTACGACATGTCTAATGGCAATATCTAGCATGGGTTGGCTTTGGCATCGCCGATTAGCCCATGTTGGGATGAGGAATTTGGCCCAACTTCAAAGAGAAGGACACGTCCTTGGACTAACCAATGTCTCGTTTGAGAAAGATAGGATTTGCAATGCGTGCTGAGCCGGAAAGCAAGTTGGAGCAAAGCATCCAATAAAGAACGTCGTGTCAACCACAAGACCATTGGAGCTACTACATATGGACCTCATCGGACCCGTTGCTTACCAAAGCATCGGTGGTAATAAATATGGTTTTGTTATCATTGATGACTATTCTCGCTTCACTTGGGTGTTCTTCTTAGCAGATAAAAGTGAGACCCAAGGCATCTTCAAGAAGTTTGCTAGAAGGGCTCAAAATGAGTTTGAGCTCAAGATCAAGAAAGTGAGAAGTGACAACGGGACCGAGTTCAAAAACACCTACATAGAAGAGTATCTTGATGACGAAGGAATCAAGCATGAGTTCTCTGTTCCATATACCCCACAACAAAATGGGGTTGTGGAAAGGAAGAATCGAACTCTTGTTGAAGCCGCAAGATCTATGTTGGATGAGTACAAGACGTCTCATGGCTTTTGGGTTGAGGCGATGAACATCGCATGTCATGCAATCAACGGCCTCTACCTTCACAAGCTAAGGGACAAGATGCCATATGAGCTTCTAATCGGTAACAAACTGAAGGTGCACTACTTTAGAGTCTTTGGCTGCAAGTGTTTCATACTTAACAAGAGGGCCAAAAGCTCAAAGTTTGCACCTAAGGTACACGAAGGCTTTCTACTTGGTTATGGTACTAATGAACATGGTTACCGTGTATTCAATAATGCCACCAGCACTATTGAGTTAACGGTAGACGTGACTTTTGATGAATCCGATAGCTCTCAAAAGGAGCAAGTCAATGATGAGCTTGTAGGTAATGACATGCCTCCATCCAAAGCTATCAAGAAGCTTGCAACCGGTGATGTGAGGCCCATTGAGATTCAAGATGATGAAGATGATCTATTGCACACTCCACAAGATTCTAATGCCCATCATGTGCATCCAAATGCGCATGGTGAAGCTTCCGCAACTCCGAATGGTGGTAGTCGAATGATGTTCAAGTGATACATCAAATTGATGATCAATCACAAGCTCAACATGATGATCAACGACACATGATGAAGATGATGAAGATGGACCCATTCAAAGGAGATCACTTGTGCCACATCCAAGAGTTCATCATACAGTTCAACAGGGTCATCCCGTTGACAACATATTGGGGAGTATACGACGTGGGGTAACGACATGTTCTCCTTTAGCAAGTTTTTGTGAACATTACTTGTTTGTCTCCTCTGTGGAACCTCTTAGGGTGGAAGAAGCACTTGATGATCCGGATTGGGTGATGGCTATGCAAGAAGAGCTGAATAACTTCACCAGGAATAAAGTCTGGACCTTGGTGGAAAGGCCCAAGCAAAATGTGATAGGAACCAAATGGGTCTTCCGCAACAAGCAAGACGAGCATGGCGTGGTTACAAGGAACAAAGCACAGTTGGTAGCTCAAGGTTTCACTCAAATCGAAGGTTTGGACTTTGGGGAAACATATGCACCTGTAGCTAGGCTTGAGTCAATTCGTATATTACTTGCCTTTGCTACTCACCATGATTTCAAGCTATATCAAATGGACGTGAAAAGTGCATTCCTCAACGGCCCCCTCTCTGAATTGGTGTATGTGGAGCAACCACCGGGTTTTGAAGATCCCAAATATCCTAACCATGTCTACAAGCTCGACAAGGCGCTCTATAGGCTCAAGCAAGCCCCTAGAGCTTGGTATGATTGTCTTAAGGACTTCGTACTCAAAAAGGGTTTTGAGATAGGGAAGGCCGATCCTACTTTATTTACTCGCAAAGTCGATAATGATATCTTTGTGTGCCAAATATATGTCGATGACATAATATTTGGTAGTACTAATGTGGCTTTTTGTGAGGAGTTTAGTAGGATTATGACCAAAAGATTCGAGATGTCCATGATGGGTGAGTTGAAATACTTCCTCAGATTCCAAATCAAGCAACTCAAGGATGGCACGTTCACCAGTCAAACAAAGTATACAAGAGACATGCTGAAAATTTTGAGATGGACAAGGCCAAACCCATTAAAACACCTATGCCAACCAATGGACATCTTGATCTTAATGAGGAAGGTAAGTCGGTGGACCAAAAGGTATATCGCTCTATGATCGGTTCATTGCTTTACCTTTGTGCATCTAGGACTGATATTATGCTTAGCGTGTGCATGTGTGCAAGGTTTCAAGCTAATCCGAAAGAATATCATATCATGGCCGTTAAGAAAAAAATTTCGATACTTAGTGCACACTCCGAATCTTGGCTTGTGGTATCCCAAGGTCTCCACTTTCGATCTACTTGGCTATTCCGATTCGGACTATGCCGGTTGCAAGATAGATCAGAAGAGCACTACCGGGACTTGCCAATTTATTGGGAGGTCTTTGGTGTCTTGGTGTCGACGAAATATGGTCGATAGTCCACCTAGGGGTATGCCCAAGGTGGTAGATTAGAGGGGAAGGTGCGCAAGACGACGACCCAAACGTTGACGCATGGCAAAAGTAGATGAACACAGAGGTTTATCCAGGTTCGGGCCACTAGGTTAGCGTAATACCCTACGTCCTACGTAGAGTTGTATTGATGAGATGTGGCTTGTGGCTTATGACCTATGATCTATGATCTGCTGTCCCTCTCCCTTGTCCTCTCGGAGGACCCCTGCCCCTCCTTATATATTCCGAAGGGACAAGGTTACATGGTAAGTATCCGAGTTGGTACTATATCTAGATTACAACTGTCGTGGGGTGCATGTTGTGCGCCGCACGTCTTCATCCTATGGGCCGGACGACCGCCGTGGTGAGGCCCATGTACCATCATATGGTACCCTAGGGTCTATATCCCCACAGCTAGTCCCCGAGCCTGACAGCAGGTGACTCGGTCACGTGGTGCCAGGGTCTTGAAAATAATCAGACTTATATACATGCGGACGAGTGCCATGTATACACGGTAGTCCCCAAGGCTGCTAGAAGATGAAGAATAAATCTTGTAGCAGGCTTATAAAAAAGGTAAAACCACTATGACGAAAAGCAGCATGTCGTCCGAGCAGGTTGCCGAACGACGAGTCCGAGCACCGAGCAGTCCCCAGGTTAGCTGGTGAGCCCTCGGTGTAGCCGTCACTGAACGTCGAGGAGTCCGACAAGCTGGTCGGTGATGAAGTCTGAACGCCAGGCAGTGAGCACCGAATGAAGCGACTAGGTGGTCGACGAACCCGAGCACCGAGGAGTCCCCAGCTCAGCCAGTGAGCTCTCGGTGTAGCTGTCGATGAGCGTCGAAGAGTACGGCTAGCTGGTCGGCGACAAAGTCCGAGCGCCAGGTGATGAGCACCGAGCGACCCGACCAGGGGGTCGACGAACCTGAGCACCGAGGAGTCCCCAGCTCAGCTGGTGATCTCTCGGTGTAGTCGTCGATGGGCGTCGAAGAGTCCGGCTAGCTGATCGGCGACGAAGTCCGAGCGCTAGGTGGTGAGCACCGAGCAAAGCGACCAACTGGTCGGCGACGAAGTCCGAGCGCCAGGTGGTGAGTACCGAGCGAAGCGACCAGCTGGTCGGTGACGAAGTCCGAGCGCCAGGTGGTCCCAAACGATGATCTTCTCGTCCATCATGACTGGTCCAGTCCCCGAGCGTAAAGAATTAGCTCGCAGACCGAACACAGTTCCTGTAAAATAAACATGGAGATTGGTAGTACATGACATACAAATTAAATATGGAGAAAACATCAGCAGTAAAGAAACAACATATGTCGCTCAGCGGTCAATTAGCTGGATTAAACGCTCAGCATTAAATAAAATTCCCGCGAGCAGTTTGTTTGTAACTGAGTCGCCAGCCCTGGCTAGCCGATAACTCCGGAGCGTGAGGCGCGGAGCCCAGGCACGCGTAAGAGCACCAGCGTCACCGAGGAGCCGCTGCCGACCACCCATAACGCAGAGCGCGGGGCTGCATTCACGTGTAGGGAGGAGCCAGAGACAGGGCTGTCTCTAGAAAGCACGAGTGTAAACGTGGATGCTCAGGAAGACACATATGTCATCCCCAGGATGGTATATATGGTGAAAAATAACGAAAAGTCGTTGTAAAGAATAATGTGACCGCGGAGGCACACGATGATATCTAGAGATATATCATGATCAAAGAAATATTTGATTGATGTGAAAGATAATACTTAGCTTGATTGTCGTCCGAACGGAGTTGTCAACGAGAGGCATCGAGGACAGCGATGAGTCGTCAACGAGCGGTCGACGAGGATGGCGGTGAGACGATGATGATGACGTGACGACTCGCTTGTGGCTCGTCGGCTCGTTGGTGGCTCGTTGATGGCTCGACAGTGGCTCGTCGATGACGTGATGGCTCGCTTTTGGCTCCTAGGCTCGCGGGTGGCTCGTAGGCTCATTAGTGGCTCGTTGGCTCGTCGGTGGCTCGTCTTTGGCTCAACGATGACGTGATGGCTCGCTTTTGGCTCGTAGATGATCAGAGCGAGCGTAGGGCACGGGTCGTCGAGCAGCTTCTCGTAATCCTCGTCGTAGTCGATTAGCCGAGCCAACGATATCTTCTTATCGACGGTGATGGAGTTGTCTAGCCCTTAATCTTTCCTCCCGGTCGTGGTCGCCATAGCGCCGCTTATTATGGCGATCATCATTGCGACACGGTTGGAGGTCAGAGCTAGAGGTACGCCGATGTCTGCTCGGAGATCGATCTCTGATCAGATCTACAAGAGCGAGAGTGTCACTGATGCATGTTGTGACCCGATCGATGGATTCGATCAGATCGGTATTGTTGACACACCGTCCCCGATAGCAGGGAAGCGTGGTCGGAGGGCCGGGGAAGATGACCTCAAAGAGATGTCGAGGCTGGTCTCTCCGACGCTGAAGTGGTGGAAGCAGATCCGTTCGGCACATGGAAAGCCCGCACCGCCTCCACGGCCCTAGCGGCGCCGTCGACGTCGGTGGTCGAGAAGAACGACCTAACGACGAACGTGAAGCCTCCGGAAGGGTCGTGGAAACGAGGAAGGAAACCATCTGAGTCATCAAGGCGTCCGTACGCACATGCCCCACGGTGGGCGCCACTGTCGACGAAATATGGTCGATAGTCCACCTAAGGGTATGCCCAAGGTGGTAGATTAGAGGGGAAGGTGCGCAAGACGACGACCCAGACGTTGACGCAAGGCAAAAGTAGATGAACACAGAGGTTTATCCAGGTTCGGGCCGCTAGGTTAGCGTAATACCCTACGTCCTGCGTCGAGTTGTATTGATGAGATGTGGCTTGTGGCTTATGACCTATGATCTATGATCTGCTGTCCCTCTCCCTTGTCCTCTCGGAGGACCCTGGCCCCTCCTTATATATTCTGAAGGGACAAGGTTACATGGTAAGTATCCGAGTTGGTACTATATCTAGATTACAACTGTCGTGCGGTGCATGTCGTGCGCCGCACGTCTTCATCCTATGGGCCGGATGACCGCTGTGGTGAGGCCCATGTACCATCATGTGGTACCCTGGGGTTTATATCCCCACACTTGGAGTTCCAAGAAACAAAATAGTGTTGCCCTATCTACTGCTGAAGCCGAGTATGTGGCAGACGGTGCATGTTGTGCCCAACTACTTTGGATGAAGCAGACACTCAAAGATTTTGGATGTGAGGAAACCAAAATTCCACTTTTGTGTGACAATGAGAGTGCTATCAAACTAGCAAACAATCCTGTAAACCACTCTCGCACAAAACACATAGACATCCGACATCATTTTGTGAGAGACCACGAAGCCAAAGGACATATCGCTTTACGTCATGTGAGCACCGAAAAACAACTAGCCGATATCTTCACAAAGCCTTTAGATGAGTCAAGATTTTGTGCTTTGAGGAGTGAACTAAATATCATTGATTCTCGTAACGTGGTTTGATGTCTTGCACATATTTGTTTTCACCTAGAGACATAGACAAATGTTTTTGATAAAATTTGTGTGTGTTTTCAAAATCTATTTTGCATGCTTCACTTGTGTCCATAGCTATGTACTGTTTGAATGAAATCTGGACATGGATGAAGTGTGTGTAGTGTACCACACGAAGTTCACCTAGGATGTTCTCTGCATTGTTCTGGAAGTGGCCTGCCGGTAGTACCGGCATATGTGTCGGTAGTACCGGTGGTCGGTAGTACTGACCCCTTTTGGGCGGTAGTACCGACCAGGGTTTATCCTGGGTATAAAAGGGCGCGGTGAAAAGGTTTTCTCTTTCCCTCATCCAGTTTTTTCACCGTGTGTTTTTGACTCCCGAGATGTCCGGCCGCCGCCCAAGCGCCTCCTCCTCTCGATCTCCTTACTCCTCCACTCAAACTCAAATCCCTCCGGTGAGAAGGTGCGTTGGAGCAAGGGGATCGTTGTGGTGGTGTTCTTGAAGCCCGGAAGCTCTCCTTCCCTTGGATTTCGACCTCCTCCCGGCGAGTAGCAAGGTACTAGGGTGTTCTTGCCCAATATCTCAATGTACCTTGTTCTAGGCCGATTCCTTTGGTAGGATTGTTCTCTCTAGTGTATAGATGCTTCTAGGATGTACTTTATGCAAGTTTGTGGGTGATTTGTGTGGATGGATCGAAGATAACCGCACGCTGTTGTGCGGTCGGTAGTACCGACCCTATGGGCGGTAGTATCGACCGCGCGCAGTGAACTGTTGTTTTTCCCCGTTCGAGTATCGTCGCCTCCATTTGCTACATCCTTTTGAGGTGGTCTTGTTGTCACTCGTGCCTCATATTGGTCTATGTATTCTATTCTAGATGTCGCATGACCGATGGGGCTCCCGTGACGCAAGGCTCGCTAGGGAGGCAAGGGAAGAGGAAGAAGAAGAATATGTTGAGATGGAGAAAGGTGGACAACAGTGGCGTAATCCCTCACGCCGAGCTCGGCCTGGTGGTGGGAGTAGCGAGGACCTCACTCGGTCGGTCCGTGGGCATTCGTCCACGGGTCGATGGAGCGTGGGTCGAGACAGTGCAGGTCGAAGTGGGCATGCTCCACCTCCACCTCCACCGCCTCCTGCTGCTGGTCCCCCCGGTCGCCTTCACAGCATGATCGTCGGTGGTCGGACTCTGGAGGTTGGTCCAGATCGGGAGGGTCATGCCATGGATCCTTGCATTGGGCCTCAATCTCCACAGATTGCCGGGATGCTGTTCATCAACTGTGTGTTTCGCACGCACGGTCAGGCTGGCGCTCAGATGGTTTGCCCAGCTAATCTTGGCCAAGTGATGGATTATTCAGACAGGAAGATGGCAAATTTGCTAAGAGAGCAGAGGTTGAAGAACCCCTCATGTTCATCAGAGATGACTCAGTGGACAGACGCTTTTGGTCCTGCCTTCAGCAGGACTACTATGTGTCTGTTCTCTAGAAAGGCTTTTGTGTGAAGGGGCGTCCTCCTCTCATTAAACACAAGAGGTTGCAGATTCGATCTCTGACTGACAGGAACTCTGAGCAGATGAATGCTTTAATGCAGAGGCTTGAGGAGTGAAGGATTCTGGGTCTCATTTCTGGGGAGAGGAGCTAGAATCAAGAGATCATATGCCAGTTCTGGGCGACGCTGTACATTGATCAGCCAGGCAAGGTCCTTCACTGGATGACCCAAGGCATCCATTACAGATGTGATTTTGTGACCTTTGCTAGGCTGCTGGGCTTCAACAGGTAAGATCGCAGCGCCCCAGACTATCAGAGTTGCATGGCGAAGAGATCTTTCCAGAGGAGCTTGTGACTTCTGAGATTTACCTACCAAGGAAGGTGCCAAACTTCCAGGTGAATGGCTTGAAATCCTATTACTTTGTGCTGAACAATCTGATGAGGGTCACCTTGGATCCAAAGATTGGGGATAACACTTATTTGAGAAGTGATGCCCCAAAGGTTCTATGTCGATTTGCATTGCTAGATGGGAGGTTCAATATCTCCCACTTCATGTGGCAAAAGATCTCAGAGGCATACAATGACCCCCACAAGGATCTGTCCTATGCTCCGTACCTAATGCATATGATTGAGCATGTGATTGGAGCAACTTTTGAGTACGACCGGACCCTTAAGGAATACAATGTTCGGAGTTTCTCCTCCACAGGCAGGAAAGAAGATGAGGATGAAGGCGACGATGCTCTAGCTGCTGCAACTGCTCCTGGTGAGGCTCATGGCCAGGAGCAGGTTCATGGGGAAGTGCATGTTGCTCCTCCTCCTCCGCGCCGTGAGAGGCATGGGTGTGGGGGTGGTGTTCGCTTTGCTCTCAGCAAGTTCTTTAAATGGTTCTGCTACAAGGCTGAGCGCGCCGATCGACATCAGAGGCGCGTTGATGAGCATCTTGGGCTTCCTCCGGCATCTCCCCTTCGGCCTTTTCCAGATCCTTTTGCCGAGTATGATGCGCAGCAAGGAGGTGAAGCTGGTGGCAGCGATGATGATGATGATGATGGTCAGCATGGTGGTGGAGGTGAAAGTGGTGTTCCTAGTACCGCTCTTTATCAGCCTCCTCAGTTCTATCAGCAGCCTCCGCCGATGTATGAGCCTCCTCCTTTTTATCCTGACTATGGTGCTGGTCCTTCTCATGGTGGCGCCTCTACTTCTTATGGAGGAGGAGGAGGTGGTACTTTTACTGGCTTTGCTGCTCCCGATGCTAAACCTACTGACAGTGGTGGCTTCGCGCTCCTTCTCCTCCTTCAGATCCTTCGACTGCTCCTTCGTCGTTCCCAGGAGGTGATGTGGGTGCCAATGTATACTCTTCTATCTTTGGAGGCCCTTCCAGCAGCTATCATGGCGGTTTTGATGGTTCTAGTGGTGGCTACTATTAGATCCTGTGCTTATCGAGGCCTACCCTTTTTGGCACTTGATGCCAAAGGGGGAGTGTTAGGCTCTTTTCATGATGTAATAGTTAGCTTTTGAGCTTTTGAGAGAATTGAACTAAGTGAACTAAGTGTGGTAAACTACGTTTAAATTTATGATGAACTATGTGATGGTTGCTAGAGGATTTGATACTCTTGAGCTTATTGTAATATTCATTTATGGTTGATCCTCCACACATTATTCATGTCATGATTGGTGTTTGTTGTTTTCGATATGGCTATGTGATTTTTGAGTCTTTTTCTTTCTTCCATAGCCATTCAATTTCTTTTATCCTGTTGTTATGTGAATCACCATGTCATCATGTTCATGCATCACAAATTCATTATATATGATGTTGTCACACACTTAGGCACCCCACATATTGCAAAATTTAGGGGTAGCTCTTGTTCTTGTGTATGTAATCTTGCTTAAGTCAAGGTTTGAAATTCAAATCCAAAGCATACACTAAGGGGGAGCTTGAACTAAATTTTGGAATTCAAAAGTTTCAATTCTTTCTATCCTTATTGTAAGCTTAAGTTGGTTGTCATCAATTACCAAAAAGGGGGAGTTTGTAAGTGCATTCGCCCCCAATGTGGGTTTTGGCTAATTAATGACAATCAAATTAGGGACTAACGGTTTTATAAAGGCATATATGCAGGTGTTAGTCCCTAGAAAGAATTACGACATTGATATCCCGTTAACAAAGCACGTAAAAATTTGTTGGACAAAGGATGCCTAGCTCAAGCGATGGATTGACATTTTATTTTGAACTTGAGTTATAGGTAAGCCGGACTATCAAGAGGGATACAATCTAGGCTAGCTAGGTGTGGAGAAAAGTGCTCATGTCGACTAACAAAAGTTTGCTTGAGAGTCACCGCACGATCACGAACAAGTTGATGTTTTTCTGTGAAGTCGGTAGTACCGACCATGGGGGTCGATAGTACCGACCAGGGAGGCCGCACGCAATGCTCTCTGGTTAGAGTTTATTTTGAACTGGCGGTAGTACCACCATAAGGTCAGTAGTACCGACCACTCAGACCATTCTAACACCCTCTCTATGTAGGTTCCAAAATGACTTAGCGGTAGTACCGCCATAAGGCCGGTACTACCGACCATCGGTGGTACCGACCCTTGGTCGGTAGGTACCGAGGCCCCGAGGTCAATTTGCGGACCTCTCTGTTTATGGCAGATTTGACTTGGCGGTAGTACCACCATAAGGCAGGTACTACCGACCCTCGGTGGTACCGACCTTGGTCGGTAGAAAGGTCATTTTGCGGACCTCTCTGTTCGTGCGCCAAATGACTTGGCGGTAGTACCGCCATAAGGCCGGTACTACCGACCCTTGGTCGGTGGTTAGATCTAGGTCAACTCAGATCTGGCACAATGGTTTTTGGCTGGTCGGTACTACCGACCATGGGTGGTCGGTACTACCGACAAGCCTCGGGACTTGGGGACTATAAATAGCTCTCCACTTCCTTTCTAACCGTAACTTATTGCGACCTACCAGCTGACAAACACCTCTCCAAGCATTGACTCCTCCCCTTTCTCTCCCCCTTTGCTCTAAAATTCATTCCTTTGCAAGATTTGAGCTAGGAAAGTGAGATTAGAGAGTGGGAAGCTTCGATCTACGACTTGAGCACTTGGTTCCTCATCGAGCCGGCTTGGTCTATGTCTATTACTCTTGGGTTCTTTGAACCCTAGCCGATTAGGTGTTCTTCATGGTAGCCCGTGTTGATTCATTTGTGAGGGCTCCCCGAAGCGTTTGTATTTCCCTTGTGATTTCTAGTAGGGAAACTCGGCTAACCTTTGTGGTGGCTTGAGTGAGGCAAGGAGGTGAAAGAGACTCCGACCTTGGTGGTCACCTCAACAAGGAGGACGTAGGCACTCCTTAGTGGTTTGGCCGAACCTCGGGGTAAATCGCTGTGTCCCGTGTGCTTGTTGTTATCTCTACTTTGAATATTATGCTTGTGCTTGTGTTCTTTGTGTTCTTCCTCTCCCTCCCTCTTTCTTAGGTTGGGAAGGCTCGATCTACACCGTGCGCAGTAACCAAGGCTTGGGAAGGCTAGAATCTTTATCTACAATACTTAGGGAAGTGAGGTATTTCTTTGATTTACATTCATGGTTCACATACATTGGATTTGTAGTTCCTTTTAGGTTTCCGGTAGTGCCGTTTGTTTGTGTCGGTAGTACCAGTGTTTCATACCCGGTAGTACCCACCTAAAAACACCGGTAGTACCGGTTGTTATCTAACTACAAGTTTTAGTTTGTGAAGTTTCAGATTGTAGAAAATCACCTATTCCCCCCCTCTAGGTTGATTTGATCCTTTCAGGTGGCCATGGCGCGCGCTGATGGCCATGGCAACCGTCGCTTCTGTCGCTTGCGGCGTTGAACAAGAAAGAAAGGGGTGAGGGAGAAGAAATGTTTCTAGGGTTTTCAGGGAAAGTCGGCCGACCGTGATTTTGATGTGGCGAGATCGACGGGGAGTCATCTGATCCAAACGGACGGCCGGGGACGCTCGGGCCGGTTTGAGCCCAAGCGGGTGGCCACTTTCCCGGCCTAGGCCCAGGTTGCGGTCTGGGTGTGGGGGAGGAACCCTGCGCGCGTGTGGGCTGGACATTTTTGTTTGGCTGGGCTGCAGCAAAGCGCACATTGCGAATGGGCCTTCGGGCCAATAAACACTAATGTTTTGTTTTGTTTATTCTTTTCCAAAAAGCAAATTTTGTTGAATTCGAGTTAGTTTTCAATCTCTACTAAAATTTGAACCAACGGGACAATTTGTTTAGAGAAGAGATGAGTATACTGAGATTCTTCTGACCAAGAATAAATATTGTTTTAATAGTATTTTTATGTTTCCGCTGCAAAGTTGATATTGTTATCTTTTAATTAAATTCGAACCAACATGAGAATTTAATTTGAAGAATAGTTATAGAATTAAGTTAAATTATAATATTATTATTTTCTGACCAATGTTGATGATAATAATATTATAATTTTATTTATGAGTTTAAATTTGAATATTTGAATCTCTAGTAAATTTTGCGTCAACGTGACCAATTTTCCAAAGACTAGATAAGAATCAAGAAATCTCCCTGACAAAGTGAAAAATATTCCACTGCAATGATATTGATTATCTTCTAATTAAATTCGATCCAACGGGAGAATTTAATTTTGAGGAGTGGTCATATGGTCATCGAGTTAATTGAGTTTGCATATGTTAATTCTATTTCTGCCCATGAGTGATGTGGAATTAATGTAAAAGAATATTGTTTTATTCTATTTTCTACCTAACATTGACATAGAATAGAACTGAAAGTTTTAAAATTTAATGTGCATATTTTAACCAGACCAACATAGGGTTATTTCATGCTCATTATTGTTGATTATTGTTAATTAATGTTTTTTCAGAAAAGATCTTCATGCTTTCATTCTTGGAGGCAGAAAAGAAAAGAGCTGGGTACTTGTGACTCAGAAGATGGAAAGTGTAAGTTTTTGCATGAAAGAATGTCATTACATAAAGGGACAGTGTTCTCTTTATAGAATGGTTTGAAAAGGAAAGAATTCAGAGACATTGGTGCAAAGTAAGAGTTTAGTACATGAAATGTGTTTGTACTCTCTACGAAGAAGATTTTATTTCAGTTTTAATCATTATGACAAAAATTGTAATAAGCAATATGCACATTTAATTTGACCAAGGTTGGATTAAATATGTATGTCACAGAATATTCAGATTTATTTTTGAATTTGATGATTCAATGTGAGTGCCAATTCTGACATTAATGTCCCTTATGGGGAATTGTTCTGCATGGCGGGAAAAGTTTGTGATGACTCATGTGCCTATAGTATATCCCAAACCGGAAGAAAGAAAGAAAAAGTTTAAGTGCTACCTCAGTATTGAATATGCACTTCTATTGTGTCATGGTCATTAAGTATTTGATGGGCTAAGGCCATGAGGGGAGCAATCCCAGATAAAGGAAATATGCAAGCATGACTTGCAAAAAAAATTAAAGTTAATAAAAGACTTTGTTAAGTTCTTAAGTGGAATGAGGAAAGATTACTCCCGTATGAATTAAGAGATGACTTTGTTTGCATGATATGATCATGTGAACGAAGCAAATTATAAATGTCTCCTCGTTCACAAGAGTTTTGGATAGTTTTGAAATTATGGCAGTAATGTTTGTGCCATATTTCGAGTGGAAGAATGGTGAGTTTAAATTAAGAAAGAAAAAATAAAGATAAACTAATAGAGATACTCTCCATTTCCCTGTACAATGCATAGTAATGCATTAAGGCCAAGAGTGATCTATAAAACATGAATATGGTCGTTGAGGGAGTACAACGGTCATAATAATGATACCCCTAAGCAGAGAAATAGCTAAATTCTTCCTGGACCTTTATGGTTCTGATAGGAAGATAGCATAGTAAGACGGTATTCGTACGGGACGAGCCTCAAAGATATTAAAGTGGTGCTTAAGGCACAATATGATTTTTGCTAGATTAAACCCAAATAAGAAAATTTGAGGAACACCATCTTTACAAAAAGATGGGATAATCTGTGGAGAATGCTCTGTAGAGATCTAAGACTTGAAGAGAGAAGTGGGACTGTGTGCCCACTCCAATTACTCAAGAACAATCATACCTGTTGAAGTAGTATGGCCTATACAACACTTGTTGTTATCTGTTATAGAAAGATGAGTAATGTAAACAAGGATCTTGTAATACAGGAGCCTAGAGTATCAATTGCCTCTTGGCAATAAAAGAGCAACAACAGCCCCACATGAAAAAAGTGCCATTATTTGGACCCTAACAGTCTCAAATAATAAAATATGAGAAGTTATTCCTCATGGAGCCAAAATAGTAAGTTGTGATGGGTTTACAAGACGCAATGTGGCTTTGGAAGGAACATAGAAAGATATATAGTGCGACTTGTGGTGAAAGGATTCACACAAAAGAAAAGAAAAACACTTTAACGAGTGTTAATGGCACATAATGATTTAGAGTTAATTACATCAGATAGATGTAAAGACGACATTAATTGATGGGAATTTATATGGAAAGTTTACATAGCACAACCCAACTGTTTTTTTCATGGAAGAAAAGAATATAAAATATGTCGCTTGAAGAAATTATTTAAGGATTAGAGCAAGTCTCTAGAAAGTTGTATTTAAAGATGAAGAATCAGTTAAAATGTTTGAGTTTTAAACAAAATAAGAAGGACAATGACATTGTGCAAAGTTTAGAATGTGATATTCTTTTCTCCCAAAACTTGTGTGTGGATAACATCTTGCTTGCTGGAAATGGTATTAATCTGCTTTTGGAGAAGTAGTCCTTGTCCTAAGTTATATAAGATTGGTCACAACGAAGTGTCATTCATTCTAGGAATTAAAACTTACCGAGACAAAGAAAAGGGGTATTAGAACGTCTCAAGTGCATACTTGAGAAGATTCTAAAGAAATAAAGTATCTATGTGTGTAAACATACGCCTATTCCTTTGATCAAGGGTAATAGTTTTGGGAACTTTTCAGTGTTCCAAGAACAGATGTGAGATTGATAAAATGGACGTCATTTATGCTTCGGCTGTTGGAAGCTTAATGAGTGCACAAGAATTTACCCTAACATAGTTCATGTATCCGAGGTTTTGGTAGATATCTAATCCATAAATAGGTCACTGGAATGGAGTTAAGAATGTCTCGCAATTGTGCAAAGTTTCATATACCTCATGATGAGTGAGAGAGAACAAGTACTCTCAAATAGTTATGAGTACAACTGATATGTTTGGGTGAGATGTGTAGTGAAATCCACATTAGTAACTAACGCTCGTAGTTAGAGTTTTATTGTGGAAAAGCTCAAAAGAAATAGTTGTGGTGTCATCGATGATGTATACCCACGGTATAACTTGTTATGGGGCTTAATGGACAGGCAAAATGGATAAGAAAACCTATACCCAGAGTTGAAAATGGTTTACAACAGCAATAGCCATTTAAGTAATTTACTCCTATGACAACGGGTCAACTTTACTACCAAACACATTGACATTAAGATTATACATTGTGAAGGAGAAAGTCCAGAGTTATACTTATAGTATTGAACACACATTTGCGGATCCGCTTATCAAAGGCTTACCACCCAGTGTGTTCAGAGAATACATAGTCAACATGAGTTTTTTGGTAAGGCCTATGATTTCTGGATAATTAAGGGTCTAAGGTTAAAGGATCTGTTTCAGAATAGAGAGGTGGATTGTAGCAGTTAAATCTATCGACGATTGACCGTGACGATGGAGCATGCTCTATGCACGAATCTGTAATGGAATGAAATAGAAATAAGGAAGATTAGAATTTGAATTTGAATAAGAAGTTAAAGAATGATAATATGAGATAAAGAGGGAGAATGTTAGAATTGATCTCATCCGTCTTGACCCAACAGTCAGGACAGACCCCTTGACCATGTACTGATCGAGGACGCCCAACCCAATAACAGACTGATGGGCCTCCGTCGTACAATGCTTATAAAGAGGAGGTGGGGGCCAGGGGCTCAGAACTCGAGGTTCCTCTGAGCCGTCCCCCCACTCCAACCCTACGATTGAGAGGGAGGCACTGTCAGTGGCGGGAAGTACCACCGCCGCCTCTGCCTCAACCTGACGATGGGCTTCGCCACCACCTTCACCGATCGACGCTGCTAGTGCGCAGATCCTCACCACCAAACCAACGACGGCTGGATCTTTCCCCAACTTCTCGAAGGTACGAACCCTAACTCTTCCCTATCTCACTCCTCTCTCTCTCTCATGGTTCATCTAGGATGAACTACCTCAGATTCATACTTGAATTGAAAAGAACACCCTCTAGATCTACTCCTAGCGATCCTAGAAATACTATCGCCTCCACCTGTATATCGTTAGGCGATGATTGTTGTAACTTGAATACTTATAATACATTCAAGCATGCCATCGCTTCACCATGTAAATGACCCCTAGCTACGTAGCCTTTGATTCTACATGTTGTTTATCATCGTGTTTAACTTTGTCATGCCTTTGGTCAAGAAGCGAGGAGTAGGGTGACCCAAACATATCAAGAAATAAGGTGGATTTCTTGATTATAATAGGAGAAACTCCTATTATAATCAAGCTAGAAGCGAGGAGTAACACAGAAGATTTCAGATATGTCAGCCTGTCAATTAGAGGTATTTATTGGAGTAGGGTGAGTATGCATGCGTGTATATAGTGCTATATGTAGTGTTAACAGTTCCACAACTGCTGCAGCGATATCTATTGACCAAGTCACAAAGATAATTAATGTAATAAGTTCAGACAATATGTGGTCGGGCGTATAATAAAAGTAATAATAAGTTCAGACAATATGTGGTCCAACAATAAGTTCAGACAATATGTAAAATCTCAAATGATACCATGGCCGTGCATACCGATCGATGCGTCACAGCTGGCCGGCGCGGCACATGTTTGGATGTACCGTGGGTACTCATTACATTGGCCGTGTCATAACTACTCACATGAATTTATATAATCAATAGCAAGTTTGCAAATAATAAAATTAACGTAGTACTGTACTGTTTATATGTAATTGTGTAGAGATGTAGTTATCGTACCGGAAAGGTGATTTTGAAGGCTCTTGTTATTTATATACTCAAAGCAGATCAGCCTTTCTGCTACCTCACCCATGACATACTTCTTGCTCCTTATTTGGGTAGCTTCCCAGAGTTCCCACCGTGATTCAGCACAATAGCCTAATAGTTGTACTATGTTTGTGTGCTTCAACTGGAAGAGACAGGTAACTTCTTTATTGAACTGGTGATCATTAGGTAGGTGCATATTATGATGCTTCTTGACAGCAACCGATTTCCCATTCTGAAGAAAACCCTGTATCATCACCTTATTAATTATATAGTTTAATACGGAGTATATCATAACTCCGTACGGCCTGGGAAGGTGGTGAACTGCCAGTATATCATACGTAAGATTCACCAAATTAAAACAATTGCGCTCTTTAACACTGGACGTACGGCCGGCTGTTGGTTTCGGCACACTGCATATTGCAAGTCTCAGGAACGTGCCTTGATCCGATTCCAGTTGACAAAGCAGATCTGGTGCCGGCTGTTGGTTTCGGCACACTGCACACTGCATATTCGTTTCGTTTATATTTAAAAGTTCATATTTTATAATACGTTTTCACTGTCAGCTCGCTCGTTGTTTCTCAACATTATCTTTTTTGATTGACAACGAAACTGAGGAGAGTTGCCTGTTATCTATTTATATCTCTTATAAAACAAAAAACCTCACTAGCTATTTTCTCCAACATGCAAGCTCTGAAGCTTTTGATTGAATGCTGTATGGACTCCACGAAGTTTGTACCTACGTATGCCTTACAAAAGATCAAAAATAAGAAATCTTCATATGCCTTATAAAAGATTATGGAGGGAGTATATGTGGAATCGTGGTCTCGAAAAAAGTATGTAATCGCAAAAGAAAACCCGGAGAGTCCTACTTGCGTTAATAATGAGATATACTAGGTGGATTCCCCGCGCATTGTTGTGGGTACGACGAAGGAATACAAATGATTGTCTCTTCATATCACTGTTGTCTCTTCATGTCATCTATTTGCCATAAATGAATACTTCGAGCCTTGATTTTTCGGGTACCTAAGAATTATGGGTACGAAGAAGTGGCGTCACTGTAGTCCTCGTTAGAGAGAGTCATCGTAAACCTTAGTGGCTTCGAAGCATTTCACCTCAGGTCTCACTCAACTGAACCCTCTCCCTCTAATATACCCGAGGCGCATACACCCTCTCAGGAGTTCTGGCAGTTCTGTGTATGACTCCTTTAGACATTTTGGAGGACATCAGAAAATCTATGTGATATGCAATTTTACCACGTTTTTACTCAGAAACACTGGTTTTGGCCGTGGAGGTATGAAAGAGTAGCTTCACTGCAGTCCTCGTTAGAGGGTCATTGTAAACCTTAGTGGTTTCGAAGCATTTCATGCAAGGTCTCACTGAACCGAACCCTCTCACCCTAATATACCCAAGGCGCATACCCCCTCCTAGGAGTTCTGACAATTTTGTGTATGGTTCCTTCAGGCGTTTTGGAGGACCTCAAAAATCTATGTGATATGCAATTTTGCCACGTATTTTTCCAGAAATACTGGTTTGGGCCTAGGAGGCGTACGAGAGTCATCATCTCTCACGGATAGACCGAGATATATCGATGTGGGGTCTTGTTTTGAAGAGTTTATTGCGATGAACACCACGGCGCAATTGGATTTTAACTATGATACTTGGTTTAGGTGCTACGACTTTTTTTCTATTTTATGTGCACTACTAGAGAACAGACCTTTGGACGATTTGCAAAATCAGCATTAGTCACGGGAAAAATTTGCGCCCAGGACTAGAAAGGTCTTTAGCCCCGGTTGATAACACCAACTGGGGCTAACGTTCCCCTGCCCAATGGCTCAGTTGTCAGAGGGACCTTTAGTCCCGGTTGGTGTCACCAACCGGGGCTAAAGGTCAATCTTTAGCTTCGGTTGGTGTCACCAACCGGGACTAAAGGTTTTGCCCCGGTTGCTATACCCAGCCGGGGCTAAATATTGACATTTAGCCCCGGCTGGGAACAAGGGCCGGGACTAAATGTCCCTCCCTATATTTGAACTGTTCTTCCACCTTCAGCCCTGTCCGAGCTCTCTCAGAGTCTTCATTTTCTTCATTCAGTTCTTGCTTGCTGCTTGTTTGCTCTCTTCTCCGGTGATTTTTGATTGATAACGTATCTCCGACGATTGATCTATTTCATCACATCTACGTCGACATCGACTCGTTCAAAGGTTACTAGCTTCAATTTTTCATATTTTTAGCTGCCACATATATATGTTGTTTTTGAAGCTATTTTGAGTTCATTCACTTGATAGTTTAAATTAGTGCCCTAAAAACAAAATGTGACCGATTTAATTAGTTTATTTAATTTTTTTAGAGAAATAGAGATCATTTAAATCATTTGTTTACAAAAATTAGAAATATATAATACTTTAGTTTACAAAATATGACCGGTTTAATTAGTTTATTTTAATTTTTTGGAGAAATAGAGATCATTTAAATTATTTGTTTACAAAAATTAGAAATATATAATTCTTTAGTTTACAAAATGTGACCGGTTTAATTAGTTTATTTTAATTTTTTGGAGAAATAGAGATCATTTAAATCATTTGTTTACAAAAATTAGAAATATATAATACTTTAGTTACAAAATGTGACCGGTTTAATTAGTTTATTTTAATTTTTTGGAGAAATAGAGATCATTTAAATCATTTGTTTACAAAAATTAGAAATATATAATACTTTAGTTTAGAAAATGTGACTGGTTTAATTAGTTTATTTTAATTTTTTGGAGAAATAGAGATCATTTAAATCATTTGTTTACAAAAATTAGAAATATATAATACTTTAGTTTACAAAATGTGACCGGTTTAATTATTTCATTAAAGTAATTAGTATATGTACCTTCTAATGCTAGTATGCATATCACATTTTGTGAATTAGTTAGAGAAATTTAATTATGTGATATACCATATAATTACATTTGTTTATAAGAATGAGAAATTTAATTATGTGATATACCTTATAATTTTATTTGTTTATAAGAATGAGAGATATAATTATGTTATATGTAATTTTATAATTTCATTTGTTTATAAGAATGAGAGATATAATTATGTGATATGTCATATAATGCAGATGATGACACGTCACTGGATGTACAATGCCGATCGTCGCTCAAAAGAGTTCATTGATGGCGTGCGTTATTTCTTAAGAGTGGCCGAGGCAAACAAGCGAGATGGTTTTATGTGCAGCCCATGTGCCCTGTGTAATAATTCGAAGGAATATTCTAGGTCAAGTAGTCTTCACTCACACTTGTTGAAGTCGGGTTTCATGCCACGCTATATTTGTTGCACGAAGCACGGAGAAAATGGGGTTATGATGGAAGAAGGTGAAGAAGAACAATTGGACCCTCACGACGACATTATTGCTCAGTACGGTGACTTTGGTGATACTGCAATGGGGAAGGTGAAGAAGAGGCAGGTGCAGAAGACACACTCGCTGAAGAGGATGCTCTTGGTGATGTCTTTCATGATGCACAAAGAGATTGCGAAAGTGAAAATGAGAAGGCTAAGTTTGACTGTATGCTAGAGGATCACAAGAAATTACTATACCCGTCTGCTGCAGATGGACAAAACAAGTTGAGTATAACACTGGAGTTGCTACAGTGGAAGGCTCAAAATGGTGTATCTGACGAGGTATTTGGACAATTATTGAAGATTATAAAACAAAAGATGCTTCCGAAGCCTAACGAATTGCCTGCAACTACATACGAAGCAAAACAAGTCGTATGTCCTTTGGCATTAGAAATCCAGAAGATACATGCATGTCCTAATGACTGCATCCTGTACCGTGGCAAGGACTACGAGAATTTGGATGAATGCCCTGTATATAAAGCGTCACGGTATAAGATCAGGCGGGATGACCCTGGCGATGTTGAGGGTGAAGAACGTCCCCGGAAGAAAATCTCTGCCAAAGTTATGTGGTACGCTCCTATAATGCAACGTCTGAAACGTCTGTTCAGAAACAAGGACCATGCAAAGTTAGTGCGATGGCACAAAGAAGACCGTAATGTAGACAATATATTGAGACACCCTGCTGATGGGTCTCAGTGGAGAGCAATAGATAGAGAATTCCCGGAGTTTGCAAAAGACGCAAGAAACTTAAGGTTTGCTTTAAGTATGGACGGGATGAATCCTTTTGGGGAACAGAGCAGTAGTCATAGCACGTGGTCTGATACTCTATGTATCTACAACCTTCCTCCATGGTTATGCATAAAGCAGAAGTTCATTATGATGTCGGTGCTCATCCAAGGCCCGAGGCAACCTGACAACGATATCGATGTCTACCTAAGGTCATTAGTTGAGGAACTCCTACTTTTATGGAGTAAATCAGGTGTACGTATGTGGGATGATTACAAACAGGAACACTTTGACCTGCGAGCATTGTTGTTCGTAACAATCAATGATTGGCGTGCTTTAAGTAATCTTTCAGGACAGACAAACATGGGATAAAATACATGCACACATTGTTTTGATGACATGGATAGTGTATATTTGAAAAAATGTAGAAAGGTAGTGTACCTTGGGCATCGTCGATTTCTTTCTGTGAATCACCAGGTTAGAAAGAAAGACAAGCATTTTAAAGGTGAGACAGACCACCGGAGCAAGCCTCGCAACAGAACTGGGGAAGATGTACTTGAGATGATCAAGGATGTGAAAGTAGTCTTTGGAAAAGGGAGGGGCAGTGAACTTGTTCCGAAAGACACTCCGGGACAGGCACCTATGTGGAAGAAGAAGTCAATATTTTGGGAGCTACCCTATTGGCATGTACTAGAGGTCCGCCACGCGATCGACGTGATGCACCTGACAAAGAATCTTTGTGTCAACCTTCTAGGATTCATAGGTGTGTATGGGAAGCCTAAGGATACACTTGAAGCACGACAAGACTTGCAGCGCATGAAAGAACGAGACAACCTACATCCAGAGAAAACAGATGATGGACGCCATTACTTAAGACCTGCTAGCTACACTCTTAGCAATGAAGAGAAGGAAGTCATGTTTGAATGCCTAAACAGCATGAAGGTCTCATCTGGATTCTCCTACAATATAAAGGGAATAATAAATATGCAAGAGAAGAAATTCTTAAACTTAAAGTCGCATGACAACCACGTGCTTATGACACAATTGCTTCCGGTTGCTTTAAGAGGAATTCTACCTCCACATGTACGTCTGGCCACTGTGAAGCTATGTGCATTCCTCAATGCAATTTCTCAGAAGGCAATTAATCCACTAGAACTAGCTACTCTACAGAATGATGTGGTTCAATGTCTTGTGAGCTTTGAGTTGGTGTTCCCTCCATCCTTCTTTAATATCATGACACACCTCCTAGTTCACCTGGTCAAGGAGATTCATATTCTCGGTCCTGTGTTCCTACACAACATGTTCCCCTTTGAGAGGTTCATGGGAGTATTGAAAATATATGTTCACCAACGTGCTCGGCCAGAAGGAAGCATTGCCAAGGGCTACGGGACAGAGGAGGTCATTGAGTTATGTGTTGACTTTATTCCTGACCTTGACCCGATTGGTGTTCCTGAATCGCGGCACGAGGGGAGGCTGAGTGGAAAGGGGACACTAGGGAAGAAAACATATATCGGTACAGAGGACGATTATTTCAATAAAGCGCACTACGCAGTTCTTCAAAACTCCTCCGTGGTGGAGCCATATGTCGAGGTACACAAGGAATTCCTACGATCCCAATTTCCAGAGAAGAATGAAGTTTGGATTACACATGAGCACTTGGTTGCGAAAAGAATATTTGGGTGATAGCAATATTGATGAGCATCTATATTTGTTGGCTAGGTAACCATCGTGGCACATCCTCACGTACAAAGGGTATGACATAAATAGAAATACATTTTACATCATTGCCCAAGATAAAAGGAGCACGAACCAAAACAGTGGTGTTCGCGTAGATGCCACAGACCCAAATGGGAAGAGGCAAACATATTATGGCCGCATAGAGGAGATTTGGGAACTAGACTACGCACCTAATTTTAAAGTCCCTTTGTTTCGATGCCAATGGGTCAAGACGACCAGAGCCGGAGTAACAGTTGACAAGGAGTATGGAATGACAACAGTGGATCTCAACAATATTGGATACAAAGATGAACCATTCATCCTTGTTGTTGATGTGACTCAGGTGTTCTACGTGAAAGACATGTCTACAAAACCCAAGAGAGGGAAAAATGACGATAAATCAACCAAAGAGCCGAAACGCCACATAATTCTTTCAGGAAGAAGAAACATCGTGGGAATTGAGGACAAGTCAGACATGTCAGAAGATTATGAAAGGGATGATCGAATACCGCCCTTCAGTGTGACCAAAGACCCAAGCATCTTGCTAAATGCTGAGGAGACTCCATGGTTACGACATGATCATAACCAAGGGACATACGTCAAGAAAAAGATCACCAGTGTACCCGCTTGATATATAGTGATGTTTTAACTAATATTATGTATTACAGTTTGTGTGTAATTAATAATGATTATGGATAGTCATGATTATGCCCCCACACGAGGTGTTAGATTTTTCTGATCATTATTTTAATTATTACATTTTTCTCTGTGTCGAATGGGATAAAAGCCGGTGAATTACACCTCTGATCCTATGCGATTTTTCATCAACCTCCACAACATTCTTCTTCCTACGGTATACAGGACCCTGTGTAAAAGTTTGGCACCATTCTGGATTGTTTTGGTGGTAGGCCTAGTTGACCCAATAATTATTGGGTGACAGTGCGCGGCAATTCAATTAAACCGGAAAAAGCAGCAAACCATCTCCGAAAAATCATAAACTTGTTGGTTGCCTCACCCGTGCCACGTGACAGCCTAAGAAAAAGTTTACGACCAATACGACACAGAAACGTATATGAACTACACAAATTTATCTTTTAAAATTAAATTGCAATTTAACAGTGAATTTCTCTATCGTGCATTTGGACAATAAAAGATGAACAACCCAAAATTTAACATTCAGATAATACAAAAACAATTTTCCTATCGAGAACCAGTTGTTTTAGATATTTAAATTTAATATTATATTTTTCATTAACAAAATATGAATTGTTATTTACATTTATAATTGTTATTATAAGAAAAGAAAAAAATTTATGTTACAAAATTTTCTACTGTACAATAAGGCAAAAAAGAAATACAACTGTTATTTTTAAGTAATTTTATGCTTTAATTTACTATGCAATTAACAATATTACAATATATTTATATAATGAAAACTTAATACAAAACCCAAAATACTGCAAACCCAAAACAGTGGCAGGAGAAACCCCTTTAGTCCCGGGCGGTGACACCACCCGGGACTAAAGGTACCTTAGTTCCAGGTGGTGGCACCGCCCGGGACTAAAGGGTTCCCGAGTATATAGGGTACAGGGCCCTCCTACATCCCCAGATCGATGTCAGAGTTTGCGCCGCCGCCTCCGTCGTCTTCGTCGTTTTCCCTGTGTGGCTCGCCGCCGCATCGTCCCCTCTCCCTCGTCATCGTCCTTGGTTCCGTCGCCGTCGTCCTCGGTCAGGACTCCCCGCCGGCGGCGCCGCCGTTCGCCACGGCGCCCTCGGCCTCCCTCGCCGCCGCACTCGCGGCCAAGACTCCCCATCGCGCACTCGGCCGGGACTCCCCACCGCGCCGTTCGCCGTTCGCCGCGGCGCCCTCGGCCTCTCTCGCCGCGCGGAGCCGTTTGCCACCGCCGTTGCCGCCTCGTCCTCGCCGTCGTCTCGCGGTCGCCGCGGGTGAGGCCGGAGTGTCGCGCGCCGTGTGTGTGTGCGCGTGTGTGCGTGTGTGAGGTTTGCACTGTGTGCAGTGTGTGCGTGTGTGTGCACTGTGTGTGCAGGAAAGAATGAAAAATGAATATAAATACATATATAGAAAATAAATGATTATAGAAAATGATTATAAATACATATATATTTATAGAAAAAGAAAAAATGATATATATATAAAATGAATTATTATAGAAAAATGATTATAAATACATATATATTTATAGAAAAAGAAAATGATTTATATATAAAATGAATGATTATAGAAAAATGATTATAAATACATATATATTTATAGAAAAAGAAAAAATGATATATATAGAAAACAAATGATTATAGAAAATGATTATAAATACATATATATTTATAGAAAAAGAAAAATGATATACATAGAAAATGAATGATTATAGAAAATGAATGATTATGTGATATATATGTTTTTTACTCTAACAAAATATATGTTTGCACATGTAGATAAAAAGAGATTGGTCGCGTTGACCTCGCCGTCGTCCGCCGTCATCCTCACCGCGACGTCATCCTCGCCGTCGTCCGTCGTCGTCCTCACCGCGACGTCATCCTCGCCGCCGTCCGTCGTCGTCCTCTCGTCAATGGTGTGTCCTTTGTGATAGATGGAGGAGGAATATTCACTTAGATATATTTTGGTTCACATAGATATATTTATAAATATATGTTTATGGAAAAATCACTTAGATATATATTTTTTGGTTCGCTTAGATATGATATGTAAACATTTATTTATATCGGTCGTGTATATGTTTATGGAATAATCACTTAGATATATATTTTTTGGTTCACTTAGATATGATATGTAAACATTTATTTATATCGGTCGTGTATATGTTTATGGAATAATCACTTAGATATGTTTATGGAATAATCACATAGATATGACTTTTCGTGTATGTCGGTAGTGTTATTTTTACGAATATGGTCTTTATGAATATACATTATTTTTAATGTTGTCAAAACCTATACCCTAAACCCTAAACCTAAACCCTAAACCCCAAACCCTAAACCCTAAACCCCAAACCCTAAACCCTAAACCCTAAATCGTAAAGCCTAAACCCCAAACCCTAAACCCTAAACCCTAAACGCCAAACCCGAAACCGTAAACCCTAAACCCTAAACCTAAACACTAAACCGTAAATCCTAAACCTCAAACCCAAAACCCTAAACCCTAAACCCTAAACCCCAAACCCAAAACCCTAAACCCTAAACCCCAAACCCTAAACCCTAAACCCTAAACCTAAACCCTAAACCCTAAACCCTAAACCCCAAACCCGAAAACACTAAACCCTAAACCCAATAACCCAAAACCCGAATCACTCATGTATTAAATCCTCGTGTTTATTATCGAATATGGTCTTTATGAATATACGTTATTCGCAGAAATATGGTGTTTATTATCCTCCATGTTATTCGCAGAAATGGCTGACCGAGTTGACAACATGGAGGAGGAAATGTACAACTTAATCAACAGCGGCGCTAATCAAGAATTAGAAGGTAATTGTTGGTAACACACTTGCTCTACCTCCGCACACATGCAGGGGGGTGGCGAAGGTGGCCAATCGTCAGAACCAAGCGAAGGAGCAAAGGAAACAAGAACAGTGATGCTGTGGCTCAATTCCCAAAAAAACGTCCCCTCATTACACTGTTCACCCCTTGGTATTTATAGGCGAAACCAAAGGGCATTGACCAAATTACGAAAGGGTACAAGAAAGATTCCTCAGCGCTATACAATGGAAGGGCAAAATCGTACAAGCACACGACCGGAAGGGCAAAGTCGTACAAGCACACAATGTACTGAAACCCTAGCTTCCGAGGGTCCCTTCCCCCAACAGTAGCCCCTCGTTGCCTGGGATCTAAGGAACAGTATTTAGGCCCAAGCAGGGGTCTTTGACGAGAATTGTAACGGGACCCTTGGCAGCGACGCCCGCGGCTGCTTTTGGGTCGGGCCGTTATATTGTATTTGTATTGTAGAAGTCCGTTTCGTTTTTTGCGCCGTGGATTTCGGTTGTCGCGCCGGTTTTGTCAGGTGGGGTGACTTGCCTCACGGCCTATAAATAGTTGGGGTTGGTGGGGGTTTGAGTTCGTGCCCTCCTTTGCCCTAGCCATCCTGCTGCTGTGCATTTCTTGTTGCGAAGGTTGTTTTTGCCTGTTTTCGAAGGTTGTGAGTTTTTCGTCCTTCGAAGGTGGTAGTCTGAGAGATGGCTAGGTCTAAGCAGACGGCTCGAGTTGTTTCTCCCTCCACAGCAGATGAGGGTGTGACCTTTGAGTTCGGACTCAGCCGGGTTTGCAGTTCGGAGTTGTCTGCTTACGTCAAGCGAGGTTGGATAAAGGATAGGAAAGCTAGGACCAGTGCTGGGGAGATAGTGCCGAAGCCGGAAGCAAACGAGGTTGTTTTATTTGAGGAGTTCTTTTTAGCTGGTCTGCGCTTCCCTGCTGATTCCTTCGTGACCTCGGTACTGCGATGGATCAATTTGCGTTTCCATCAGCTGACGCCTTTGTGCTTCACGAAGATGTCTATTTATGTCTGGGCGTGCCGTTCTCAAGGTATTGTTCCTCATGTCGAGGGATTTGTTCGAACCCATCGTGTGCACATGCAGCCTCGGAAGGTTGTTGACAGCTTAGGTAACGCCAGCCTTGGTCAGTTCGCGGTGTACACTTTCTGTCATCGCGCCGGATCGGAGTTGCCGGTGCAGGCCCAGAAGAACAAGTGGACCAGCGGATGGCAGGAGTTTTGGTTTTACTATAAGCTCAGTGATAATGCCGAGCTTTGCGGCGAGCTTCCGTTGCTTGGTGACGTGAGCGCCGAAGCTAAGATGAGCACCGAGGCTCACACTGCCGTTGACTGTTTGAGGGTCGTTGCACGCTCTCAATGTGCTCGTGATTTGGTAGAGGAATACTGTTGTGCCAAGATTTGGCCTCTCGGCGGGAGGCAGGCATGGTTCAAGGTAGAGGATGACCCCAAGTACGAGGGTAGGGGTTTGAAGAAGCAGAAGGTGGGCCTGAACAAGGTCTGGGAAAATATCCTCAAGAAGTTTCCCAGGCGAGAGGATGGAGTCGAGGCTGTCTACAAGCGTGTTCAGCAGTGGGCGGAGGATCTTATTGGGAAGCTGTCCACGCTGGAGGTTAAAGCCATCCATAGCTCGGTGGGCAGCGGAGGTCGGGTCAATAGGCTATTTGACATCCTTGGGATCCAGTATGCTGACTGGCCCGCTCCTTCGAGCGAAGATGCGCCGAAGAAACGGAAACGTGCAACTCCTGAAGGTAAGGAGATTGTTTCGCGACCGAAGAGGAGTCGTGGTCGTGGCCGCGGCGGCGTCGGCGGCCGGGTGAAATCGCTTGCGACGAAGGTCGCGGTAGGTTCAGGTGTCGTTGGTGCTTCCTCTTCCTCGGCCATTGTTTCGAGCGACCGAGGCATTGGTAAGGTTGGAGGACGGGTGCCCCACGTAGGCGGGATTAGTGCTTTAATCCAGATCTCGGATGATGAAGGTGTCTCCGATGATGAGAAGGAGGAGGAGAAAGAAGACGAAAAGGAGGGGGGTAATGAAGAGGACTCATCCGATGAGGTTAGTGATACCTCTAGTAGCGAAGGTAGCTCTGATGAAGATGTGTCCATTGAGGATGATCGAGGAAAAGGGATAGCCTCGTCTAGTGCTGGTGCTGTGGCTACCCGAAGTATTGATGACATCATACGGGACTTTGAGCCAGAGAGTCCTCCACGAGGGTCGTTCCCCGAGTTTGCTGGCTCGCACATTTGGGTCGATGGTTTTGAGTTTACTGGTGATCTTGAATCTGACCGGACCCCCGGGAAGAGGCCGTATGGCGAGGCTAGACGATCAAGCCTTCCTTATTTGACAAGAAAATTGGAGTCTCCGATCCGGCAACAGAGCTTTTCACGAGTCCGGATCTTCGAGAGTGTCAGTTACAGTGTGCTCCGGAGGAAAGGCGTCTTCTTGGCCGGGTGTTTAACCGTATCTGTTTGCCGGAAGCGGAGCTTCGACTGGCCAACGAGCCTTTGGACAACCTTCATGACGACATCGATGTCAAAGTGGCTGAGTTGATGCTCCTTAACCGGTCGGCGCGCCGGAGGGCGAGTTATTGTCACACCCCAATTTTAAGGATAAAATTGTGGCGGAGTACTCATGTGTGCCCAGGAAACAATCACACACATAAGTTAGACAAATTACAAGAAGGTGGCATCATCACATTGTTTAATACATAACGATAGTATCAACACAAGTCTTACATCAAGCGAAACAAAAGATAACTGAACTGCTAACAAGATCTACTCCACAGGGAACGCTGACTGGGGGAAACAGCTAGCCTAGAAGTCCTCTGGGAAGTCGCCAACTGCACCTTCATCTGTTACCCATCCGGGATTTTGCCCAAAAAGAAGATAAACAACAAGCGTAAGTACTTCTCGTACTTAGCAAGCTAACACAGGGTTCATGAGGCTCAAAAGGCTGACACTGTCTGACTGCAGTTAGCTTTTAAGTTGGCAGGTTTTAGCATTAAGGTAAACTAATATTGTGCTTAACCCTTAACCCATGATCCATTTGTCCATCAAAGATAAATATAACATCATAAGGTACCAACAATATAAAGTAAACAGTTATTCAAGTATCAAAGTTCTGCTAGTTTCCCGGGCCGCTCGTGACCGTGAGCACGGCTGTTATAACAGTTTTACACTCTGCAGAGGTTGTGCATCTTTACCCACAAGCCGTGTTACCCTTGTGCCCGAGGCGGCCAACCTCTTGATCCACTTCCGAGGTAGATCGGCGGGGCACACTATGAAGCTTTTCGTTTGTTCGTCTAACATGTTAGGGCCGCTAGGTTTCCTTGGCAGGCAGATGTAGTAACCCCCCTTTCCTATGACACAAGGCCATCGCAGCTATACACATAGGAACAGGAGCAACCCTACACCTAAAGTGGCAAGCCCCTCTTGCGCCCTTTCGGGTCACCGCTAACAAGTTAGAAAAGGTCCAGTGTACTGAGCTAAAACCAGAGCCATATAGCACTCATGGTAGCACTGTCAATCCCAGCTTTTGCTAACAGCAAGTTTTATTAACCGTTTATCATCATATCAACATGAGAACATTCATCATTGGACTGGATCAGTTATAAGTTGGTTAGCACTAGCATTCTACCCATATGCATATATCCCACGGAGTCAAGAATATCACAGATAACAAAGCTAAGTGGGTCTCTAAGGTTGCTCAATTGGACACATGCATAAATGAGTAATTTAATGGTAAAGTGAAATAGGTAACAAGGAGATCCCATGCTAACTTGCCTTGGTAGTCGAAAGGCTGGTCTTCCTGCTGGTCGTTGAAAGAAGGGTCCTGATCGTACCACACCGACTCACCGTCTACTCGATCATAGAACATCACCACGCATTCCAGATGCATACATATACAAAGCAAACAAGGCTATCATTAGAACAGTACACCAAACAATAATAAATAGAAATAAAACTTTGATAAAACTGAAGTACGCGTTTCTACGATCACAACAAGTTTTGGTTCATCGAAAACGGAGTTACTATGCGAAAGATACGGCCGAAACGGTGTTTCTAGAGACCTAAACAAGATTAACATAAACTCTGAAACTAAACTGATCTACGCTGTCTAACAGAGGCATAAACAGGTAGATAACTAAATTACGAACCTAACGCAACTTGAACGGGTCAAAACGGAGCTAAAACGTGGATTTTATAAGCATTTTAGTGTAATGGCATTTCTGTAAATAGAGTGAAATCAATTTGAAATTAAAACGGAATTTAAACTGAGTTTTAAATCAAAATTCTCCACCGGCTGGACTGCGCCTCAAATCCGAAGAAACGCAGGGGCCCGGTTGGAAGTTTGCAACGACACAGGGAACAGTGCCAAAGGAGCGCGGGTTGATTTAGGTTTTCTTCGGGGTTTCTTTAGCAAAGTGGCACGGCGAAGGGGTATCAGCCGATCTGAGCCGCCGGATCAGAGCTGGACGGCACAGATCAGATGCGGGGGAGGTGTGCGCGTGGAGCGGGCCGACGGCGCGCCGCGGCAGGCACGGGCCGCGACGTCGTGGCCGCATCGCGACGCCGGGCACGCACACGCCATGGCAGGGACATGGGAGCTCGCGGGCAAGGGCACTGGGGGCACCGCAAGATGAACCAAGCGGTCGGAGGAGTAGCGGAGCGCAAGGGGGTTCTCACCGCGTCGGAAGAAGGGACGGAGAGGCTCGGACGGTGACGAACGGCGAACGGCGGCGAGTGTCCGAGCGACGGCGGCGAAACTGTGAGTAGACAGCGGCGGTTAGGGCCAAATCAGGCGAAAGAGAGAGAGAGAGACGGTTTGGCAGATTCACCGTGGCGCGGCGAAGCTTGGGGGAGACTGCAATCGGCCGGGACGACGCCGGATCGACGGCGGCGGGCGGCGGCAATGCCGGCGGGGAAACTCTGGTGGCGTTCGGGTGCTCAGCAGTGTGCGCGAAGAGAGCAAATGAGGGAAAGGGGGAGCGGGGATGCGGGTGCGTCCGCTATATGCACGGGAAGAGAGCGAGGTCGTGGGAGCGGCTCGCGGGCGAAGTGGACGCGGGTGGTTGCGCGCACGAGCTCGGGCGGCGCGTGCGAAGGGGAAGGAGAAAGCGCCGACAGGCGGGCCCGGGCTGCCAGTGAGAGAGAGGGAGAGGAGGCGCGGCGGTTGCAAGCGGCGCCGAGCTGGGCCGGCCAGCGGGCCGTGCAGGCGAAGGGAAAGGGAGGAGGGAGGCCCAGCGCGGGAGAAAAGGGGAAGGGAGGGAGCGCCGGCGGGTTGGGCCGCCAAGCCGCTTGGGCCAGAAGAGAGGAAAGGAGAAAGAGAGAAAAGAAAAAGCTTTTCATTTTATTTCAAGGCATTTCAAATCCATTTCAAAGTGAATTTGAATTCAAACCAAATTTTGGCAAAAACCAGTCACTCAAATAAATGTGATGCATCAACATGAATGCATAAACATGTTGCCACTATTATTTTATTTCAACAAAAATTATTTAACCCCTAGGTTAAATGCTTCACAAAAATCATAATTAAATCATTTTCACCTATTTTGTTTTGGAGAAATTTTTAGGGTGTTACAACTCTACCCCCCTTAAGATGAATCTCGTCCTCGAGATTCGACTGGAGCTTACTCAAACAACTGCGGATAAGATTTCCGAAGATCTTCTTCTCTTTCCCAGGTAGCCTCTTCTTCTGTATATCTGTTCCACTGAACCTTGCACATCTTGATAACTCGGCTCCTGGTAACTCTTTCTGTTATCTCTAAGACCTTGATAGGGTGCTCTTCATAAGTGAGATCTTCTCCTATCTTGATCTCTTCCAGGGGAACTTGCTCTTCTGGCACCCTCAGACATTTCTTTAGCTGAGAGACATGGAACACATCATGAACGCCTGATAAACTCTCAGGTAGCTCAAGCTGATAGGCCACTTCTCCACGTTTGGCCAAGATCCGGAAAGGACCTATGTATCTGGGTGCCAACTTTCCTTTCATGTTGAACCTCTTTACGCTTCTCATGGGTGACACTTTCAGGTACACGTAATCTCCCACTTTGAAAGTTAAGTCCCTCCTGCGAGTATCTGCATAACTCTTTTGTCGAGACTGAGCTATCCTCAAATTATCCCGGATTACTCTCACTTGTTCTTCAGCATAGCGCAGAACATCTGGTCCAAACACTTGAGTTTCTCCCGTCTGATTCCAGAACAAGGGAGTTCTACACTTTCGCCCATACAAAGCTTCAAAAGGAGCCATTTTTAGACTCTTCTGATGACTGTTGTTGTAAGAGAATTCAGCATATGGCAGACTTTTATCCCAACTAGCCCCGTGCTGAAGGGCACATGCTCTCAACATGTCCTCCAAAATCTGATTTATCCTTTCAGTCTGCCCAGAAGCGTAGAGCACTTTCTCATAATCTGTGCACTGGGCAATGTTCAGCTGCTTCTCTACTGCACGAAGCCTGTCATCCGCCTCCAAAGGTTCAGAGGCATGAGTGAACACAGGTGGGTGACCTTTCAGGAATTCTCCTCGACGGTCCCTGACTTGGAGAGGTTGGGGTGCTGCAGCTGGCGCCTGATCAAGGCGGTTCATTATGGCTTGCATTAGTTGATTTTGCATTCCCATCAGCTGCTCGATGGTCACTGGCGGCGGTGGCGGTGGCGGGTCCACAGGAGCACCACGCCCACGGCCACGACCCCTTCCACGTCCATCCCTTGCTGCCATCTGCTCACCAACAAATGCGCAAGAGTTAGACCTTTATATCCAACATAGAAAATATATTTAAAACATAAATGAGCATTGCTGAAAATTTCTGTGCACGTCCTTGTTAACAGCAGCGCACTAAAACTGACATAACTCAAGCTACAGAAATCCAACAAGGGTGAACCAGACATCGTTGGAAAGCTTAAGAAACCAGCTACAACTTTCATATAGAACACTTTTTCAGATTCGGCAAGATTCCGGGTCAAAAATAGCGTGGAACAGAACCTGTTCTGGGTGACAGACTGCGCAGAAACATCAACTTTAAACAGGCATATCTCCCAGATCCGAATAGATAAAGACTTGGTTCCAAATTTGTTCGAAAGATACATCAGTTTAGATACTTCCACAAAAATTTCATAATTTTTGGGATTACGGATTAAGAGATATACTGATATAACCACAGGCTGCTCCAGAAAACAGCAACACAGATATGGGATAAACAACTTTATTCACACAGAGATACGTTTTAAACTTGGAGAAGCACAGACAAAACCCATACTTCACCACACACAAGCAAAGATCCATCAAACATAGTTCACTAACATAAGCAACACATCCACTAAAAGTTCACCAGACACAAACTGAAATTTAAACAACGTGTCTACACGAGATAACTAAACAAGGTAGGCAAACTACTGGGCTCCACCGGGGGCATTGTTGGCCCTGAACTTCTTCTTGTAAACAGCTGGAAGACCCAGCTCACCGCGAAGATGGTCCACTTCACGCTCCAGACGCCTCATCACCTTCTGTGAAGCGCGCAGGTCATCCTGCACCTTGTCAGCCTTCCTCTGCACTTCATAGGCATGTTGGGCGGTAGAGACCAGAACCTGGTACTCCACAGGTGGAAGCAGGGCTTGCCACGAGCCCACCAGGTCACTGTGGGGCAGGTAGCGGTAGCGGTCTGTCCTCATAGACTGGAAACGCAGGCCACGGTAATGTAGGAAGGCATCCTGCGCTGCATCCTCCATGCTAGCGAGAGCTTCACCACGCTTGGTGGTAGTCCTGTGAACCGACTCTATGACGTGAGCTTGATCCACATCATTCCAACCTGTAACCATCAGGTCGGATTGCCAGTAAGTGGCCTCCAAAGGATGAGTGTACTCGCCACAGTGATACTGGAGCTGGGCCTCCAACTCTGGGTAGTATTCATTCAGCAGACGAACCAGCATACTATGGTAATATGCCGTCTCGTCAGGCTTCTTGAACATGAAGCGACGAGTCCATCCAAGGTCTCCATCCACAACCTGCACTACTGGAGAGGCAGGGGGTGTTGGTGCTGAAGCAGACGAAACAGCGGGAGAGTGCACCACCGGGTACACTGGCACGAAGGCCGGTGCTGCCGGAGCTGCTGGAGCGGCGGGGGCTGCAGGGGCTGCTGGAGCGGCGGGGCCTCCACGACTGGTGGAGCGACAGGCGCCACAGGTGCGGGTGCCTCTGGAGCAGGGACCTCAGGCGCTGGTGCCTCAGGCACAGGCTCCACAAGAGCTGGCACCTCCGGAGCTGGAGACTCAGGAACTGGTGCAGGGGGCAGTGGTGGCGCTGCTAGCTCCTCAGAGACAGTCGGGGTAGAGGTCAACTCTTCATCCTCCACGATGAACGCGGTGTTGGAAGAGCTAGAGGAACCGTCACTGTCGGGGATGTGGACCACAGGGGGAGCAGGCTGGCTGGCGCTGGCGGTGAAAAGGGCACGATACGCGCGGGTGTTCATGCGAGGCATCCTGACGTTATAAATTAAGATAAGATAAGCGGAAACAATTAGTTTTACTCAATAGAATAAGAATAAGAAGCATGCAAATTTTAATAAAGTAACAAGATAATAAAATAAGCATGAACATGTAACAAAAAGGTGTTAGAACGGCCATTTCCTAGCTAGGCTCGCGTCCTACAGTCAACAAAGCTCTGATACCAATTTGTCACACCCCAATTTTAAGGATAAAATTGTGGCAGAGTACTCATGTGTGCCCAGGAAACAATCACACACATAAGTTAGACAAATTACAAGAAGGTGGCATCATCACATTGTTTAATACATAACGATAGTATCAACACAAGTCTTACATCAAGCGAAACAAAAGATAACTGAACTACTAACAAGATCTACTCCACAGGGAACGCTGACTGGGGGAAACAGCTAGCCTAGAAGTCCTCTGGGAAGTCGCCAACTGCACCTTCATCTGTTACCCATCCGGGATTTTGCCCAAAAAGAAGATAAACAACAAGCGTAAGTACTTCTCGTACTTAGCAAGCTAACACAGGGTTCATGAGGCTCAAAAGGCTGACACTGTCTGACTGCAGTTAGCTTTTAAGTTGGCAGGTTTTAGCATTAAGGTAAACGAATATTGTGCTTAACCCTTAACCCATGATCCATTTGTCCATCAAAGATAAATATAACATCATAAGGTACCAACAATATAAAGTAAACAGTTATTCAAGTATCAAAGTTCTGCTAGTTTCCCGGGCCGCTCGTGACCGTGAGCACGGCTGTTATAACAGTTTTACACTCTGCAGAGGTTGTGCATCTTTACCCACAAGCCGTGTTACCCTTGTGCCCGAGGCGGCCAACCTCTTGATCCACTTCCGAGGTAGATCGGCGGGGCACACTATGAAGCCTTTCGTTGGTTCGTCTAACATGTTAGGGCCACTAGGTTTCCTTGGCAGGCAGATGTAGTAACCCCCCTTTCCTATGGCACAAGGCCATCGCAGCTATACACATAGGAACAGGAGCAGCCCTACACCTAAAGTGGCAAGCCCCTCTTGCGCCCTTTCGGGTCACCGCTAACAAGTTAGAAAAGGTCCAGTGTACTGAGCTAAAACCAGAGCCATATAGCACTCATGGTAGCACTGTCAATCCCAGCTTTTGCTAACAGCAAGTTTTATTAACCGTTTATCATCATATCAACATGAGAACATTCATCATTGGACTGGATCAGTTATAAGTTGGTTAGCACTAGCATTCTACCCATATGCATATATCCCACGGAGTCAAGAATATCACAGATAACAAAGCTAAGTGGGTCTCTAAGGTTGCTCAATTGGACACATGCATAAATGAGTAATTTAATGGTAAAGTGAAATAGGTAACAAGGAGATCCCATGCTAACTTGCCTTGGTAGTCGAAAGGCTGGTCTTCCTGCTGGTCGTTGAAAGAAGGGTCCTGATCGTACCACACCGACTCACCGTCTACTCGATCACAGAACATCACCACGCATTCCAGATGCATACATATACAAAGCAAACAAGGCTATCATTAGAACAGTACACCAAACAATAATAAACAGAAATAAAACTTTGATAAAACTGAAGTACGCGTTTCTACGATCACAACAAGTTTTGGTTCACCGAAAACGGAGTTACTATGCGAAAGATACGGCCGAAACGGTGTTTCTAGAGACCTAAACAAGATTAACATAAACTCTGAAACTAAACTGATCTACGCTGTCTAACAGAGGCATAAACAGGTAGATAACTAAATTACGAACCTAACGCAACTTGAACGGGTCAAAATGGAGCTAAAACGTGGATTTTATAAGCATTTTAGTGTAATGGCATTTCTGTAAATAGAGTGAAATCAATTTGAAATTAAAACGGAATTTAAACTGAGTTTTAAATCAAAATTCTCCACCGGCTGGACTGCGCCTCAAATCCGAAGAAACGCAGGGGCCCGGTTGGAAGTTTGCAACAACACAGGGAACAATGCCAAAGGAGCGCGGGTTGATTTAGGTTTTCTTCGGGGTTTCTTTAGCAAAGTGGCACGGCGAAGGGGTATCAGCCGATCTGAGTCGCCGGATCAGAGCTGGACGGCACAGATCAGACGCGGGGGAGGTGTGCGCGCGGAGCGGGCCGATGGCGCGCCGCGGCAGGCACGGGCCGCGACGTCGTGGTCGCGTCGCGACGCCGGGCACGCACACGCCATGGCAGGGACATGGGAGCTCGCGGGCAAGGGCACTGGGGGCACCGCAAGATGAACCAAGCGGTCGGAGGAGTAGCGGAGCGCAAGGGGGTTCTCACCACGTCGGAAGAAGGGACGAAGAGGCTCGGACGGCAACGAACGGCGAACGGCGGCGAGTGTCCGAGCGACGGCGGCGAAACTGTGAGTAGACAGCGGCGGTTAGGGCCAAATCAGGCGAAAGAGAGAGAGAGAGAGAGACGGTTTGGCAGATTCACCGTGGCGCGGCGAAGCTTGGGGGAGACTGCAATCGGCCGGGACGGCGCCGAATCGACGGATCGACGGCGGCGGGCGGCGGCAATGTCGGCGGGGAAACTCTGGTGGCGTTCGGGTGCTCAGCAGTGTGCGCGAAGAGAGCAAATGAGGGAAAGGGGGAGCGGGGATGCGGGCGCGTCCGCTATATGCACGGGAAGAGAGCGAGGTCGTGGGAGCGGCTCGCGGGCGAAGTGGACGCGGGTGGTTGCGCGCACGAGCTCGGGCGGCGCGTGCGAAGGGGAAGGAGAAAGCGCCGACAGGCGGGCCCGGGCTACCAGTGAGAGAGAGGGAGAGGAGGCGCGGCGGTTGCAAGCGGCGCCGAGCTGGGCCGGCCAGCGGGCCGTGCAGGCGAAGGGAAAGGGAGGAGGGAGGCCCAGCGCGGGAGAAAAGGGGAAGGGAGGGAGCGCCGGCGGGTTGGGCCGCCAGGCCGCTTGGGCCAGAAGAGAGGAAAGGAGAAAGAGAGAAAAGAAAAAGCTTTTCATTTTATTTCAAGGCATTTCAAATCCATTTCAAAGTGAATTTGAATTCAAACCAAATTTTCGCAAAAACCAGTCACTCAAATAAATGTGATGCATCAGCATGAATGCATAAACATGTTGCCACTATTATTTTAATTCAACAAAAATTATTTAACCCCTAGGTTAAATGCTTCACAAAAATCGTAATTAAATCATTTTCACCTATTTTGTTTTGGAGAAATTTTTAGGGTGTTACAGTTATAACCTTCACCGTCTGAATGATCGGTTGATTGAAGTGGAAAAAGCTAATAAGGACCTTCGCCAGAGCTTGGAGAATAAAGAGATTGAGCTCAAAGCTACTCTAGAGAAAATTAATAAATCCCGAGAGGAGACACAAGAGGTTGCAAATAGCAATGTTGAATAGCTGGTTGCTTGTCGGCAGAAAGACAAGGATTTATTAGCTGCGAACAATCGCATAGAAGAGCTGTCCACTGAGCTCGCTTCTCGTTCCGAGGCTTGGCGGAAGAGCATGGGGGAGGTTAAAAATAAAATTGACACCTGCTTGACCGAAGCCGGCGGTTCTGCTGGGGAGCCGCTACCTGCCGTTGACGCTGTGGCCTTCAAAGCTTGGCTAAAAAATGAGCTGGATGTTTTCAGCTCTTTGGTTGATAACGCAGCCGACTTCGGATGTTATGCCGGGGCTTTGGCCATGGCAGGTTCCCTTCGCCAAGCTGACTATGAGCACCTTCGGAAAATCAGGAAGCCGAACCACGTCTTCCCAACTGTTGACGAGGTTCGCCATATGAAGGTTGATGATGCGGAGGTTCGGAACTGCGCGATGCGCTTGCTCCGGAAGTTTTAGATCAGCGGGGGTGGACGCGCCCTCGCCTTCGAGGAGGCAGCGGAAGCTACCCGACAGGTATCAGCTTGCGAGAGATGTTCGTTCGATGTCACTTTTTAATGGACGATCATGTTGGTATTTTAATTTGGTGGTTTGTTTTTGCAGGCTCAGAAAGATGCACTGCCTTCGCCGGGCGCGACTGAGGACGTTGCCGGAAGTACCAAGTCTGCTCCTGCGCCCAGTTCTGCGGAGGTTCCACCAGCAGAGGAGGTACCCTCGACAGAGGATGCTCCGATGATTGGAGAAACTAATGTAGAAGAGGAGGCGACTAAAGATGAGGCACCTGCTGAGAGCTTGGATGCTGCCACTGGTGAAGGTTTGGTTGCTGCGACTGGCGAAGCTGGGGCGGATGAGCAGGGAGGAGCCGAGCAGGTGTGAAAACTTAGGATCGCTCCATCGAGGGGGCTATTTTGTAATATATTGGGTAGTTGGCATGACTTGATGATGCTGAGATACTTTTTAATTCTGGGAAAATGCAGGTTCCTGATGGAACCGTGCTAGAAGTATTTGATGTGACGCCACTGACGCTTAATTATCAAGATACTTTTATTACTGGTGACTCGTGGGCTCAGGCTAGGCTTAAACACCCTTCGCTGTCTTTTGAACGCTTTTGGTGGTCGAAGGTGCGAAGGTACAATTTGAAGAATAGCAGATTGAGTCATTTTTGGCGCGAGGCAGATTATACTGATCGACAGGCCACTCGTTATTTGTTTGGTTCTTCATCATCCTCGCAAGCTGTCATTAATGATGATATTGATGAGGATACAGCTCTGGATTACTTGTTTGGGCGGAGCAAACTGGATCTCAGTTCGGATGGATCACTAGTGGTTCCGAAAGAGGAACCTTCAGAAGTTAGTGATGTAGATCGTAGATATATGTATAGGGCGAGGGTTTTGCCCGGGGAGCTGTCTATTGTTCCTGCAGCTCCTTTGTTGTGGGGACCCATAGTTTTGGCGGAAACAGTATTTGAGGATGATAGTGAGGGTTTCAGTGATTTGATGCTAATTGAGGGAGGTGATGGTTCATTGTAATTTTGCAAACTTTATTTATTGTGTAACGTTGTGAAGTTGTTTTGTATATGAACGAGGAAAGTTGTATATTTGTTTTTGGTAAATACGGTTCAGTTTCCCCCTTTGGTGTTTGTCTAGGCTCGCTTTACGTTGAGGAGAAACGTTTTGAGAAAAAAACAGCGACGCCCCCCTTTCTTTTTAGCGAGGCTCGCTTTTTGTTTAAGAGGGATGTTTTGACAAAAAACAGCGACACCCCTCTTTCTTTTTAGCGAGGCTCACTTTACGTTGAGGAGAAACGTTTTGAGAAAAAACAACGACGCCCCCCTTTCTTTTTAGCAAGGCTCGCTTTTCGTTGATGAGGGATGTTTTGAGAAAAAAACAGCGACGCCCCCCTTTCTTTTTAGCGAGGCTCGCTTTACGTTGAGGAGAAACATTTTGAGAAAAAACAGCGACGCCCCCCTTTCTTTTTAGCGAGGCTCGCTTTTCGTTGAAGAGGGATGTTTTGAGAAAAAACAACGACGCCCCCCTTTCTTTTTAGCGAGGCTCGCTTTACGTTGAGGAGAAACGTTTTGAGAAAAACAGCGACGCCCCCCTTTCTTTTCAGCGAGGCTCGCTTTTCGTTGAAGAGGGATGTTTTGAGATAAAAACAGCAACGCCCCCCTTTCTTTTTAGCGAGGCTCGCTTTATGTTGAGGAGAAATGTTTTGAGAAAAAACAGCGATGCCCCCCTTTCTTTTTAGCGAGGCTCGCTTTTCGTTGAAGACGGATGTTTTGAGAAAAAACAGCGACGTCCCCCTTTCTTTTTAGCGAGGCTCGCTTTACGTTGAGGAGAAACGTTTTGAGAAAAAACAGCGACGCCCCCCTTTCTTTTTAGCGAGGCTCGCTTTACGTTGAGGAGAAACATTTTGAGAAAAAACAGCGACGCCCCCCTTTCTTTTTAGCGAGGCTCGCTTTACGTTGTGGAGAAACGTTTTGAGAAAAAACAACGACGCCCCCCTTTCTTTTTAGCAAGGCTCGCGTGACTCCTTTGTAAGCTGATTAGAAAAACAGCGACGCCCCCGAGGCTTGCCTAACGCTTTTGGTTTTGCGGGGGTACTCGTCTTTTGGACTTTGCGCCTCCCCTTGCCTTAGGTGGAGGTGAAGTTTGCTTTGCGAGCCCCTAGCGTTTTTTGCAAGGATGCTCGACTTTTGGACTTCGCGCCTCCCCTTGTCTTAGGTGGAGGTGAAGTTTGCTTTGCGAGCCCCTGGCGTTTTTTGCGAGGGTGCTCGACTTTTGGACTTTGCGCCTCCCCTTGCCTTAGGTGGAGGTGAAGTTTGCTTTGCGAGCCCCTGGCATTTTTTGCAAGGGTGCTCGACTTTTGGACTTCGCGCCTCCACTTGTCTTAGGTGGAGGTGAAGTTTGCTTTGCGAGCCCCTGGCGTTTTTTGCAAGGGTGCTCGACTTTTGGACTTCGCGCCTCCCCTTGTCTTAGGTGGAGGTGAAGTTTGCTTTGCAAGCCCCTGGCGTTTTTTGCGAGGGTGCTTGACTTTTGGACTTTGCGCCTCCCCTTGCCTTAGGTGGAGGTGAAGTTTGCTTTGCGAGCCCCTGGCGTTTTTTGCGAGGGTGCTCGACTTTTGGACTTTGCGCCTCCCCTTGCCTTAGGTGGAGGTGAAGTTTGCTTTGCAAGCCCCTGGCGTTTTTTGCAAGGGTGCTCGACTTTTGGACTGCGCGCCTGCACTTGTCTTAGGTGGAGGTGAAGTTTGCTTTGCGAGCCCCTAGTGTTTTTTGCAAGGGTGCTCGACTTTTGGAAAAAGAGTGCAGCGCCTTTGTTTTGGTTACAAGTATGATGCTGAGAAGAAGAGTTGACTGAAGGCATATTACAAGTTGCGAGAGCTCGCTAAGGCTCCGCTATGGGTAGTATTTGCGAAGGTCGTCGACATTCCAGGTGTGAGGCAGGATGTTTCCCTCGCTGTCAGAGAGGTGAAAAGAGCCGGGACGATTGCATTCTGCTATTAGGTACGGACCCGTCCACTTTGGCTGAAACTTTCCCGCCATGTTGGCATTTTGCTTCCGAATGAGAACGAGGTCACCCTTCTTTAGTTCTTTGATTCTCACCTTTTTGTCTCACCATTTTTTTGTTTCTTCCTGATACTTGCAAAGGTTGTGAACTGTGTTGCATCTTGTTTCTTCAAGTAGATCTTTGTCTAGCAGTTGGTTTTGTTCATCTGTTTCGAGGGTTGTTCTGATTGATCCGTGCTTCAACTCTTTTGGTAGCACAGCTTCTTCCCCAAACAGGAGCCTGAAAGGAGTGAATTTTGTGGCTCTGCATTCCGAGGTGTTATGGGACCAGGTGACCGAGGTTAGTTCTTCTGCCCACTTTTCCCTTGGGCCTGCCTTGCAATTTTTTGGATATGGCTTGGAAAATTGTTGCATTGGCTCTTTCAACTAAGCCGTTGGATTGAGGTGGCGGACTAAGGCGAAGCACAAAACTGTTCCGATTTGTGCGCAGAATTCTTTGAAGACCTCGCTGTCAAACTGAGTGCCATTGTCGACAATTAGGTATTTTGGGACCCCAAACCGACACACTAACTGCTGCCAGAAAAACTTCTTCACGGCCAGGGAGGTGATGGAAACCAGCAGTCTAGTTTCAATCCACTTTGTGAAGTATTCCACAGCTACCACTGCGTAGCGGAGGTTTCCTGGGGCTGTTGGTAGTGGACCAACGAGATCCATTGCCCATCTTTGCAAAGGCCAAGTTGGACAAATCGGCGTTGTTGGAGCCCCTGGGGCGTTTTGTATTTTTGCCGTTAGTTGACAATCTTCGCAGCGTTTGACGATGCCTTTTGCATCTTTTAATGTCGTTGGCTAGTAGAAGCCTTGTCGGAAAGCTTTGCCAACTAGCGCCCTCGGGCCGTTCTGTGAACCGCAGATACCTTCATGAATAAGCTTGAGAATGTCATTTCCTTCAATCTGTGACACGCATTTGAGCCATGGTGAGGTTACTGAAGCTTTGAACTAAATGTTGTCCACAATTTTGTACCCTCGAACTTTTTGTTTAAGTCTGTTTTCTTCCTCTTTGGTCTCGGGTTCATGCAGCCCGTTAATGTAGGCCATGATTGGTGCTCTCCAATCTTCGCTCTGAATTGCATTGATCAGCTTTGATGTTTTCTCGGAAACTTCGATGGCTGATTGTGTCGCAGCTTCATAGAAGACGTCTGGGGGCAAATGAAGTTGTTGAGCTGCCGCTTTGGCCAAATTGTCTGCTTCGCTATTATTTGACCTCGGTATCGCTTTCACTGTTATGCCGAGGAAGAAAGATTCTAACCTTCGAACATACTGTAGGTACTTTTGTAGCTCTCGATCTTTTGCTTTATAAATTTTCTCGATGTGCCCCGCGATGACTTGAGAGTCTGTGTTAATGACTGCCCTTCGGACTGACAATGATCGAAGCCTTGAGAGTGCTAGTATCACGGCTTCGTATTCTGACGAGTTGTTTGTGCATTTGAAGTCGAGTCTTTTTGTGTACCTTAGCTTCGACCCAGATGGCGAGACTAGGATCGCCGAGGCTCCTGCTCCGGCTGCTCCCCAAGCTCCATCAACATACGCTGTCCAAAACGGGTCCAGTTGGGCTCCATCTCTGCGAGGGTCTGGGGTCCATTCAGCTATGAAATATGCTAGTGCCTGCGATTTGATCGCTGTTCTTCCCACGAAGGTTATAGCATAGCTGTTCAATTCAACTGACCATTTTGCTACTCTACCAACAGCCTCGTTGTTCTTGAAAATGTTCTCGAGGGGGTATGATGAAGGCACTTGGATTTCATGTGCCTGGAAGTAGTGTTTTAGCTTTCTTGAAGCCATTACCACGGCATATGCTATCTTCTCTAGCTCTGAGTAGTTCCGTTTTGGACCTTCGAGTGTTTCAGACACGTAGTAGATCGGGGCCTACTTAATTTTGTTGTTTTCATGCAACTCTTTGATTAGCACTGTGCTGGTCGCATGGGGCGAGGCTGCGACATACAGTAGTAGAAGATCACCTTTGCTTGGACTGGTTAAAATAGTCAAGTTGGTGAGGTAGTTTTTCAAATCCTCGAAAGCTTTCTACTGCCGAGGTCCCCAATTGAATGGGGCTGTGCTTCTCAGAGTTTCAAAAAAAGGTAACCCTCGCTCGGCTGATCTGGAGATGAATCTGCTGAGTGCTGCTAGACGACCTGTCAAACGCTGAGCTGCTTTTTTGGTTGTCGGGGGTTCCATATTGATGATGGCATCAATTTTTTCGGGGTTGGCTTCAATTCCCCTTACTGAGACAATGCAACCTAACAGTTTTCCTTCGTTTACCCCGAAAACACATTTTTCGGGGTTTAATTTGAGTCCAGCGGATCGAAGGCTTGTGAACACTCTTTCCAAGTCTGTTATGTGATTTTCTTTTAGCTCGCTTTGTACAATCAAGTCATCGACGTAGGCAGAAATGGCGTGTTCATCTTTGAAGACTTCAGTTGTCATGCGAGCGAAGGTTGATCCTGCATTTCTGAGGCCTTCTGCCATTCTTCGAAAGCAAAATGTGCCCGAAGGGGTAATGAAGCTTGTTTTTTCCTCATCTTCCTCATTCATCCAAATCTGGTGGTACCCTGAGAAGCAGTCGAGGAGAGAGAGCGTTTGGCAACCAGCTGCTCTGTCGACCAAGGTGCTTATGTTAGGCAGAGGAAAGTCATCCTTCGGACAGGCTTTGTTCAGGCATTTGAAATCAACACACATTCTCCATTTCTTGTTCTTTTTCTGAACTAGTACCATGTTTGAGAGCCATGTTGGATATTTGACTGGACGGATGACGCCTGCGTCCAGAAGTCTTTTTACCTCTGCCTTCACTGCCTCTTTCCTCTCTTCTGACATTTTGCGGAGCTTTTGCTTAACTGGGCGATAGCCTGGTTTGATGTTTAGGCTGTGCTCGATCAAAGTTCTGTTTACTCCCTTGAGGTCCTCCGCAGACCAAGCGACGGTATCGGAGCTTTCCTTGAGGAAACGAATAAGGTTGTCTTCTGACTGGGGGTCTAGGTTGGCTGAGATGAACACTTTCCTTTCTGAATTGCCCTCGAAGAGTTGGACTTGTTTAGTCTCTTCTTTGGGTGATGCTTTTACTCTGTCGATGCATTCTTCACCCTCGTCGCTGAGGTTTGTGGCTCGAGGCTTTGACAAATTGTGGACATTGCGTTGCCCCGGTGCTACTGTTCCTTCGGCTGCTCTTGCAATGTCTTGATCTCCGTATACTGCAACGACCCCCTTCGGAGCAGGAAGCTTCATGCAAAGGTATGCAGGGTGGATTACAGTGTTGAATGCGTTGGTGACGCCTCGGCCGAAAATTGCATTGTAAGGATAGAACATGTCAACCACGTTGAAGGTTATGTGCTCAGTTCTACAGTTCAGCTGATCTCCGAAGGTAACGGGCAAAGATATTTTTCCAATAGCTCTTACTTGTTGCCCGCCGAAACTGTATAGTGGGTTGTTGGAGGGTTGCAAGAGGTTTTTGTCAAGCTTCATGTTGTCGAAGGTTTTTGCGAACAGGATGTCAGCGGAGCTTCCTGTATCGACGAGAATTTTGGTGACTGTCCACCCTGCTAAGTTGGTCTCGATCACCATTGCATCAGTGTGAGGGTAATCTCTTAAGTTCATGTCACTGGAATCGAAGGTTATCGGGATATGAGACCATCGGCCGAATTTGTGCGGTCCTTCGACGGCTACATGATGTACTCTTCGAGCATGTTCTTTCTTTTGCCTCTTGTTGCCATGATCTTCGTTGGAGCCTCCGGTGATAGCTAGTATCACACCGAAGGTTGATGTTGGGTTGTTGATGGTTGTCTGGGATTGGGCTTCGGATTTGACAGGTTGGGGGGCTGGCAGGGCCGGTATTGGTGGTGGTGGTGGTAGAGTGTTGCTCACTTGTTGGTTGGTTTGGGCTTGAGGGGTTGTTGGGAATGTGACAGTATATGGCACATTTTGGCGTTGAGCAAAAGAGGTTGGTTGAAAAGAGGTGTGGTTGTAATGTGGGTGTTGAGAGTAGAAAGGTTGGTGCGAGGGTAAGCCGTAGTTTATGGGGGTGTACTGGTAGGGAGGTTGGGTTGGGTTGAAGTTTGGCTTTCTGGTGTGATTGATGGTTCTGTTTTCTGTTGAAGAGGTTCTTTTGGACTCCTGGTACTCTTTCCCTCTGGCGAAGCACTCGCATTGCTTTGTTGTGTGCCCCTTTTCTAGGCCACAGAAATGACAGTACATTTTGGCCGGGTCCCTCTGTTGGTTTCTTTGCTCAGGCGGGGGTGGAAAACCATGTGGGTTTTGGTTGCCCGAAGGCTGAGTGCTTCTTCTCTGGTCTTCGATTGGATTTGCCTTGTTGATCACTCCAACGTTGCTCTGATCTTGGCGAGGGTTGTTTTCTCTCGCTTGGGGCCTCGGCTGTGGTTTCTGCTGCGACCTTCGAGCATCGGACTTTGCCTGAAAATCCATGTCCGCTCTACAGTACATTTCCATTGTATCATGAAGCTCTTCGATTGTGTTTGCTGGTTTTCTGGCGAACTTTGAGGAACATGGGCCTGGGCGTAAGCCGCTGACTGCAGCGAGGATCACGACCTCGTCGGATATTCCCGGAGTTCTTGCTCTAATCTGGATGAACCTTCGCCAGTAGTCTTGTAACGGTTCGCGCTCTTCTTGTTTGCAGTTGAACAGCTCGATGGGGTTTGATGGGGCTGCTGTGATGCCCTTGAAGTTTGTGCAGAGTCTGTCTCTGAGGTTGGCCCAGGAATCCACCGTTCCGGGGCGAAGGTTGTTGTACCAATCTGCGCGATGTCACGAAGGATGATTACAAAAGACTTCGCCATTGTTGACTCATCCCCTCCTGCTGTGGCAACTGCCGCCTCGTAGCTCACTATGAATTGGCGAGGGTCAGTGAGTCCGTCATAACGGGGGAGATTTTGTGGATTGTAGCATGGTGGCCAGGGTTGGGTTTGTAGTATTTGGGAGAGTGGTGATCTTGGGTCGTAGGGCATCTGGTGTTGTTGGACCCTTCGCTGTATACGAAGGTTTGGCTCTCGCTCTTCTGGGTAGAGCTGGCGAAAATTTGGTGGTGGTGGGGGTGGTGGTGGCTGATGAGCGTTGCCCTGTCCCTGCCCAACATTCTCCTCTCAAAGCGGCGGCATTTGCCTGTCATTCTAGTCTTCGGCTTCGGCCTCAGCTGCTGCGAGGGCTCCTCCATTCGGCGAAGCTGCTCTCTTGCTTCATCCGCCTTTTGCCTGATAAGGCGCAGCCGGTTGTGCCTTTCAAGCTGGTCCAGGCGCCTCTTCTTTTCCTGTAACTCAGCTTGAAGTCTTTCTAAAGCCTCGAGGCCCAACTCCTCCTCATCTCCTTCCCCATCTCCTCTGGAGGTATGCGGGTGTGGCTGTGATACCGGCTGAGTGTGTGGGCCCGGGACCTCCGTCCCTGGAGCAACTTCTTCTGTTTCCGAGGGTACTACATTCTCTTCCACAGGCTGGATTATCGTTGTGGCCTCTCTGGTCACGCGAGGGTCTCTCGTAGTGGGCGCTCTCCTGTTTCCTGTCATTTTGAACTCCAGATCCCCACGGACGGCGCCAAACTGTTGGTAACACACTTGCCCTACCTCCGCACACGTGCAGGGGGGTGGCGAAGGTGGCCAATCATCAGAACCAAGCGAAGGAGCAAAGGAAACAAGAATAGTGATGCTGTGGCTCTATTCCCAAAAAACGTCCCCTCATTACACTATTCACCCCTTGGTATTTATAGGGGATACCAAAGGGCATTGACCAAATTATGAAAGGGTACAAGAAAGATTCCTCAGGGCTATACAATGGAAGGGCAAAATCGTACAAGCACACGACCGGAAGGGCAAAGTCGTACAAGCACACAACGTACTGAAACCCTAGCTTGTCTTTCTCCTACCCGCCGTCATCCTGTTCTGCCCACCTCCCTAAAAAGGCAAAGGTCAGACCTTCGCGACTCTGCTGGCCGCGAGGTCAGCGTCTGCTTGCCATTCGCCGAGCCTGAAGCCTTTAGCAAATGAGCCTCGGAAAACGCGAGGGTCGCTCCCTGTGTCCACGGCGCGCCCTTACCTGCAAGTAGCACAATGAACTACGAGGGTCGGGTTTGTACCCGAAGGTTAGACCGGTCCGGAGGCTCCAAATTGGCAGAGAGAAGAAAGTTTGTGAGAGCACCCGTGTTGAGCGAAGGTTGCCATTCGAGCCAGCTCGCGAGGCGCCGCTTCCGAGGGTCCCTTCCCCCAACAGTGATGATAACAATAATCAAGAAGTAGATGATGGCAGTCAATACTTTGACGATTATGAAGAAATCATGCAAGAAAATACTAGCGAGGTATACCTACAATCTCTATGTGCACATGAAATTCTAAACAATTTATAAATGTATTTATAATCTAATGTTCCTACATACGTAGCCCTCCGGATCGACAACGACTACCGGGAAGAGTAGGACCGTACGAGGTCCGAAGAAGCCGTTGGATGGCCGGTACATTATCTCGAAATTCAACGAGGAAACAGGCCAAGTACTTGGAGAACATGCACAGAAATTTGTTAACCATTGTGGGTACCTTGTAAGGGATAAGATCCCGATCAATGTTCGTGAATGGAAGGAAAATAAAAGTGCTCCTCATATAAGTTTTGTCTCTGATCGTGATAAGGAACTGGTTTGGCAAGATGTCCTTGCATATTTCACGCTTGAAACAGAAGAGGGTGAGGCACGGGTTAGAAGGAACCAACAGAATGCCCGACAAAAACAATACCACCATCACTTGGGATCAGGTGGCTGCAAGAATGCCATTCCTAAATGGGAAAGAATGGAACAAGAGATGCTAGCCAAGGGCATTGAACCAGAATCAATAAACTGGCCTGAGCGCGCCAAGTATTGGTTTTTTGGTCATGGTGGAAGCCTGGACCTACAGACAGGAAGGATAGAGTATGGCGAAAAGCTCCATAGAGCAGCAGAAAGATTTGCTTATGCTAGAGAAATGGCTGATAGTGGCAGCCGAACAGAGAAAAGGACGAGCTGACATACGCCCTGGAGAATCCTGAACATGGTGGGAGAACCATAGGCTATGGGGAGGTGTCGTGGGAGCATGGCTTCCCTCTGGACAAAGAGACCTATAGAAGTCGCGCGAGAAAGAAGGAGGAGGAGGCAGAGCGAATGCAAAGGTTAGAGGAAATGGTTCTTCAGTCACAGGTCGCGGCTCGTGAAGCAGTTGAGCGAGAAAAAGCACTTGAAGACAAAATGAGCGTGGAAATAAAAAGGCAAGTGCAGTTAGCAGTAAGTTCGATGCAAAGGCAATCTGCATTAGAGCTAGGAGTCAACATCAGCCCCCTGGTCAAATGAAAAGCAGTTGCGCTTCCACAGAGGTGCCAGACGCAGGACTGCGCTTTCCCGTGGACGACATCACCGAGCCTCTCACGACATGTGAACTGCACATTCCACAGGGGAATGCCACAATCATGGTGGCTATAGGTGTTGTATCTCCTATCGATCCTACGAAGACACCAAGATTTCATGGGGCAATAATACCTCCTGGATATGCTAGCGTCTCAGTGGATAGGGTGGTGAAAGGTTACAACAATGTTGAACTTGACATTAAAGGAGGTGATGGCGAGAAGACATTAGGAGAAGCGGAGAAGACATTCATATGTTGGCGCAAGCGCTATATCATAATTCCTGGCACATCACCTCCTCCTCCTCAACAACCTAACCCTAGGTGCGTATGAAAGTGAATGAAAGTTAATAGTATTGGTGGGCTAATAGTATAAATGGATACACATACCATGTTGTTTTCGCAGCAGAACATCCCCCAACCTAAGTCCAATTATCCATTCACCACATGATCACAGTGTTGCAGACGATGACAATTAAGATCTAACACGACGGGATCCATCACCGCCACCGGCCCCACCATCTCCTCCACGATGGGATCCAACACCGCCACCGGCCCCATCTCCCCCATGGCGTGATCCAACACCGCCACCAGCCCCACCATCTTCTCCACAGCGGGCTCCAACACCACCACCTGCCCCATCTCCACGGCGGGCTCCAACACCGCCACCGCCAACAAAGAAGAGGCATGTCACACAAACAAAAGCGTCAGCCCCACCACCTCCAAAAAAGACAGCCTCTGTGAGAAAACCAACTATCATTCCTAAGATGACAAAACTTCCATATGACAAGACCGATGAGGAGACTGAAGCTGCAGTGCAAAAAGACTTGAACAAGTTCTTCGACGATGCCATTGCTAGTAGTCGAGCAAAGCAAAACCTGGAGAAGTCGTACCTTTTTGTTCATCGTGAAAAACTAAGGCAAACTGTGGACGCTCACTAGAAAAAGGTACGTGCTGCTCGTAAGGCTTCACCAAAATCAGACTATGATCGCACGCTCAGCAAATCAATTGAGGAGGTGAAGAAGACAAAAAAGAGAGCAGGAAAGGGTGTCCCACAGCTCGGGGAACAAACGCAGCAATCAGTTCCCCCTCTAGTTATTGGGAATGAATACGGTACAAACATGGACATCATACAACAAACATATGGAGACGTTGATCCTGAGCAACTGCTCAAATTTTTCGAGGAAACTGGTTTAAATGTGGAAAACATACTCAAAGAAGCAGACATCAAAAGTGCTCCAGAAGTTGATAAATGGCAGAGGGCATATGTATATGATCAAAGTCTATACAACCCAGCGGCCCTAAGAGATCTTGATACGCAAATGCACTTGCTAAATCAGTGGTACCTCACGGCGTGTCGCAGAAAAGCTGATGACTATATTTGCGTCAGAATTAGAGACCATGATTACTTTCATGGTGATGACATAATATATGTTCAGTTCAATGAGTTACATCAGCTCTGCCACATGGACGCTCTCGACAAATCTCTCGTTAGCTGCTTTTGCCTGTAAGTGATTGTTTCTTTTAATAATCTCACTTTAGCTTATGTATATGTATAAGTAATTATCCTCACACTAGCAAGCGTTTCTAAACATATGCAGAAATATGATGAGACAACTCACGAGTAAAAATGACAAGGAGATTGGTTTCATCGATCCATATATCGTATTCAAGGACCCAAGTACTCCCTCCGATGCATGGAAAACTCAAACAGAGAGGAATTTCTGGAGGTTCTTCATGAACCAAAGGGACAAAAGATATATACTATTCCCCTACAACTTTGGATGAGTGTTGTTATCATATGCATATTTTAATATAGGTTGACATAAAGATATATGTGTTGACTATATAAATAAATGCAGGTTTCACTGGATACTAATTGTGATCGATCTCCACAAGAGTCGTTTGCTAATCTATGACTCTCTGAGAAAACCACAAGAAGATTACCAAGATATGATAGACATTATCCGAGGGTAAATTTGATCTTTAAATATTGATTCCTGCTCTTTAACTCTGCAATAGTTAATTAACGATCCAATTATATTGTGCTGGGTTTGGGCTTGTTTGTTGAGAAACACCGTCCGGATCTGAAAGCGCAACTTCCTGATCCTCTACGACTAAATGTAAGTTGTACTGCCTCCCCGTCTCTTTACCTTAATTAGCATCACTCAGGAGACGCATGCTCAGCCGAGAGTAATCTTTTTATATCTTGTACAGTGGGTTCTACAGTAGTTACCGGGAAACAATTTATGTATGTACTATGTTTGCGAGTTCCTGACGGTGTATGAAAAAAGAACTCCTCTACAGAGTCAGCAAGTACCTAACATGTAAATAAATTCATTTCATTTTTTGTTGCTATTACATAAGTATTATGTATGTTAATACTTTCTTTTTCTTTTAATCCAAATTGAAGGAGACATGGTTGAAGAACCAGGTGATGGATAAGGTCCGCCTCAAAGCAATTCAAGAGACCATCGCTGGCTTCCTTAATGACCATGTCCTTAAGTCCGGCACCGAATATTGGTTTAACAAAGACGAAGTAATGAAGCCAAACCAAGACGAACACTTGTATGACCTCTAAGTCAGGAACAATATTTGTGTTGTAAATGTCAAGTTAAGGATGCATGATGGATAATATATTTTATGTACATATGTATAGCTAGCTCTATAATATATATATATAGTTTCATATTTCATTTATGTGTAATTGTATATTTTATGTGTATATATATATTTATTAGCAGCGAAGAATACGTATTTGAAACCCTAATAGAATATATTAGTAGCGAAGAATATGTATTAGAAAACATAATATAATTGTAAAACCGAAAACAATAACCAATTGAAAAGAAAAGAAAAAGAAAAAAGAAAAAAGAAAAAAAAAGCGGTCTCTTTAGCCCCGGTTGGTAATACCAACCGGGACTAAAGAAGCCAGCCACCGTGGTCCGGCTGGAGGGCTCTTTAGTCCCGGTTGGTATTACAAACCGAGGCTAAAGGTCCCCCTTTAGCCCCGGGCCAGGGAACCGGAGCTAAAGGTCGGGCCTTTAGTCCCGATTCCTTAGCCCCGGCTCCATGTCCGGGGCTAAAAGCCAAAATGGCTCGGGGCTAAAGGCCCGTTCTCCAGTAGTGGTGCATGCATGATTGGGCAGCGGTGGGCACTTAATTGCATGCGTGAGTGTGCATGACATCACGACACCTGGGATGACATCACCAGAGATGATGTGGAGGAAAGATATGCTAAAGAAATAGGCCAGTGGGGCTTTGCTTTAGAGGGGTTATAGATTCCAGAGTGTTTTCATCCCTAGTCGTGTCTGCGTTGATTGTCAAGCTTAACCCTCATCGAGCCTATTGTACCATATGCAAATAATGTAAGAATGAAAAAAAAGTTTGAGAACAACCTTTAAGGTCGTGTTCGGTTACGTCAGAATGGAGTCGTTCCGGCCGAATTGATATCATCCGATTTTTACGTCGGAATGGAGCCATTCCGGCCGAATTATTCTCATCCGATTTTAAATCTGGTCTAGAGCAAAATAGTCATTCGGTGGGTTGAAGTTTGATTCTGGATGCATTTTGATGTGGCCCAGTTTGAATTTAGCTTATTTCTTATGCTTCCAACCTAGATTTGTTTCTCACCTCTTCAGGTCATAAACGTAATAACCGGATCAGTGAATCCTTTTGGTTCACTCATTCCCAGTTTAAAATAGTTTCAGACCCTAAGGCCTAAGGCCTTGTTCGGTTACGTTGGAATGGAGCCGTTCCGGTTGGATTGATCTCATCGGATCCATACCAAAATAGTCATTCGGTTAATGTGGCCCGGTTTAAATTTAACTCATTTATTATCTTCCGAGACCCGGATTTGTTCCTCATCTCTTGAGGTCAGCATCTCTTGAAGTCAGCAGTAAAAACAACCAGATCAAGTGAATCCCTGTGATTCACTCATTCTCGGTTTAGAATAGTTCAGGATCCTATTTCAATCTGACGTAACCAAACGAGGCCTAAATTAGATGGAGCTTTCTATGGGCCCGTTTGGATCCTTCATTTTGGAGAAATTGGAATTCACTCAATAAACTAGGCTATTTGCCTTGGAATTTGATATTCCACCACTTTCCAAAGTCCACATATAAGCTTATCTCAAATTTATAGGTTAGGAGAGAGAAATAGATTCTATAGCTCACTATGTTATATTTGTAGTTTGTAACTAATAACAGTCTCTTCAACTCACTTTCCTACGGTAGAAATGTAACTCATGGATATCTCTCTCGTATAAGCAATAATAATATACAAATATAATCTATATATAATCATATTAGCTTAATTAATATGTGGATTCTTAAAATCAATTCAACTCCAAGCATCCAAACAGTGATTTGTCTCGGCTGAACCACTTGGATCTGCAGCCCGAGCCACGCCTTCTTTGTTGCTGGCTGCTTGCTCAACATATATAAGCGCCATTGCAGTAGTGGCCTCGACGCTCGATCGGGTTGCAGAGGGGGCGACCAGTGTAGCCTTTAGACCGGGGTGAGGGAGTGGGCAGCCGGCCGTGGGCTCTTCGATTCTCGGACGGCCAAGGGAGTGACGTCATGGCCAGCCTCGGTGCACCGTGGACAGGAAGGCCAAGGATGACGATGGCCTGCAACGAGACATGTGGGTTGCCGAGATCCAGCGCACGCCGGTGTCCTCGTCCACGTGCAACTTCTCCCGTGCAGGCGCGGCCCCGTCGTGCTCGGTGTGCTTCCCTAGGACCTGCACACATCGCTGTGGTAGTGTTAGAGCTAAGTATAATGACGGGTTGTAAACTGGCTAAATACCAAGGTAGAGGAGAAAAGGAGAACGCTAAATGCTGAGGTGGAGGAGAAATACATTGTAAGCTTATAGACGGCTCAGGCATAAGAACCAAGAAACTGTGTAATAAGACAGACATGTGGGTCATGTATATATTAATTATAAAGAGTTAACTATTATATGAGTAGGCCAGGAAAAGACTACAAGAAACCTTACACAACCAACAAGCTAGTTATATTATTAACCTTGCTCTTAGGGCACATGCAATTATATAAACTAGTTGTCAGCTCTAAGTCAACCTCTTCAATAATGCTAGCTTTTAATAATAACTCATAATATAATTTGGCCCATATAACACTCTCATATGATCTTAGAACGTGTATATAAGACTATAAGAGCTAGCTTTTGTCTCTCTGTTATTAAAATATGTAAACAATGCTTGGAGCTACCTTACAAGCTAGCCATTGTGGGTGCAGATGTGTCTTTAGATCAACTTAATGCATTTTTCAAAGACAGTGGTCTCAACTTCGCCCAATTGTTTGGTGACGCCCAATTGTTTGGTGACGCAGAGATCTCAAGTGCTTCACAAGTTGATAATTGAAAAAAATATGAATTTGGCAAGAGTCTATACAACCCTATGGCCTTAATAGAATTGGGTGCGCAAATGTACTTATTGCTAAACAAGTGGTACATGGAGGCATGTGGCAAGGCAGAAACGTGGGTTCCTGTTAGAGTTAGAAACCATCATTACTTTCATGGTGATAATATTATATATGTTCAATTTAAAGAGCTACACCAACTATGTCACATGGACGCTCTAGACAAGTCTCTTATTAGCTACTATTGTCTGTAAGCGATTCTTTATTTTAATAAACTCACTAGCATGTGTATATGTATATAAAATTCCTTAGACTTAGCATGTGTGTATATGTGTGTGTGTGCAGATACCAGATAACAGAGCTTACAAGCAGAAAGAAGACCAGTATTGCTTTCATTGATTCATATATCGTATACAAGTACCCAAAGACACCCCCATCTAATTGGAAAGATCAAATAGAGAAGAATTTGTGGGCCGACAATAATACTCTTCCCTTACAACTTAAAGTGCGTGTTAATAATAATGTCGTGTGCACACACTATATATATTGACTCTATAGTTATTGAGTTACAGGCCTATGTATGTCTCTTTGTATAAACAGATGCAGCTTCTACTGGATGAATACTCATGGTCATTGATCTTTTCCAAAGTCGGATACAAATCATTGACTCATTGAGAAAAGAGCAAAAAGATTACCTAGATATGATAGACATTATCTAGGAGTAATTTTGATCTCTCGCATAAACATGTACATATAAATATTCCTGCCCTCTTAACTCTATAATAATTAAGTAACAATCTAATTATTTTTTATTGGGTAGGGTTTGGAAAAAGTTTATTGAAAAACACCGCAAGAATTGTAGAGCACCACTTGTTGTAACTCAAATACAAGTAAGTTCTCCTGTATCTTTACTATATATGGTAAATTTTATATACTCTAGGGAGTAGTTACTCTCATCTTCAATAATCAACATTGTGTATGGATGTATAGTCATTTATCACCTTGAGTATGTTTACATACTTATTTTAAGATATTTAAAAATTTACTACTAAAAAAATTTAACATAGCCTATATTTTTTAATATATTACTATAAATGTCATTACAGTACTATATAAAATAAGTATAACCATATACTCTATGTATACCTACATACTCAACAAAAATATTGTCGTAGATATTTTAGTATGATTATATACTCTGTGTACATATACTTCGTTAGGCTATATACATCGTAAATCTAGAGATATACCACATGGGAGTAACTACTCCCAAGGAGTAGGAAATAATTACCATATATATATAATAAGTTATTTTATAGTCACCTTTATTTATGATAATTTTTATACTAATTTATAATAAAGTGTATACATATTTACGATAGTTGTATTACTATAACACATGAGGATATTCACCATAAAATTTTAGTAAATCACATAGTAACCAGTTACTACAATCTCATAAATCAACATAGTAATTATCGTAACTCAAAGTGGCTACAAAATAAGTTATTTTATAGCCAGCTATAGAATAGTGATTATATATACACACACTTCAATTCACGCGCAGAATGACGAGAGTAATCTTTTTATCGTACGATGATGTCTACGACAGGGACAGGATAACAACTTATGTGAATACTATATTTGCAAATTCGTCATGGCATACTTAAATAGAACTTCTGAAGAGATCGTCAAAGTACGTAATATATATATTGTAAATTTTATTTATTACTACTATTGATATAGATGTAATTAATCCTACATATACATATATATTAATATTTTTTTGTTTTTAATTTTGAAGACTGAATGGTTGAGGTAAAGGGTCATAAAAAATACCATTTTAGATTCAAGAAACAATAGCAAGATTTTTTCTCGACAAGGTCATAAATTCTAAAGGCGAGTACCACTATGACAACAATAAAGCATTGTATCCAAACGAGGATGATCATTTGTATGCTCTGTAGTTTTTGGAGAATAATGTTTGGTATATATAATCCTAAATGACATGCGCATAATTATTCGACCAAACTTGTAATTTTATGTATATATATAGCTTCATACTTTATTTATGTGTGTAATGCTCGAGATAAAACTTATTAATTATATGTGTGTGTATACATATATTAGCAGTGTAGAATACATATTTGAAACCTATTATAAACAAAAATCAATAATTGAATTGAAAGAAAAAATAAAAAAAGAAAAACAAGGACCTTTAGTCTTGGCTTGTTTAATCAACCGGGACTAAAGAGTCCAGCTCCATGGTAAGGTCTAGAGGGACCTTTACTCCCGAATGATTTAACAAACCGGGACTAAAGGTGTTCACAAACCCGGGACTAAAGGTTGGACCTTTAGTCCCAGAAGTGTAATTTCGACTCGATGATCCATGGTAAGGTCTAGAGGGACCTTTACTCCCGAATGATTTAACAAACCGGGACTAAAGGTGTTCACAAACCTGGGACTAAAGGTTGGACCTTTAGTCCCGGAAGTGTAATCTCGACTCGATGATCGGGACTATAGGCTCTTACCGACTCGGACAAAAAATGTTTCTGTACTAGTGTCTGCATTCACTACCGGAGACAGGCTCTTTGCCGAGCGTCCGGTGCTTTACCGAGGGTCAAAACACGGGCACTCGACAAAGAGCACTTTGCCAAGAGCCAACCCTTGGCACAAAACGGCTCTCCGAAAAGATTCATATTCCGAGGTCCCGACTCTCGGCAAAGCGAGGCTCTCGGCAAAGAGCACCTATGCCGAGAGCCGAGCCCTCGGCATAGAACCCACCTTGGCAAACCGAACCCTCGCAGATGGCTCCACCTGTGCCGTTACCTTTGCCGAGAGCCCTCTGTTACGCTCTCGGTAAAGGCTTGTAATTTGTTTTTAATAAATTCTTTGCCGAGAGCCCTGGCCCTGGCTCTCGGCAAAGGCCCAATTTGTCGAGGGCTTTAGGGGGCTCTCGGCAAAGAGTATTTTTTTTGTTTTTTTGCTCCCAAATTTTTCTGGGGCCTTGCTACAGTATTAAGCCAATGATTTCAAATTTGGTGTATTTTTCATACGTCATGCTATATTTCATGCATTTTTTTTAATTTCTTGATTTTTTCCGTGGGACGCACGTTTGAACTGCAGATGCATGAAATAATGAAACTCGGTGATTTAAAAAATGTTATTCATTCTTCCGAGGGTATTTCGATGCCGTATCCAGGGACAGGCGCGGAAACTCGACCGTCTCGTGTATGAGACACGTGACCAAGTTGCATGAGATTGGATTTAAAATTATTAAAAATACAAACGAAGTCAAAAAATCATAAAAATGGATGGGAGACCTTGACATCCCATGTAGAAGCTATGCAAAAAATTTGAGAATGTTTGGAGCAAGTGGTGACGCAAGATGGTTAAAACCCTGAGATCTCTGCATATGATCACATGCCCGGCATATGGGATATTCTGTGCTTGGTGTGTCCACGGCAAGTTCTCATGCCCGGTTTGTAAGACAGCTACGAGATTTATCTGGTTGAAGAAGGGTGGCAAGTATTCGGCGTTCGACCAACTTCCATAATTCCTGCCTCTTGACCATCCTTTCAGACGGGACACCAAGAACTTCACCAAAGGTGTCGTGGTGAGAGATCCTCCACCCCAGATGTTGACCGGTGTCGAGGTTCATGCTCAGATAGATGCTCTCAAGTTCAATGAAATAGACGGTCGTTTTGCGGGGTATGGTCAGGAACATATGTGGACTCATAAGTCAGGCTTGGAAAGGCTCCCCTATTATTGCGACCTTCTTCTGCCACATAACATTGATGTAATGCACACTGAAAAGAACATCACCGAGTCGCTTTGGGGAACACTCATGGACACTAAAAAGTCCAAGGACAACCCTAAGGCTAGGCTAGACCTGGCACTGTTGTGTGATAGACCTAAGCAAGAGATGCGGCCTCCTCAGCCCGGCAGGAGATGGACATGACCCAAGGCCGATTTTGTCTTAGGCAGGCCACAAAGGAAAGAAATACTTCAGTGGATCCAGACATTGACATTCCCTGATGGATATGCAACGAATCTAACGAGAGGAGTCAACATATCTACTCTGCGAGTCCTAGGGATGAAGAGTCATGACTTCCATGTATGGATCGAGCGGCTTCTTCCGGTGATGGTTCGAGGCTATGTTCCTGAACCTATGTGGGTTGTCCTAGCAGAGTTGAGCTATTTCTTCCGCCAGCTATGTGCCAAGGAGATATCTCGGTCCATCATTGATGACTTGGAGAAAGCTGCACCTGTGTTGCTCTGTAAGCTGGAGAAAATCTTTCCACAAGGCTTCTTCACTCTGATGCTTCATTTGATCGTACACCTCCCAAATGAGGTTCGAATGGGAGGGCCTGTGCAATGGCATTGGTGCTTTCCAGTCGAGAGAAATATGAACTCTTCGCAAGAAATGTAGAAACAAAGCCAAAATTGAGGCTTCCATTGCAGAGGCATTCATTCTGGAGGAGGTGTCGAACTTCACTAAAGAATACTACTCCGAGAACCTTCCTAGCGTGCATAATCCACCCCCTCGTTGCAATGCTGGAGAAAATGAATCGAGTCTTAGCCTTTTCTGAGGCCAACTCGGCACGGCAAGTGGATCCACAGTTAAGCAGTTGAACTATGAAGAGTGGTGAAAGATCATGCTATACGTGCTTACCAACCTTGATGAGGTGGACCCGTACATGGGGTAAGTTGTCATCTATCTTCATCCAATTTGCTGTCACTATTCTGTTGCCAACACCCTTCTTTTTCTTTCATACAGTGAATTTCTTCATTTGTTCTCGAATGTACCAAGGCCTCTTTCTGATGTGGTAGCTGAAACCCTAATTGCAAATGGTGCGGGGCAAGGGAGGCCCGATTTCATTTCTTGTTTCCGACAGAAGGTACCGTCCAACCGAGGTCGTACTTAGTCCGACGTTCCAACTTGCTCTTACGTTCTGACCGTATAACGATATATCTTGCTTCACCTTGCAGGCTCAGACCGATGCATCTATGATGAAAGAGCTAAGACAAGTTGCAATAGGCTTTGACCGTAGGGTCAAGTCATTTAACGGTTACGACGTGAATGGATATCGCTTCCACACATCAAGCTACGAGTAGAGTCGGCCCAATCGAAAAACCACAAATAGCGGAGTTCGTACTCCAGGCAATGACAACCGTGACTACTATGGAAGAATTGATGAAATATACGAACTTTCATTTCACGGTAAAAAGCCTTTGAATCCTGTCATGTTCAAATGCCATTGGTTCGACCCTGGAGTAACGAGGCAGACACCTAATCTTGTGCTGGCCGAAATTCAACGGGATTCTATCTATCCAGGAGCCGATGTGTATATTGTGGCTCAACAGGCCACGCAGGTTTATTACACGCCATATGCGTGCAAAAGCAAAGAGCATCTCTTGATGGGTTGGTATATTGTGCACAAGATATCACCACATGCTAAACTACCTCTCCCTAATGATGAGGATTATAACTTCAACACAAACACGTATGACGGTGAGTTCTTTCAAGAAGCTGGGCTGCAAGGGACATTCACGATAGACTTAACCGAAGCGATGGAAATGGAAGTAGAGAATGATGACGAGGACGCTGGGGATGAGGTGGTAAATGAGAAGGACATAGAAATGCTAGAAGGATTCCGTTTAGGCGAAGCAAATGAAGACGATGTCCCGTCTTCGGATACTGAGGAGTACTTAGACATGGTTGACAGTGATGAGGAGACTCATGCTCCGGCTAATCCGGATGATCCAGATTATTTCTAATACATGTAATACTATGTTATATTCTTAGGATCTAGGATTTTATTTATATTGCATATATTTTATTATGTTATTTCTAATACAACATTGTTTGTTCTTTTTAAATGCAGGAGGTCGAGGCAAGATGTCGAGAGGACGTCAGAGGCGATTGAGTTGGGTGTACCGGAGCTCGCAGGGCAACGGGCTGTCGACGAGGAGTGGCCGCCGCCGGAGGGAGCCGTCTCCACAGGAGGAGGAGGAGGAGGAGGAGGAGGAGGAGGAGGAGGAGAGGAGGTTGAGGAGGAGGTGCCGGCCACGCCCGAGGCCTAAGGGCAGGAGGAGGCCGAGGGGCAGGAGGAGGACAAGCAGGAGGAGGACGAGGCGGACAAGGGTTCGGCTGCCTTAGGGGCGTCCACGCCCTACTTGACAGGTCCCGCCAGCCTCCTGGCGTTGCCGACACGTGCCCAATGCCCAGTGATCAAGCCCCTCGGACAAAAGTACAAGTTCTAACTACCTGTTCATATGATGAGACTCAAAATTGAAATATAAGCTAATAATCTTTTTAATCACTTGTGTAGGTCATGGAACTTTGTGGGGCCTACTAAAGACCACAAAATCAACGGCATCCTGGGTCTCCTGTGCCGCGAGCACTACCCCGGCATAGTACAGTTTGCCGGGAGGCACGAGCCGGCCTACACCTTTGACCACTACACCGTCGCCCCAGACCCGGACTTCCCTAACAAGGCGGCGAGGGTGGTCAGAGTGGAGCTGTGGGTAAGTCTTCGTCAAACAACATCACATTCATCATATTTTTTCTTTAATTACTTAGAGTTTGTATTGCGTCTGTATGCAGAACTACTTCAAGTACGAGCCGAGGAAGGAGGCAGTGGCGGAGGTGGTGGCTACCAGGGCTTGTAGGAAGCTCATCACCGACATGATCTACGAGGCGAGACTGCAGGCCATCATCACCTACAACACCACGGTCTTGGGCAAGAGGGTGACGAAGGCCGAGGCGAGAGGCATGACGCTGGGCCGGGCGCAGTTCTTGCAGGTAAGTGATTCCTTTTGAGATTAAGGTATTCATACTTTTCATCTGACGCTTATATGTGAAATATTTGATGATGTGCAGATGATCCCCCAATGGTGCCAGTCGTTTCCCGAGTGCTGGGAGATGATCGTGGACCGGTGGCTATCCGAAGAGTGGGCGGCCCACCACACCGAGGCCCGGGAGGCGCGTCTGTAGATGCCAAGTGTACCACACCACCAGGGCAACCGCAACCTCGCCGAGTACACACAAGCTTGGGTACGTGAAAGACTTTCTGAATTCCTCACTCAAATGTTGCCTGATTACTAATCATCTTGTTGTCTTCCTCGCAGTCGGCGACACACGATGGCCAGCCTTGTGGCACGTTGGAGGCATACGCCATGTCCCACAAGGGCAAGGCCACGGCACCGGAGACCTCCTACAACCCCGACGACCCCGCCGACGCGTACACCAAATCCAGCGTCCACACCCGCCTCACTGACTACTCAGAGGCGGCGAGGGCGGTCCATGGGGACGACTTTGATCCCGCCATCGAGGATCTGGACGGGAGCATTGTCATGAGGATCGGAGGAGAGAAGAAGCACAGGCGGTTCTGGCTTGGCGACGGCATCATCAACTCGGCCTCCACTCCCACTATGTCCCAGCTCCGAGGACAGAGTACGAGCGGGAGCGTCCCCATACGCCCACGCCCGTCGCCTTCACAGTCGCGGGTCGCCGAGCTCGAGGTTATTTCTGTTTAACTCGTCGTACATTGATCTTTAAATGTTTGCATTGTTCTAACATTCACTTTGTATTATCGCAAGCCCGTCTAGAAATAGAAAGTCAGCAGTGCCAGATCTTGGAGACTCAGATACGGTCCCAGATGTCGGCCCAGATGGAGTCCCATGCTAAGCAAATGGCGGAGCTCATAGCCTTCATGGCCTCCCAGGGCATGGTCGTGCCCTAGACGCTCATGGCTCCTCCACCGCCGTCTCAGGACGCCGGAACTACTGCCGTGAGTATCTATACCTCAGTGTTTCATTTCTGCATTTGCTTGTTTGACATAGACGTCTTCCTTTTGCAACCTTCGTCGGAAGGTTCGAACAACCGCCACGCTCCTCTATGGAACCCGGCCGGGGGTCAAGCAGGCGGCACTTCTTCTCCGGGGTGGCAAGGTTGGTAGTGAGTGTGTGTCGGCTCTAGTACATTGAACTTTGGATTGGAAACTTTCATGTTGTATGTGTGGTCATCTTGGTATTGAACTATGTGATGACATGTGATGTGATATATATGTCATGAAATGTGTGTACGTCGGCTATGTTCCGTGACGTGAATGTGAAGAATGTGATATATATGTGATATGTGTGCTATATGTGGTGATTTGATATATATGTGTGATAATGTCGGAGAAAAGGAAAATTAGGTTTAAAAAAATTGCCCTCTTTGCCGAGGGTTGCTCTCGGCAAAGGGGACCTTTGCCCAGAGCAATGACCAAAGCTCTCGGCAAAGCTGAGAAAATGCACTGCCAGAATACCAATTTCCCAGCTTTACCGAGGGCTTTGGCCATAGCACTCGGCAAAGGTCAGGGCTTTGCCGAGAGCCATGGTACGAGCTCTCGGCAAAGAGTTTCCAAAAAAATAAAAAAAATGACTTTGTCGAGCTGAGCTAGCCCAGTGAGCTCTCGGTAAAGAAAATCCAAAAAAAATAAATATCTCTTTGCCGAGAGCTTGGTATTTGAGCTCTCGGCAAAGATTTTCGAAAAAAAACTTTGCCGAGAGCCTGGCAGTCGGCTCTCGACAAAGAAGCCATCAACGGTGGCCTGCCGTTAACGGCTACTTTTCTTTGCCGAGAGCCGCACGGGACCCTCGGCAAAGCCTTTGCTGAGAGCCCAACAAATGGCCCTCGGCAAAGGCTCCTTTGCCGAGAGGATTTTTGCCGAGAGCAACTCTCGGCAAAGCCTTTGCCGAGAGCCTTTGAGCCTTTGCCGAGTGCCAAAGCATCCGTCTCCAGTAGTGATTAGTGCATACCGTACCTACATTAGTAATATATAGTATACTCTCTTTTCAAAAAAAATATATAGTATACTCTGCATTACGTCACTACTGGAAACGCTTGCTTTGCCGAGTGCCTGTAGCACTCGGCAAAGGCCGTCCGACGCTCGGCGTAGGCTATGCCGAGGGCTGCCCTCGGCATAGAGCTCTCGGCAAAAATCCTCTCGGCAAAGGATCCTTTGCCGAGGGCCATTTATCGGGCTCTCGGCAAACTTTTCGCCGAGGGTTCCGTGTAGCCCTCGGCAAAAAAAAGTAGCCGTTAACGGCGCTCTCTACTGACGGTCACTTTGCCGAGGGCTAACCTGGCCCTCGGCAAAGGCTATATTTTGCCGAGAGTCCGGCTCTCGGCAAAGCTATATTTTTTTATTTTTTATTTTTCTGTGCCGACGGTTAACTAGGGTCGGCTCTCGGCAAAGAAATTTCTAATGATTTTTTTGTGGCCTCTTCGCCGAGGGCTCTACCATCTGACTCTCGGCAAAGCCCTCTTCGCCGAGGGCTCTATCATCTGACTCTCGGCACAGCCCTTGAAATTGCGTTCAACATTCCCAGCTTTGCCGAGGGCTATGACCATAACCCTCGGCAAACCTGGGAACATTGTTTTCTGGTGCAGCTTTGCCGAGGGTTATGGTCATAGCCCTCGGCAAAGAGGCCCTTTGCCGAGAGCAACCCTCGGCAAAGGAGCAATTTTTTTTATTTTTTTCTGTTTTTCCTTTTCTCCCACACTACCAAACATATATATATCACATTCATCACATATCACATATATATCACATTTCACATCACAGAACATATATATATATCATGAAAGTTCACATCACATAGTTCAATAACATATACGTCCGCGAATCTAGTTCACATCACATAGTTGAACAACATATTCGTCCTCGAATCTAGTTCACATCACATAACTTCAGTGACACACGATAGTCCAACGTACTACACCCCCGGCCAACCAGGCCACCCCTGAGAGGGGCCGCCTGGTTCACCCCCGGTCTGGTTCCATCGGTGGTTGTTCGAACCTTGTGACGGAGGAGGCTGCAAAAGGTCATGTCAGACAAGAAAATGAAATAAATGAAACACTGAAGTATTGATACTCACAGGAGCAGCATCAAAGTCATCTAACATGTCTGCTACCCCCGCATCAGCATCAAAGTCCTCCAGACGTGGTCGCACTGCCTCCGCTCTCAAACGATGTGCTTCACCATGGTAGATCCACCGGGTGTAGTCCGGCGTGAATCCATTGTTCACAAGATGTTTAGCCATGTTCTCCTTGTCTTGCCTTCTCCGGTTCCCACATCTGCTGCATGGGCACAACACTTTGATCTCTCCTCGCCGAGCGGCGCCAAATGCATTGTTCACGAAAGCATCTGTCTTGCGCAACCATTCATCGGTGAAATCACTTCTGCTTCTACGGCCCGAGTACATCCACTGACGGTCATCCATCCTACTGTCATGCATCCGAGTACTTACATATCTACCTCCGAGTACTTCCATCCTACTATCATCTAATAGGTGAGGATAGGTCCTAATCCCACCCGCGGATACGTACATGAGGCCAGTTCCCATTGTCTGCCCCGAGCCGAGACAGAATTTCGGCAGCACCTCCCCGATGTTCTCCCGATACACGTCCCTGTAGGGAGAGTGTGTATCCGGAGAACAACAGGGAGGTGATGCCGAAACTCCATCTCGAATCGGGGCAGACCATGGGAACTAGCCTCATCGACGCATCTGCGGGCTGTCCAAGTAACGTGGACAATCCGAAACAGATACGGTTATCGATATGCAGAGACCTGCATACCTCTAGCCGTATCTCTTTCGGACGGGAGACGCCTAACTGGGTTCAATGACCTAAGACCCTTTTCTGGGAAGAGACGTTATTTATACCTAGGGTGCCGGTGGAGTCAGGCTAGCGGCGCAGTGGCGAGTCGGTGCAGTGGCGAGGCGAAGCGGTGCAGGCAGACCCGCGACGACGACGAAGACGATCGAGGTCGCCGAGGATCTCCGGCTTGGCCCCGACAGGTCCTCATCCTACAGAAAAGACAAAAAATATAGTATCCATTAGAAATTTCGGCAGAACCTCCCCTGTACGGTGAGGTTTCGAAACCTGCAAGAAACAACGGCACGATGGCCGACATCCACATATATGTCAAGGCACGATGGCCGACATCAACATACATTAACAAGCACCCCACTACTACTAAATAATACTTGATCGCCGCATACATGAACCACAAAGAACCAAATTAAAGCCTAGCATATCATCTGATGACTGCTTACAACCATCCGGCCATACACATAGTGAGGGAAATACTGAATTAGAATTTCTAAAGTATCCCGTCAACTGCGAAGGGAAGGGAAGGGTATACCTTTGCCGGTGAGCGGTCGGTGACGGCTGTGGGGACGACGCGAGGTGGGCGCAGGACTGGTCGGGGCAAGCTCCTCCTCCCTCCACCGGATCTTGGACGGCCGGGGCGAGCTCCTCCTCCCCTCTTCTTCCACCTCCTACTCTCCTTCTCCTCCACCTACTCCCCCCTACTCCCCCTCTCGGCCTCCTCTCCAACCGGCCAGGCGGGCGGCGGAGCGGCGGCGCGAGGCCGGCTGCGCGGCCGTGGCGTGGCCGGCGGGGGCCGGCCAGGGGCCGGGGCGCGCTCGGGCGGGGGCGGGGGCGTGGCCGCGCGCCGCTGCGGGGGCGGGGCGTGGCGCGGGGGCGGCGGCGCGGCGCGGGGCGGGGGCGCGGCCGCGTGGGGCCGCGCGGCGCGGGGCGGCGGCGCGCTGGGCTGGGCGGGGGCGCGGCGGCGGCGGGGCGCGGGCCGGGCGCGGCGGCGGCGGAGGCAGGCGCCGGGCGGGCGGCCGCGTGCGGCCGGGCTGGCGAGGGCGGCGGGCGCGGCGGCGGAGGCGGGCAGCCGGGCGGGCGGGCGCGGCGGCGGCGGAGGCGGCGGCGGCGGCAGGGCGGCCGGGCGTGCGTGTGCGTGTGTTGTGCGTGTGCGTTCGGGTGCGCGACCGTTTTTATTTTTTTTTTCATTTGCCTGCTTTGCCGAGAGCCCGCGATCCGGCTCTCGGCATATACCGGCCCTTTGCCGAGAGCCCAATGATCCGGCTCTCGGCAAAGGATTTTGTTTTTTATTTTTTTTACAATATGATTTGCCGAGAGCCCTGGCCCTGGCTCTCGGCATAGGTTCCCTTTGCCGAGGGCTTTAGGAAGCTCTCGGCAAAGCATATTATTTTTTTTTGTTTTTTGGCTCCCAATTTTTCCTGTGGCCTTGCTACAGTACTACAAGCCAAGATTTCAAATTTGAAGTGTTTTCCACAAATCTGGCTATATTTCGCGCATTTTTTTTTAATTTGATGATTTTTTCCGCGGGACGCACGTTTGAACTGCAGGTGCATGAAATAATGAAACTCAGCGATTCGAAAAATGGTATTCATTCTTCAGAGGGTATTTCGACACCGTATCCAGGGACAGGTGCGGAGACTCGACCGTCTCGTGCACGAGAAACGGCGACCAAGTTGCGTGATATTGGATTTAAAATTATTAAAAATACAAACGAAGTCAGAAAATCATGAAAATGGACGAGTGACCTTGACATCGCATGTAGAGGCTATGAAAAAAATTTAGGAATGTTTGGAGCAAGTGGTGACGCAAGATGGTTAAAACCCTGAGATCTCCGCAAGATGTCACCTGTGATGATAGGCGATGATCTCAGGGTTTCAACCATCTTGCGTCACCACTTGCTCCAAACATTCCTAAATTTTTTTCATAGCCTCTACATGCGATGTCAAGGTCACTCGTCCATTTTCATGATTTTCTGACTTCGTTTGTATTTTTAATAATTTTAAATCCAATATCACGCAACTTGGTCGCCGTTTCTCGTGCACGAGACGGTCGAGTCTCCGCACCTGTCCCTGGATACGGTGTCGAAATACCCTCTGAAGAATGAATACCATTTTTCGAATCGCTGAGTTTCATTATTTCATGCACCTGCAGTTCAAACGTGCGTCCCGCGGAAAAAATCATCAAATTAAAAAAAATGCGCGAAATATAGCAAGATTTGTGGAAAACACTTCAAATTTGAAATCTTGGCTTGTAGTACTGTAGCAAGGCCACAGGAAAAATTGGGAGCCAAAAAACAAAAAAAAATAATATGCTTTGCCGAGAGCTTCCTAAAGCCCTCGGCAAAGGGAACCTATGCCGAGAGCCAGGGCCAGGGCTCTCGGCATAGAATTTACCAAAAAAAAAAATTCAACCCTGTGCCGAGAGCCTAACAGAGGGCTCTCGGCAAATGTAACGGCGCACGGGGAGCCGTTCGCGAGGGTGCCGTTTGCTGATGACTATTCTACGCCGAGGGTTCGGCTCTCGGCATAGGGTCCCTTTGCCGAGAGCCTGGCTTAGCCGAGAGTCGGACCCTCGGCGTAGGGATCGTCGCCGAGTTTCTTATGGTGCCGAGGGCTGGCTCTCGGCAAAGAGCCCTTTGCCGAGTGCCCGTGTTTTAGCTCTCGGCAAAGAGCCGGACACTCGGCAAAGAGCCCGTTTCCGTAGTGCAGTATAATACTACTATATGTGGTAGAGTTTGAGATTTTATGTCAAGAAGGGACCTCACATTATGTCAAGAACTTGAGAAGCATGAACAATGTTGATCAACATTAATGGATTTCTCATTCCACTTGAAGCAGAAAAGGTATATATAGGAGGATCCATATGCATTATTTCATTGAATAGTGAATGGCCAAAACATTGCTCGTTATTCTCCGCTACATCATAGCATCTCCAATTGTTTGAAAAAATTGACTTGGGATAAGTTGTCATTTAGCAACTTGCTAAAACTTTTGGCAAGTAAATTTTTTATGTATCTCCAATAGTTTGGGTAAAAATAACATAGAAAACTATTCCAACTTGGTAAAAATAACATAGAAACGCTGGATAGCAAGTGAAGCTGACTTGGTAAATATAGCAAGTAGATGGCCTCTGATTCCAACTTGGAAAAATTTAGCAAGTCATATGTCAATCTGTTAGAGAACGTTTTTTCTCATTTTCCCAATAAAATAAGGATATAAAGTCATTTTTGCAAACTATTGGAGATGCTTTACAAGAATTGAAATACATAGTGTAATCAAAACTAAAAACTAGTGCCACATGCACAATATCGAGTAAATAACAAGCATATATACGTACGAACTGCCATGTAATTAAAAGAAAAAAAAAACTGCTCGTACGAAGTGCCATGTAAAAGAAAAAAATGACCAAAAATCGTGTGTCTGCAGTCTGCACGCATCTGCATCTCGAGATCATCGATGCATGCATCTCAGTCATGGCGAACGTGGAGGTTGTACTCGACGATGGCGTCGCCGGTCTTGTTGTCGATCCACTGCGTGCGCGCCTGGCAGTAGCCTCTCGCGAACCGGAACACGCCGGTGCCGCCGACCACGGGCATCTCCCGGACGGTCCGCTCGGCGGGGTTGGCGCCGAGGATGGCGAGGCTGCTGCCGTTGTAGTCGCCGGCGACGAAGACGAAGTTCATGGCCATCATCAGCGACAGCGAGTCCCTGCCGGCGCTGACGTACACGCCTTGCGCGCGGCCGACGAGCTTGGACGACGTCAGGTTGGGGCCGTCCGTGAGCGGGTCGTCGATGACGACGACCATGCCGAGCTCGTGCGGAGACGTAGGACGGCAGCCCCTCCGCCACCGTCACGATCGTGGACACGTTCGGCCCGCCGGTCACCACGTCGTGCCAGAACACGCGCAGGTGCGTCTCCTTCTCCTGCGCCGACGCGGTGGCGGCGAGCAGCGCGAGCGCCAGGAGGCAGGAGAGGACTGCAAAGCTACTGCTGCTGCCGGCGGCCATGGCGATGCTGCTTTTGCTTGATTGCTCTAAGCTCTGGATCTTTTTGTTAAGTTCTTGCGAGCGTGGTGCGTGGTGTGGGGTGCAACAACGAGCATGGATCTATTTAAGGGCAGTGGTGTGCATCGATCCATGGTCATTGGGTGGTTGTGGTTGGGAAATCCGGTGGTTTTTCTAATGCTTCTTCTTCTACTCACATGGTGAAATGCTTGCAGGCAGTTCAGCAAAAGCTGGTAGCTACGACGACTGGAAGATTTCTGGTCGTGTTTTCAGAGTCGACTTCACATTCCGCATATAGTACAAACGCCATTTTTTTATGTTATCTTTGCGGTTAAGTTATGTGTTTTTATTTCCTTTATTTATGATGCATATGTGTGTGTGGGCTATCGCGTGAGTTGATCTTGGAAACTTCTATTATGATTAATTTCTCTATTTGAATGGACTTGGTCGCTGTGACTGGACTTTGATTTAGCATGCACGCGGCGGCACCTACGTAAGGACATGCAGCAGTATTAGGTGAAGGTATGACTTGGCACGGACTAAAGCAGGCCGTCAGGAGGTAGGTGATCACCTTAGAAACGCGTACATACAGTATTTTTTATCACAATACGCACATATATTACCAAGTAATAAGGAAAACGTACAGACACACACGTACTTCCTCTGTATAGAAAAATAAATATCGTTTAGTATAGTGACATAGTCTCCAAAAACATAACTTTGACCACTTATTTCTTTAAAAGATTTGTTATAAAGTAATATATATTTATTTTTATAAAAAAATTCAAGACAAATTTATATATGAATTTTACATTTCTAAACTCAATAATTTAAATTTATTCATAATTTATATTCACAATGTTTGACTCAAACCATATTCAAAACGATATTTATTTACTATAGGGAGGAAGTGCACATACGAACGCAAATGCAAATGTATACAGGGTGGGCAGCTGCCCCTTCGAAACTACCACTGCGGGAAAATCAATCTTCGCCGAGTGCCTGGGAGTTCGCCGAGTGCCAAATTTCGGGCACTCGGCGAAGAGCCTCTTTGCCGAGTGCCGCAAATCTGGCACTCGGCAAAGGGCCAACACAAGGCAAAGCATGCTTTGCCGAGTGCCACGTGGCCGGCACTCGGCAAAGAGCCCCTCTTTGCCGAGTGCCAGCCACGTGGCACTCGGCAAAGCATGTGGCCCCGAATTATGCCACGTGGGCGGTTCTTCGCCGAGTGCCACGTGGCCGGCACTCGGCAAAGAGCCCCTCTTTGCCGAGTGCCAGCCACGTGGCACTCGGCAAAGAATGTGGCCCCGAACTGTGCCACGTGGGCGGTTCTTTGCCGAGTGCCACGTGGCTGGCACTCGGCAAAGAGGTGCCTTTGCCGAGTGCCAGCCACGTGGCACTCGGCAAAGAGCTCTTTGCCTAGTGTTTTTTTTCTGACACTCGGCAAAGCCAGTTTTTAAATTATATTTTGATGCAGTAAATTAATCCAAATGAAAAAGTTTTTAACTACAAAGTTGGTTAACTTATCAAGATGAACAATTTTTGTTTTGGTGATTTTTTCATTTGACAAACTTAAAATAAATTCGTTCACAAATCTTATATATCTCTCCGGTAGTTTATAAAACTACAAGAGTGATATATAATGTTTATGAATAATATTAGAACCACAATGTCGGATACAGAAATAGTCAAACAACCAAAAAAAAAACTTTGTAGATCTTGACAAGTTATGAAAGTTTGTAGTTGATAACTTTTTAATTTGAAGTCATCTAGTTATGCAAAACTGCGTCGAATTTGAAAATTTTAAAATTCAAATTTTTCAAAATACCTCAGATGGAGAAATGACCAAAATGAAAGTTGTAGATCTCGAAAAGTTATGAAACTTTGGTGTTGACAACTTTTTGATTTGAAATCATCTTGTCAACGAAAACTACATTTCAAATTGTAAAATTTAAAATTCAAATTTTTATAAACGACCTCGGATGGAAAAACTACCAAAATAAAAGTTGTAGATCTTGAAAAGTTAGAAAACTTTGTAGTTTACAATTTTTTGATTTGAATTCGTTTAGGGCCTCAAATAAGCAAGTTACACATGGTTTAGTATAATATATGGGTAATCGAAACGGAGATGGAACGTATATGAGTGTGTAGTGCAGTGGTAGAGGAGGCTCCGCGCGAACGAGAGGTCGTGAGTTCGAATCCTGCTGACTGCGTGAGAGAAAATTGCGTGAAAAATAGTAGAACTTGCGATTTCGAGGGCGACAAGTGGGCGCTGCCCAGTGGGCCTCTCCTCCAATTAAATAAAAAAATTTCCCTATTTTTTCGGGGTTTTTTTTATTTTTTTCTTTGCCGAGTGCCAAATATGTCAGCACTCGGCGAAGCCTTCGCCGAGTGCCCGATATTTGGCACTCGGCAAAGAACCTCTTTGCCGTGAAATTCTTCGCCGAGTGCCCTTCGCCGAGTGCGGCACCCTTCGCCGAGTGCGAAAGGGCTTCGCCGAGTGCTTCCAGCACTCGGCTAAGCCTCGTTCTCCTGTAGTAACGCAAAGGTCGTCACCAAAAAAAGAAAAAAAAAATAAGGAACTCCTTGAGGGCGTTTATGTCCTTCGGAGTCACCGCCTTTTGCCAACTTCTGCCATCGACCATGTTGCCTTACTTGCCCGAGAAAGCTGACTAAATAAGCTAGGCCTTCAGAGGCCCCTTTATTTTGCTTAGTGAATGATTATCCCCTCAAATGTAAGGGAGAAGGGGCTGTCAGAACTTGTAATCTGTGGTTTATGTCTAGCTACCCAATATGGTTAAACTTATTAGACCTGTTCAATGTTGTATGGTGACTCAAATCCTACCTAGAATAGGACTCAAGAAAGGTGTGCTATTAGGACTTCTAGTTCTACTAGGTCTTGAGTATAGAATCTTACTAGGAGTAGGACTCTTATTTGTATGTATGAGGGTCTTGGAGGGGACTATATAAATTAAGGGGTAGAGGCCATAGGGATCACAACAAGATCATAAGCCAACACAAGGGGTCTCATCCAAGGCTTGTACGGAGCAATTAGAAGCGCTCAAGAGGATTAGGCTAGACAGTTCTATTGCACTAGATTCTTGTATAGGGCAAGAATCGGTGGGTCCTGGAGGGTCAAGTAGGGTTGTGAGAGAGCGACAATCTCTTGTACTCTTTTGGAATTGTGCTAATAGAATTTGTGGTTGGCTTCGCCAAATCCTAATCTCTTGTCGTGGTTGCTTCATCATCATCTAGGGTTTTCTATGCGATTCGACTACATTGTTCTTAATACGGTGCTAGCTTGTGTCATATTCACAACATCCTTTCAAAGATCCAAGGGTTGCTGCGCATAACTAGGGGTATCAGATTCTAACAAGTGGTATCGGAGCCAAGGTTGGATTGATTTGATTTTGTGAGAAGGTTGACAAGGCTAGGAAGCACAAAATTAAGACGATGTCAGGGATGTGGAATCAAGTAGAGAAATTTGATGGCAAAGGGAATTTCAGCGTGTGGCAATGCGTGGTACAAGATGTGCTTGTCCAACAAGGATTGATTGATGCTCTCGAGGGCACCAAGCCAGACAAGATAACTGATGAAGAATGGAAGGTGATGGAGCGAAAAGCTGTCAGTACAATTCGACTATGTCTCTCCGATGAGGTAAAGTACTCGGTAATCAAGGAGAATTCACCGACAAAATTATGGAAGAGCCTAGAAGAGTTGTATATGGCAAAGTCGTTGACAAATCGGTGGGTACTAAAGCGTCAACTATTTAGGTTACGCATAGAGGAAGGTACACGATTCGTCGACCATCTAAATGTCTTCAACAAGCTTGTCACGCAGCTGATTAGTGTGGATGAGAAAATTGAGGAGAACGATAAAGTCGTCATATTGGCTTCATCCTTACCACCATCATGGGAGCAGCTAGTGATGAATATTCTCGTCGGGAAGATTACTCTCAACTTCAACGAGACAGTTGCATATCTACTGGAGGCAGAGTCCTTGGAGAAGCCGCAGGATTCTTCATTCTCGGGTGATCAAGCTTTGACTGTTTCAAGTGGAGCAGGAAAAGTCAAGAATCATGGGAAGAAGAAAGGCAAGAGCAAGGGACAACGTGCATGCTATCTATGTGACAAGGAGGGTCACATGATAAAGGACTGTCCAAGTTTGAAGACTATGAGAGGAACATGCTCAGTGGCAAGTGAGGATGAAGGTGACATACTTATCGTCAGTCAACCAGGTACTATTCATGATTGGATATTAGATTCAGGAAGCTGTTTCCATATATGTTCGGTGAGGGAGATGTTTGACGAAGGATCTCTACACCCAGCAAATGGAATTGTTCACTTAGCGGATAGCCAGGAGTATGCAGTCACTGAGGTGGGAACAATTACATTGGAGATGCATAATGGAACACTTTGCACACTGACGGGAGTTCGGTATATCCCGGGATTGAAAAAGAATCTAATATCTGTGAGGTCGCTAGAACTCCAAGGTTGTGAATTATCACTTCAAGGTGGAGTCATGCGAGTTACTTGCAAAGGGCAGGTAATTATGAAAAGTATCTGGATTAATGGAGGATACCGAGTGATAGGAAATCTTATGGGTGGTGCAACCATGGGAAGATTTGGCAAAAATCCTGATCAGGAGAAGGAAGTCGTCTCGTCAACGGCAGGTGCTCAAATCTCAATTGTGGTCAAGTGCAAGGCTACAAAGACGGTTGCAAAATCTAACAATCGTAGGGGCGAAGCTACGAGCTGTTGGAGGAAGGAAGACGTGGTCGGACCAACCACGCAGTACCAACGAGTAGGTGGAGCTCGAAGGCGGTACAAACCTATGGCATGGAGGGCCAAAGGAGAAGGTGGTGTGGTTAACCAAACTACACAACGATGGAGCTCTCAGATGGAAGGTTCAGGCACTCCAACCTAGAACTGACAAGCACATTGTGGTGATGTGCATGAGCCTCTGTGGTAGAGGCACTCTCGAGGTGGGAGTATAAATAAAAAAAAGAAGTCGATTTGGAGCAAATTCTTGGAGGAGCACGATGACTTCAAAGGATTAGAGTCAAGGTGGAGATTGTTGTATGGTGACTCAAATCCTACTTAGAATAGGACTCAAGAAAAGTGTGCTATTAGGACTTCTAGTTCTACTAGGTCTTGAGTATAGAATCGTACTAGGAGTAGGACTCCTATTTGTATGTATGAGGGCCTTGGAGGGGACTATATAAATCAAGGGGTAGAGGCTATATGGATCACAACAAGATCATAAGCCAACACAAGGGGTCTCATCCAAGGCTTGTACGGAGCAATTAGGAGCGCTCAAGAGGATTAGGCTAGACAGTTCTATTGCACTAGATTCTTGTATAGGGCAAGAATCGGTGGGTCCTGGAGGGTCAAGTAGGGTTGTGAGAGAGCGACAATCTCTTGTACTCTTTTGGAATTGTGCTAATAGAATTTGTGGTCGGCTTCGCCAAATCCTAATCTCTTGTCGTGGTTGCTTCATCATCATCTAGGGTTTTCTACGCGATTCGACTACATTGTTCTTGATACGGTGCTAGCTTGTGTCATATTCACAACATCCTTTCAAAGATCCAAGGGTTGCTGCGCATAACTAGGGGTATCAGATTATAACATTCAAGGTGACTCTGGATGTGCAACGGGGTTGGTTTTTGAATGGCTATAACTTAAGTGTTATCATCTTTTTATGCTACTCAGTGTCCCATGATGGACAGAGATTTGGGTCATGGTTGTGGGAAGGAAATTTTGGATTTTCTGTGCCAGGGGTGAATCAAGGGACTGAGCCTTTTTTTTGGATTCAGGAGTTTGATTCTTGTGGTAAAAACATACACATATGCAACTATGCTGCCACCAAAATATTTTAGAACAATTCATCTTCTTTCATGGATCCCCAGCCAAATAGAAATAGGAAGTTAATGAGTTGGAATGTTAGGGGATTAAATTCCAGAGAAAAATGGAATGACATTGTAACACCTCTGGTGTTTAACTGTAATTAACCTGACATGTCATCATCATTAGTCATTAATCATCCTTGCCTTGCATTTATGTTTGCTTAGTACTTGTGTAGCAATCTCTTTTCAAAAACCCTAAAAGCCCAAATCTTCCTATAAGGGCAAAAATGGTAATTTCACCTCTGTGCCTAGCTTTGTGTAATTCTTGTTCAGTTGGATGTCTTGAAGTTTTGTTGTGTTGGCCAAAGTTCAAAAATCAAAATCAGATTTCAAATCCCTTTGCAAAACCCTGATTTCCAAACCCTGGATTTTATCCCTCTTTTTGTAATTCAAAAATTATTCAAAATTTGAGGTTGGTCCAAAAAGCAAAGTTGTAGATCTGGCCAAGAGAAACAACTTTGGTATTTACAAATTTTCAAGTTTCTGTACAAAGTTTGAAGGAAATCCAAATTCATTCAAATTCCAGTTTTTGTCCCCTTTTCAGTTTTCAAAATTTATTTAAAACTATTGGGTTTCAGAAAAAGGGTATATTAGCAAAGTTGTAGGTTTTGATAAAAGGAACAACTTTCATATTTGCAGATTTCCAACTTTCAATGTAAAATCAAAAGTAATTTTGAAATTATTCAAATCCTAAAAGTGTCCCCTTTTCTGATTTCGTATTTAATTCAAAAACTGTTTGGAATTTGAAAATATTCTTTTTGACAAAGTTGTAGATCTCTTTTTTCTGCACAACTTTGGTATTTTGAGTTTTTGCTGCTCAATTCAAGTTTTGGAAGTAATTTGCAAAATACAGAAAGTCAAAACCTAGACCTAGCCCTGTTCATCCCCTACCTCTAGCCGGCACAGAGCAGGGAGGGCCCGGCCATGGCGCCTCGCCGGCACTGCGCATGCCGCGTGCCTGGCAGCCGCACGCGCGCCTCCAACCTGCCGCCGCTGACCCCGTGATCATTCTGCCCCCGCACGCGCGAGCGCTGACCTCCGCGCCCGTCCCCCACTGTTCCCTGCACAGCGCCGCCGCGTGGCTGTCACCGGCAAGCCTTCGCCCAGGCCCTGGGTGCACGCCCGTCCTCCCGCCGGCTTGCAATCGAGTGCGCACGCTTCGGCCGAGCTCATCCACACCATCCCGTGCTCTCTACCGTCCCCGACCGTGCCTATAAAAGGGACCGCCGGAGTCCGAGCTCCTCACTCATCTCCGCCGCCGTGGCCAGACCACTCCGAAGCTCCCGCCGCTCAACCACCTAGCCCGAAAGCTCCGCCTTGAGCTCGTGAAGCTTTCCCACCCCTCAATTTCACCTCCCCCGCCTCCAATCGCCCGGCGTAACCCCATCTTCCCAAACTCCGACGAAACACCGGTGAGCTCGGGTTCGGGAAATACTTCCTCTCCGGCCACGACCATCTTCCCCTGACCCCTGTGTCAGCTTCCTTGGCTCCGCGCGACTCTAACCAGGCCCTTGCGGTCTCGTGTGTTGCGCAGGATCGCCGGATCGCCGGAGTGCCGCCGCGGTCGTCTCCTTCCTCGAGCCTCACCCTCGAGCACGTGTCGAGCCTCACCCTCGAGCACGTGTCGAGCCTCACCCTCGAGCCTCACCCTCGAGCACGTTCCCGAGCCACAACCTCGAGCACGCCTGCGATCCGCGCTCCCTCGAAGCAGCCGAGCCCTGCCTCCGACCCGTGGTAAGCACCCGAAGCCTCCGGTCTCTGCTTCCACTCCGTTTCGCCCGAGCCTCCCAGTCAGGCCTCGGACGGACGCTTGCTTTCCGTCTCGCCCGAGCCTTCCGTCTCGCCCGAGCCTCCAAGACCAGGCCTCGGACGAAGCGATCGTTCCGTCTCGCCCGAGTCCGCTTCGCCCGAGCCAAGCCTCGACGAGCGCATGCTCTCCGCTTCGCCCGAGCCAGGCCTCGGCGAACACATGTCTTCCGTCTCGCCCGAGCCTCCGGGCCAGGCCTCGGACGAAGCCGTCGCTTCCGTCTCACCCGAGCCCGTTTCGCCCGAGCCCCGCGCGATTCGTCCGAACCCCGCGCGATTCGCCGAGCCCTGCATAGAAGGAGCACAGTGCTCTTTTCTTTTTCTGAAAGATATGAATAGTGTTTTGTTTTCTCTTTTTTGTTTGAATTAATCTGTTGTTCCTTAAATACTGAGAAAATTATGGTATGCTCCATGCACTGTGTAGTATTTTATAAAAATATGAAACCTGACTTTTCTGCAAGAATTTGAAAATGTAAAATCCCTCTTTTAATTAATAAATGGATGGTTTTGGATTTTTAGAAAATTATTTATAACTCCAAAAATCATGAGATAAATTTTTGTGAGCTTCCTATGCCATGTTTAGTCTCTGGTGAAATTTTGAAGTCTTTTGGAACAAGTTGATTTTTGAGCATTTATCTTTAATTGTTAAATAGTGCCTTTGTTAATTAATGTCTGATTTTATTTGAGCACCTTAATGACCTCCAAAAATTATGAAATTTGTTTTGCCATCTATCTACACCATAATGAACTTATGTGATTAATTTGGTAATTTTTGGAGCAACTTCATAAAATGACCTTTTTAAATAATTAAGGAAAATAGAAAAAGTGATTAGGGTTCATGTTGTATGCCCTGTTTTGCATTGTTCATGCTAGCATACTCATGTGCATGCATCATTGCATTCGTATAGTCACCGAAGAAGGAGTCAAGATCGAGGCAGCCGCCGACGAACCTGTCCCCGAGGCTACCCCGAGTTCCGACAACTGCCCTGCCGCCTTCGAGCCTGCCCTCTTTGCTCTTCAAGGCAAGCCCCGGTGCATTTAACCTTTTCCTTGAATTTATAAAATGATTTCCTTAAATGCTTTTGAGTTAAATTATTGCATTAGGTTTATAGGAGTTGTGTGTTATCCTAATTGATGCACTATCCACCTTGACCACTGATACACCCGATACCTGCTTTTCAAAAGTATTTGAAAAATGCTTAGCAATGCTTATTGAATTAGACTTTGCAATAAAATGCCAATTTCAAAAGTGTGATCACTTAAGGAATGTTTATGGGAATTTGGTCTTACTCCCCGGCTGTTGGCTAGGTATCTGATCCGTACCTAGTCAATAGCGAGGAGAGGTTGTCCGCGCGTACGGTGCCGTCATGTTGTAGTCCGGGACTCAACAGTTGACACCGACCGGGACAGGGTTGAAAAACTGACAGGACTATTACGCTTGGGTGAGATATGACCAAGGTATAGTTCTGGCTGGAAAAATTAGGGACCATCCGTATGGGGGCCTGCTGGTCAAGACTTGTAACTATTCACATACTTCGGAAAGCTCTGGCTCCGAGAAATCCTTTATTGGACCGACAACCGCGCACTGGGAGTGGAGAGATGGCGGAAGTAGCATGTACCCACGTGGTCGTCGTACCTGGAAAGGAGTGGTGTACTGTACTTCCGGGTGGCGTAGGACCGGGCCCAATCTTGGAGGAATCGTGGTAGACGAGTTGGCATATGCAAGCTTGGGTGCTACATATGCAGTGTGGATAGGGATCCTCAGCTGAGTATTATTTATCCGGATTAACGTTGCTCCTCGGTTATGGAGACTTGGTCACTGACTGTCAACGGAGAGTGGTTCTCAACTAGGAATGTTTTGAAATGTAAAATGAATCATGAACGACGAAGAATTGAGGAATACTGAATCTTTCAAAATAAAATAAGGTTTACAAAAATGCTTTTCTGCAAAATACTTGATCTTGCTTAAGCCTTACCTTGACTACCCTAAGCCTCTCATTCCTGAGTCTTCTCCCTTTTTCTTTAGTCGGGTAAGTCTTGTTGAGTACCCCAGTACTCAGGGTTTGTTACCCATGCTGCAGGTATGACAGAGTCCCCGATGTGTCTTGCACCCTGCTGCGTGACCATCGTCCAGGAAGAGGCCGATGAGGCCGAAGAATAGTTGTACACGCGCGGGCTGGGTGATTATAAGTATCTTTGCTGTTCTCCACTATGTTGCCTATGTATATTTCTATTATCAAGAACTTGGTTTGTAATAACTGCACCTTAATTTCTATTTGGAACCCTGTTTTGTAAAACTAATGTTATTTAAGTGTTCCGCTCATTATTCCGATGTTATTTGTAAAAGTATGCAATGTTGTAACCGAATTGTGAGATGATCCTACGGACATTGGGCACTGATGTAGCCCGGTGGCGAACAGGTCTTAATCACATGGAACATGGGTTCGGCTGTCAGAGGTTGACAGGGACATGTGGGCCATGGGATTAGGGTCGTTCCGTCACAGAGTGGTATCGGAGCATCTCACTTTAACGTTGCAGTGTTCGTTTTTTTGCGAAAACTTCAAAAGACCTTTTTAGTCCAAACAAACTAAACTTGACTATTTTGAGTCCAAATTGCTTCTCTCATCTTGTCTCTCATATGGCAACACTAGCTAGTGGAACAACATGTTTTAAGCCCTATGTACCTTATTTATTTATTGCGTTGCTTTGTTCCGTAGGAACGATTCATGCATCATGTCATAATCACTTAAGTTAACTTCCTCTCTAAGTTCGTTGGGGTAGTATGCCTTTACCTGTTCTTGCTAGCCTTTCTCATCCATCTTCTCTTATCCAGACATGGCTCGCATCAAGCTGACTGCCCGCAAGTCGACTGGACCGCATGGTGTGCCACGCCACCAGCTGGCACCACGCGCTGGGGAGGAGACTGGAGAATCTTCCAACGGTCGTCGCTTTCCCCGCCGCACCCGCAAGAATCTGAAGGAGGAAATCAAGGATCTGAAGGCTGAGCTGAAGAACTTGGAGCATGACTTCTACCACTCACGCCTGGAGTTTTATGAGGCACGAGCTTCCCTGGAGCAGGCCAATCGGAATACGGTTCGCGCTATCGAGCAGCGCAATGATGCTTGGACCCGCGAGGACGTTACCAGAGCCCAGCTCCACGGACTGCAGCAGTACACAGCTCAGATTGAACAGTTCAATGATATGCTTCATGAGGAAGTGCATCAGCTGTATGATCAACTCCACCCCTTGGTACCCCCGGTTATGGAAGACCCTGAGGACGGAGTAGTGGAAGAACCCGATGTGGAACAAGAGCCAGACGTGGACGAAGAAATTGAACCAGCTGAGGACGTCCACGTTGAAGACGAGGACGAGGAGGAAGAGCCTGAGCTCATCCTCGAAGAAGACGACGACGAAGACATGATCATCATCGACGACGACTAGACTCGTAGTGTCTGTACCATCTGCTTACCTAAAACCTTAGTCTAGGTTTGGGGGCGTTAGTCTGTCTGTTGCCAAGTCTGGCATGTATCTTTCTTTTCGCATCTTTTCCCTTTATCGGTCTGTATCATCTGTCAGTCACCTTATCAAGTCATCAGTCTTTTGTATCAGAAGAAGCTATCAGTCTGTTGTTTTCAGAACCCTATCTATGAATGCTAAGTTCCAAGTTGCTTAACAGATGCCTGTGAACACTCGCACTGGAGCTGGAGGTTCTGATGATGCCAACCTCCCAAACCCTCCACCTGTCCCAGCTACCCTAGCAGATGCCATTGCAGCCTTGGCCGCCGCTGCCAACCTAATGGCTCAAAACCAAGGACAGCAGAACTTTCACCGTGGTCGCCACAACATCAACCAAGAGACCACCTATGTGGAATTCACCGAAACTCGTCCACCGGTCTTCACCAAGGCCGATGAACCCCTCGAAGCTGATGATTGGCTCCGCACCATGGAGCAGAAGTTTGGTCTTATCAACTGCACCGATATCCAGAAGCCACGGTTCGCTTCACAGCAGCTTCATGGTCCGGCAAGTGCTTGGTACGCCAACCTGTTGGCTGCCCAGCCAGAAGGTCATCGGTTGACCTGGGAAGAGTTCCGCACTGCTTTCCGTGCTCATCACATCCCTTCCGGATTAATGAAAATGAAGCTTGATCAGTTCCTGGCTCTCCAACAGAAAGACTCCACAGTCATGCAGTATGTGGGTCAATTCAATCATCTCAGCCAGTATGCCTCAGAGTATGTCAACACGGATGAGAAGAAGAGGGATTGTTTCCTCAGAGGACTGCACCCAAAGATCCGCAGGAGCTTGTCCAATAACCTGACTGGGTCTTATCACGATGTTGTTGACCGGGCTGTTGCTTTTGAAGAAAGCAATCGCCAGTACCAGGAAGAGAAGAAGAAGAAGAAAGCAGGGTCAAGCAGCTTCTCTGGCGGTCACAAACGCCAGAGAATCATCTATCACCCCAGCCACCACCACAATCGTCTACCTTACCCCAACCAGCAAGTGGTCGTCTGTACCGCGGCCACCACCCATAATGCCAACCAGCAGAGTGCCACACAGCCGAACGCCCCAGGTGTTCGTATCACCACTCCACAAACAGCCTACAAACATCCCTGCTACAACTGCGGCCAGCTTGGTCACTGGTCTCGTGAGTGCCCAAAGCCCAAGAGGTATGCCCAGAATACTCAGAAGAATCCTGGAGGATCTCAGCAGCAGCAGCACCGTGCACAGCAGCAGCATGCTCAGAAGGGCAAGATTGTCAAGAAGCACGGGCAAGTCTACTACACCGCTGTCAGCGATATACCAGAAGGGGAGCCCGTCATGATCGGTAGGTTTCCTGTTGCCAATCACCCTGCAGTTGTGTTGTTTGATTCTGGTGCATCGCATTCCTTCATCAGTCGTACTTTTGTCATCAAGCATGAAATATCAATTGAGGATTTAAAAGAAAGTTTCTGCATATTTTCGCCTGGAGGGCGTATAAGTACTAAGGAAGTGGTTCGCAGTATACCAGTAAGGTTGGGGGAACATGTATTTCCCACCACCATGATAGTGCTTCATGATCAGGAGATAGATGTCATCCTAGGCATGAATTGGATGTGTCAGTATAAAGCCATGATCGACATCCTGAATAGAGTTGTGAGAGTGGATATTCCTAACAGTACCGCCAAACTCCTTCTCCAACTTCCAATGCCTCAAAAACCAGCAGCCACTCAAATAAATACCGCCTATGTTCTGGAAACCCGGGACATCCCCGTGGTTTGTGAATTCCCTGATGTTTTTCCTGAGGATTTGCCTGGTCTGCCTCCTGACCGTGACATTGAGTTTGCCATAGAGCTAAAGCCCGGGACTGCTCCTATATCCCGCAGAGCTTATCGAATGCCTCCCAGAGAGTTGGCAGAACTAAAAATCCAATTACAAGATTTGTTGGACAAGGGTTTCATTCGCCCAAGCTCGTCTCCTTGGGGCTGTCCTGCAATCTTTGTAAAGAAGAAAGACAAGACTCTCAGAATGTGCATTGATTATCGCCCACTCAATGAGGTCACCATCAAAAATAAATATCCCTTGCCTCGTATTGATCTTCTCTTTGACCAGTTAGATGGAGCCAAAGTATTCTCCAAGATCGATCTCAGATCTGGCTACCACCAAATAAAGATTCGTCTTGAAGATATTCCTAAAACAGCTTTCACCACCAGATACTGCCTATATGAGTACTTGGTCATGTCCTTCGGTTTGACCAATGCCCCTGCTCATTTCATGTACCTCATGAACTCTGTGTTCATGCCAGAGCTTGATAAATTCGTGGTCGTGTTCATTGACGACATCCTTGTCTACTCAAAAACCCCTGAAGATCACGCCGAGCATCTTCGTATCGTTCTATCCCGTCTCAGAGAACATCAGCTGTATGCCAAGTTCAGTAAATGTGAGTTCTGGTTAGATCAGATACAGTTTCTTGGTCATGTCCTATCCGCTGAAGGTGTGTCAGTTGACCCTGGTAAAGTGGCAGACATTCTGGATTGGAAGCCACCTACCACTGTTCACCAAGTCCGCAGCTTTATGGGAATGGATGGATATTATCGTCGATTCATTCCGGATTTCTCAAGAATCGCCAAGCCTATCACTGAGTTAGTAAAGAATTCTGTGAAGTTTGTCTGGTCACCAGCCTGTGAGCAAGCCTTTCAAACTCTGAAGAAACTGTTAACTACATCACCAGTGCTAGCCCAGCCGAACATCGAAAAACCCTTTGATGTCTACTGTGATGCATCTGGTACTGGTTTGGGCTGTGTTTTGATGCAAGAAGGTCGAGTGATCGCTTATGCCTCCCGACAGCTTAAGCGACATGAAGAGAATTACCCAACTCATGATCTCGAGTTAGCAGCAGTAGTGCATGCCTTGAAGATCTGGCGTCATTATTTGTTGGGCAGTACCTGTAATGTGTACACTGATCACAAAAGCCTGAAGTATATCTTCACTCAAGAGGAACTGAATATGAGGCAGAGAAGATGGCTTGAGTTAATTAAGGACTATGATCTTGAAGTGCATTACCATCCGGGTAAGGCGAATGTGGTTGCCGATGCGCTCAGTCGCAAGTCATATTGCAACTGTCTGATGATGAAACCCTATGATTCTTCTTTGTGTTATGAGCTGGAAAAGTTGAATATTGAAATGATTCCACAAGGAACTCTGAATAATATCAGAATAGAAACCCCTATCAGAGAGCAGATCATTGCTGCACAAAAAGATAACCCTGGAATCAAGCACATCATCGAAAAGGTCCAATCCGGAAAGGCTGATTGTTTCAGGATCGATGATGCAGGAGTAGTATGGTTTAAGAATCGGTTAGTAGTTCCTAAAGTGCCTGAGTTAAGAAAGTTAATCCTTGATGAAGCACACTTGACTAGATTCTCCATCCACCCCGGCAGCAACAAAATGTACCAGGATTTGAAGCAGCAATTCTGGTGGACAAAGATGAAGATTGAGATCGCCCGGTATGTCGCTCAGTGCGATACCTGCCAGAAAGTCAAAGCCGTGCACATGAAGCCCGGAGGAGAATTGCAACCTTTACCTGTACTTGCTTGGAAATGGGACGATATCAGTATGGACTTTATCAATGGTCTACCCAAGACATCAAGAGGTTTTGATTCCATTTGGGTGATCGTGGATCGCCTCACTAAGCAAGCTCACTTCCTGCCAGTGAAGACCAGTTATACCCAGGGTTTTTTTTACCGATCGGTAACCGATCGGTTTGGTCGGTAACCGATGAAACCGTTCCGGTCCGGTTACCAAACGGACCGGTTACCAAAATTTGAATTTGAAATTTGAAAATTTGAAAAAAAAATGCCCAAAAAATTCCTAGAAATAGATTATAATTTATGGAGACCAATGGTATAAAATTTTTTGAAATTGGACGTTTGGAATTTGAATTTTGAAAAAAAAAGTTCGGCCCGTTAAGGCCCATGAGGCCCATTAGGCGCTCACGGGCACAAAACGCGGCGTTCACGGGCGGGGGGGCAGAAGGGTCCCTTCCCTTGCCCTATCCGCGCCCGCGCCCCTGCTCTCCGCCCCCAGCGCCGCCGTCCGCTCCCCGCCGCCGGCTAGCCGACCGGTTAGGCTCGGTAACCGGTCGGGGGCGAGCGGTTACCTCGCCGCACTCGGGCGCTCGGCCAGCCGCGCGGTTGGCTCGGTAACCGAGCGGTTTCGCTCGGTTACCGAGCGGTTCGTCCGGGATTTGAGGTAAGTTTTTCCCCCCCTTTTCTTGCTATTTTAGTTAAGTATCTATATGTTTTGGGTGTAGTTTTGTGTTAGGATTGTTGTATTTAGGCAGGATCTGTGTTAGATATTAGGATGGATGGATTTAGGTGGTTAGGGTTAGGGTTAGCTTTATGTTTAGAGTACGATTTAATTTAGGATTTGAGGTATGATTTGTGTTAGGATGTATATATTTTTTGTATATATTGTATAGATAAAATTTACGTGGGTGTGATTTTGTGTTGTTTGTTTATGCAGGTAGACAATGTCGGGCAGGCACAAAGACGTTGTCTGGGAGCATGGTGAAAATCTCGCTCCCGGGTGGCGGTGAAATTATTGTCACCTGACAAAAGGGGGCGGTGGTGCAACAAGATTGAAGCAGCATTTGGCAGCGCGCGGGACGGAGGTTGTGCATTGTAGCCGTGTGCCACCAGAGGTGCGCGAGTATTTCCAGAGAGAGCTTGACCGCGCCAAGAAGGCGACGGCTGACCGAGCTCGCCAAAGGCTCGCACAACAAAGAGTTGCACAGGAGGGGAACAATCCCATTAATGATGATGAGTATGAGGCTCAGATGGAGGCTGCCCTACAACAGTCGAGAGCTGAATATGAGTATCAACAGAGTGTGCAGGATAGAGGCGGTAATTACGAGCGTGGAGGGGGTAGTTCTCGTGCAGGTGGTAGTGGTGGTGGAGGTGGGGGTGGTGGCAGTGGAGGTCCCCGTGGTGGGAATCCTTTTTCGAGGATGTTCAGAAGATCGGGATCACAGAGGGAGACACCTGTGGAGGTGGAAGACTACAATGTGGCATCCGGTGGCAGGACAAGAATGGTACAACAAAGGATTGATACAGGGCGCTGGACCCAGAAGGGAAAAAATGCAAAGGAAGCCATCGGTAAAGCTTGGGCAAAATTTTACCATCATGCAGGAATACCGGGACGGAATGCGGACAGCCCGTACTTTGTTGGTGCTGTCCGAGAGACGCAGAAGTGGGGTAAGTACCTATAACTACAAACAGGTTTGAACTTATGTATCGTTCCATGTTCTTATTAATTGCTTATGGTTACAGGTGAAGGCATCTTGTCCCCCACTGGAAAGGAAATTGATGGGAAGTACCTTGATCAAAATGTGAAAGACTTGAAGGAGAGGTACGCAAAGTTTCAGAAAGAGTGGCCCACGTTTGGCGTCTCGCTGATGTGTGATTCTTGGACTGGCCCCACAAAAATGAATGTTGTGAACTTTCTTATTTATTGCAACGGGGTCACATGGTTTCACAGCTTTGTCGATGCAACTGGGAAAAGTCAAGATGCGAACTATTTATTGAGGGTAAGTCATTACAGTTGTCATGTTATTATTTTTAGTTATATTCATGCATATATAATATACGTTATGACTGTTTTCAGGAGATTCGGAAGGTGGTGATGGACATTGGCGCGGAGAATGTTGTCCATGTGATCACTGACAATGGCGCCAACTATAAGAAAGCGTGCAGCTTGTTGAAGCTTGAGTTCAAGCATATTTGTTGGATGCCTTGTCTAGCACACACCATTAATTTAATGCTAAAGGATATCGGTCAAAGGAGTGATCATTCAGGTATGATATCCGCATGCAAGCGCATATCTAATTGGTTGTACAATCATACTCAGTTGCATAATATGATGAAGAGAGCAATTGGTGGTGAGTTGGTCAAATGGAATGCCACTAGATTTGGGACCAACTACATGTTCATGGAGTCATTTAACCGAAGACGTGAGAAGTTCATGCAGTGGATGGCATCTACAGATTTTTTGGAGAGCAAGTGGGCAAAAACCGAAGAAGGTAGATTTGCTCATGCCAGGTTGTCGAGTCTACAGTGGTGGGAGGGATTGGAGTATATCATCAACACTGTACAACCGATTTACAGGTTCCTTCGGTTCGCTGATGAAGCCAAGCACCCCAACATTTGTGAAGTTGTGTATCAATTCCAGAATTGCAAGTCGGAGATGGAGTCTTTTTTGGAAGAAATACGCACACATGGAATGAGTACAAAGAGATTTTGGATAAAAGGATATCTGACGTGTACATAGGGACGTACGTGGGGCCAGGTATGAGTTCCTCCATGTTCAATTGAATTCCATATTTACCATATTGAACATTTTCTGGATGCTCAATTCAATTCCATGTTGCAGCTGCCGTGCTGAATCCTAAGCTCTCGTACACACTGGATCCAACTGCAACAATGTTCGCTGGCCTGAAGGACGCATTTCAGGAGATGACAGATGTGCAGAGCGCCGTGCAGGCATTGCAGGAGGCTGAGGTTTTCCGCCAGAAGGTTGGTGAGTTTGGCTCAGAGCTAGCTCACAAAATGGCCATGGATCCAAGAACATCCCCATGTAAGAGTACTTTGTCATTCCATTTAGTTATGCATATTGGAACATGTAGCTAACATAATGTGTTCCACTTGCAGCGGCCTGGTGGATGATCTTTGGTAAAGACACTCCAAATTTGCAGCGCCTAGCTTTGCGGCTTGTTTCACAATGTATGTCCTCCAGTGGATGCGAGCGGAACTGGAGTACTTTTGCCTTGCTGCATACGAAGGTCCGCAATCGGCTATCGCACAAGAAACTGAACAAGCTTGTTTATGTCAATTACAACCTTCGGCTGCGACTTGCGGATGCCAACCCACCAAGGCTTGATGACGACGATTTTATTGACCGGTTCGCCGAAGTCTCATTCTATGATCGGACCAATCCGCTTAGGGAGTGGATGGAGTATGGAAGATCAAACCAGCCTCCACTTCTTGATGAGGATTCAGACGAAGACGACGTCCCTTTGCCATCACGTCTTGTCAGGTACATTATATGTATATTTATAAATGTGAGTGCGTGTCTAATAATGTACGGTGGGATTGATTTTATTTATGTGATTTGTTTGTTTCTGTTGGCAGTGAGCATATAGACCCCGATGATCTACGTCAGGCTACGGGGTCTGATTGCATCAGTGATTGGGCTCGTAGACATGTGGGTCAAAGTCACCTAGGGAAGAGGAAGACGCAAGCGCCGCCTAGGAAGGGGCAGACCAAGCGAGGAAAACAAGTCAGCAGCGATGCGGACACTGAGGAGGAGGGATCTTACCATTCTGACGATGATGATGATGATGATGATGATGACAGCAGCGATGGTGGTGACGATGACGATCATGATGACAGTGGCGATGGTGGTGGTGGTGCTGGTGGTGGTGGTGGTGGGACTAGTTATGGAATTCGTTTCACAGGTATCCATTGCACTTGCACGTACATACACACATTTATTTTTGTCCATGATTACTAATTATGGTTCATTGCAGGCGAGACCCAATACACACATGCTACGCAAGATCGTGACCATGGACAACCACAGTCCCAGAGGAAATCAGTTTCATTTGGACGCACACACGACGACAATCCAGAGGACTCGCAGGGGAGATCAATTTCTTTTGCACCCACGTACTACGACACTCCAGACTACTCTACTTCGTCCTACAGCGATGCCTCACAACCTTCTTATAGCTATCCCATTCCTGACGTGAGCACGCAGCCTCAGACTAGGTGGGTGTACGAATGGGAAGATCCCAGCTTTTACAGTATGTTGGTTCAAGAATGGGAGACAACCGCAGCTTGGACGGGCCAGACGTGGCAAGATTACAAGGCAACCCTGCTTCAAACCAAAGGTATCGCTCTTATGTCCATCGCCGAGTATGAAATGTCATGCCAACAAGGGGTCTTTCCATACATCTTGCGTAGATGATCATGTATTCCTGTGACTGTGAGGATGTGTTGTTGATGCATTCGTTGATGTTTTCGAGACAATATTTATTTCTATGCGACTATTTGTTCATGTTTTCGAGACAATGAATTTATTGCCGCAGTGTGCGGTCTTTTTTATATCTATATGTCCAAAGGAAGTATCAAAAAATCATTTTTATCCAAAAAAAAAGACAGCCCACCGGTTTGGACCGGTTACCGATCTAACCGGTCGGTAACCGACCCAAACCGGTCGGTTTACCGACTCGGAACCGAACTACAGAGGCATTTGAATTCGAAATTCAAACCGGCCGGTACCGGGCGGTTACCGACCAAACCGGTCCGGTAAACCGCTACCGGTGACCGGCGGTTTTGGCCAACCGGTCGGTAAGAAAAACCCTGGTTATACCATCCCCACTTATGCCACTTTGTACAAGAACCACATAGTGAAACTCCATGGCATACCCAAGAGCATTATCTCTGATCGTGGTACCCAGTTTGTCGCAAAGTTTTGGAAAGCGTTCCATACCTCACTTGGAACCAAGCTCTTGCATAGTACGGCATATCATCCGCAAACCGATGGACAAACTGAGCGAGTCAACCAAGTGTTAGAGGATATGTTGAGAGCATGTGTGCTCACCTTCGCAGATACTTGGGATGACTGTTTGCCCTTGGCAGAGTTCTCATATAATAACAGTTACCAAGAGAGCATCAAAATGGCACCCTTTGAAGCACTGCACGGCCGCCGTTGTCGTACACCTCTCAATTGGTCTGAACCCGGAGAAAGAGAATTCTTTGGAGTTGACCTAGTAAAAGATATGGAAGAGAAAGTCAAGCATATACAAGAGAACATGAAGATTGCACAGTCTCGACAGAAAAGTTATGCTGACAGGAGACGTCGACCTCTGCAGTTTGAGATCGGGGATTATGTGTACCTGAAGGTCTCACCCACCAAAGGAGTCACTCGTTTTGGAGTCAAAGGAAAGTTAGCACCCCGCTACATTGGTCCGTTTGAGATTCTGGATCGTTGTGGCAAGGTCGCTTACAAGCTAAGTTTGCCCGATCATCTTTCAGCAGTTCATAATGTGTTTCATGTCTCCCAACTCAAGAAGTGTCTCCGAGTACCTGAACATGTGGTTGAAGTTGAAGGCGTTGAGCTAGAACCAGATCTGTCATACACTGAGTATCCAGTTCGCGTGTTGGATCACAAGGATCGTGTTACCCGAAGAACCACCACAAGATGGTACAAGATCCAGTGGAACCAGCACTCTAAAGAAGAAGCCACCTGGGAATCCGAAGACTTCTTAGCAAAGAACTATCCCGACTTTCTCGAATCTCTGTAGATGTAAGGTTTTGCCTTTTTCTTCTTAAGACGTGGAATCTCGGGGCGAGATTTCTTTTAGGGGGGAAGGCTGTAACACCTCTGGTGTTTAACTGTAATTAACCTGATATGTCATCATCATTAGTCATTAATCATCCTTGCCTTGCATTTATGTTTGCTTAGTACTTGTGTAGCAATCTCTTTTCAAAAACCCTAAAAGCCCAAATCTTCCTATAAGGGCAAAAATGGTAATTTCAACTCTGTGCCTAGCTTTGTGTAATTCTTGTTCAGTTGGATTTCTTGAAGTTTTGTTGTGTTGGCCAAAGTTCAAAAATCAAAATCAGATTTCAAATCCCTTTGCAAAACCCTGATTTCCAAACCCTGGATTTTATCCCTCTTTTTGTAATTCAAAAATTATTCAAAATTTGAGGTTGGTCCAAAAAGCAAAGTTGTAGATCTGGCCAAGAGAAACAACTTTGGTATTTACAAATTTTCAAGTTTCTGTACAAAGTTTGAAGTAAATCCAAATTCATTCAAATTCCAGTTTTTGTCCCCTTTTCAGTTTTCAAAATTTATTTAAAACTATTGGGTTTCAGAAAAAGGGTATATAAGCAAAGTTGTAGGTTTTGATAAAAGGAACAACTTTCATATTTGCAGATTTCCAACTTTCAATGTAAAATCAAAAGTAATTTTGAAATTATTCAAATCCTAAAAGTGTCCCCTTTTCTGATTTCGTATTTAATTCAAAAACTGTTTGGAATTTGAAAATATTCTTTTTGACAAAGTTGTAGATCTCCTTTTTCTGCACAACTTTGGTATTTTGAGTTTTTGCTGCTCAGTTCAAGTTTTGGAAGTAATTTGCAAAATACAGAAAGTCAAAACCTAGACCTAGCTCTGTTCATCCCCTACCTCTAGCCGGCACAGAGCAGGGGGGCGGCCATGGCGCCTCGCCGGCACTGCGCACGCCGCGTGCCTGGCAGCCGCACGCGCGCCTCCAACCTGCCGCCGCTGACCCCGTGATCATTCTGCCACCGCACGCGCGAGCGCTGACCTCCGCGCCCGTCCCCCACTGTTCCCTGCACAGCGCCGCCGCGTGGCCGTCACCGGCAAGCCTTCGCCGAGGCCCTGGGTGCACGCCCGTCCTCCCGCCGGCTTGCAATCGAGTGCGCATGCTTCGGCCGAGCTCATCCACACCATCCCGTGCTCTCTACCGTCCCCGACCGTGCCTATAAAAGGGACCGCCGGAGTCCGAGCTCCTCACTCATCTCCGCCGCCGTGGCCAGACCACTCCGAAGCTCCCGCCGCTCAACCACCTAGCCCGAAAGCTCCGCCTTGAGCTCGTGAAGCTTTCCCACCCCTCAATTTCACCTCCCCCGCCTCCAATCGCCCGGCGTAACCCCATCTTCCCAAACTCCGACGAAACACCGGTGAGCTCGGGTTCGGGAAATACTTCCTCTCCGGCCACGACCATCTTCCCCTGACCCCTGTGTCAGCTTCCTTGGCTCCGCGTGACTCTAACCAGGCCCTTGCGGTCTCGTGTGTTGCGCAGGATCGCCGGATCGCCGGAGTGCCGCCGCGGTCGTCTCCTTCCTCGAGCCTCACCCTCGAGCACGTGTCGAGCCTCACCCTCGAGCACGTGTCGAGCCTCACCCTCGAGCCTCACCCTCGAGCACGTTCCCGAGCCACAACCTCGAGCACACCTGCGAACTGCGCTCCCTCGAAGCAGCCGAGCCCTGCCTCCGACCCGTGGTAAGCACCCGAAGCCTCCGGTCTCTGCTTCCACTCCGTTTCGCCCGAGCCTCCCAGTCAGGCCTCGGACGGACGCTTGCTTTCCGTCTCGCCCGAGCCTTCCGTCTCGCCCGAGCCTCCAAGACCAGGCCTCGGACGAAGCGATCGTTCCGTCTCGCCCGAGCCAAGCCTCGACGAGCGCATGCTCTCCGCTTCGCCCGAGCCAGGCCTCGGCGAACACATGCCTTCCGTCTCGCCCGAGCCTCCGGGCCAGGCCTCGGACGAAGCCGTCGCTTCCGTCTCGCCCGAGCCCGTTTCGCCCGAGCCCCGCGCGATTCGCCCGAGCCCCGCGCGATTCACCGAGCCCTGCATAGAAGGAGCACAGTGCTCTTTTCTTTTTCTGAAAGATGTGAATAGTGTTCTGTTTTCTCTTTTTTGTTTGAATTAATCTGTTGTTCCTTAAATACTGAGAAAATTATGGTATGCTCCATGCACTGTGTAGTATTTTATAAAAATATGAAACCTGACTTTTCTGCAAGAATTTGAAAATGTAAAATCCCTCTTTTAATTAATAAATGGATGGTTTTGGATTTTTAGAAAATTATTTATAACTCCAAAAATCATGAGATAAATTTTTGTGAGCTTCCTATGCCATGTTTAGTCTCTGGTGAAATTTTGAAGTCTTTTGGAACAAGTTGATTTTTGAGCATTTATCTTTAATTGTTAAATAGTGCCTTTGTTAATTAATGTCTGATTTTATTTGAGCACCTTAATGACCTCCAAAAATTATGAAATTTGTTTTGCCATCTATCTACACCATAATGAACTTATGTGATTAATTTGGTAATTTTTGGAGCAACTTCATCAAATGACCTTTTTAAATAATTAAGGAAAATAGAAAAAGTGATTAGGGTTCATGTTGTATGCCCTGTTTTGCATTGTTCATGCTAGCATACTCATGTGCATGCATCATTGCATTCGTATAGTCACCGAAGAAGGAGTCAAGATCGAGGCAGCCGCCGACGAACCTGTCCCCGAGGCTACCCCGAGTTCCGACAACTGCCCTGCCGCCTTCGAGCCTACCCTCTTTGCTCTTCAAGGCAAGCCCCGGTGCATTTAACCTTTTCCTTGAATTTATAAAATGATTTCCTTAAATGCTTTTGAGTTAAATTATTGCATTAGGTTTATAGGAGTTGTGTGTTATCCTAATTGATGCACTATCCACCTTGACCACTGATACACCCGATACCTGCTTTTCAAAAGTATTTGAAAAATGCTTAGCAATGCTTATTGAATTAGACTTTGCAATAAAATGCCAATTTCAAAAGTGTGATCACTTAAGGAATGTTTATGGGAATTTGGTCTTACTCCCCGGCTGTTGGCTAGGTATCTGATCCGTACCTAGTCAATAGCGAGGAGAGGTTGTCCGCGCGTACGGTGCCGTCATGTTGTAGTCCGGGACTCAACAGTTGACACCGACCGGGACAGGGTTGAAAAACTGACAGGACTATTACGCTTGGGTGAGATATGACCAAGGTATAGTTCTGGCTGGAAAAATTAGGGACCATCCGTATGGGGGCCTGCTGGTCAAGACTTGTAACTATTCACATACTTCGGAAAGCTCTGGCTCCGAGAAATCCTTTATTGGACCGACAACCGCGCACTGGGAGTGGAGAGATGGCGGAAGTAGCATGTACCCACGTGGTCGTCGTACCTGGAAAGGAGTGGTGTACTGTACTTCCGGGTGGCGTAGGACCGGGCCCAATCTTGGAGGAATCGTGGTAGACGAGTTGGCATATGCAAGCTTGGGTGCTACATATGCAGTGTGGATAGGGATCCTCAGCTGAGTATTATTTATCCGGATTAACGTTGCTCCTCGGTTATGGAGACTTGGTCACTGACTGTCAACGGAGAGTGGTTCTCAACTAGGAATGTTTTGAAATGTAAAATGAATCATGAACGACGAAGAATTGAGGAATACTGAATCTTTCAAAATAAAATAAGGTTTACAAAAATGCTTTTCTGCAAAATACTTGATCTTGCTTAAGCCTTACCTTGACTACCCTAAGCCTCTCATTCCTGAGTCTTCTCCCTTTTTCTTTAGTCGGGTAAGTCTTGTTGAGTACCCCAGTACTCAGGGTTTGTTACCCATGCTGCAGGTATGACAGAGTCCCCGATGTGTCTTGCACCCTGCTGCGTGACCATCGTCCAGGAAGAGGCCGATGAGGCCGAAGAATAGTTGTACACCCGCGGGCTGGGTGATTATAAGTATCTTTGCTGTTCTCCACTATGTTGCCTATGTATATTTCTATTATCAAGAACTTGGTTTGTAATAACTGCACCTTAATTTCTATTTGGAACCCTGTTTTGTAAAACTAATGTTATTTAAGTCTTCCGCTCATTATTCCGATGTTATTTGTAAAAGTATGCAATGTTGTAACCGAATTGTGAGATAATCCTACGGACATTGGGCACTGATGTAGCCCGGTGGCGAACAGGTCTTAATCACATGGAACATGGGTTCGGCTGTCAGAGGTTGACAGGGACATGTCGGCCATGGGATTAGGGTCGTTCCGTCACAGACATCAGGGATAAAATTGTTGAATCTGAATGTGATATCATTTTTATCCATGAAACTAAGAAAGAAGATTTCAACACTGCCTTCATCAGAAATTTTTGTCCAGTAGAATTTGATAAATTTGAATTTCTACCCTCTGTTGGTGCTTCAGGGGGGGTCATCATTCTCCGAAAAGGCAGATTATTTTCTGGAGAGCTAATTTATAGCAATGAATTCGCCATTTCAGTTGAAATCTCTTCTCAGCTGAACAATGACAGTTGGATAGTAACCAGTGTTTATGGCCCTTGCACGGCAGAAGGGGAAAAAATTCACGGATTGGTTAAAGCAAATCCAAATGCCTGATGAGATAGAATGGTTAATGGTTGGGGACTTCAATTTGATGAGAAGACAAGAAGATAGAAATAAAGGAGAAGGGGACCTGACTGAAATGTTCATGTTCAATGATGCTATTAGCACTCTAGGGCTAAATGAGATTTGTCTCCAGGGAAGAAAGTGCATCTGGTCCAATATGCAATCAAGTCCACTGCTAGATAAATTGGACTGGGTTTTTACTTCCAATGCTTGGAATTTAAAATATACAGATACGTTTGCGAGAGCTCTTAGCAGACACCCCTCTTATCACTGCCATTGTCTGGTTCAAGTCTCAACTCAAGTTCCAAGACCCAAAGCCTTCAGGTTTGAAAACTATTGGCTACAAATGCATGACTTTCAATCTTCTCTGCAAGAAAGTTGGAACAGCCCCATAGCCCAAATGGACTTTGCTAGGACACTCACTACAAAATACAAGAGATTAAGGAGTTTTCTAAAGAAAAAACAAGCCTCGATGTCCAATCTGAAAGATACCATTCAAAATGTGAAGATTATCATTCAGTTTATTGATATCCTGGAGGAACATAGGGATCTCAGTCTTCCTGAGTGGAACTTTAGAATCTTGTTGAAGAACAAATTACATACCTCACTGGAACATCAGAAAACCTATTGGAAACAGAGAGGAAATATAAAATGGGTCAAGCTTGGTGATGCCACTACAAAATTCTTCCATGCCAATGCTACAATAAGAATGAGAGCAAACATGATCAGACAACTTGAAAAAGAGGATGGCTCACTGCTTTCTGCCTATAAAGATAAAGAGAAATTGTTGTGGGAAGAGTATAAGGAAAGATTAGGAAGAGCAGAAGCTATTAGATTTGGAATGAACCCCTCTGAATTGTTGGAGCCCAATACTGATTTGGCTTTTCTAGAACAACCCTTTAGCACCCAAGAAATAGAGGCAACTATCAGAGATCTTCCCAATAATAAATCACCAGGCCCAGATGGTTTTACAAATGAATTCCTAAAAGCTTCTTGGAATGTCATCAATGGTGACATCTTCAGGTTCTGTAATTCTTTTTTCCAGAATAATGTCTGCCTCAAAAGCATCAACACATCATTCATCACCTTGATTCCAAAAGTGGAAGCACCAAAAACAGTCAATGACTTTAGACCCATCTCCTTGCTCAATTCCTCACTCAAACTATTGACAAAGATTTTAGCAAACAGGCTGCAATTGGTCATTACTAAGTTGGTGCATAGGAATCAATATGGGTTCATAAGAAATAGAACAATTTAGGATTGCTTGGCCTGGGCTTTTGAGTACTTGCACTTGTGTCATCACTCAAAGAAAGAAAGTGATTCTAAAATTGGATTTTGAAAAAGCCTTTGATAAAATGGAACACCAATCAATTCTTAAGATAATGCAGGCTAAAGGATTTGGGGACAAATGGATTAGTTGGATACAGGCTCTGTTTACCTCTACTTCATCCCAAGTATTACTGAATGGCACTCCTGGTAAAACTATTCACTGTTTGAGAGGGGTTAGGCAAGGAGATCCTCTTTCCCCTTTACTCTTTGTGTTGGTTGCTGATTTCCTACAGTCACTGATCAATAAAGGAAAAGATTTGGGAATGCTCAGGCTACCGGTTCCAATGCAATCAAGTATTGACTTTCCAATAATTCAGTACGCTAATGACACTTTGATTGTGCTGGAAGGAGATACAAAACAGATATTTTTCCTAAAATCAGTCATCAATACCTTCACTGAGGCAACTGGGCTCAAAGTGAATCTTAAGAAATCAATGATGCTGCCGATTAATGTTTCTGAGCAAAAGCTGGATTTGCTAGCAAATACCTTCAGGTGTTCTAAAGGGACTTTCCCTTTCACCTACTTGGGTCTGCCGCTGGGATTAACAAAGCCCGTGATACAGGATTACATGCCTCTTCTGAACAAATGTGAAATGAGGCTAGGAAGTGTATTTGTTTTCCTATCTCAGGCTGGAAGATTGGAAATTACTAATGCAGTGATGACAGCTTTGCCAACCTTCTATATGTGTACTTTGGAAATTTCAAAAACAGTGATTAAAAGAATTGATAAGTTCAGAAAAAACTGCCTCTGGAGAGGAAATGAGATAAATGCAAGAAAACCGTCAAAGGCAACATGGAAAATGTTGTGCAAACCAAAACAAGAAGGTGGTTTGGGGATCATAAACATAGAGGAACAGAATAAAGCTCTTTTGATGAAAAACATGGATAAATTCTTTAATAGAAAAGATGTACATTGGGTGCAAATGATTTGGGAAAAACACTACAGCAATGAGAAACTGCCAGGACAAACTAGAAAAGGATCATTTTGGTGGAGGGGTAATCTCAAGCTGCTTCAACAATACAAGGGGCTAGCAAGTCCAAATTTGAAAAATGGAGAAAGCTTACTCTTCTGGAAAGATAAATGGAAGGGAATGGTCAAGAGATCCAATCTGCCATGCCCGAACTATTCTCCTACGCAAGAAACAAATTCATATTTGTCAGGAAAGTACTCAATTTGGTTGATCAAACACAGCTTTTCCACCTCCCTCTATCTGAACAAGCCTTTCAACAATTTCAGCAGTTAACATCTCTGTTGCGAGATTTACCACAAAATCAGGATCCTGATGTGTGGAAGTACAATTGGGGAGAACAGTACAGCTCTACTAAGGCCTATAAGCTTCTAATGGGACACAATCAAATGCATGATGCTTACAAGTGGTTGTGGAAGTCGCAATGCCATCCGAAACACAAGGTGTTCTTCTGGTTACTTATCAATGATAGATTAAACACAAGAAACATGCTAAGAAGAAAAAACATGGACCTGGAGTCTTATGATTGTGTGTTCTGTGTCAATAGCACTGAAGAAACGGTTCAACATTTGTTCCTTCAATGCCCTTTTGCAACCCAAAGTTGGCATAACCTTCAGATTCAAGCCCCCGGTAACACGTCATTTCCTGAAGCAGTTTCTCACATCAAGGAACAAATGCAGTCCCAATTCTTCATGGCCTCAATCGTCTTGATGTGCTGGTCCATTTGGAAAACAAGAAACAACTTGATCTTTGAAGGAATTCAACCTTCGATCCTGGGGGTTAAGCTTGAGTTCAAGAAAGAAATGTCCCTTCTTCTGTTTAGAGTCAAGGAGGGGCTTCGTAACTCTCTGCAAGAATGATTTGAAGTGGGTCTTAAGGCTATCTGCCTCGATGCACCTTTTGTCACATGCGTTGGGGGATCAACGCTCCTCCCATGGGAGCATTGGAAAATGCAATCGCCCTGTTTCACCTCTCGTGTGGAGAGATTTCGAGAGAAACCGCTTCATCTAGATCTGTATCGATATAGATTGTATTTGGTCACTTTTTGTCGAGTATTAACCCAGACAAGGCTGGCCTGCTTCTCCTCCGGGGGCACCGGCCACGTCGCCCAAAATTCCCTCCACCGTCCGATCTCGCATTCGGCGTCCCAGATTTCTTGAGGCAAATTGATCCAGAAGTAGCTTCTCGTGCTTCTCCTTACCTTCTCTGGCTTCTCTTTGCTTCTCCTGCTTCTCGTCAGAATCCAGCGAAACAAATATATACTCAACTTCAGCTTCTCCTTCATCAAATATATACAGACATGTAGTGAAAACAAGTCATCTAGAACTAGAAGGCGCGGCATTTCACTCTTTCTGTACTGGCCGAGTCGCTGTCTGCTTCTCGTCCGGGCATTCCGCCACACAGGCGCGTGTGCCATTTTGCCCATTGCCGTCCTCTCTCTCTCTGTATAGTACAGGCGTACAGCCATGATAGCATACCATACCACATGTTTTGGCTTCTAGAAAGTCGTCAGCTTGTTGGCCAGATTTTTAAAGCGACTGAGCTCGGGCGTCGCTCTCGCCATTCATTGAACTGCGGATGTGGCCATGCAGTGCATCCTACGGATCGGAGTAGATTGATTCGGTATGTGCTGCCACGGAACGAGAGGGACATGTGCCTGTGCGTGCTCGGATCCAGAAGAAGCTGAAAGGAATCGTTGCCTGAACTGAAAACCAACCAGCTGCCAGCACAGGTCCTACGACTATTTGTATCCCGATGATGAAGGTTCTGTTCGTTTGACGGTTTTAATTCATATAAATCAGCTGTGAAAGAATGTTTTTCTTTAATAACAAATTAATTGCACAAATCAGCCAAAGCCAACTTATATTAAATCCCGCCGAATAGAGTCGAAAATTTGACATATCTGTAAAAACCTTCAAGCAGGTAGAACATGACATTAAACGCTTCTCGCCAGTGTATCAAGAATTCATGGATGGAACCTGTTTTCATCATGTGATCAGTGATACTTTCATCATGTGATATCAACAGTTTTAACGCTCTCCCACTATCAGACCATCTCCTGAAACACGTTCGATAGACGCAAACTCCGGAGATATCAACAGTTTTAACGCTCTCCCACTATCGGACCATCTCCTGAAACGCGTTCGATAGACGCAAACTCCGGAGTATCGTTTTCTTAGGCCACTCACAATGCAGACTTTATCATAGAGTCTAACCCTATTTATTACACTCCTATTTATTATATTTTGCTGATGTGACAGTGTAGTTATTGAAGAAAGAGAGACAAAAACTAAGACTCCAAGTCTTATTTAGACTTCAAGTCTATGATATCTTCGAGATAATAAATAAACTTGGACTCTATGTAGAGTCTGCACTGTGAGTGCCCTTATATATTCTGGGTAAAATACTCTTACATTCATTGCTATGCAAAAATGTAGAAATCACAGAACCGCAAATTTATCTGACTAAAGTCAAGCGGTCTCTTGCCATTATCTCTCACTCTTTGAAAAACACACACAGTATAACCAATCCTTGTACAGGCGCCTCACGAGATACCGAGTTACGGACCATATTATATATGGCCCGCTTCCCGCTAAGCCCAAACACGAGCGGAACGGGGAGAGGCACGCGACTCCAAGGCGTAAGGCCCATGTAAAAACCCATCCTTAAGGCCCACGTAGAAGTAGCCGAGTTGCAGGAGGCACCCTTCTCTCTTTGTCGCGGGTTTCTGACATGACGGCCCCACAGCTAGCAGACTGTCAGAAATTGACGTCAGGTGGAAGTGACTCATCCCCCGCTTGACGTCGCCTTTCCACTCGCGGTCGCGGGAGCTCGTCGTCTTCGTCTCTTATCGCCAGCCAAAACCCGACCCCAGAGGCGGAGATTGCGTGCCGGCGAACTAAACCCTACCGGCCTACCCCCAACCGACATTCGTCGCGGGTCCATGGTGCCCTCACCCATGGCGGCGCGGGCAGCGGGCGGCTGCTCCACGGCGGCGCTTGCCTTCTTCCGTCTCCACCCCCTCCGACGCGCCGTCCGCCCAGCCGCCGCTTTCGCTGGAGGGTGCTCCTCTGGCCTCTCTTAGAAATTTAGTCAATTTCTCTAGCAGTTTAATCCAGAAAATCATTACGATAAATAAAAGATTCATATAAATAGTTATATGCTGGTGTGATCTAACAGTTGCAAGAACATAGATAATACTAATAAATAGTATAGGAAAATTCACAGAAAAATAAGCACGAGGGATATACGAAATATACCCTGCGGAGGGACCAGTGCCGGAGGGACCAGTGCCGGAGGCACCGGCGGCTCCATTCACATTCATTGTGAATGTGTTGCTCGAAGTCGTGGACCACAGTCGATGCAGGAAGAGGTTCGCAGTGCAGTCCCTCGAACGTCCACCGAAAAGAGTAGTCGATCACCGGGAAGAACAGTCGATCGGATCACAAGCGAGCAGTCGCGATGACGCTCCCCAAAAACCTTATCGCCCGCACACTCGAGCAGGTGTCTCGATGCAGATGATGGTTCCGGAGGCCTGCTCTCCTAACTCTCCGTGCGCGCAGAAGATCGGGACGGGAAACTTGGAAGCAACTCAACAGAAAAACAGTGGTGCAGTCTTTCGCTTCTCATACAGCTCAAGGAGACATCTCCTTTTATAAGCAAGACAAAAATAGAAGATAAAATGTAGAGGATGAATCTGGACGTCATGAAGCGTCCTTCAATGACCAGTAACATCTGCCATTATCATGGCGGTTACTAGTAACTGCACCATAACCATGAGAGTTACCAGTAACCGCAACCATAATCATGACCGTTACAAGTCCAGCCATCAACTACAATTAGTCCACTATTTTATTGCACCTAGCATCTAATATGGTCATAGAATTTATTTGATTTAATTAAATAAAATATGGGTCATGCCCACGTTAAATCTAACAGCCTCCACGGCGGCTGCCGGAGCCGCCTGGCACATAGTATTGTGGAGTCCGTTCTGGATGAGCTCCACTCCCGCCGTCGCGTCCGGGTCTCGGCAAAGTAACTCTCCCTGCACACTTAAAACTCTCTGTATGTCGCTGGTACCGTATTCGGAGCCAGTGCATTGCTTGAGCTGCATGTATGCGTGGTGCTTGTGAAGCTAGATAATGAATTCCACTGAACTACTAATGTTTATGATAACAGCAGCATTGATGCTTATCGAACTGTGAGTGCTTTATTTGAACACTGAAACAGCTGTGCTAACTTAGGTGGGGCAATGGCTGAACCCCTGAATTTATGTCAGGACATTTGACCTTTTGCATTATGAGTGGCTGCACAACCAAACTCTTGATTTTATCCCAGTCCGTTGGTGCATGATGAACTTGTCAACTATTGCATCATAACGGGACTCACTACGGAAGACGCATGCTTTGCCGAGTGCCAGCTGCACTCGGTAAAGCCACGATTGCACTCGGCAAAGGCTTTACTGTAACACCCCGGGTGTTAAAATAATTAAAATAAACTAGAATTTAATTAGAAAATGGCCAAAATCCTAGATGGAGGAAAATTCTAACCAGATGTTTGTTGCATTCATGCCGTTGCATAATTTTTATTGGGTGAAAAAGAATTTTGTTAAACCCGTATAGGGCGAATCGATTTTATTCTATTTAGAAAACAAATAAAAAGTTTTATAAAAGTTTCAAATTCAAAATTTTATTTGCAAAACCTAGGGAAAATGTTTTTAAAACTTTACAAATTGGTTTTGATTTCAAACTGGTTTCGAATTTGGATTTGAAAAGAATTTACAAAAGTTTGAGAAAAGAAAAGAGAAAAGAAAAAGGGCAAATGGACTTCACCTTCTCCCTTTCTCTATTTCAGCCCGAGCAGGCCCACTCCCTCCACTCACCCAAGCCAGCCGGCCTCCTCCCTCTTCGCGCATGGGCCAGGCCGCTCACCTCCCGCGCACCGCTCCAACCGGCCCAGCGCCCCTCTCCCTCCCGCGCGCGCACCCTCGGCCCGCGCCTCCTCTCTTCCCCAATTTGGCCCGAGCACACCGGCCCGTCCCCGGCCTCCCCGTTCCCTCGCTCCTCCCGGCCCAATCTCGCGCGCCCTGCCAAGCCTTCCCCTTCGCTCTCTCCCACTGCCACTCCGGACCCACGAATTCCTCTCCCTGACGCGTGGGCCCCACCTGTCAGGCTCTTCCCCAACCTCCCTCCGATCTCTCCGGCTCTCTCCTCCCTCCCCGATCCGTTTCAGCTGGGCACCGAACTCGCCCGAGTTTCCCTCTTGCCCTCTCCTTTTTAGCAGCCACAGGGTTTCCTTTGTCCACACCGCCGCCACCCCAACCCTTTTTTTCGCTCGTCTCATCTCCCTCTCTAACACCGCCGCCGCCTTCGCCATTGGAGGGCTCGGCCGAGCTCTCTGCCACACGAGGGAAACCATCACCGGCTTCACTACTTCCTCCATCGGCATCGCGGAGTCACGCCACGTCCGAGGAACCCGAGAACGAAGTGAATCAGCGCCGGGAGGACCATCGCCGACCTCACCAGAGACCAGGGCGCCGCCGTCCGCTTCACACCGTCCCCGACCGCCTCCAGGACGAATTCGGCGCCACCAACCCCTTGTTCAAGCCCGTGGTAAAGTTTCTGATCGATCCCACCCAACCTCTTGGTCTCTACCGTCCTCTAGGCACGTTCCCGATAGCTCGGCAATGGCGCTCCGCCGTGCCTTGCATCGCCGGCCGCCGCCTCCTCTCCCCAAACATCTCTACGCCGTCCGATCTAAAACGAACGCCCAAGATTAGAACCCTCCCCTCCCAACCGGTATACACCGGGTGCGCCTGCGCCGTGGACGCAGTTCACCCCGCCACCTTGGCTGGTCCACCGCCACCGCGGTGCACCGCACCAACCACACGGCGCCACGCGACGCACACGTCAGCGCCGACGCCAGCGCGCCGATCGGCTCTGGCCATTTTGCTAAATAGTCCTCCACCTTCATCGAAATCAACCCGCGCTCCAGATCTACTATGCGTTGTGTCTTGTGTTTCTTACAGTATAGCCCCTCGGTTCCTTGGAAAATGAGGCGCAGTCCTCGGTCCACCATACACCGCGAGCCAGAGCGCCGTGCGCCCCGTCCACAGCACAGACGTGCACCGACCCAGTGACGCGCCGCCACGTGTCACCAGCGCTGGCGCCGCCGACCGACCCTGCACCTTTTACATAAAGGACCCTCAACTTTGTGTTAATCAACCCGCCGTCCACACCAACTATTCCTTGAGTCTGTGTTTTCTTTCAATATAAACCCTGGACTTTCTCCAAAATGAGGCCCGGTCCGCGCCACGGTGTTTTTCAGATTTGATTTATTTTAAATACGAAAACGAGTTCAAACGATTTACAGTTTTGCCACCCAACTTCAAATGCTTATAACTTTTGCGTCTTAACTCCGATTTGACCCGTTCAAGTCGCGTTAGATTCGTCTCGTCGAGCTCTACGCGTTAGATCAGTTTACGTTCTGTTTTCTTACTGTATGTTGTACTGTTATTTATATTGCTTTGTTTGGGCCATGTGATGATGCTTGATCCAGCGAGTGTGCGTTGCGTGGAACCTCCAGATCAAGACCGTGCCTTCGTCGATCCGACCCAGCCCGAAGGCAAGTGTCCTTGCTCATATTGCTCCTGTATTTATTTTATTTTGAGTTAGAGTAGTTAGATCCAGTAGATGCATGCAGTCTTAAATTGAATCACATGTTAAGGTTTACTAGAACTTGTTTATATTATCCTTGTCACCTGGTTTGGGATGGTTTGGGTAGAAGTCATGCTTAGCCCTGCTGTCTTGGGATGGGATGGTGGTTTAATAATAATCTTGATTAATGATCTATGGAATATTTTGGGCTGGTAATGTTGTAGTATGGTGAGTAGGTATATCCGGCAGGATGGACCGTGTGGTGGTTTTGTGCTGTGTGACTCGGCAGCTGCATTTGGTTTTTGGTTCTGGGCTTGTGCTAGATTATCCTGCCTGGATCCCTAGGACCCGGTTCTCAGAGCATGTAACCCGGCTTGACAGCGCAACCATGAGATCTGGATGGGCTGGACCTGGCCAAGTAATTAATTGCCTCCAAGTTGAGGGTTTACACGGGGTCGGATTTGTGGCACAAGAGGGGGCTTCTGCAGTGGTGCGTATATCCACTGTTAGCGGTGAAACCTTAGTGAACGTGTAAAACGGACTTGGAGGGAGTTTTGTAAAGGCCTTGCAGTGCAACCTGCTATACACCTCGGCAGTGTTTAGCGTGACGGGATCTGCACGACTCATGGGTAACGATGTGCAACCTCTGCAGAGTATTAAAACTGATATATCAGCCGTGCTCACGATTACGAGCGGGCTTGGACTTCTTCGAGATTAGTTGGTGGGTTTGTTCTAGTTCGTTAGAGAAGCCTTATGTGGTTATTAGTCTCATATGGCATGGGTACAGAGGCTTCTTCTACGCGGGTTACTGCTTGGTACGGGAGTGACTCCTAGGCTCGGGCGCAGACCTGGTGTTATTACGGAAGGTAGCTCTCTATGTCGTGACGTATGGAACTAATACACATAGGACTCCTTGTAACGGCCTGGTTCGGGTCATCTGATGGACTTCAGGTGTGGTTTGCCTGCTTGGTGCGACTCCAAGTGCGGTTGCTTGGTGTGACTCCAAGTGTTGGTTGCTCGGTGTGACTCCGAGTGTGGTTTGCTCGGTGCGACTCCGAGTGTGGTTACTGTTCTGTTGGAGACTGTGGTTATAACCTAGTAAATAGGTGCATAGGATTAATAGGATTTAATAGGATGTGTTGCTTTAGGCGCTTGAGTCAAACAGAGTCAGCCTACCTTTGTTCATAGCCTCATAAGCATATATTTCCTACACTTGCGGAGTACATTTCGATGTACTCACCCTTCCTCTTTGAACCCCCTGCTACCCCACCCAGACGTTGGAGTCTACGACGCAGAGCAGGAATACCCCGAAGACGGTGGTTACGACCTCGACAACTTGTACCCAGAAGACGGTGGATACGACCCAGACGACTTGCACTAGGATGGCGCAGCCCCCGGTCGACCTTCCTGTGGAGATGGCGTCCAGTTTCCGCGAGTCTACATTAGAGTTAGACTGAGAGTCTGTACTTTTCTTTTGGACCCGAGGGTCATTTTTGTAATAATGTACGATATATTAATAAAGCATTGTTTTGATATTTACTATGATGTGGATATATGTATGAAAATTGATCCTGGCATACATATATTGTGCTCCAATTTTGTTCTTAAAATTGGGGTGTCACATTTACCAAGTGCAACACTCGGCAAAGGAATTTCGGCAAATCTGCTTCCGGTAAAGCTGTGGTTTGCCGAGTTTCTTAACGCGGGCACTCGTTAAAGATTTTACCGAGAGCCATACCACCACTCGGCAAATATTTGACGCCGTCTGTCCGTTAACGCCGTCTTTTTTAAAAAAATATATAATAATTTCTTTGCCGAGTGCAACACTCGGTAAAAGAATTTTTATTTTTTTCAGTTTTTTCTTTGCCGAGTGCATGCCGAGTGTTGCACTCGGCAAATAATTTTTCTTTTTCTTTTTTGATTTTCTTTACCGAGTGTTGCACTCGGTAAAGAATTTCCAAATTTTTTTAATTAAAATCTTTACCGAGTGTGTCACACAGAGACTCGGCAAAGCCTGTTACTTTTCTTTTTTAAATTTTTCTTTGCCGAGTGCCATTGATTGTGCTCTCGGTAACGCTGGAAACTTTGCCGAGTGCAATTGTCATTGCACTCGGCAAACCTACCACTATTATTCTTTTTTTTTTCCAAGTAGACAGCTGTGCATGCACGTATATACCACAATTCAACAGCAATGTATCACAAACCACAAATTTATGTATCAAATGACCAAATTTTTCACGACATCCAAAATCCATAATATCTTACAAACCCCAAGTTCAAATTTCAAAAGTTTACAAGTTCATTACAGAAAAAAACACTCTGCAAGCAGCTCACGACGACGGTCTCGGTGGGGATGGCCCGACGTGCGATGCCGGCGACCCTCCGTATTGGTTCGACGCCGCCCCCGATTGATGCTGCATAAAAGAGAAGAGATTGCATACGAGTGAGAAGATAAAAATGTAAGTAGTTCAAACAAAAGTTGAAAATTTCGGCAGCACCTCCCCTGCACGGGGAGGTTTCCAAAACCTGCAAGAAAAACATCGGCACGAAGGTCGACGACCACATTTCCGGCACGAAGGCCGACACATCAACAAATACTGCACGAAGGCCCACACATCAACTAATCCGACACGAAGGCCATCACTAGATTTGACTTTTAGCATGTGCATACTGTTATCATATCAAAAGAGAAATATGCAAAAAAGAAAAAATCTCTACATGTGAATTTATTTCACATGAAACTGATGGGGTCTATTTTTGTTGCACCCTTTTGAAATCAGTATGTACAGTATGCCTACGTACTAGTTCGGTGCTGCCAGAAAGTGGATAGTCACATAGGTAGCTGACATATGAGTTTATTACTTGTATGTACAGTATGCCTACGTAATTGTATGAGAGATTGTAACAAGAGCTCATGTGAGTTTATTACTTTTGTCTAGAACATGAGTTTATCTGAAAATATAATGGCTTATTTTATATCAGATATTTGGTTAATTTATTCTCATGATGTAAAATGCTACATATGTCAACAACTAGCCCGGGGTTCTATCCAAACTAGCCCTAAGTATGAGCATACAAAGTAAAACATCTGTACTCATACTCACCGGAGTAGAATCTGGACGATGCGATGGTGGTGGTGCAAGCAGGTTTTGTGGGATCTCCCAACCTTGTTTATTCCCGATTTCTTGAAAGAGCTTGAGCAAACCTTCTTGCTGGGCCTCCAAAGCTTGCATCATCTGACGCTCAGCCTCTCGCTCGGCCCGCTCAGCCTCTCGCTCGGCATGCTCAGCCTCCCGCTGAGTCCGAAGTTTCTCCAGGTCGGCCTGCAACATTTGACCCCGATGTTTCAATAATGCATAGCTAAGGAACGTAGAAGTTAAAGAACGATGAATGAAATTGGAATACTTACCTGGAGTGTCGCCACTGGTGGCGGTCGTTGGCCTATGGGCACGCTAGAGCTCGTGCTTGCTGCTCGGAGGCGGTTGAGAGGAAGAGTAGAGGTCGTGTTGAGGACGCCATCGCCAATCCCGAACCGCCCATGCTTCTTGCCTTCCCCCACCCTCATCACTAGCTCAGGATCAAGGCGCTCCTCTGTCCTCGGATCGTAGTCCGGCCCGTGGACTAACCTTGCAGCCTCCGTGTAAGAAGTGAGGCGGGTGTGGACGCTGGAGTTGGTGTACGCCTCTGGCCCCGCATCCGGGTTGTACTGGATGTTGGACTTTGCCGGACCAATGTGGGCCAGAGCATACGCCGAGATTTGGCCAACTGGTTGGCCACCGTGTGCCGCCGACTGCGAGAAAGACAACATGTGGTTAGAAAAACAATCATGCAGAATTGAGTGCGGCTAGGTTAGAGAAATGGTGGAGACTTACATATGTCTTTGCGTATTTGCTGAGGCTGGCGCTGCCCTGATGGTGAGGTACACTTGGCATCAACGCTCGCTGGTCGGATTTCTCTTGGTGCGCCTTCTGCCAACCCGCGTCCAACCATTTCTCCACCATAGCAGCCCAACAATCGGGGTGGGCGGCGCACCACTGTGGAACCGCCTACAAGCCATCAGGAGATCAAATTAGGCATAGTTAATCTCAAAAGAAATCATTAGGAGATGTTTTCTATTTACCTGTATGTACTGCTCCCTCGTCAGAATCTCTGTCTTCTTCTTGCCTGAGTTTTGTTGATTCTTCTGTTACGGAAGTTGGCGTTGTAGTCAATGTGCGCCTGGATGCGGGCCTCGTAAAACAAGTCTGAGACACGCCTTTTACAGGAAGCGTAAGCCACCTGATACGCCCTTTCCTCCTGTCCCGGCTGGCATCTGAAGAAGTCCTGCATAAAGACACAAGGTATCCATTATTTTATTTCAAGAATATCCAATGAATGTGAGGGCCATAGTGCGAGAAAGGCTTACCCACAACTCGTTAATCACTCGATCCGCCAAGTTTCTGTAGTTGTGTCCATTGACATCTGGAGCATCGGTAACGAGGGCGTAGTGGTCGAACGAGTTGGGTACCTCTGGGTCCTCATCATCTGATGTCCACATGAGGCCAGGGAAGTGCTCCCTGCATAGAAGTCCCAGGATCCCATTGACATTGCGAGCCTCGACCCCGTCTTCCACAAGCATCCAATTCTTGCACAAGTGGTTAACAATACTTATTATTAGCTCTTATTAAGATTTTTCAACATTTCAAATGAAGTTACTTACTTATCCCCCTCGGGTGCAATCAGTGGGCGGCTCTGAATAGGAATCGGACGCTTCAGGAGCTTCGCTGGACCTCGCAAGTAGGGTTTCGAGGCTACAGAGGAAGCCGAACCCCCTGGCCCCTCCTCAGACGTGTGCGGAGCCACCTCCTCAGACGTGTGCAGAGCCGCCTCCTCAGATGGTTGCGGAATTGCGTCGTCGTACATCTGCGGAACCACCTCCTGAGGGACGTCGTACGGTATATTGTATACAAACACATGTTCGGATTTGGAACTTTTTTTAACTTTTTGCTATATTTCTTGAATTTATTTTATTTACTTGATTTTTTCTTGAAAAAGTAAATTTGAACTGCAGGTGCATGAAATAATGAAATATAGCCATTCAAAAAATGATATTCATGTTGGAGAGTGTATTTTGAGGTCGTATTCAGGAACTCACCCAAAATTTTGAACGCCTTGTTCACGAAACATGGCCACTCGCTTGTGGTCGGAGTGTTTTTAAATTACAAAAAATGTGAACAAAGTCAAAAAATCATGAAACTTATCAAGGTGTTGAAAAGTCCAAATTGGCTAGAGGGGGGTGAATAGCCTAATTAAAAAACTCTACAAAATTACTTAGGCAAACACTATTAGTATAACAAATGGCGAAGCTTTTTGCACTAGCCTAATAGTGTGTTGCAAGCCACCTATCCAACAATTCTACCTAATATATCTATGTCACACAAGCAATTGGAGCTAATATCTAATGCAGAATAAAACTAACTAGCTCTAGTACAAGTATGATATACAAAATATATATGAGACAAGTGTGTGCAATAGATAGACTAAGCAAGCTAATCACAACTAGCTACACAAGGAATATAACTCAATGTAAATACACAAAGTAAATGAGCTAGATAGAGGAGGTTTCACCAAGCCTTTGGGATCGCCTAGTAGAGAGCCAATCACCGGTGAAATCCACTCTTGATGCCAATCACCAAGATGTGAATATGAAGACCAATCACCAAGATGTGGAAGCAATCACAATAAGCACACGGGACACCAAGATTTATCCCGAGGTTCACGTGCTTGCCGGCACGCTACTCCCCGTTGTGTCGACCAACACTAGGTGACCCGGTGGCTAATCGGCTCAAAGCCAAGCTCACTAAGAGCGCCACAAGAATCTACCGCTAGTGAGGTAGCTCAATGACACGAGCAATACACTAAGGATGCCTCTTGCCGCTCCGGCGAGGTGAGGCTCCAAAACCTCTCACAATCTCGATCGGTGGTGGCCAAGAACAATCACCAATCTTGCCAACAACCACCTCAACACCTCCAAGCCGTCTAGGCACCGGCAAATGCCAAGAGTAACAAGAAAACTCAATGTCGATGTGAAGAACTAGTGCCACTAGGTTGAACTCTTTCAAATCACGCACTAGATCACTCAATCTCACTTGGTTTGATCGAATCAACTTAGGAGATGAGTTGGGAGGCTTGCCAATGCTCACTAGTATGCTTAGGAATCAGAATGTGCAAGGGTGAAACCAAATGAGCCGGCCAAGCCCCTTAAATAGGCCACCCAAGATGGCCTAGCCGTTGGGCTAAAATCGCGACCATCGGACGCTCCGATGCGCGACCATCGGACGCTGCCCCAGCGTCCGATGCTCCCGATGGAGCCATGTGTCCCTCTGATATGAAATCTGCCCGTTAGATCCCAACGGTCATATCACTTCGTGCCACGGTTAAAGTGGCATCGGACGCGCCGATGCCAACCATCGGACGCTCCGATGCTACTGCTCGATTCAGTCCAATACTGCGTTACATCGGACGCGCCGGCACCTCCACATCGAACGCTCAACCCCTGCGTCCGATGACACAACAGAAAGGTTCCAGAGAGGGCCAAAACACATCGGACGCGTCTGATGGTTCTGCATTGGACGCAGGCCAGCGTCCGATGCTCCCTGGAAAGCACGCTCGCACCACGTCACCTGCATCGGACTCTGCAACAGTGTTTCCTCAGCGTCCGTTGCCAGCGTCCGATGCTCCTTCAACATTTGTCAGAAACTAGGGTTAACCATCGGACGCTCAGGCAGCGTCCGATGCTCCTCGGACCAGCGTCCGATGCTCCCTGAGCACACCACTTTTCTTCCGAAAACCGCTGAATCCTGCCTCGCAAGCTCGGCAGGAGGGAGAGGAGCTATACACTAGTTTCTCCCACTTCTCCACAACTCCTTAACATCCCCTTTTCCCAAAGGCGCCAACACCACCAAGTGTACAGCATTGTATGCAAGAGTGTTAGCATTTTGCAAAATATTTTCCAAGGGGTTTTGTTAGTCACTCACTAGGTCTATAGCATCGATATGTTAGAGAACACCTAGTGGCACTTGAACACCGCATAAGACGTGAATAATCTCCTCTTAATAGTACGGCTATGTATCCTAAATGTGATCACACTCGCTAAGTGTCTTGATCACCAAAACAAAGAGCCCTATAGGTTATACCTTTGCCTTCGGGCCTCTTTGCTCCATCTCTTCTCTTCTTCATTTCGCCAATGGTAGAGCACTTGATCTCTTGAGTGCTTGTGGCCATCACCATCCTCCATGGTTGCCACCATGCTAGCTCCACCATTTGGCTTAGTCACAATCCTCTCTTATAAGCTACACACATGCTTAGCAATAGGATTAGACCAAATAGGTTTCATCAATTAACCAAAATCAAACTAGGGCTTTCAATCTCCCCCTTTTTGTTAATTGATGACAACCTATACAAAGATATGTAATTTAAGTTTGAGTAACCACATTGATATTATTAGCTCCCCCTACATATGTGCTATAGAGTTTGGTTCTAGATTTGGCACATATGTATGATTATGAAATGTGGATGAGTAACACTACCTATGATGATGCTAAGGCATAAGAATGGACCTTTGAAGCGTGATACCAATCGGAGTGCACATGATAAACCATCTTTAGCATCATTTGTTACTAGACATACATCAAAACTCAAGAACCCCATGAGATCAACACAATGATAAGGCTCTTGAACCACTTAAAAAATACAGGTATGTCTAGTTATCATCCTATTCATGCTAGTGAGTCATATCATCAATCATGTTCTAACACTAGCATTCACCACATAAGTATGAATATCAAAATAAAGAGCTTATGCATTGCAATCAAACATATGAATATGCACATTTCAGATGCAACATACATGTTTATGAGCTTGCTCCCCCTATTTGTATGTTCTGATCCCATTTGAAGGTTTCATTAGCATGTTACTTTTATCTTAGCATTTTCTCCCCATCTCCGCATATCTTTGTCATTATTTTCTCCCCCTTTGTCAACAATTATCATAAAAGTGGGGCAAGTTTTAATGAAGGGAGGCAAACTTTGTATTAAGAGATTCACATGTAAGGATCAAACTAAGTCAAGTTATGGCTTAATCTAGCTTATGAGCATAGGATATTTAACACGGTTTGCTCTAGAGTAAGCTTCTTCACACATCTTACAATGGTTATCTTACTCACGTTGGTTAAACACCTATTGCTCACTTACTAGATCAAACACTAGAGTTACAAGCTCACAAACAAGTTATATGCTACCACTAGATCAAGTCAATCATAGAGGCAATAGTGGTGCCATATACACTTCAAAGTCATTTGATTTACCATGAATGAGCCTAAATAAGCAATGTGATGGCTATATGGACTAGATCACAATCTAATAAGAATGAATGCACATGCCAAACAATTTCACCTTTGCTTTCTTGGAGGAGAGGCATGTCATAAGTGGGGGTGCATTCAACTCATGTTGGAGAAGTCTAGGATATTCAATTCATTCCTTAGTTTGCAAAACCTTCTCTCATCTAGCGGCTTGGTGAAGATATCAGCAAGTTGATCATCGGTGCCCACACTTTCAATAGATATATCTTTCTTTGCTTGATGGTCTCTAATGAAGTGATGCCTTATGCCAATGTGCTTTGTCCTTGAGTGTTGAACCGGGTTGGTGGCTATTTTGACGGCGCTCTCATTATCACAAAGCAATGGTACTTGTCCAAACTTGACTCCATAATCTTGCAATGTTGCTTTCATCCATAGCAATTGTGCACAACAACTACCCGCGGATATGTATTCGGCTTCGGCGGTAGAGAGTGCAACACTATTTTGCTTCTTTGATGACCATGAGACAAGTGATCTTCCAAGCAATTGATAAGTGCCTGAAGTGCTCTTCCTATCCACCTTGCATCCCGCATAATCGGAATCCGAGTATCCAATCAATTCAAATTGAGAGCCCTTGGGATACCATAGTCCAACATTTGGAGTGTGCTTCAAATATCTCAATACTCTTTTGGTTGCCTTCAAATGGCTTTCTCTTGGTGAAGCTTGGAACCTTGCACACATGCACACACTAAACATGACATCCGGCCTTGATGCGGTCACATAGAGTAGGCTTCCAATCATTGACCGATATAGCTTTTGATCCACCATGTCACCACTAGAATCACTATCTAAATGTCCATTTGTGCCCATTGGAGTGGTTATTGCTTTTGCTTCATCCAACCCAAACTTCTTGAGCATGTCCTTGATGTACTTGCCTTGACTAATAAATGTGCCTTTCTTCATTTGCTTGATTTGTAGACCAAGGAAGTAACTAAGCTCTCCAATCATAGAAATCTCAAACTCTTTAGCCATCATCTCTCCAAACTCTTCACAAAAATCTTGGTTGGTTGATCCAAAGATAATGTCATCCACATAGATTTGCAACACAAACAAGTCACTTTCAATCCTTTTGGTGAAGAGAGTGGTGTCAACCTTCCCAATCTTGAATCCTTTAGCTAACAAGAAATTTCTCAATCTTTCATACCATGCTCTTGGTGCTTGCTTCAACCCATATAATGCTTTCTTGAGCTTGTACACATGGTTGGGCTTCTTCAAATCTTCAAATCCGGGAGGTTGCTCAACATACACTAGCTCATTGATGAATCCATTGAGAAATGCACTCTTGACATCCATTTGATAGAGCTTGATGTTGTGAGAACAAGCATATGAAAGTAAGATTCTTATGGCCTCCAATCTAGCAACCGGTGCATAGGTTTCTCCAAAGTCAATACCTTCCAATTGAGTGTACCCTTGTGCAACCAATCTTGCTTTGTTCCTTACAACAATGTCATCTTCATCTTGCTTATTCCGGAAGACCCATCTTGTACCAATAACATTTGTGTTCTTTGGTCTTTCCACTAACTCCCAAACATCATTGCGGGTGAAGTTGTTCAACTCTTCATGCATTGCATTTACCCAATCAACATCCATCAAAGCTTCATCAATCTTGGTTGGCTCAATAGATGATACAAATGAGTAGTGTTCACAAAAAGATGCCAATCTTGATCTTGTTTGCACACCTCTTCTTATCTCACCAACAATTTGATCTAAAGGATGATCTCTTGCAATGTGTGTTGGTTGGAGCACTAGTTCCGGTTGAGCACTTGCAATAGCATTTTGTTGATCTTGAGAATCACTAGAGCTTGCAATATCATTGCCTTGCATGGTTGGAGGAGAGAGCACTTGATCTTTGTCATCTTCTATGTCAATCACTTGCTTTGGCCTTATATCACCAATATCTATGTTCTTCATAGCTTCCACCAATTGTGTTCCTCTCACATCATCTGGATTGTCTTGTTCTTCATGTGAGCCATTGGTTTCATCAAACTCAACATCATGGACTTCTTCAACTATTCTTGATATGTTGTTCCACACTCTATATGCTTTGCTTGTAGTGGAGTAACCAAGTAGGAACCCTTCATCACACTTCTTTTCAAACTTGCCAAGTCTTGTGCCTTTCTTCAATATGTAGCACTTGCACCCAAAGACCCGGAAGTATGCAATGTTGGGCTTTCTGTCATTTAGGAGCTCATATGGTGTCTTCTTCAATAGAGGGTGACAATAGAGCCGGTTGCTATAATAGCATGTCGTGTTGATTGCTTCGGCCCAAAAAGAATCACTCACATTGTATTCACTAAGCATGGATCTTGACATGTCAATGAGTGTCCTATTTTTCCTTTCAACTATCCCATTGGATTGAGGTGTATACTTGGCCGAGAATTGATGTTTGATTCCAAATTCATCACATAGCTCATCAACTCTTGTGTTTCTAAACTCACTTCCATTGTCACTTCTCACTTTCTTGATTCTTCTATCAAACTCATTTTGACTTCTCTTGACAAAGGTTTTGAATATGCCAAACACTTCACTCTTGTCAACAAGAAAGAAGACCCATGTGTATCTTGTGTAATCATCCACTATCACAAAGCCATACTTGTTTCCTCCAATGCTTGCATATGTAGTTGGTCCAAACAAGTCCATGTGCAACAACTCAAGTGCATGTGTAGTGCTCATCATTCCTTTGTTGGGATGAGTGTTTCCAACTTGCTTTCCCATTTGGCATGCACTACAAAGCTTGTCCTTTTCAAAGTGAACATCTTTTAGTCCTCTAACCATGCCATGCTTCTAGCCTCTTTAGTTGCTTCATTCCAACATGTCCCAAGCGCCTATGCCATAGCCAACCCAAACTTGATTTGGTGAATAAGCATGTTGTCAATTGAGTTTCACTCGCATCAAAGTCCACCAAATAAAGGTTCTCATATCTAAATCCTTTGAAGACCAAATCACTTCCATCAACACTCACTATCTCCACATCATCAACCCCAAATATGCATTTGAATCTCAAATCACATAATTGTGCCACAGACAACAAGTTGAAGTTGAGAGATTCTACTAATAGCACATTGGAGATGCTCAAGTCATTGGATATTGCAATTTTGCCCAAACCTTTGACCTTGCCTTTCTTGTTGTCACCAAATGTGATAGCATCCGCATGATCATTGCCACTAGTGTTGATTGATTTGAACATTCTACCATCTCCTGTCATGTGTTGAGTGCACCCACTATCAAGCACCCAATGCCTTCCTCCCGCTTTATAGTTCACCTACAAAAGAGATCAATTCTTTTTAGGTACCCAAACCTTTTTGGGTCCTCCAAGGTTAGTTACCAAGCTCTTGGGCACCCAAATTGCCTTCTTCTTTGGGCCAACCATGGGTGCACCAATATACTTAGCCTTCACACCATTAGTGCCCTTTGTAAGCATATAACAAGAATCAAGTCTAATAGATAAAACATGAGCATTGTTCTTGTTCTTGTTCTTGTTAAAGCAATTTTGCTCTATGTGTCCGGATTGCTTGCAATTGTAGCAATACCGACCATTGCTCTTCACAAAACTAGTCTTGTGAGGAGCAAAAGCGGCTTTGCCCTTCTTGGGGGTATAGCCAAGTCCTTCCTTGTTGAGTGGACATCTTTGGCTACCCAAGCACTTAAGCAAGCGGGCATCTCCACCATAGGCATTGCCTAAAGCATGAGTGAGCTCATACACCTTGTTCTTAAGGTTCTCATTTTCTACCACCAATGATGAATCACATGTAGTACAAGTAGGCATTTTAGTTGAGCTAGATGATGATGATGCATTGGTGGGAGCAACAATAATAGGAGCATAAAAATATTCATCAAGTATATCACATGTTACTCCTACATTGCAAGTCTCTACAACATCCTCAATCTTACTTTGATCAAGGTGGGAGGAGTGGGCTTCCTTAAGCCTAGTGTGAGCTTGATCAAGCTTCTCATGGGCTTCCTCTAGCCTCTCATGAGTAGAGTTGAGCTCATCAAAGGATTGCTCAAGAGCCTTGTTGGCCTTGCGCAATTCTTTGCACTCCTTCCTCTTAGTCTCAATGTAAGAGTGAGCATCTTGTAGCATGCTCATGAGGTCCTCCTTTGAGTATTCCTCATCATCATCACTATCACTCTCACTATCACTCTCATCGGATGATACCTTAGTGGCCTTAGCCATGAAGCATGTCGATGGAGTGTTGAAGATAGAAGGCTTGCTTGATATAGCAAGACTAGTCATAGCCTTCTTCTTGGTGGTCTTCCTCTCATCATCACTAGAATCATCATCATCGCTTGAGGAAGCATCACTATCCCATGTCACAACATAGGAACCACCCTTCTTCTTTTCCTTCTTCTTCTCTTTCTTTTCCTTCTTTTCCTTATTGTCTTTCTTCTTGCTCTTCTTATGGTCATCATCTTCATCACTAGAATATGGACAATCCGCAATGAAGTGATCCTTGCTCTTGCATCTATAGCACCTTTTAGTTGTGCTTTTGATTCCATCTCTTCTCTTTCTTGCTCCATAGCCTTTCTTCTTCATGAACTTGCCAAATCTCTTGACAAATAGAGCCATTTCTTCATCATCTATCTCACAACCACTTGAGCTTGCTTCATCATCACTTTCCTCCTTCTTTGCTTTGCCCTTGCTCTTGCCCTTGGAGGATGATGCCTTGAATGCTACGGTCTTCTTCTTCTTCTCTTCTTCTTGGGCTCCCCCATCCCTTTCCACACGGTATGTGTCTTGTGTGACCACATCACCTAGTACTTGGTTTGGGGTTACCGTATCCAATCCTTCCCTCACTAGGATAGTCACCAAAGTATCAAACCTTGGTGGCAAGCATCTAAAGAACTTGTGAGAAAAGTCCTTGTCCTCTACCTTCTCTCCCAAGGCCTTCAAGTCATTGATAATGACTTGCAACCGGTGAAACATCTCCGGTATGCTTTCATCATCTTGCATCTTGAACATGGAGAGCTTGTCCTTGAGAATGTATAGCTTGGCACCCTTAACCTCTTTGGTGCCCTCATATGTTTCTTCTAATCTTTCCCATATTTCATTCGCTCTTTCAAGATCCTTGATTTGCTCAAACACCTTTGTGTCAAATACTTCATAAAATAAGTTGATTGCCACATCATTCCATTGAAGCTTCTCTTCTTCTCTTGGGGTGGTACTTGCGGGGTCAATTACCGCAAAATCATTCTCAATCACTTCCCAAATCTTTCTATTCATTCCTCTTGTGAATGCACACATCTTCCTCTTCCAACAATCGAAGTTGGTGCCGTCAAAATATGGTGGCTTCCCCATATAGTTGATTTGAGTCATTTTAACACCGGAGGATGTTAATCCTCAAACAAACGATGACCACAGCTCCGATACCACTTGAAAAGTCCAAATTGGCTAGAGGGGGGTGAATAGCCTAATTAAAAAACTCTACAAAATTACTTAGGCAAACACTATTAGTATAACAAATGGCGAAGCTTTTTGCACTAGCCTAATAGTGTGTTGCAAGCCACCTATCCAACAATTCTACCTAATATATCTATGTCACACAAGCAATTGGAGCTAATATCTAATGCGGAATAAAACTAACTAGCTCTAGTACAAGTATGATATACAAAATATATATGAGACAAGTGTGTGCAATAGATAGACTAAGCAAGCTAATCACAACTAGCTACACAAGGAATATAACTCAATGTAAATACACAAAGTAAATGAGCTAGATAGAGGAGGTTTCACCAAGCCTTTGGGATCGCCTAGTAGAGAGCCAATCACCGGTGAAATCCACTCTTGATGCCAATCACCAAGATGTGAATATGAAGACCAATCACCAAGATGTGGAAGCAATCACAATAAGCACACGGGACACCAAGATTTATCCCGAGGTTCACGTGCTTGCCGGCACGCTACTCCCCGTTGTGTCGACCAACACTAGGTGACCCGGTGGCTAATCGGCTCAAAGCCAAGCTCACTAAGAGCGCCACAAGAATCTACCGCTAGTGAGGTAGCTCAATGACACGAGCAATACACTAAGGATGCCTCTTGCCGCTCCGGCGAGGTGAGGCTCCAAAACCTCTCACAATCTCGATCGGTGGTGGCCAAGAACAATCACCAATCTTGCCAACAACCACCTCAACACCTCCAAGCCGTCTAGGCACCGGCAAATGCCAAGAGTAACAAGAAAACTCAATGTCGATGTGAAGAACTAGTGCCACTAGGTTGAACTCTTTCAAATCACGCACTAGATCACTCAATCTCACTTGGTTTGATCGAATCAACTTAGGAGATGAGTTGGGAGGCTTGCCAATGCTCACTAGTATGCTTAGGAATCAGAATGTGCAAGGGTGAAACCAAATGAGCCGGCCAAGCCCCTTAAATAGGCCACCCAAGATGGCCTAGCCGTTGGGCTAAAATCGCGACCATCGGACGCTGCCCCAGCGTCCGATGCTCCCGATGGAGCCATGTGTCCCTCTGATATGAAATCTGCCCGTTAGATCCCAACGGTCATATCACTTCGTGCCACGGTTAAAGTGGCATCGGACGCGCCGATGCCAACCATCGGACGCTCCGATGCTACTGCTCGATTCAGTCCAATACTGCGTTACATCGGACGCGCCGGCACCTCCACATCGGACGCTCAACCCCTGCGTCCGATGACACAACAGAAAGGTTCCAGAGAGGGCCAAAACACATCGGACGCGTCTGATGGTTCTGCATTGGACGCAGGCCAGCGTCCGATGCTCCCTGGAAAGCACGCTCGCACCACGTCACCTGCATCGGACTCTGCAACAGTGTTTCCTCAGCGTCCGTTGCCAGCGTCCGATGCTCCTTCAACATTTGTCAGAAACTAGGGTTAACCATCGGACGCTCAGGCAGCGTCCGATGCTCCTCGGACCAGCGTCCGATGCTCCCTGAGCACACCACTTTTCTTCCGAAAACCGCTGAATCCTGCCTCGCAAGCTCGGCAGGAGGGAGAGGAGCTATACACTAGTTTCTCCCACTTCTCCACAACTCCTTAACATCCCCTTTTCCCAAAGGCGCCAACACCACCAAGTGTACAGCATTGTATGCAAGAGTGTTAGCATTTTGCAAAATATTTTCCAAGGGGTTTTGTTAGTCACTCACTAGGTCTATAGCATCGATATGTTAGAGAACACCTAGTGGCACTTGAACACCGCATAAGACGTGAATAATCTCCTCTTAATAGTACGGCTATGTATCCTAAATGTGATCACACTCGCTAAGTGTCTTGATCACCAAAACAAAGAGCCCTATAGGTTATACCTTTGCCTTCGGGCCTCTTTGCTCCATCTCTTCTCTTCTTCATTTCGCCAATGGTAGAGCACTTGATCTCTTGAGTGCTTGTGGCCATCACCATCCTCCATGGTTGCCACCATGCTAGCTCCACCATTTGGCTTAGTCACAATCCTCTCTTATAAGCTACACACATGCTTAGCAATAGGATTAGACCAAATAGGTTTCATCAATTAACCAAAATCAAACTAGGGCTTTCAATCTCCCCCTTTTTGTTAATTGATGACAACCTATACAAAGATATGTAATTTAAGTTTGAGTAACCACATTGATATTATTAGCTCCCCCTACATATGTGCTATAGAGTTTGGTTCTAGATTTGGCACATATGTATGATTATGAAATGTGGATGAGTAACACTACCTATGATGATGCTAAGGCATAAGAATGGACCTTTGAAGCGTGATACCAATCGGAGTGCACATGATAAACCATCTTTAGCATCATTTGTTACTAGACATACATCAAAACTCAAGAACCCCATGAGATCAACACAATGATAAGGCTCTTGAACCACTTAAAAAATACAGGTATGTCTAGTTATCATCCTATTCATGCTAGTGAGTCATATCATCAATCATGTTCTAACACTAGCATTCACCACATAAGTATGAATATCAAAATAAAGAGCTTATGCATTGCAATCAAACATATGAATATGCACATTTCAGATGCAACATACATGTTTATGAGCTTGCTCCCCCTATTTGTATGTTCTGATCCCATTTGAAGGTTTCATTAGCATGTTACTTTTATCTTAGCATTTTCTCCCCATCTCCGCATATCTTTGTCATTATTTTCTCCCCCTTTGTCAACAATTATCATAAAAGTGGGGCAAGTTTTAATGAAGGGAGGCAAACTTTGTATTAAGAGATTCACATGTAAGGATCAAACTAAGTCAAGTTATGGCTTAATCTAGCTTATGAGCATAGGATATTTAACACGGTTTGCTCTAGAGTAAGCTTCTTCACACATCTTACAATGGTTATCTTACTCACGTTGGTTAAACACCTATTGCTCACTTACTAGATCAAACACTAGAGTTACAAGCTCACAAACAAGTTATATGCTACCACTAGATCAAGTCAATCATAGAGGCAATAGTGGTGCCATATACACTTCAAAGTCATTTGATTTACCATGAATGAGCCTAAATAAGCAATGTGATGGCTATATGGACTAGATCACAATCTAATAAGAATGAATGCACATGCCAAACAATTTCACCTTTGCTTTCTTGGAGGAGAGGCATGTCATAAGTGGGGGTGCATTCAACTCATGTTGGAGAAGTCTAGGATATTCAATTCATTCCTTAGTTTGCAAAACCTTCTCTCATCTAGCGGCTTGGTGAAGATATCAGCAAGTTGATCATCGGTGCCCACACTTTCAATAGATATATCTTTCTTTGCTTGATGGTCTCTAATGAAGTGATGCCTTATGCCAATGTGCTTTGTCCTTGAGTGTTGAACCGGGTTGGTGGCTATTTTGACGGCGCTCTCATTATCACAAAGCAATGGTACTTGTCCAAACTTGACTCCATAATCTTGCAATGTTGCTTTCATCCATAGTAATTGTGCACAACAACTACCCGCGGATATGTATTCGGCTTCGGCGGTAGAGAGTGCAACACTATTTTGCTTCTTTGATGACCATGAGACAAGTGATCTTCCAAGCAATTGATAAGTGCCTGAAGTGCTCTTCCTATCCACCTTGCATCCCGCATAATCGGAATCCGAGTATCCAATCAATTCAAATTGAGAGCCCTTGGGAGCTATACACTAGTTTCTCCCACTTCTCCACAACTCCTTAACATCCCCTTTTCCCAAAGGTGCCAACACCACCAAGTGTACAGCATTGTATGCAAGAGTGTTAGCATTTTGCAAAATATTTTCCAAGGGGTTTTGTTAGTCACTCACTAGGTCTATAGCATCGATATGTTAGAGAACACCTAGTGGCACTTGAACACCGCATAAGCCGTGAATAATCTCCTCTTAATAGTACGGCTATGTATCCTAAATGTGATCACACTCGCTAAGTGTCTTGATCACCAAAACAAAGAGCCCTATAGGTTATACCTTTGCCTTCGGGCCTCTTTGCTCCATCTCTTCTCTTCTTCATTTCGCCAATGGTAGAGCACTTGATCTCTTGAGTGCTTGTGGCCATCACCATCCTCCATGGTTGCCACCATGCTAGCTCCACCATTTGGCTTAGTCACAATCCTTTCTTATAAGCTACACACATGCTTAGCAATAGGATTATACCAAATAGGTTTCATCAATTAACCAAAATCAAACTAGGGCTTTCAGGTGTCATATTATCGCATGTAGAGGCTATGGTAAAAAATAGAGAATGTTTTCAGCAAGTTGTGACGTCGGATGCCTAGAAGTCACACATCTCTACTAAGTTGCCGCATATGATCACATGTGGAGATGTTTGAGTTTTAACCATCCGACATCGCAACTTGCTCCAAATTTTCTCAATTTTTTATCATAGCCTCTACATGTGATAACATGATACCTCGTCAAGTTTCATGATTTTCTGACTTCGTTTGCATTTTTCGTAATTTAAAAACACTCTGACCACAAGCGGGTGGCCATGTTTCGTGAACAAGACGTTCAAAATTTTGCGTAAGTTCCTGGATACGGCCTCAAAATACACTCTTCAACATAACTATCATTTTTGAATGACTACATTTCATTATTTTATGCACCTATAGTTCAAATTTACTTTTTGGAGAAAAATCCAACTGAACAAAATAAATTCAAGAAATATAGCAAAAAGTTAAAAAAAGTTCCAAATTCGAATATGTGGTTGTATACAATATACTAGGACTATAGAAAAAAATTTAAATCGAAATTTAAAAAGAAAACAAAAAAACTTTGCCGTGTGTCAGGCCCGACACTCGGTAAAGGGGTCCTTTGCCGAGTGCCAGGAGCCAGCACTCGGCAAAGATGGCGTCTTTGCCGAGTGCCTGATCCTGGCACTCGGCAAAGGACCCCTTTACTGAGTGCCGGGCACGACACACGGCAAAGATTTTTTTAAAAAAAAATTCTAACGGCGCCGGTTTGGTAGGCCGTCAAGTAATTTATTTTTTTGCTGTGTGCCACTCTTTGCCGAGTGTTGCACTCGGCAAAGAAGGCGTTTGCCTAGTGCCCGGGTTTGCCGAGTGTCGTGTCCTCTATGGCACTCGGTAAAGAGGGCCTTTGCCGAGTGCAACACTCGGCAAAGATTATCTTTACCGAGTGCCCGATTTTTGGCACTCGGCAAAGTACCTAGCACTCGGCAAACTACGGGTTTCCTGTAGTGACTACTCTTCGGTTTACTTCCAAAAATTTATGTCCATGGCAGAATTCCAGAGAGCATATACCGATGTATGCCAGTAGTTGGGCTTAAAATGAGGTAATTTAGGTCAATCTCAGTGGGGGTTTTATCCAAGTTCCATCTGCATTTAATAGGTTGCCACATAAGCATTTCTAATGGCATGGCAAAGTTTTTAAGAAGAGAGAGAAGAATAATGTAGATGAAACTCTCTTGGCTTGGTTTCCAATTCTAAATGAGTGATGGAATCAAATGCCTATGAAACAATAGAATGAAACCATGCATTGAGAGTGGCTGTTTCATCCATATTTCATTGCATTCTATTTGACGTGGCATTCTTGGAAACAACATTATGAAACTCTCCACTAGAATGGCTTCAGCCAGCTAATCCAATATCATTGCCATTTTATGTGAGTTATATCATGATGTTGCCTATTACATGGTGTTTTCTCCTCTTCTTACTTTCATTCTGCAAGATGTTTATCGTAATTTCTGAAATGATTCATATGGATATTAAAATTTGTTATCACTATTTCATTTCATCTAACAATAAAAGCTCACTGAAACTCACTGGTGGAATTTCTTATTCTACTTCAGGATAGGATTTCAGGGCACAAAGGAATTGCCTGACAATAAGATAGACAAGAGAACATTACAGAAACGATTGCTGCTTGAATTTCAGAAAGATTCTGAGAGATCTTTGCTTGCTGTTGTTGAAAGGCCTGATGGAAAGAAAAACTGGATGGTGACTGATCAGGTCCTTTTGAACGGATAGCTATAACTTGTCCAGTAGACTATCCAGTGTTGATGGTCAAATTTGTCACCATGAGCATATTTGGGACTAATAGTTTGTCAGGAATTTTGATCATCCCAGGTTGTCACATATTCATCAAAGAAGACATATACGAGGTCATCATGAGCTAAACGTACAAGGAGAAGACATGAGCTCAGCAAGCTGGACTATCGAACTAATCAAGTGGATCAGATCGCTTGCATGCTATTCATGTAGATGGGAGGTGCTTCCAGACTGGTACGTGATCGTTGGCTTGATGATAAATACTATGTATATACATGCACCGAACTAATTCAGGAGGAAGGAACGGAGTCCGATTGGAGCATGAAGTAGATGCTTTTCAGATCACGTAAGCTATTTTTGGAAATATACTACATGCTGGTTTTCGGAGAATTCACATGCACACAAATAATACATGACCAAGGAAAGGATCGGAGTTGGGATCAGAGTCCAAGTAAACCACGTTTGCCATGCATTCTGATTGGCCGAATAGAATAAAAAAAAAGGGGAACGTAATTCATATTACGGCGACGTTGTTTTCTGTTCGGATTTTATTCGTGTAACTCCAGGGAAAGTCCAGCCGCCCTATAAATATAAAGGGTGATGGCCGATTGACAACACACAATCGCACAAATCAATCTTCTACATTATTTTGCATCTACTATTTTCTCCCAGCTCAGTTTTTGCTTCTTGTTCTTCGTTGCCGTCTACTTCGTTACGACAGCGAGCACAAGGTCCTAGGGGCGGTCAGGCCGACCTAGGCCAGCCCATCGCCACCGTTCTCCCTGACGGGGTCCCTCCCGGGAGCGTGGGGTGTCGGGTTTCAAGAGCTCTCGCCGGCGTGTCTTGCGTATCGCGCTCCCGACGAGACTCCCCTTGCGACGTGTCCTGCGCATCGCGCTCGTCGCCGGGGGCACACGTGACGTGTTCGTGTGCGAACACACTTTTTGGCGACTCCGCTGGGGACTGAAGATCAAGGTACATCTACGCCGCCGTCCATCATGTCTGGCAGCAAGATCCCGAAGCCTGCGGATATTAGCACCGACAACATCATCAAGCCTGGCTTTGATGAACTATCGGAAGAACATCGCCAAGCTTATGAAGCGTACAAGAAGAAGCGTGATGAGGAAGACATGAACAGATACCTCGCCAACTTCAGCAAAGATCGTCAAGGCAACATCACACCAGTTGGTGAGATCACGTTCCCTCCTCTACACAGCGACGAACAGGTAAATATCCCTGTAAGTGGACATTTTACTCCTGAGCAGATGGCTGTTCTTAATTATCAAATCAATGAGGGAAATAAACTTGTATTTCAGTACGTTTCAGAAACTTTGAATGCTAAAAATAATACATCTATACCACCTATTAATCATGTCGGTACATCTGCTAGTGTAGAAAATCCAAACGCAACAGCGTCAAATAATTCATCGGTAACTGAAATGCCAGCAAAACAACCACAATTTGGCATGCCGTTGAATTTCTTTTCTGGACAACAAACTAAACCTGGAGATGAGTTGTTGGTAGTGCCTACATATCCTGAACCAATTGTGAGCGTACCACCTATCAGAACATCGGCAACAAACACAAGTATACCAAGGCCCCTACCATCATCTGTTTCGTTGCCGATGCCACACTTTCAGACAACAACTAGCAGCCCTGCAGTTCCTTCGCCACCACCATTTGTAGTTTCAGCCGGTATGGAAGAAGCTTTAGCAAAAATGAAAAGTGATCTGCATAAGATGTTTGTTGAGTCCTTCGGAATAGAGCCAAAAGTTAGAGGACGTACTTATCAGAAACCATACCCATCTTGCTTTGATGCTATTCCATATCCTCAAAATTATAAAGTCCCTGAATTTTCTAAGTTTAATGGTGAGGATAGCAAAACCACATGGGAGCACGTTAGTCAATATCTTGCTCAGCTAGGTGAAGCGGGTTCTACGGATGGGCTGAAAGTTCGTTTATTTTCTTTATCTTTATCCGGTACAGCTTTTTCATGGTTTGCCGCTTTGTCTCCTGGTTCTATTACTACATGGTCACAGCTAGAGCAAAAATTTCATGATCATTTTTATAGCGGTGATAATGAACTTAAGCTATCACATCTTACATCGGTTAAGCAAAAACATGATGAATCAGTTTCAGATTATGTCAAAAGATTTAGAGATGTTAAAAACCGATGCTATAGTCTTGTGATAGGGGAAAAAGACCTAGCTGATCTAGTGCTTAATGGTTTAAAATCTTACATTAAAGAAAAAATAGAAGGCTACGAATTTATAACTGTTAACCAAGTTTTGCAGCGAGCTTTGGCTCAAGAAAGCCGAAATAAAGACACTAAAGAAAGTTATAAAAATAAAACTGATCGTCCTCGTATGCATGTTGTTGATTATAATTCTTGTTCGGATGATGAAGTTGATATTTATGTTGCTGAATTTGTTTGGCCTTCAAAGAACAAACCCTATGCTTGTAGTGCTCTTAAGCCGATTCGAAAGAATCGTGAAGAAGAGATGAAATTTACTTTTGATATTGCTAAATGTGATAAGATTTTTGATGCTTTGCTGCAAGATAAGTACATTAAAATTTCACATACTTTACCACCGTCGGAAGAGCTAAAACGGCGAGCTTATTGCAAGTATCATAATTCTTTTTCTCATGCTACTAATGATTGTAATGTTTTTCGGCGACAGATCCAATCGGCTATCAATGATGGACGATTGAGTTTTGCTGAAATGCAAGTTGATAAGACGCCCTTTCCCATGAACACTTTAAATTTGGAGGGCAAGAAGGTGTTACTTCGGCCTGAACATGCCGAAGCTGCAAAAGGGAAGACAAATGTTGTTATCGGTGAACCTAGAGTCATAACCGCCGATGACAAGATCATGGGAAGAGAGGTTGTGCTTGAGAAGGCCCCCAATGGCAAGGAAACACTAAAAATTACTATGAAAACTTCTGTACCTGGGGGGCAAGTGCAACATGGAGGTCATGCAAAATTCATCAAGCCCAAGAATCCAGAGGTTGGCAAGTGGAAGATGAATGAGGCAAAGGTGCAGCAAAAGAAAGTGAAGCCAACATTTGATATGTTGCTGTCCAAATATGCTAAACAAGCGGCCGATTCTAGCTCTAATCGGCCATCACAATTGAAGCGTCCAAGGTCACCTCCGCACCATCAATTTCAGCATCGACGTGGTCCATGGGCTCCTATGCCATGGATGGCACCACCTCCTTATGTGCCATATTATGCAAGAAATTATTATGGAGGATGGGAGCAGCCCCCAATGGCTCCATATTCTTTTCATCTCGGGTGGGCAGCACCTAGAAGACCTGTATTTGAGAGGCTAACTCACTTTGCAAAAGGCCGTTTGGACAGTGGTACTAATCGGCCATCGCAAGTCTCTCCAAAGAGGAAGATGGTGAAGCAAGAGTGGCGTGCTAAGTCACCAAGTACTGAAATTTCAGAACCAACAAGCAAACAAGAAAGGAGGTCTGCAAGTGCTGACATTATTAAAATTGGCACTAAAGATGTGGAGATTATTGAGTTGGGTAAAGGGCCGATTGTTATTAATAATCCGGCTGAATCTAGTGGTGATGTGGCTGCTGTACAGTCAAGATCAGCAGCTAATGATCATGAAACTAGCACCAGTGGCACCAAGAAAATTGATCCTAAATATACTCGACCGATATGGTGTCCTCCCGGCTTGTCCAAGACTAAAAAGAGAAGGCTGCAGCGCATGAGAAATCAGCAAAAGGAGGAAGAAAAGAGAGAGAAGCAAAGGGATGAATTTTTCAACCAAATTCGTCCTATCATCAATGCAAAACAAGTTTGGAAACCTAAAGTTGATGAAAAAACAGCAGCCCCTACACCTGTTCTAGCAGCTGCTACTCCAACTCAGGTAGTGCCTAATGCTATTCCAGCATCACCCATGTTGCCTACAGCGCTTCCTTCATCACAGACACCAATTTTCACCTTGGGAGATGACGAAGAGATGGTGGATTATGAGCCGACACCCAGCAGGGAAGGTATGGATATTAATATGGTTTATTACTTACCCGCTGAGTATCGTGCTGTTGATGAAGAAGGAGAGGTAGCCCAGCTGAATTTTGGTCCCAAGAATGCCATCTTTGAGAAGCCTAAAGAGCCGGTGAAGCACTTGAAGCCATTGTTCATCAAGGGTCATATCAACGGATCGCCGGTTGCTAGAATGCTTATTGATGGTGGAGCTGTGATCAACCTTATGCCATATTCAGTTTTCAAGAGATTGGGGCTGCAAGATGAAGATATGAAGAAGACCAATATGGTGCTCAACGGCTTTGAAGGCAATGAACCAGTAGAGGCCAAAGGAGTTATTTATGTGGAGCTCACTGTTGGAAGTAAGACTTTGGCTACTGCGTTCTTTGTCGCTGAGGTGAAAGGTAATTATAATATTATTTTGGGTCGCGATTGGATACATGCTAATCAGTGTGTACCATCTACCATGCATCAATTTCTAATTCAATGGGTAGAGGACGAGGTGGAGATGATTTATGCAGATACTTCAGTTTGCCTTGCTCTGGCGGATGCTATGGTGGATTGGCAACATCCCGAAGCAACTTGTTTGACGGGACGCAATGATCTTCCAGATTTTGATTTCTTGAGTGCTACAAAAAGTGGCTTTGTGCCCGTCATGTTAAAGCCGATTAGTGGAGATCGGCTAAAAAAAAATAAAATGTAATTAGATGGATCATAGTTCAGATTGGTTGCAAAAGCGTTTAAAAAATTATCGGTCTCAAGAGAACGGTATGCATGAATCTATAGAAGAGCTAGAAAATATGGATAAGCTAGGACAAGGTTTTACATCAGCTGATCCATTAGAAGAGATAGATATTGGTGACGGATCAGTTCCTAGGCCAACATTTATAAACAAGAATTTAAAAGCCGACCACAAGCTAAAGTTGATCGAGCTATTAAAAGAGTATGTCGATATTTTTGCTTGGGAGTACCATGAGATGCCAGGTTTAAGCCGAGAGTTAGTGGAGCATTGGCTGCCCATTAAGAGAGGTTTCAGACCTTTCAAACAGCCGGCTAGAAAGTTTAATCCCAAGATGTATGACCGGATCAAGGAGGAGATCGATCGGTTGCTTAAAGCTAATTTTATTAGACCTTGCAGGTATGCTGATTGGATTTCCAATATTGTGCCCGTGGAGAAGAAAGGATCAGGCAAACTGCGGGTATGTATTGACTTCAGAGATTTGAACCGAGCTACACCTAAAGATGAGTATCCTATGCCTATAGCCGATATGCTTATTAATGATGCCTCTGGACATAAGGTCATTAGCTTTCTTGATGGTAATGCGGGGTATAATCAGATTTTTATGGCCGAAGAGGACATATCCAAAACGGCTTTTCGCTGCCCCGGTTTTCTTGGCTTATTTGAGTGGGTCGTAATGACGTTTGGTTTGAGGAATGCTGGTGCTACATATCAAAGAGCTATGAATTTAATATTTCATGATTTGCTCGGAGTCATTTTGGAGGTTTATATTGATGATATTGTTGTCAAATCGGATGCTATTGAATCACACTTGGCCGAGTTGCGTTTAGCTTTTGATAGAATGAGAAAGTATAATCTGAAAATGAATCCTTTAAAGTGTGCTTTTGGTGTATCGGCTGGAAAGTTTTTAGGTTTCATTGTTCATGAGCATGGCATAGAAGTAGACCCTAAGAAGATTGAAGCCATCCAGAAAATTCAGATTCCTCAATGCAAGAGAGATGTGCAAAAGTTCCTTGGCAAGGTCAATTATTTGAGGAGATTCATTGCTAACTTGTCAAGAAAAGTTGATGCTTTTACACCTATCCTTCGGTTGAAGAGTGATGCTGATTTTACTTGGGGGGCAAAACAGCAAGAAGCATTTGAAAATATCAAGCATTATTTGATTACTCCACCCGTATTGAGAGCGCCCAAGCATGGACAGCCATATAGGCTTTATATTGCAGCAGAAGATCGAGTAATTGGGGCTGTTTTGACACAAGAAACTGGAGGAAAGGAGCATCCTGTTGCATATTTAAGCCGACGTTTATTGAACGCTGAGACAAGGTATACTTTTATTGAAAAATTATGCCTTTCGCTATATTTTGCTTGCACAAAATTGAGACATTATTTATTATCAAGTGCTTGCATAGTAGCGTGTCAAACCGATGTCATTAAATATATGTTGCGTAGACCAATTCTTAGTGGTAGGATTGGTAAGTGGGCTTATGCTTTAATTGAATATGATTTGGCCTATGAATCTTTGAAAGCAATGAAGGGCCAAATTGTTGCTGATTTTATTATCGAGCATCGGATTGATGATAGGCATAGTATTGATCTTGATCTTATTTCTTTAGTACCATGGAGATTATATTTTGATGGCTCAGTTTGTAGCAATGGCCAAGGTGTTGGTGTTGTTTATATTTCTCCATATGGTGCTGTTTTTGAAGCCTCACGCCACTTAGAATTCTTTTGCACAAATAATCAAGCCGAATATGAAGCTTTGCTATTCGGTTTAGAGTTGTTGACTGTTGTAGGTGCTACACATATTGAGGCTTTCGGTGATTCGTTGTTAGTAGTGCAGCAAGTATCTAAGGTTTTTCAATGTTTTGACGAATTACTTAATGTTTATCTTGATACATGTCTAGATATTATTGCTACCTTGGATTCTTTTAGTATTGCTCATATATCTAGGCACGAAAATTGGAGAGCAAATGAGTTAGCGCAGCAAGCATCCGGCTATCACGTTCGTTATGGCGTGTTTCACATCTCTCAAGAGCCGATGTCTTGTCTTGCTAATATAGGCAAGGCCGAACCGCAGCCCACCGATTCGGCCACTAATTTAAAATCTTATGCAGGTGAAGACAAAGATTGGAGGAAGCCCATTGTTGATTATTTGCAAGATCCTAGCAAGAGGGTGGACAAGACAGTTCGGCGGATGGCTTTCAAGTATGTATTGATTGACAATGATTTATATCGCCGAACTGTTGATGGTGTTCTTTTAAAGTGCTTAGATGAGGACCAAGCTAGAGTTGCTATGGGAGAGGTGCATGAAGGCATATGTGGTACCCATCAATCGGCACACAAGATGAAGTGGTTACTACGACGTGCTGGTTTTTATTGGCCAACGATGATTAATGATTGCTTCATATATTACAAAGGGTGTGAACCTTGTCAAAAATTTGGTAATATTCAGCTAGCTCCTGCTGCTATGTTGCATCCTATTGTCAAGCCATGGCCATTCAGAGGTTGGGGATTATATTTTATTGGACAGGTTCATCCTCCATCATCAAAGGGGCATCGGTTTGTGCTAGTTGCTACTGATTATTTCACTAAGTGGTCTGAAGCAGTACCTCTCAAAAATATGACACATGTAGAGGTAATTCAATTCATAACTGAGCACATTATCCATAGATTCGGCATTCCTCAAACATTAACCTCGGATCAAGGGTCTTCTTTTATATCGTCACAAGTCCGAGATTTTGCTGAATTGTATAAGATAAAGTTGCTGAATTCCTCTCCATATTATGCTCAAGCTAATGGACAAGCAGAGTCTACAAATAAAATATTGATCAAGCTCATCAAGAAGAAGATTGAGGATAATCCAAGGAGATGGCATGAGGTGTTGTCTGAGGCTCTTTGGGCACATAGGATCTCAAGGCACGGTGCAACTAAAGTAACTCCATATGAACTTGTATATGGACAAGAGGCCGTTTTGCCTGTAGAGGTAAATCTGAACGCCTTGAGATTAGCTAAGCAAAATGACTTATCGGCAGTGGATTTCTACAATTTAATGATGGACAACATTGATGACGTTGCCGATAAGAGATTAGAAGCATTGAGAGCTATTGAGAAAGACAAGCTGCGGGTGGCAAGAGCATATAACAAGAAGGTCAAGTTGAAAAGCTTTCAAGTTGGTGATCTAGTGTGGAAGGTGATTCTACCGATTGGATCAAAAGATAATAAATTTGGGAAGTGGTCTCCAAGTTGGGAAGGTCCTTTCAAGATTGTGAGAGTGGTTCCTGGAAATTCATATTTGATGGAGTCATTGCAAGGTACTTTGCTACCCCGTGCTCTCAATGGTAAATATTTGAAGAAGTTTCATCCAAGCGTGTGGCAAGAAGCTTGAGCGTGTATGGCCGATACTTGAGTTATCGCCCTCGGACTTTTATAAAAATGGCCGATATATAATTATCGCCCTTAGAACAAAAATAAATATGGCCGATGGGTGTGTTGACATCGTCCTTAGTCATGACATGAGAAATAAAAATATTTTTTGGCATGTAAGCTTTGCCAAAAAACAGGGGGGCATGTGTTGATGGTCAAATTTGTCACCATGAGCATATTTGGGACTAATAGTTTGTCAGGAATTTTGATCATCCCAGGTTGTCACATATTCATCAAAGAAGACATATACGAGGTCATCATGAGCTAAACGTACAAGGAGAAGACATGAGCTCAGCAAGCTGGACTATCGAACTAATCAAGTGGATCAGATCGCTTGCATGCTATTCATGTAGATGGGAGGTGCTTCCAGACTGGTACGTGATCGTTGGCTTGATGATAAATACTATGTATATACATGCACCGAACTAATTCAGGAGGAAGGAACGGAGTCCGATTGGAGCATGAAGTAGATGCTTTTCAGATCACGTAAGCTATTTTTGGAAATATACTACATGCTGGTTTTCGGAGAATTCACATGCACACAAATAATACATGACCAAGGAAAGGATCGGAGTTGGGATCAGAGTCCAAGTAAACCACGTTTGCCATGCATTCTGATTGGCCGAATAGAATAAAAAAAAAGGGGAACGTAATTCATATTACGGCGACGTTGTTTTCTGTTCGGATTTTATTCGTGTAACTCCAGGGAAAGTCCAGCCGCCCTATAAATATAAAGGGTGATGGCCGATTGACAACATACAATCGCACAAATCAATCTTCTACATTATTTTGCATCTACTATTTTCTCCCAGCTCAGTTTTTGCTTCTTGTTCTTCGTTGCCGTCTACTTCGTTACGACAGCGAGCACAAGGTCCTAGGGGCGGTCAGGCCGACCTAGGCCAGCCCATCGCCACCGTTCTCCCTGACGGGGTCCCTCCCGGGAGCGTGGGGTGTCGGGTTTCAAGAGCTCTTGCCGGCGTGTCTTGCGTATCGCGCTCCCGACGAGACTCCCCTTGCGACGTGTCCTGCGCATCGCGCTCGTCGCCGGGGGCACACGTGACGTGTTCGTGTGCGAACATCCAGTTTAGTTAATTTATACCTGAGCATACATGTATTATTATTGTTGTCATGGATTCTCTAGTGACGTGACTTTTACTTTTGTACAGAACGGCATCTTGTCTTCGATAAAGCCCCAGCAAGTTACATATGTTGTACCTGGTATCATGAATTTCAACTATTCAAGAATAGATGAATTTCTTGAGAAAACGCAAGATCTTTAGGTAAGTACTCCTGCATGAGATATACATGTGTATAACGTGCTTCAGGATGATCATATTATGTGTTAACAGGACCCAACTGTTTTGGAATGTGCATGGATGGGGCTGTCTGAGAAGGATAAATCAATAACAGTTGAGGAATTTGCAGAGGTCAGAGATTCTCCAAATTTTTCTGATTTCCTAATTTTTTCCTTTCACATACTCATATTGGATTCTTGTGATTTTCTTAGATAGTGTATGGTACCAAGGAGTCTCTGGAAAGCTACTGTGCACATCTCTTGTTGTCAAGGGATGTAGTATATTTTGTCAAGGTAGAGAGCAGAGATTATTCCTTGTACCAACCTCGTTCACCTGCTCAGGTATATTTTTCTAAATATATGTGCGACTTACATCATGTTAATATTTTAGATGATGTTGGCAAGTAAGATTGCACATCTTTTATCGTAGCACCATCTCAGGGTGCTGTGTCTATATATTACATATGTAGGTGACAGAATTGGAATAGACACAGCCAGAACAATCTGAGCAGTGTTGACATAATTTCTTCATCACACAGTATGTTTGATTTTAAGAATTTTCATTTGAAACTTGTAACTATGACTTTTAGGGACGTGACACGGTTCCATCAAAGAAAGGGTTCTGTACCAAATATTTTTCGATTGATAGTAAGATGTACCCATGATATGGTAAGGTGTGCATGCATGTCATCAGTTATAAGTATTGTTGACCGCTATGCCTTTTGAGACATGGTGCCGCTATTTAAAACATGAGTTCATACACTAGCGGATTTTGGCTCCGTGGCACTCGGCAAAGCCCTAAACCAATTCGGCAAAGAGCACACGAGAAAAAAAATACTCGATAAAGAGCTCTTTGTCGAGTGTTTTTTGTCGGCCACTTGGCAAAGGCTTTGCCTAGTAGGCAAAGAAAAACACTCAGCAAAATATAAATCTGAAAAAACCTAGAAAAGTAGCAAAAAAAAATAATCAATGGAGAGCCCCACCGACCAATGCCCGCCTATTCCTGTCGAGTCGCAAGTCGTGACATTTTTCATGGCTAACAAGTCTGATGGGATTTGAACTCGCAATCTCTCCCTTGCATGTACCCCCTCTACTACCATACCACATCATCACTTGGTCAAGATTCCATTTTCATTCCCTACGTATTATACTAAACCTAGTGTAAAATTGATTGTTTGAAGCCCTAAACAAATTCAAATAAAAAAGCTATCAACTACAAAGTTTTATAACTTTTCAACATCTACACTTTTTTTAGAAAGTTTCTCCATCCGAGGTCGTTTACAAAATTTAAATTTTAAATTAAATTTAAGAAATTTCAAACATAGTTTTCGTTGACAAGATGATTTTAAATTAAAAAGTTGTAAACTATAAACTTTCATAACTTTTTGAGATCTACAACTTTTATTTTATAGTTGTTTCTCCATATGAGGTATTTTTAAAAATTCAAAATTTTAAATTCAAATTCAGTTTTGCATGATAATATGATTTCAAATTTAAAAGTTATCAATTACAAAGTTTCATAACTTTTTGAGATCTACCACTTTCATTTTGGTCATCTCTCCATCCAAAGTCTTTTGAAAAATTCAATTTGATTTTTTTAAAATTCGGACATAGTTTTGCAACGACAGGATGACTTCAAATCAAAAAGTTGTCAACTACAAAGTTTCATATCTTATCAAAATCTACAATGTTTATTTAGTTGTTTGACCATTTATACATCTGACATGGTGGTTCTAACATTATTCACAAATCTTATAGATTACTCTCGTAGTTTTCATAAACTACAGAGATATATAAGATTTGTGAACAAATTTATTATCAATTTGTCAAATGAAGAAATCACTAAAATAAAAATTGTTCATCTTAATGAATTAAACAACTTTATAGTTGAAAACTTTTTCATTTGAATCAATTTACTACTTCAAAATATGATTTGAAAATAGGTTTTATCGAGTGTAATTAAAAAAAATACTCAGCAAAGAGCTCTTTATCGAGTGTCAACAAAACACTCGGTAAATTAAAGAAGCTTCTTTGTCGAGTACCAAAAAGAATACTCAACAAACAGCTTTTTTGTCGAGTACCTGAAAAAGAAATACTCAGTAAAAGGCTCGCCACTTGACAAAGATGGATTTTTCGGTAGTGATACGCAGTGGCGGATCCAGAATCGACGCACGAGGGGGGCTAAATACATTGAAAGCCGAGTTTGGACCAAAATTTTTCTTGTATTTTTGGCACACGAGAGATTTTTGGTAGATTTTAAGGTGATTTGGACTGAATTTTTTATTATTTTTCTAGCCCGCAGGAGATTTTGGACTAATTTAAAGAAAAATTAGACTAATTTAAAGAAAAATTGGACAATATCCTATGTATTGCTAAAAACGCGTCACTGATAAGAGTTATCAGTGACACGTATTGCTAAAAACGCGTCACTGATAAGAGTTAACAGTGACACGTATTGCTGAAAACGCGTCACTGATAAGAGTTATCAGTGACGCTTATGGCTAAAAACGCGTCACTAATAAGAGTTACTAGTGACGTGTACAGCCCAATACGTGTCACTGGAGTACGTCTTAACAGCGACACGTCTTGTCTATACGCGTCACTGATAACAATTTAGAAAAACAAAAAAAAAGAAATCTACTACTAGGGTTCTATATACAACAATCATGTTCCATCAATTTCAGCAACCAAATTCTTTATTACAAACTCAAGAAGTTACTCCACAATACATAAATAGATAATACCATAGTATAAGAATTGCTACTGGGAATAAATACATTGAGAAAACTGAGTACTACAAACTAGGGGAGGGGGGAGCAGCAATAAAGCACTGGCCATAGTATACAAATGAATTTAATCCAAGTTATCTAAGAATCCAAGTCCAAGATTAGAAGCGTGTGAGAAATTGGGGTCGAAGCAAATCTATGAGTAGGTACACACGTACAGCAGAGACTGTGCCGATATTTAGACAATCACCTGTAAAAGAGGCATACAAACCGTCACATATATACAATCCTTAACATTTCTGCTGATTGGTCAAGTGTAAGCTACAATTAAATTTTTATTTTGGTGCCATTATCTAAAAAGTAAAATACTTAATTGTAGACCAAAACTAAACCAATTATCAAATGCATTTTATAACTAACTAATCCAATTACAGATACACCTTGTGCCTAAGATATAATCTAATTAACTAGAACATCCACTGTACACCTCACATTTGTAACAGTTAGACTAATAATCAGCAAAGTTTAAACATATAAGCATAAGGGACAAGTCACCAAACAGACGAACAATTGGACTAAGGGGCAGTTATTGAGCTAGTAGTATACACTATGCTAACATATCACCATCCTGGCAGATGCTAACAAAAATATTAGATACAAAAATTTGGCAGATGCTAAGTACAGGCGCCATAAATATAGTTAGTGTACTTATCTGCAGTTAAGATTGTATTAAGATCTGAAACTATTGGTGTCTCTTATCACCACCTATAGGTCCCAACCAATGGTGGCACATCACAGTATCACACCATCCTACACATGGAACAACCTGCAATCGACATTACAATTGAATCTCAATTAATTAGAAAAATGAGCAAGCACAACCAATAAATCAGACAAAACTACTGAAGTTGGCAGGAATAACTGAAATGAACAAGCCATGGGCATTATCGTTGAATCACTTGTTGCTTCCAAATCACCACCCACAAGCCATGAGAACTGCTAATGCCTAGTTACATAAGTGAAGGGACACTGCACTACACATCTAGAACAACCACTATTACATATACAAAATTTACAAGCAAAATGTCTCAAATTCATTGCTGATCACAAATTACAATTACTAGTACCACAATAATAATGTCTCTTTGCCAATATATAGACTGAACCTGTTTTCTAGTGCACCCAAGCCTCTTTGCCGAAGGACTGGTGAGGTAAAGCAGGAATCAATTTTAATCAAGTATAAATAAAATGCACATCCCGCTTTCCAAGCTAAAATAGTCAGAGACACTAAGAGCCAAAATTAGGCAACACTAAAAACCAACCAAAAAATGCAAGCACTGAACTACTGCACAAGCTGAACTACTGCAAAGCATGGCCTGGACCCTGAGCCGCATCCACTGTTTTATACTAAAGTAAGAGAGCAACAACAATGGTAAAATGACTTCGTCTAATTTTTTGCAGGTACGTAAATCATATAAGGAACAAATTGAGTCCTAAAAAGTTGAAACGTCATCACCTAGGCTGGTGCGGCTGGGCAAGAACAACATTTAACCACCCAAGCACACCAGGCAACATGTAGATCCAATCCAAATACAGATGGACTAATGTTTTCCCACAGCCGGCAGGGAAGAGGAAGGCTTCGTGTACCTAGCGAATTAAGCTAGGGTTTCAATGGTCGTTCTGCAACAGTAGACATGGACGAGAAGGGACGAACGTACCTGGCGGGTGCTCGTCAGCAACGCAGGGCCTGGCGGTGAGCCGCCACCGCCGGAGCGGATGTCGTGGCTGGATCCGGCCCGCCGCTGCAGAGACGTGTGGAGCCCTTCGGTGCAGCGGCGGCGCAGTCATGGGGATCCCCTCAAGGCAGGGGCGGCCGGCGACACAGACGTCGCGAAGCGACCTCGGGACGGTGGCCGCTACGGCCGCCGCCGCCGCCACAGTCATGTGGATGCACCCACACAGAAGAGGAGGTGGAGGAGATTTCGCCACCATGCCGCCGTCGTGGATGCGCTCCATCGCTCGGAGGAGATGGGTCCAGAGCCCGAGGGGAGCAGGAGGTGCCTCGCCGCACCGGCCGCCTGAATCACCGCGCCGCCCCCTGAATCGCCAAGGATTGGGAGAAGAGAGAGACGAGTAGACAGAGAGTCTGAAAGAGGAATAATGGATGCGGACTTGAGGGTCTCGGGGTTACGTTGGAGTCAATAACTTTTTCAGGTCCGCGCAGGTTTGGATTCGCGCACGAGTTTTTGCCAACTCATTTGTTCCACCAAATTTTACCGCCTCATTTTGTAGGACTCGTCTATCCATTGGTCATGGATGGCTGCTATGTTTTTTTTAAAAAAAATAATTTTAATTAAATAAAATTGCATGTAGTAATTAGTCGCTTTTGAAAGAGACATCGAATTTTAAAAATTAACTACAAAAAATTTAAACAACGATCTTGATGGAGAAAGAACCCAAATAAAAATTATAGATCCGGTAAAGTTATGAAATTTTGATGTTTACACCTTTTTCATTTCAAATCATCTTATCATGGAAAACCAAGTTTCAATTTTCAAAAATTTGAAATTTGAAATTCAAATTTTTCAAATGACCTCAGAGGGAGAAATGACCAAAATAAAAGTTGTATATCTTTAAAGTTATGAGACTTTGTAGTTGAGAACTTTTTCATTTGAAATCATCTTATCATGAAAAACTAAGTTTTAATTTCTAAAAGATAAAATTTGAATTTTGAATTTTGAATTTTTGTAACTGACCGCTGATGGAGAAACTACCAAAATAAAAGTTCTCAAAAGGTTATGAAATTTTTGTTCCCAAAATATCTTTTCCATTTAAATTCATTTCATGCTTCAAAACGTTGTTTGAAATTTAATTTTAAATTGTTCAAGAACACTAATTTCTTTTTTTAATCTTTGACTGCAAAAGAAAGAGCAACAGAGCTGGTGTAGCTCCAGGTACCATTAGACGAAGCTTCACGAAGATATGGGTGGCAACGACGACAACTTCAATTTTTTTATTTTGATGACATATTTTCATGGATGAATGACCCGATGTCGATCTTATCGAATACTTATAAATAGGACATAATTCCGGGAAGGGGCGGCGCCGATAGGAACTGTATAGTGTGGAGGTGGGCGGTGGCGCGTTACTGGAAAGGCCTCCAACGATGACTCCTTCCCTGTGAGAAAAGAGAGGAAAGGGAAACAGAAAACAGAAAAATATATTAAGATTAGTGGTAGTTATCTGTGACGCGGCTTAAAAAATAAGTCACAGATATGTGCACATATTAGTGAGGCGTCTACAAACACGCGTCACATTTCTTATCTGTGACGCGTGTTATGATCAAGAGTCACTGATATGTACAACTATCAGTGACTCGTCTTGGGAACACGCGTCACAAGACTTATCTGTGACCCATATTCTTAAACCGCGTCACTAATAAGTCGATCTATCAGTGACGCGCCTCAACAACACGCGTCACAATTTTTATCAGTGACGCGTGTTCCCTTCAAGAGTCACTGATATCATGTTATCAGTGACGCGTCTTGGTCTTGAGACATGACAAGCAGCTAATTAGTGACACGTCTCAAGAACCCGCGTCACTAATAGCTTATCTGTGACGCGTGTTACTTATGGGTCACAAATCAAGGCGTCACTGATAAGCTTTTCTGGCATAGTGTACTTTGATTATAGAAGACAAAAGACACAAAGCAAGTGTCTTTATCTATACTATAATTAGTTAGAATACAAAGACACACAAAGCAAGTACGCGAATAATAAGCAAGAACAAAATCTCTCTCTCTCCTAGAAAAATGTAATTTTTACTTTTCGACAAGTCGAATAATTTAATATTTGATCAAAACTATTAGATCGATGACAATGGATTCCATAGAGAGAGACAATGCAACGTAGAATTACACTCGATAAAACCTATTTTCAAATCAGGATCCACAAAACAGGATCGATGACAAAATAGGATCGTGAGCTACTGCAAGCAGCAAATCAAACTGGATCGTGAGCTACTGCCGGCGGGGTCGATATGAGCTGCACAGGCGTCGCCACTGTCGCGTCCGCACAGCAAGCCGGAGGCGTCCTTTGCGCTACGCGGCTTCCTCCTGCACATGCACATGTACACAATCAGACAAACAAGCTATACACTCTATTCATCATCTCTCTGTCGCGCGCAGTATGCTGTAGTAATTTGTTGCGAGCAAGGAAATTTCTTAGTAGAAATAATCTTGTAATTGTAATTCGCTCTCTACATTATTAAAAAATAGATCTCTTTACCTTTCGATGACCATGACCTGCTTGTAGTGCGCCTCGACGGCGAGGAAGTAGCCGAGGAATCCGACCATGGCCAGCTCACCCATCCAAAAGACAACTGTTCCGGCGATCGTGCCATAGAGGGCGCCGGCCGATGCGGCGACGACGACCCAACCGATGACGCCAGCCACGGCGGCGAAGGCGCGCATATCGTCGATGGCGGCCAGGACAGGACTCCCGGCCATGCACGGCAGCACCGACCGCACGGCCAGGACCACGGGGCCAGCGAGGAAGAAGACGACCTCCGTCGTCGGGGCCTCCCACTTCGTCATCTCCGGCGGCGCAAGCCACGACATAATCAGCACGGACGCCGGGACGACGGACGCCACGGTTGCCAGGGAGGAGGCGGCGCTGGCCTCGCGCCGTCGCTCCTCCCGCTCCTCCGCGCGGCTCTGGTAGGTCGCGGTCGGGGTGGACGCCACGACTGCCGCCGACCAGCCCTCCGTCCCGGCGCGCTGCAGGCACTCGGCGAGCGCGCGCCCGCAGGCGCAGGCGGCGTGTAGCGGGGCGAGGACCATCGCGGCCGCGCCGGCGATGGGGGCGATCAGCTTGTCCGCTGCGACGGCGACAAGGAGCAGGCACGTGGCGCGCGCAAGCGCAATTACGGCGCCGCCGCCGGCGCCCTGCTTGGCGAGCGGAGCCGGAGAGAGCGCGACGGTCCAGGAGAAGAGGTAGGCGGAGATCAGCGGCGACAGCCCCCACAGGAGGCCTGACAACACCTCCTCTTCGTCCATGGCGCCGCAGCGGCGCAGCGTCCTTTTCGCCAGCCAAGCGAACAGCAACGACATGGCGGCCATCGTCGCGACGGCGGCGGCGCGGGACAGCCCCGCCGACCACTTGTTGCTCTCATTGGTGGTGGCTGGGGCGGCCCGTGCAGAGGCGACCTGATCGGCAACTTCCATCTATCTCGAGGCTTGAAACGCTCATGCATATACGTACCTTTAATCTCGTCTTCCCAATATCTTGTATCCTGCTCGTGTACAATGTATATATTGCACCAAATCTTTCCAAACTTATTCGGATTTCAAGTTTCCATCTAGGACAACAAAGAAGGGAAACGAAACCTGGTTCTCGTTACGGTTTGGGCTGGAACCTCGACCAAGTCCAAGAAGAGCATAGGTACACGTACCAAAGTTTTAAATAGCGGGCTATAGAAAATAGCGACAACTTTTTTTTCAGCAGCTATAAAGCTATAGCGGCGCTATAGCGGTGCTATGACAGATAGCGTTTTTGTTAACAAAACATAAAAAAACTCCAGTAATTGTTGCAAAAAAACATGGTAAATATGAAATTTGAGGATCACAGATATGTTTTTAGGGTTCTACAAGTATAGATAACATTACTAAATACCAATATGATGTTACAATATGGTTCATGAAAATTTAGTTGTCCAAATACTAAATTAAGTAGAAAATAATAATTTACAGATAGCAGTCAAAATTGTCATAGCAGTGCTATAGCGGTAAATAGCGGTGTTATAGCGGTAAATAGTTGTCATAGTGGTGTTATAGCGGTAAATAGCGGTGTTATAGCGATAAATAGTTATAAAAATTGACATAGCGGTAAATATGAAATAGCGTAGCGTTGAGCCTTTTCGAAAGCTATAGCGGTGCTATAGCCCGCTATTTAAAACTCTGACACGTACTGCTTTAGGGCTCGTTCGGTTCCATCGCAACCGAGCGATTCCAGCCGGATTGATCTCATATCTGGTCTATAGCAAACTAGTCATTCAGTTAAAGTTTGGTTCCGGATAGATTGATATTATCCGGTTTGATTTTAGCTCATTTCTTATGCTCTAAGACCCAGATTTATTCCCCACCTTCAAGGCCAAGAATAAAAATAACCAGATCAAGTGAATCTCTTTAGTTCGCTCATTCCCGATCTAGAATAGTTCTGGACCCTATTCCAATCCGATAGAAGCAAACAAGGCCTTGTGAATCTCTAAACCGACTATCAAGATTATTTAGATTTGTTTGGTTTAGCTATGAGCTGTGAGATGTAAAAAAGTTGTTTCGAGCTATATGTTGTGAAAAAACCATAAGTTGTTTGGTTGAAACAGGTACAAAATCTACCTCTCTCCCCCGCTATCTTCTTTGAAACCATGAAACACATCTCTATTTCCACCATTTTTGAAACGCCAAAAGTTTTTATTCTGTACTTCTAAAACAAGCTTGATTTTATTTGAACCTTGTGTGCTTCTAAAACTGTACCACACGAAAAAAAACAGCTTCGATTTTCATCTGTTTGGTTGGCTTTTTGCTTTTTGACAGGAACATTTTTGCGAAACTCAGTCACTTTATGGCACACAAGATGTACAAAATTGTACTGCTCAAGGATGAAAGGTCTGAAACAGAATCGAGGCTTAAGCTTAGTTGTTTTTCTCTTATTTGAACCTTGTTTTTGTCTTTTGTTTATCCTCTTTTGAAAGCTAAGGTTTAAAATTGTGCTAGGCACTCTCTATGCGGTGATCCACCATCTAGAGCCTAAGTGAACCTTGACGAGCCTAGACATTTTTTTAGGACATGGCTAATACATGTATATATTTATTTAAAAAGAAACAAAAAAATTGAGAATCGGTGGTCATATGATACAGCGAAAGAAAAAAAAAGCTCAAAAGGCCCATTAAATGGCCCAACTTTCCTACCACAGCCCCTATCAGGTCACTTTTCAATTTACGTCACGCGTCCCTGCCCTGCTAACATGTGCGCGCTAAATAATGATTTGGCTCCCCTCCCCTGCTGCTAGCCTCTGTTTCTATGGAAGTCTCCTCCTCCCAAGTCTTGAACTCTCTCACTTGCGACACAGGCCCGTGCCGCCACCAACACGCGACGCTGCCTCCTTCACCACCGGCCGCCTCCGTCGACGTTACCTCCTCCCCCACCGTCACCTGACGTCTGTCCCGACCACGCCCCGGCTTGTGCCCGCTCGCCATCCTCCCAACCATGTCCACTCTAAGTGTGCTTAAGCGTACTCACCAACACCCACAGTCCCTCCCGCAAGCAGCACATCCCTCGATCCTAGGGCACACCGCCTTTCCTCCGCCTTGCGCTTAAGCACACTTAGGGCATGTACAGCCCACAGACAAGGAGTTGTCTATAAATTTCTAGAAACACGTACACAGACAACTAAACAGACAATAGGTACAGTGGGTTGTCTATAAGTTGTTTAATATATATATGTAACCATGATTAAGCATGAATAAGATCTCTATATACCGCTTTGTTGCTTCTCGATGCAAAAAAAGATCACGTCCAAATAATTGGCAAACTAGACTTGCAAACAGAATATGGCTATCGGTTTTATGAAATAGCTAGCATACAGGCAATAGGTAACCAATTCTTTTTCACATAGGTAGCATATAACGGCCACGTACAGATAACCATATGTCCAGAACTAGTAGTCCAATTCAGTTTTGAAACTGGAAGCCAAAACTGCAATCACCGTACTTCAGAACTTAAAGAACTATTTTCAGAACCAAAATTGTACTATAATCACCATACAAGACTTCAGTTTTCATAATAGAATAATTAAGCTAGATAGATAAGTAGATAACAGATAACACAATTGGATAACTTCAGTCTCCTCGACAGTAGGTTTCATTCTCCTCGACGCCAGTCTGAAATGCATAACAAGAGTCAAGCAACTAATTTTCATTTCAACAAACCTGAAATGCACTTGTACTGTATAAAGCAAACACATGTAAACATCCTTTCAAGAAACAATTGTAGACTAATTTTTTTAGAAAGGGCAGTCCTAGCATCATACATGTATCAATTTTCAGAGAAGCTACAACAAGTACATGAATTAAATTTTTCAAAAATGAAACAGATGACTAGAAGAACACATACCAAGTTATATAATTTCAGGAAAAAAGCATCTTCCTCAAACACTTCATAGCAGCAACTCGCTCAACCTTTTCCTCATCGGTCATTGAACTTGTGTCTTGTGAGATGAGGTTGTTATATGCGTCCATCATCTTTGATTCTTTCTCAAGCTTCTTTGCTTCCGTCTCAAGCTTCTTTGATTCCATCTCAAGCTTCCTCCCCTCAATCTCTAGCTTCTTTGACTCTCTATTCTCCTGTGCTGTTAGATGGGCTAGCCATGTGGTCTCAATTGTATGCTTTGATAACATCACCCCAATATGCTTCACCCTTCCTATCGGCTCCGGTGGCGGAGTCCGTTGAATTTTCAATCCAAGCACTCATCAATCTTTCATCTTCTTTTGTTGTCCACATAATGCGCTTCTCAGTCCTAACATTTTCATTCTCTCCATCCACTACAGTAAACTGCTTGTTTGATAGGATTTCCACATCTGGGGGTGAACTTGCAAAGCTTTGTCCAACATCAACAGTTCTCGGAGCTTTGTAAGGTGCGTAGTGAGATGGAGTACTAATAAAATGCAAATTAGCCTGACTGTTCAAAATATCCATAAATCCACCGGGGGGATGTGCATTCATTTCCCTAAAGAAAGTAGATAAGTAGCTACTTCTCAGTTCGAGCATAATGCACACTGCATAAAAGGCTTGACTACAGAAACCATAGTAAAGAAATTGAAAAGCATTCAACTATGACCAAGCAGAAATTTCAAATATTGGAATTTACAGAGAAACAAGTAGATGAACATGTCAGATATCTGGAATAGACACATTCAAGTACACATTGAGGCACAAATAGAGTAGTATGAACATGTCAGATATCTGGAATCGATAACTGTAATAGCTATAAGTTCAGTTATCTGGACAACTGAAACAAGTACCATTGAGAAAATAATCTTTCATCATCTATCTACTGCTAATAACATACATACTGAAAACTATCTAAATACTGAAAGCATCTTTATCTGGAAAGCTAAGTCATTGCATAACTGAGAACTAGCTGATGAATCATTGCATAAAAAATAGTAAATAAATCAACATAGTTGTTGAAGCCATCGAGCAAGAAGGAGGTACGATATACCATGCTGGATCTGGTTGACGGTGAAATGAAGGAGACGTTGGGCTACTACAATCGGTCGAATCCCAGCAAGAAGGAGGTGTGGTCATCGAGCAACCTCTGCCATAGCTGTTGAAGCCGGCGTTCGCTCGCCTGCCATCGATTGGGGATGATTCCACTGCACCAAACGCAGGCATAGAAGAAGCTGATGCTGCCGCGACGCCATTGCCGCGACCAAGAGGGAAGAGGGTCGCCGCTGGACCAGATCCACGGCCAACGGGGAAGCCAGCCGTCGACAAGCTGGATCCACGGCCAATGGAGAAGACAGCCACCGCCGAGCTAGATCCACGACCAAGGAAGTCGGCCTTGCCCTTCCGCCCCGCCGCCGCACCCAACGAAGCCGCCCCCGCCGCCGTGCCCGGGCTACTCCGCCCCAAATCAGGCGACGAGTGCTCCATCTCTTCGATAGGGAAGATACTGGGGAGAAGAAAGGATTATATGCTGACGGTGGTGGATTTGGCGCGAAAAATCCATTTCGCGCCCGCGTCCGCACTGGATCCCCGCGCTCATCGATTCTGAGTAGTCGACTCCGTACAGCGCGCTTCCAGCCGGCGATGAAATCTCGGAGCACGAGCGCCCAGCGTCGTCTCGCGAGGCGACGACCATCGTATCTCTCATTGAAAGCGCGGAGGCAAAGTCTTTTTTGCAAAATGTACATCACATAGACGGGTGTTGCAGACCCGATGTACATGCCCTTAGAGTTGAGCTTGAACTATGCTCTTCGGAGCATAGTTCAGTCTATCGGCGGAGAAACAAATATCGGAGGGGACGGATAGAAACGAAAATCGGTGATAACCGGTTGCAATTTCGGTCAAATTTTCACAATTTTTTAAAAAATCTGAATGAAATGAAACCGAAATTACCGGTATCTCCATCTACCGGAGGTCACCGATAGAAACGAAAATCGCCGATTATCGATGAAAATGGGCCGAAATTCTGAACTACTCCCTCCGTCCCTAAATAAGTGTCGTCGTTGGTGTGCGTGTCACGCGTTTGACTCAATTTATAGAAAATATGTAAAATATTTATATCTCCAAATAATTTTGTTAAAAAACTAGATGTAAAGATCTTTCCGATGATACTAATTACTTAGCATAAATATTAATATATTTTAATATATAATTACCGGTAGCTTTTTCTAGGGAAGCGAGAACGACACTTGTTTAGGGACGGACGGAGTATGGGCTTCGAAGTGTAGAGGTTAGAACCTCGTTCCATTGTCTTAAAAAAACATCCTTGCTCACCAAGCAAAAAGGATAGATAATGCATGTATCGCATCCTGTTCACTTGTACACACAATGTCACGTACTCTTCAATGCCCAGTCATGGATGCACTCGGCTCTGTAAATTGGGAGCCTTTAAGAGCAGCCGCAATGGCTAGCTCATAAGCCGACTCTTAAAAATTTTGTTATATTTTAATACAAAGAAAAGAAGAGCTAGCTCTTGCTCAAGAGCTAGGCTCATACACATATTCCAATATCATGTGTGAATGTAATGTGAATCTAATTATACTATGAGCTATTGCTAAGAGTTAACACTATTGAAGAAGTTGACTTAGAGCTAGCAGCTAGCTTATACCACTGCGGGTGCTCTAAGAGCAACTCCAATCCAGACCGCTACTTGAGCTCCTACTCTAAAATTTAGGAGTTTGGACAAAAAACCAACCCCAGTGGAGTCCCTACATGTCCTCCTAAATTACAGTTTCAGGTCCCCATATCCGGCAACCCTCTATCCCTCTCTCATCTGTGGGTCCCACAACACATTTTCCCCCACCTCCTCGGTCCTCCTGCACCGCCGCCTCCCTTCCCCGGCGCCCGCGCCCGCCGCCTTCGCCCAGGTCCTCGGCGGCCCGCGCGGCGCGCGCCTGCTCCTCCAGGTCGCGCTCAACTTCGAGGTGACCTCGGACGACGTGGCGGTCGAGGAGGCCGCGGCAACGCCCAAGATCGGCAGGCGGGTGCGCGTCACGGCGCCGCTCCGCGTCTACCATGTCCTCAAGGCCCCGACCTGGACATCCAGGGCATGGAGGGCGTCGTCAAGCAGTACGTCTGCGTGTGGAAGGGCAAGCGCATCACGGCCAACCTCTCCTTCAAGGTCGAGTTCTAGCTCGCCGTCGACGGCCAGCCCAAGCCCGTCCCGCCTCACCTCGCTGCAGCGCGTCGGGGCGAGGCTCGCGCTCTCCGTCGCCGGCATGGTCGTCTCCGCGCTCGTCGAGAAGAAGTGTCGCGACGCGTCCAACGGCGCGGCGGGGCACATCGCCATCAGCGCCTTCTGGCTTGTCCCGCAGTTCTTCCTCGTCGGCGCCGGCGAGGCGTTCGCCTACGTGGGCCAGCTCGAGTTCTTCATCCGCGAGGCGCCCGAGCGGATGAAGTTCTTGAGCACCGACCTCTTCCTCGTCACGCTCGCCATGGGCTTCTTCCTCAACAGCTTCCTCGTCTTCGCCGTCGACGCCGCCACCGGCGGCGCTTGGATCCGGAACAACCTCGACCGCGGCAGGACGTAGGGTGTTGACTGGATGTTAGGCTGGATTCGGTTGGAATTTTGAGTCCCTAATTTTTTCAGCTCAGCATGTAAATGGAAAAAATAGGACCCCAATTTACATGGGGGGCTAGAGTTGCTCTAAGGCCCATTTCTATAAGACGTAGGACACGACGAAGACTTGAGCGTCCGAGTTGAGTGTGCAAGAGCCGAGAGATACCTACAAAAGCATTATCTGTTAGAGTGAACAGGATCCAAAGCATTATCTGTCCGCAAATTATTTGTGTGTACAACAGGATAGAAATACAACTATCTAAAAGCATTATCCAAAGAATGCATGTATCGCGTCCTCTTTTAGATAGTTTGCAGGACGCCTACTAGATTAAACAGCTTTAACAGTTCCAGTGGAACCAAAACCCCAATTATTCATTGCATTTTGACCAATAGAATGGACCAAAAGTACCTTCTAAAGAATGCTTGGTCCAACTTCTATTGAAATTTATTTGGTCAATACATATCCAAGGAAAATGGAAGGTCTTGTTCACCCATAGTCTGACTAGCAAACAAGACGATGCAGACCTCGAATTAGGTCCAGTATGTAACCTTCAGTCCTCTGCTTATCAGCGTAGTACAATGTCTCTATCTTGTTCACCACATGCCTTTGAATGGCATAGGCACCAGCGATGGTCCGACGTTCTTCTTCTCCGGGGAAGTGTGGTTCTGGTTCCTCAACATCTATATCCTCTGGCATCACCCTGATACAGGAAATCATCGGCAATCAGTGTCTAAGAACTCATCTTGCAAACATTGCATAACCATATGAGGAATGAGGGTTATCTTCACGCACATGTCCATCCATTCACCGAATGCCCCATTCTTGTAGTACAATCTGTCCATAAAGAAAGATATTAGGTATTTAGATGTACATAGCAGTATAGCACTCACTCTGTTATAATGATGGTATTTCAGGTGTATATAGCACCCATTAATTAAATAGAGCATAAAGTACGTTGTGGATTCTGCAACTGGCACAAGCCACCGAAGTATACTGTCCATTTCAGCTCTGACCTCTGCTATCGTCATCGTCTTCGTCTACAAGCCATTACCAAGACCAGAATGAAATGTACAAAACTATTTAGATGATAGAATGATAGATACGTTCAGATGTTAAGATGGCATAGATAGAGTTACTTTCTCTCGGCGACAACAATCTCGCAACTTTGTTTTGATGCATGGAGGCAGTGCCTGGAACAATGCATCCCTAGCTTTGTAAGAAACAGCCGCAGGTGAGGTCAATACCTGAAAATGACTAAGTCATGAACACATGAGAATATAAATGCAGGAAAGTTCTCGAACAATGTTGGAATATTTCTTCTGATTCCCAACATGTTCTTGAGTGATCCTATTTTCTGAAATAATCCTTTCACCATTCTGTTTTTTTGGCATGGCCACCACCAGGAAGATGGCCGGGTGGCATTTCCGCATCGGTTTTGTTGGATGTCGTGGACGTTTTCATTGGGAAGCAATACAGCAGAAAGAAGACAGCGCCAGCAGCTTCTAGTGGCTGATTGTGGGCCATAGTTATCTGTTAGGTTTTGTTTGGCTACATTAAATATACCCTAATTCACATGGCTTGAACTAAATTATACTTCAATCCTCCTCAAACCACATGAATTGAAGGGGGACTTGAACTAAATTATACCTCAATCCCCCTCAAACCACGTGGATTGAAGTGTATTTGTGTGTAGCCAAACAAGATCTTAAGGGGGCTATTTTAAATAGCAGGCTAAGCTGTTTAGCGGCACACCTCTAAAACAGCTAATAGCAGAGTTGTAGCGGTATATAGTGGCTAAATTGTACATGAACACAAATAGTGGTACCATGTCTCAAAAGTCTATAGCGGGCTATAACGCAGCTATAGCGGGAGATTTAAACTATGCACTATATTCGATTTGGAGTACTTTTAGTGACTATACTTCTGTACTTACTAGCAATATATGATAAACGAAAGTTGCTAGTTAAAATTCAATTTGAAGAGACAAGCTTACAAAAATTTCAAAGCAAAGAGAAGCAGTGAAGCCTTAAAAGGCACAATCACCAAATTATGTTAAGAACATGTTCATACCAATGTTTTTATCTGCAGAATGACATTTGCATAATGCAATGCAAGGCCAGTAGGCCCTAATGTTTGATGAAGGTTGGTCACTGGCGCTACAGATTGATGTCCGTGGTTCTTCAAGAAAGCACTTCTGATCTCAAAATTTAAGACATACACAATGTCTACAAGTTTCCCTACAATCTACAACAGAACATAGAGTTGTTAGTCCACAACATAAATAATTTTAACACTTAATATTTACCAAGCTAGCAGATTACATCTTCCATCGTCTTGGTCCAAAGTGATTTTTTTTTCAAGTTCTTTACAACAGATCTTTGATGCTTCATTGAACGATGCATGGTTAGAATCATATCTGCAAACAATTCATGTATGCTTTTAAATCTTTAAAAGTAGATCCCTTATTCGGTCCATATGACATACAAGAAGATACAACCAAATTATAACTAGGAAGCTAGAAAAATTAGCAACTAAGTACCCAAATTGTTTTTTACCTCCCATGGGTACAATTTTGTGGTATCTCATAAGGACCATTAAATCAGCCTTAAAAGTTGTATACCTCTCATCGGTATCACTAACCATGGAAGTGTCTAGGTTACATCCAACCTTTTTCTATGTGTTTTTAGACTAACAAAATAGCCCACACAATTGGGTGGCTAGATTTGGGTATCAAGCTGCATGCACCATTCAGTTGAGCTCAAAGGCTTAATTCAACAGACACTTATTTGACATTCCACCTCACTCAAACTCAAGACCTATGACTCTAATATCATATAATTAAAGGTGCATGCACCGCCAATTGCCCCAAAACACCAAAGCTAGTAGAGAAAGACACAGGTAAATCATTTGTACATACTTCCACACTAGGCATACAAATATATTCCACACTAGGCACTGCATGCATATCATCTCTCTTTGGACGTGACAAGTCAACTGCAATCCCAAAATGTTTTTCTTGTATAGCATCTTATCTTATTATACAAGAAAAATGAATATAAGTGCAAAATACTAACTTCTATGATCACGCTCAGATCTTCCTCCACTGCCATTATGCGAAAAGAATTCGTACCGAAATCCTTTTTCACACTTGTCCAACACAAGTAATTCTCCAAGCAATTCCTGAACAAAGAAAAATTAAAGAAGCAACCAAGTTTCAATGATTTCTGATGAAGAACGAACTACAAGATTTGTGATTGTGCCAAGAAATAAACTGACCCAAGTATACTTTTCAAGCTTTGTAAGATATTGTATATTGGAAAGCAATTCTTCGTTCAGCAATTTTTTCTGAGTTGTCATCTCTTGATATGTCAAACTATTCATTATGAAGAATAGCATCCACAAAACACACAACATAAGGCATCATGAGGTCCTGGAGTCCAGAACTCGATATTAACTTAGGTGGCCATAAATCATAATAGTAGGTTTTACCTGTCGAAATACCTAACCATATTGTGCCAAGAAGGATCTACACACAGATCTCCAAACCGACTAACCTCTGAGTAAAATCGCCTAAACTTCTGTCTGGGCAATTAAAATCAAATTCACATAAGTAAATCTTGAAAAAGTGCTGGTGATTAGAAGGGCAGCAAATTCCCATCACCGTATGTCAGCTTCAACAAGAACAACCAACTGATTGTGATCTTCGGAGATCAGACGACGGATGCCTTCTGACCTAAGCACCCCTTCTTCTTTGAGATGCTCCATGCTTTGTTTTGAGAGTATTTTCATCAGACTGAAGCTCTTGACAATTGTATTGGCAACCTCGAAGGCCAGAATACATATTTTTGTTTCTTTGGCAGAGAAGGTGAACAGACTGCTGATATTTGCAGTTCTTGAGGCGGATGATCTTTGCAACATTGTGATATGATCCGCAGTCGCTACTGAGTTGCATACCGGAAAGGTGCTTATCAAGGCTCTTGTTATTTAGGTACTCAAAGCAAAGCAGCCTTTTTCGTACTTCAGCCATGACATATTTCCCGCTTACTTGAGTTGCCTCCCACCGTGATTCAGCACAATAGCCTACAAGTTGTACAATATTCTGGTGCTTCAACCCAATTAGATAAATAACTTCATTCTGAAACTGAGCATCTTCAAGGTGCATTTCCGAAAGCTTCTTCACAGCAATTGACGTCCCATTTTGAAGAATTCCCTGTTCAAACTCATAATTGCATTACTGACATAGCTTTGATTACATGGGAATCACATATATGCCACTGCGATACAAATGCTACTTATGTGCCAATATTTAAGGAAGGCCCGCCCAAACCATTGCTGCTATAGTTCATTTTTCTATAATGTTATAAACTCTTCATATTGCCCAAATTGGTTCCATCCAAATTAAAAAAGACTTATCGTGTCTCACATGTCAGCTTTCTATCAAGCCAAGCATATCTTTATTAAATCCTGATCTCTATCTGTCAAAATGCAGCTTTATCTAAAAAAAATATATGTCAAAAATGCAGAGCAAATTAAAAATCTATTTCTGGATATGTTAGATTGAATCCAAGAATCACATATTAAGCACAGATTTTGAATTTCAGGAAGTCACTGCATCATTCATTTTATTTTCCATATAGGCCAACTATCTCAATCAGTACCTACAAATGTTTTGACCAAACGGTTTGGTAATGTGGTATGGCTCCCACATCGACCAAAGACAGACTAAACTAGGCCATGAGGTTGGTCACAGAAAGAAAATAGACAATGAAGTGGTGGACATCCTTGGGAGGAAGATTGGAAGTGAGGGCATGGGGCAAGGGGTTGCAGCAGGAAAGCAGAGGAAGATACAATGGTGACGCATGATTCTGATGAATAAAAATAAATCGATCGGAGCGGGTGCGACTGGCCTCCGACCAGGGTGGCACCAAGCCTAACGCCGACCACCCAAATTTCCGCTCCGCTCTATTTAATTGGGCTATTTTGCAGGCCCAGTTCTCAGCAGCTCGGGAAATTCTCCAGGCTCCTAACTGCCGACCCCCTCAGCTAGGACCTAGGAGATCCCGCCGACCCCTCACTTCCCTTCCCTTCCATAAAAATAATTTTCTTCCTCACTTCTTTTATTAAGTTAGGCTCAATTCAAACTTTTTTAGGCCAAACAGCAGACCACGCAGCAGTCATGCAGTAGAAGCCAATATTGCTGACATCACTATATATCCCATACATACTTTTTAAGTAAAAAAAGGTCATACCTCCTAAAGCAAGTATCCTAATTAAAATCCGATTGTACCATCGTATTCCTTGCAATAAATTCTTTGAAACAAGATCCTACAGGGATATATTTTGATAAAAAAAATTAATAAACATTTATCTCATGATGAACCTGTATTTAAAGATAATCGTCGAACATCACGTTAACACAATACGAACATCGAGAAAATATAGCATAGAATATCATATGTATACTACCTGAACATCACATATATAATGAAATATAAAAAATAATAAATAAAATTAGTGAAGTAATTAATTATAGTAAGTACAAAGAAAAAAAAAGATACGGAACACCACAAATACATCGTAGAACATCAAATTAAAACTACACGAACATCGCTAAATATAACATAGAACATCATAGGTACAATATGTGAACAACACAAATATCTTGAAAATATTAAAAAAAAATTAGTGAAATGATTAATTGAGTCAAGCTACAGAACATAAAAAATCATAAAATATTATCGTATGTTTACTAAAATATAAAAAAGCACATCGTAGAATGATACATTTTTACTCACGAATATAAAAAGTACACCATAGAATATTACACGTATACTATATAATCATCATATGTATCCTTAAATAAAAAGTGAAACATAAAATTATAAATAGAATAAAATAAATAAAAATAAAAAAGAATAAAATACAAAAAAATTAATTCTATCATAAAAAATAAAAAATGTTAAAAAAGTAAAAGGTAAGAAAACAAAAGGAAAAAAAATAAAAAACTAGAAGGACGAAAAGCAATAAAAAGGAAAATAAAAAATAAAATTAAAATTAATAGAGTAAAATAAAAATAATGAACAAATAAAGAAAATGAAAAGAATGACAAAAGTAAAAAAAGGAAAAAAGAAAATAAAGGAATGAAAAGGGAAAGAAAAAACTGAAAAGGAAAACACAGAATAAAAAATGAAAATAGAAAAGGAAACAAAAAAAATAAAGATACCACCAAAAAAGATAAATGAAAAAAGAAAAGAAAGGAAAAAAATATATGAAAAGAAAAGAAAAATAAAAAGAATAAACGATGGAAATAAATAAAAAAAATAGTAGCACGAAAATAAAAAAGATAAAGGGAAAAGAAATAGTAGAAAAGAAAGACAAAGGAAAAGAAAATAGAAAAAGAAAAGAAAAATTTACCTACGGACGGAAACTGGGCCAATTGCTCGAGCGGGCTGACTTCCCACGCTAATTATCGCTGCGGGGTGTGGGGCTGCCGGCTGGTCGGCGCGCCGACCAGTCGGTAGCGAAGATTTCCGCCCCGCCGCACAGTGGCACTGGCCGAGGTGGGGGACACTGAGTCGCCAACATGGGCTGGGCTGGGCTGGGCCTTAGCCATTTTGGCTAGCCCAACGCTAATGTGCTGCTACCGTGGCGTTTCTCTATAAAAGAAAGAAAAGGAAAGAAAAGAAAGTGATGGTTGTGTAGTTGTCCAGTTGTCTATATCATAGCATCTGTACCTAATAAGAAAGACAAAATTTTCGCGCTTTTCTTGTATCCATTATTTTAGTATGGTCTTCCCTAACTAACTTCTTGAATGTAAAACGATTTATGTTTGTCTCTCTACGATTCTCTTATTTGTTATTTATACCTAATAATAAAAAAGCAAAATTGTTATGTGATACCATCAAGACATATATTTGAGTATATGTCACTACTATAAAAATGATTTGTATCAACACCTCTTTTTTTTTGTAGAGGCCCTTACAAGTTCTTCCCAAATGACTCGCTCCTACATATCCATTTGTAGGAGCGATTATTATTTGTTATGAGTCATCTCTACAAATACCGAATAAATTTAAATACTACAATTTAAATTTTTCAAATGATCTCAGATGGACAAATGATCAAAATAAAAGTTGTAGATCTTGAAAAGTTATAGAATTTTGATGTTTACAACTTTTTATATGAAATCATTTGATGCCTCAAAATATTGTTTGAAATTCAATTTTGAATTGTTGAAATAACTCTAATATCTCATTTTGATCTCTAGCTAAAACTTGTAACTAGCTTTTCTCCCTCATACTAACTTTAAATCACTTGACTTTCCCCTAAAAATTTCTAAAATCACGCTCTATCAATTTACTATGTTTTTTATACTATTATTTTGGTCATCTTTTCTTGTGAACAATTCAAATTTTGAATTTTAAAAAATGACAACTTCAAACAAGATTTTGAAGTGAATGATTTCAACTGAAAAGCTTATCAACAACAAAGTTAAAGAACTCATCAACATCTACAACTTTTATTTTAATTATTTCTTCATCTGATAAAGTGATACTAAACATTGTTCACAACTGACATATATCTTGTGTAGTTTCATAATCTCTAGGAAAGATTTATAAATTTGTGAACAATGCATACTGTCACTTTGTCGGATGAAGAAATAACCAAAATAAAAGTTGTAGACCTTGATGATTTGTACAACTTTGTTGTTGATGACTTTTTCAGTTGAAATCATTTGTTACTTCAAAATCATATTTAAAGTTGTCATTTTTTAAAATTCAAATTTTGATTTTTTTTCAAACGACCTTATATGAAAAAAAAACAAGCAAAATGAAAGTTGTAGATCTCAAAAAGTTATGCAACTTTGTAGTTGACCACTTTTTCATTTGAATTCATCTTGTCATAAAAATCTATGTTTGAATTTATCAAGTTTAAAATTCAAATTTTTGAAATGAACTCGGATGGAGAAACAAACTAAATAAAGTTATATATCTTAAAAAGTTACATAACTTTGTAGTTGGCAACTTTTTGAATTAAATTTGTTTAGGGTCTCAAACACTTAGTTTAAACTCAGTTTAGTATAATACGAGTTTCAATCCCATCGGCTGTGAAGCATATGATTTTCGTGCGAAAAATGTCGTGAATTGTGTCTTCTGCGGAGCGGACATGTGGCTTACCGATGAGGATCTCCCCCGATTAAAAAAAAAAGTTTTTGTATTTTTTGGTAACTTTTAAGATCTAGAATCGTGTTTTTGAAAAAATAAGTCACCCTACAAATCGATTGCTTGGAGTGATTGGACAACCGCCGCTCCTACAAATCAGTGATGTGTATTTTTATTCTTGTTTCTCTATAGTTCGTTAGTAGCTTTTTTTGTGGTATTTGTATAAGGAAGTAATCTTAACAAAAGACAATTTAGCAAGACGATATTGACAAGAAGACAAGAAGTGTTGTTTTTCTCATCTGAGGTGTCCATATAACATCTTCTCTTTGATTATCAGTTTGCTAAATTTATGTGGCGGATTATTCAAATCTTAACTTGACTCCTCCAGCTAGTGTTCATAATATATTTACAGACTGATTATATGGGTTCAATATGAAGCTAAAATACAAAGTTCTCGTGGTCGTAAGTGTTTTTTTGCTGGGTAATTAGGAAAGACACTGCAAGAGAGAGAGAGAGAGAGGAAACAGGGTACCTTGTACACCACTCCGTACCCGCCTCTTCCGACTTCTCGCTCCTTGGAGAAATCTTGCGTGACGGCTTTTAGAAAATCCATCGGCAGACACACCGGTGCCGCACAGGGATCTTGTAGCATGCCCTCCAATACGCCAAAATCTGTAGATTTCGGCAAGAAAGCACGCTTGCTACCTTCACTGCCAGTTATACGGTGAAAAAACCTACAGGTTCAACAAACAGAGGAAATCAGAGACCATGTCTCTCTCACTTAGCAGTAAACTTAGGTCTGTTCTGTCGAGACACGACAGGAATTTCGCGAGATTCCTATGAAACTGACGGAAACCCAATCTAGCTCATGGCATGTGGAAGAAAAAGCTTACCTTGGGAGCATCCCTCCAGCCAGATGTGTTGCCGTATGCGGCGTCGTCCCCAAGCGTGAGGTGAGCAATGAAACCCAATCGGATGCCTGTGAAAATGGTTCGTGCGAGTGCGAGCCTAACTGAACGAAGGATAAGGATGGACATGGACTAATGGTTGACCTGATTGGCTGACTTGTTGGAATTGATCTCCCAGCCGTTAGGCCCAACGGCCTAACGGGCCTTAGATCTGCGCCCTGATCGGGGGCGCCCAACCTTGTGGTTGGTGGGCCCCCGCCGCACAGCGCTATAAAGGAAAGGTGGGGGCCGGGGCACTCGGTACGAGGTTCACCGCGCCGCCAAACCCCCACCGACATCCTAACCCTAACCCGATCCAGGGAGCGCTGCCAGCGGCGGGATTCTTCCACCGACGTCCTCTTCTCCGTCCCCGATGTCGTCGACTCCGAACAACACCGGCAGCGACCAAGGAGCTCCTGTGAACGCCATGGTCTGCTCCAGCACCACTGCAACACCCATGGACTCACTCGGTCTGTGATTCCCCTCTCCTCTCCCTCTCTCTGTTCTACTAGGTGTTTATTAGAACCCGTGTATGTGTATGTGTTTTAATCCCCTCTAGATCCGACTGCTAGATGGTCCTGTGTTATTTTAATCTATCATTGGTATCAGATCTGGTCTAGATCAGTGGATCTAGACGGGGAAAAGAAATAAAGAAAGATTTGACCGATTTCAAAATCGGGTTTTGATCGAACAGTGAAGAACTTAACCGATCCGATGCAGATCGGAGAAGAACAGACTCGAATCGAACGAATCAACCGATCTAGGATCGGGAAAGAACAACAAATGAATCAAAGAACTTGGATCGGAATGAACTCGTATCGAACCCTAACCCTAATGATGAACCCTAGCCCGAGAACTCGAATCCGATAGGTGAGGAGACCTACCCGGTCCTTCTCTCCGTCGGTAGCGCCGTCGTCGCGCGGTAGAATCGCCGGCCGAACGCGCGGACGCCGGTAGGGGCTTGGACTATGGCGTCGCGGCAAAGCCGTTCGACGGCGGTGCGCTCAGCCGGAGGCGAGCGCACGCGCCGACGAAGGGTTTCCCGGCGGCGCCGACCTCCGTCGCAGCTCCCGTTTTCGTCACCGTCACCGGCGGCAAAGACCGCCAGCGTGCGCTTAGCTCGGAGGCGGAGAACAGAGCGGCCGGGGGAGAAGAAAGAATGAAACTAGGGTTTGGGGAAGTTGCGGCCGGGAAGGGGGTTTTTTGTTCACCCGAGAATTCCTCCTGGCCGTCCGATTAAGATCAACGGCCGAGATCGGCCGGACTGAAAACGGCCCAGGAGGGGGTCGCGCGGATGAGCACTTTCCCGGCCCAGGCCCAGGTTGTGGCCTGGGCACGGGGGGTCGCGGCGCTGACGGGCCAGCGCAGGCCTTCGGGCCAATTTCACGTTTTCCACAGTGAAATGAATATGAATTTCGTTTTAATTTTCCAGAAACTGTTTTAATGCAAATTTGCATGAATTTGAATGAAATTTTGAACCAAATTTTCTGCGTAAATTTTATCCAACGATAATTTTACTCAGAAAATAGAAAGATATGATTATGCTTCTGGAAAAGTAGATATGAAATGAATTTTAATTGTTTCCGCTGCGTATTATGATTTATTGTTGTTTTTCTATTATTAAATTCGAACCAACGGGAGAGTTTAATTATGGAAAATGAATATTTCTAATTTTGAGATTATTATAATGTTGTTATTTTCTGACCAACGTTGTTAATAACACTATTATAATATTTTATTCACATGAAATTATACATTAATTCTACTTCTGCCCAACGGTGATGTTGAATTTTTGGTATAAATGAATATTGTATGTTTTAATTTTTGACCAACGTTGAGATAAGGCATGCAATTTTCATATGTAAATGTTCTTATTTTTCTTTGAAATGGTTTCAGGAGGAAAAACCGTGTTGAATGTCAACAACATCCCGCCGCTCAATGGGACCAACTATCGGGTCTGGCGGGAGAAATATGAACTTGAACTTGCGCTTGGAGAGATTGATATGGCAATAACCACACCGTGTCCTATTGCACCACAGGACCCGGTGAGGGGAGCCGATGAAACTGATGCAGATTTCCTTGCTAGGCAAAGAGATCATGCTGAAATCAGGATGAAATATGATCTCGAACACAGACGTTGGATACTCTCCAATCGCAAGTGCTTGATGGTGGCTAAGGCCACGATTGAAGAACCCATAAGGGGGTCGATCCCAGAATGTCTCACTGCCATTGAATACCTGGAAAGGGTTAAGAACCAGTTTACTGGGTCTGCAAAGGCCACAGCAAGCACATTGATCAAGGAATTGGTCACTATGAAATACAATGGTGGTAGCATTAGGGATCACATTGTGAAAATGAGCTCCATTCAGGCTAAGTTGACGCCAATGGAAGTAGTGGTCAATGACCAATTCCTACTCCATTTGGTTTTCCACTCTTTACCGAGGGAATATGAAACTTTTACTGTGAACTATAACATGCAGCCTGAGAAATGGGATATTGAAAAGCTCATTGCCATGTGCGTTCAGGAGGAAGAGCGGCTTAAGTCCTCACATGGTGACTCTGCTTACTATGTGAAGGACAATAAGAAAAGAAACTTTCGAAATAAGAACTTCAGACCACAGGGCAAGTCCCAGTGGGAGAAAGGCTCTACCTCCAAGGCACAGGAAAAGGCCCCTCAGGTTCCTCAGGTTCCTCAGAATCCTGAAAACCAGAATCAGAATCAGCAGGACAATCTTTATGGCAATGCTGAGAAAGATCAGTGCAAGTTTTGCTTCAAAAGGGGGCACTACAAGAAAGATTGTCCTGACTTCATGAAATGGTTGATGAAGAAAGGTAATGATTTGATTACATTTGTTGATGAATCCCTGTTTTTATGTTATTCGAAAACCACTTGGTGGATTGATTCTGGAGCAACTGTTCATGTTGTGAATTCTTTACAGGGCTTAAGTGGGAGGACCACTCTGCAAAGAGGAGAAAGAACAATTAAAGTAGCAAATGGAGTACAAGCCGATGTTGAAGCTATGGGAAATCTTTCCCTAACATTGAAGAATGGCTTTGCTCTTATTCTTTATGATGTACTTTATGTTCCCTCTTTGCGTAGAAACTTAATAAGTGTATCGAAACTTGATGATGATGGATTTGATTGCCATTTTGGTAATGGCAAATGTGAGATATTCTTTAATAATGAAAGTGTTGGTCTTGCCTTCCGACAAGACAAGCTTTATTTATTATCTCTCGCTGAAAATTTGAATCATGTATGTGATGGGAATGTGAATCATGTATGTAATTTGAATGTGAATGACTCCCAATCTACGAATAAGAAGCGGAAGAGAATCGATTGCAACTCTTCGAAATTGTGGCACTGTCGCTTAGGCCACATTTCGAGGGGGAGAATAGAACGTTTGGTTAATGAATCAATTCTTCCGCATTTAGAATTTTCAGAATTAGAACAATGCATTGATTGCATTAAAGGAAAATATGTTAAGAAAATCAAGAAAGATGCCAAACGAAGCACGGGAATTCTAGAAATAATTCACATAGACATTTGTGGTCCGTTCCCTGTGAAAAGCGTGGATGGTTATGACTCGTTTATAACTTTCACGGATGATTATTCCCGTTATGGCTACATTTATCCAATTAAAGAAAGATCGGAAGCATTGGATAAATTTAGAATATTTAAAGCTGAAGTCGAAAATCAGCATGATTTGAAGATCAAAATAGTACGATCAGACCGTGGTGGAGAGTACTATGGGCGACATACCCCGTATGGCCAAATTCCTGGACCTTTTGCAAGGTTTCTACAGGAAAATGGCATAGTTGCTCAGTACTCCACACCAGGGGAACCTCAGCAGAATGGAGTAGCTGAAAGAAGAAACCGTACCTTAATGGATATGGTGAGGAGCATGATAAGCTACTCTACGCTACCGATTAGTCTATGGATGGAGGCACTGAAAACCGCCATTCATATACTTAATCGAGTACCAAGTAAATCGGTGCCAAAAACACCGTATGAATTATGGACAGGAAGAAAACCCTCACTTAACCACTTGCGTGTGTGGGGTTGTCCAGCTGAGGCGAAGGTTTTTAACCCAAACATTGGAAAGTTAGACTCTAAGACAGTTAGCTGCCACCTTATTGGTTATCCCGAAAGATCGAAAGGATATCGATTTTATTGTCCTGACAGACATACGAAATTTGTTGAAACCAGGCATGCTGTATTCTTGGAGAATGACATGATCAGGGGGAGCATGGTAGCGCGTGAAATTAACCTTCAGGAGAAGCGGGTATATGTACCCACTCCGATGGTTCAAGAACCTTTCTTTACGCTACCTGTTGTTGTTGCACCAACAGTCCAGGACGCTGCGGTGACAACACCTGTTGCGAGTTCTCCCGTGGTGACAATAAATGAAAATGTAGAACCTGTCCAACAGGATCCTATAGAACCAATTGTCACTCATGAGGAAGAACAGCAACAGCCCGTTGTGGCACAAGTGCCAGAGGCCCCTAGAAGGTCTCAAAGAACCAGAAGGTCAGCTATTCCAGACGATTATGAAGTTTATGACACTGAAGAATTTCGTATGGAAGATGACCCAAGAACTTTTGAAGAAGCCATGAGAAGCGATCACTCATCCAAGTGGTTTGAAGCCATGGAAGATGAGATGAAATCAATGAATACCAACAAAGTTTGGGAACTAGAAAATATTCCTAAAGGAGCCAAAACGGTAGGCTGTAAATGGGTCTACAAAACTAAATATGACTCCCAAGGGAAGGTTGAAAGATTTAAAGCGCGACTTGTGGCTAAAGGCTTTACGCAACGAGAAGGGATTGATTACAATGAAACTTTTTCCCCGGTTTCATGTAAAGATTCCTTCAGAATCATCATGGCACTTGTGGCTCACTATGATTTAGAATTACATCAGATGGATGTAAAGACAGCATTCCTGAATGGGGATTTAGAAGAAAACGTTTACATGGCACAACCGAAAGGTTTTGTCGTAAACGGAAAAGAAAATATGGGATGTCGTCTGAAAAGATCAATCTATGGATTGAAACAAGCTTCAAGGCAGTGGTACTTGAAGTTTGATAGAACGATAAAATGTTTTGGGTTTAAGGAAAATGTCGAGGACAATTGTGTCTATATGAAATTCAAGAATGGGAAATACATATTCTTGATCCTATATGTGGATGATATCCTACTCGCTAGTAGTGATGTTAATCTACTAAATGAAACAAAGAAATTCTTGTCCTCGAATTTTGATATGAAAGATCTTGGTGAAGCTTCATTTGTCTTGGGAATTGAAATTCACCGAGATAGAAGGAAAGGGGTCTTAGGACTATCGCAGAAGGCATACATTGAAAAGGTTTTGAAGAAGTTCAGTATGCATGCGTGTAGTCCCTCACCTGCTCCCATAGTCAAGGGCGATAGATATGGGGAACATCAGTGTCCCAAGAATCAATATGAAATCGAACAAATGAAAGCGGTACCATATGCTTCGGCAGTTGGAAGTTTGCAATATGCTCAAGTGTGTACTCGCCCTGACATTGCTTTCGTTACCGGGTTACTTGGCAGATTCCAAAAGAATCCAGGAATTGAACATTGGAAATTAGTAAAGAAAGTCTTGCGTTATTTGCAAGGTACGAAAGGTCTCATGTTGACATATGAAAAATCAGATTCTCTCGATATAGAGGGATATTCAGATTCTGATTATGCGGGAGACGAAAGAAAATCCACGTCAGGATACATTTTTACTCTCGCTAGAGGAGCAATATCGTGGAAAAGCTCCAAACAGACTGTGACTACATCCTCGACTATGTATGCCGAGTTTGTAGCTTGTTATGAGGCCACGGGGCAGGTGAATTGGTTAAAGAAATTTGTACCCGGATTGAAAGTGATAGAAAGAATAAATGAACCACTGAGGTTGTATTGCGACAACAACCCAGCTGTGGAATATGCTCACAACAATAGGTCAAGTGGTGCTGCCAAACACATTGACATTAAGTATTATGTTGTGAAAGATAAAGTTCGGGATCATACCATAAATCTTGAGCACATAAGAACTGAAAAGATGCTAGCGGATCCGCTCACAAAAGGCCTTCCACCCAGTGTCTTTAGAGGACACTTAGCCGGCATGGGTTTAAGGGAGAGCCTATGATTCCCGAACAAGAAGGGCCCAGAAGGAAATGAAATTTTCATTTTAAAACAGAAAGGTGTGTCGTGGCTGTTAGTCTAACGGCACTAATGGCTGTGACGATGAGACATGCTCGATGCACTAGACTGTGATGGAATGAAACGTTTTAGAGAGATTGAAAATTTGAGATTTTGAAATGGTTGAATAAGAAAAATTGAGAATGAAAGAATGTTGAGAGATCAAGGGGGAGAATGTTGAATTGATCTCCCAGCCGTTAGGCCCAACGGCCTAACGGGCCTTAGATCTGCGCCCTGATCGGGGCGCCCCAACCTTGTGGTGGTGGGCCCCCGCCGCACAGCGCTATAAAGGAAAGGTGGGGGCCGGGGCACTCGGTACGAGGTTTCACCGCGCCGCCAACCCCCACCGACATCCTAACCCTAACCCGATCCAGGGAGCGCTGCCAGCGGCGGGATTCTTCCACCGACGTCCTCTTCTCCGTCCCCGATGTCGTCGACTCCGAACAACACCCGGCAGCGACCAAGGAGCTCCTGTGAACGCCATGGTCTGCTCCAGCACCACTGCAACACCCATGGACTCACTCGGTCTGTGATTCCCCTCTCCTCTCCCTCTCTCTGTTCTACTAGGTGTTTATTAGAACCCGTGTATGTGTATGTGTTTTAATCCCCTCTAGATCCGACTGCTAGATGGCCTGTGTTATTTTAATCTATCATGACTGACTCCAAGGCTGTGCATACTTGTGAATTGTGATAGCCGAGCCGAGCTAGCCGAAGACAAGTCCCCGTCTGAAAACATGATGGCGACTGCGTGCTGCTTATTAATTACTCTCTTCATTTTAAATTATAAGTAATTCCAAAAATCTTGGAGAGTCAAAACTTTTTAAAATTCAAATTTGACTAAAATTACAGAGAAAAACATAAAAATAATAAGGATACTATGAAAATATATATAACTAATGAAAAATTTAATGATACCTAATTGGTATCATAAATGTTATTGTCTTATTATATAAATTTGGTCAAACTCAAGAAACTTTAACTCTTCAAGATTTTTGGAATGACTTATAATTTGATATGGAGGCAGTAGTTGTCACCGCGTAACCAGAGTTTTAAATAGCGGACTATAGCGCCGCTATAGTTTTTGGAGAGACTCAATGCTAAGCTATTTTTACGGCTATTTACCGCTATAGCACCGTTATGACAATTTTCACTGTTATCTATAAATTAGTATTTCCTACTTAATTTGTTATTTTGGACAATTAAATTTTCATGAACCATATTGTAATATCATATTGGTATTTAGTAATGTTATCTATACTTTGTAGGACCCTAGAAACATATTTGTGATCATCAAATTTCATATTTACCATATTTTTGCATCAATTATTATGTTTATGGTTTTTTTAATAAAACGCTATCTGTCATAGTGCCGCTATAGCTTTATAGCTATATTTTCTATAGCCAGTTATTTAAAACTTTGTACGTAACTAACGAGGGAACTTTGCAAGCATAAGGATAGTTTCAGTAGAGATTTCATCTCTCGACTTATGTTTGTTCATTAATAAAATGTCATATCAACGTATTTAATATATGACGGTGTTGGCGAGGAAGCAGATGTCGTCCAGCTTGTCCTCGACCTTCCTCTTGGACTCGTTGTTGCTCAAAAAAAAAAAGTTGTTGTCGTCAGGGTCGTTGAGGTAGGGCAAGAAAGCATGTTCTTGAGCTTTGGCAGTCTTGCAGAATTGCTTCTTGAGCACATTCTTGTCAAACGTCCTCCCTAGACATGTGCTTGCCGGAGGTATGCTTGCGCTTATCTTTGTGCTTGCCAGAGTCGTACTTGCTTGTTGCCCTTCATATTGGTAGTTAGCAATAAAGTGATAGGGATCACCGTAATGAATTGAATGAAGCAGCCCTTCTTTTGTCCACCACGCTGGTGGTTCTTGAGGTTGTCGTGGAACCGGTTGAATCTATTGATTACCACTGAAAACTCGTCATTGCCAAGCACCTCACATCCTGTTCCTCATCGGGCGGTAAGGTCTTCATCGCCATAATTCACGTCCATATTTAGTACATTCATCTGTTTCTTTTTTGTTACTGAACTTTTTGTGTTAAGGCAGGGCATATTCTTCCTTGACTGTTGTTACCATCAAATTAAAATTGTGTTGATATGTGGTGTTGATGATGATAGCAATTTCTGAAGTCTAACAAAATGTCCTGCTGGCGACAAGATCAAATGGAACTGCTCCAAGTTCCTAGGAGTTCTGAACCTTGAAACCGGCCCTGGTATATAGCTAGTCGATTTCAATGCACTAATTGATGTAGCATGACTTTTGAGTGCATCAAAAAAAAATCCTTCTGATTTGGTGGTTCTAGTTATTGCTCCCTCTGTACCAAATTATAATTTATTTGACTTTTTTTACTCAAAGTTTAACCACTCCCCTTATTCAAAAAAATTATGCAAACTTAGTTAAATTTAAATCATTCTTGAAGAACTTTTATAATAATAAAGGAAGACACAACAAAAGAAGTGATATTATGTTCAAATTTTTAAATAAGACGAGTGGTCAAACTTAGGGTCAAAAAAGTCAAATGAATTATAATTTGAAACAGAGGTTGTATCTTTTAAGAATGTTGAAAATTAGATCCTAGGGACTCACAAAACATGATCATGACTATGTTTAAGTAGTGTTGCATCTCAAGAAACGTACTCGAACTAATTTTCATTCACGGCGCTTTTACCCAACATCAGGGAATTATCTCAATTCTCTCTTTTTATGCACATAGGAAGGCAAGTAGTAGCGCATGATCCTGACAGACAACACACTAAGGACAGTTTCAATGCATGGGAGTTTCATAAGGTTTAATGAAGAGAGAGATAATAAAAGTTTCATGAGAGTAGAGAGAGTTTCATAAGGATGGAACTCTTCTGCACTATTTCTGAAATCTGAGTATGTTAGAAACGACACATGAAACTTGCATTGCATTGAGGATGGACTAATCATACAGGTGTGAGCAGAATATATTGTGGCAAATTGGCAGTTAGTAAGTAGGTAGGTAGTAGCGTGCATCCATCTAAAAGCTCTAGTTAGTTTTGGTAATTGATGGAACCTATTGGACTAACACTATGCTCAAGTACGTGTGAATAGAAGATAGATTGGTCCAAGACCAAGTGATGGAGCTAGATGAATGGTGATGTCCACATGATGGTGATCTAGTGCTCCAAAGATTGGATAAGAAGCAAAGGGAAAGCAAAATGGACTCAAGGCAAAGATATAACCATAGGGCCATTTTGTTTTGGTGATCAAGACATTATAGAGAGTGTGATCACATTTAGAATTGGTAGTGTAACAACCCAAAAAAAATCGGACTTTTTAAAAATTTTCTGTGATTATGTGGAGCATGTAGTTGCTAGCTGAATCGGGAATAATTTATAAATAAATGTTGCATTCATATAGTATTGCTTGTAGGAGTTTGCCGGAGATTCTTTTTATAACTTAAGACTTATGTTGGAGAGCACATGACCATAGCAACCTCCTTGTATTTTCTTGGGAATATCTCGAGTCTCGCTCAGTGATCCCCGACTTTCTATTATGACCACCATCGGACCGGATTGCCCTAGCCCTAACGACCTCTAGTGGACCGCCACGATGAGTTAGCATGATAATCATACATGCATAAAGGACCTTGGTATAAGGCAAGTATACTACCTCTAAGAACTCTCGGGTCCCTATCCTAATCCTTGACATATCCCTATGTAACTTCTCTATGAATCTTTATCAAGACCACATCCCAACTCTCCCCGGTCTCTCTCACAATTCCTTTAAACTTCACCCGACCTCTCTTGAGTTTACCCTCAAAAATTTATCGAAATCTATTCAAACACCACTTCGTGAATCCACCCCAAACCTCCTATTTAAATCCCTCTCCTTTAAAATGGGAGAGACCTTCTCTTTCTCCTGGGCCCAAACCCCCTTCTTCTCTCCCTCCCCTCTCCCCCTCTCTTCCCGCACGGCCCAGTTGGCTTTCCCCACCTGCGCAGCAACCCAGCTTGCCCTCCACTCCCATCCTCCCGTATGGGCCAGCCCAGCAGCTAACCGGGCTCACCTCCCCCTCACCCACCAGGCCGGTTCCCCTCTTCTCACTGCTGGCCCAACCAGCTCCCTCCAGGCCCAGTCTTCCTCTGGCCCAATCGTGCCCTCTCACCCCCTTCCCCATTCTCCTGGAAACCAGGCCGAAGCCCAGCTCGCCTTGCCCCAAGCCCAGTCCAATTGGCCCGAGGCGCTCGCCTCCCTTGGCCTACAGCCCAGTCGGCCCAGCCGCTGGCCACCCCAACTCCCAAACCCTAGGGCACTCGAGCCCTACCCCAGGAGCCGCCGCCAGGGCACCGGCGCCGCACCGCGCGTGTGAAAGCTCTAGTTTGGTTTTGGATAATTGATGACACCTATGTGTACTAACTATTGCAATGAGTATTATGGTATGAGATAGGTTGGTACACACCAAGTGATGGAGCTAGAGAATTATCATGGTGATGGAGGTGACAAAAAGATGATATCCATGTGCTCCATCTTTGAAAAGAATAAAGAGGAAAACAAAATCCTATGGGCTCAAGGCAAAGGTATAAAATAGGATATTTATTTTGCCGGTCAAGACACTATAGAGAGTGTGACCGGGTTTAGGTTAGATAATCGTACTATAAAGAGGAGAAATCTTTAATTACAATGGTTATCTAGTGGCACTAAGTGTGAGTCTCATTTGCATATATTTAGTGTGCTTAGTGACATGGTGAGATTAACCCTAAATTCTTTGTGAAAATGCTAACTTAAGTGCTTAATTTATCTTGGTATATTTTGGTGAAGTTAGTACTTGAAAAGGAAAGAAAAGAGAAGGTTTAAGAGGAGCTGCTGGTGTTTAGTAAGAATTTCTTGTTAACGTAGCTAAAATTGCCGACGGAGGGTGCTCTGTTGTGAGCCATAGTTCAACCAGCAATTTGGCTCTACTCAACAAGAATTTCTGGTTGAGAGTGTGTTGGAGAGAGGGGACCGCCATCCTTTTGCATGCATGCGTGGGGACCAGAGAGAGAATCTGAGAGAAAGAGAGCTCAACAAGAAATTTGTGCAGGCTCAACAAGAATTTCTTGTTGATGAAGTGTATGTGTGTGAGAGAGGCGCTGCTGCTCTGCTTTTTGCCTGCATGCACAGAGAGAGGAGCGTGCTCTTGCATTCTACCTTTGACTCAAGAGAGAAGCACATGGGGCCACCTCCTAAAGGGCCCGCATGTCAGCTGTAGGAGTAGAGGGACCTCTGGTGCTGATGTATGTTTGGTCATTGGCTAGGAGTCGCAGGCTGCTATTCTTTTGCAGGAAGGAGGGGTGCGTGTGGCGCGCGTGTGGAGAGCGCGTGGCTCAGTCGTTTGTGTTTGTTTTCTTCTATGACCGTTGCAGGAGAGCTGTTGGGGTCTTGGCCTGGCCGTGCGCGTCGGGGTTGGAGATAAGGCCAACTGGGGTAAAAAGCGTCCCTTTCTTCTTTTAACCTTGGCTCCCCCACGATTTAGCTGTTGTCCTCTTGTTCTTCTTCCCAACTCCAAACCCTAGAACAAGAGGCTCTCAAATCTCCCTCTCTCCATTGATTCAAGCTTCAAGCAAGTGAAAGAGGGTACTTCATAGATCGGTTAGAGAGCTCCAAGAAGATCCCCTTCTTCCCTCTCCTCTCCCTCTCCATGGTTGGTTCATGTTCATGAGAGGAGGTGGGAAGCCCTAGTGTTCATATGCATTTGTGATTCATCTTGTGGCACTAGGTGATTGTTGTGATTCGGGATTTCTTGTTACTCTTGGTGATTGTCGTCACCTAGACGGTTCATGGTGATTGGATTGATTGGTGAGGGGATTTGGTGATTGTGTCCACCCCCAATCAAAGTGATATTTGTGAGGGGTTGTTGTGGTTCCTCGGCGGAGTGCCTAATTCCAACTCTAGTGGATTGCTCGTGTCATTCAACTTCTCTCCATTGGTAGGTTCTTGTGGCGACTATTGAGAGGCTCGGTGTTTGATACCGGTTATCCACCGAACCACGTGGTGTAGAGGGACACAACGGGGACTAGTTTGCCGGCAAGCAAGTGAACCTCGAGAGAGAAATCATTTGTGTCATCTATTGTCTCCCGGTGAATTGAATTGATTGATATATATCTCATTGGAATTAATTATTTGGTGATTGACATCATCCTCTACTCTTCATCGTCGGTATTGAAATTAATTATCTCTCTTTTGTACTTGCTATTTATATACCTTGTGTAGCAGTAGTGATAAATTGCAAGTAGAGCAACATAGCATATTTAGTTTATTTATTTTGCTCTCTAGATTGCTCTCTAGTGCAAAAGTAGTGTTGAGCAATTTATTTATCTTGTTAGCTCTCTAACTAGATAAAGTAGAGACATAGCTTGTGTGCTATAGAGATATTAAATTACTAGAATTGCTAATAGGTGGCTTGCCTAACATTTAGAGCTAGAGCAAACCGTATTTTCGCCTTTTGTAATACTAATACTTTGCTATAGTGAGTTTATAGAATTCTTATTTAGGCTATTCACCCCCCTCTAGCCAATTAGGACCTTTCAGCGTGCGCCTCACCTCACCCTGGCATGGATGCCGATGCACGCCACGTGTCCGCGCGTACGGAAGCCGAGGCTCCATGTCGTCCATCACCTCGAGCCCTAGCTGCTAGCCCTATAAAAACCGCCGACACCTCTCTCTTCCCCTTCCTTAGCCATCGTCGCTCCCTCCTCCATTCCAGCCGCCGCTCACAGCCAGCCGCCACGGCACCTCCGCGACTGCATCGTGCCGAGTCGTGGCTGCGGCCGCGCCCACACCGGCCGGGTTCGCCTCGACGCTATGTTTCCTCACCATCGGGCCTCCTCTCCTTCGCCATGTCAAGCCGTCGGCCGCTACACGCCGCTGGTCGGCCTTGCCTCCTCCTCGCCAAGCTAAGATGGCCACCGAGTGGCCAAGGCCCTAGCGTAGTCAGCTGCTCATCTTCGCCGAAGCTGTGCGGAGACACGTCGAGGTCGCGATGTCATCCACCGGCCGCGACGTCGTCCGACTGTCCGTGTCGTCGTCCGCTGTTCGTGACGTCGAGCTCCCCTGTAACACCATCGCCCCGGAGCTCCCTTCGCCGAGCACGTCGTGCCTCCGCCGTGCTGTTGTGTCCCGCCAGCCACGGCCTAGCCGAGGCCGTGCACACTGGTGAACATACTCCGGCCAACTTCAGCACGCCCATCATCTGCACCACCCTCGCCGTGCCTCGACGTCGCCTGCCGTCCGCGACCGCCAAGCACCAAGCTGCTGTGGCGGGATAGCCCAGCGTCTTCGCTCCGCGATCCCCGCCTCCGATCGGTTGTGCACACTGGTGGACGCGCTCCGACCTAGACCAGCACCGCGAAGAGCTCCTGCTTCGCCCCCAACAATGTCCAGAGCTCCCCCTTTTCCCTTACCTATCGCTACTGTCATCTAAGACCAGCCTTTGTGCCACTGTCTGCACCACTTGCAGGAAGGGTACGACCTGGACACGCCGTCTGCCAAAGCTGGAACCGTTCATGACAGCAAAAGCAACGCCGAACCCCTTCGCCTCGCCCGACGTCTTGCCCTACCGAGTTGTTGTTCGGCCAAGGCGGCGCTGCTGTTCGGCTGTGCGCGCGCAGCTGATCGGTCGACAGCGCCACTTCGTCGAAGACCACCTTTTTATATCTTGAACATGATTAATCCTTGTAATACCGACTCATGTTATTCATCTTTGCCTGCCCGTGCCATCATGTCGGCTATATCTACATGCCCTCGCTATCAACGAACTCGTTATCTTGTCTCGATCTATTTTCATTTTCGATCAAACCGCTCCCCTCTAGGTGCACCACGTGCAAAGGACGAAAGACGAGCTATGTGGATGGCACCGCGACGCCAAGACCTAGATGCCAAGCAACGTCATCCATGATTACATGGTTAGCTAAACGTTCCTCTCTTCCAACCTCTGACCCTGCTTGCCGAACTTGGAACACGTAGATCGAGGTCATTTCCGACCCTTGGACACTCATGCACACACACATGACCGGCCAAAGCCAGATCGAAACCCCGGTGTTCCAAGAACACCGACGTGTTATTGACCGCCCCGGAAGTATGCCCATGACGAAACCATGACCATGACGTGTTTAGACCATATGGAACGAACCCTAGTCGACATGCTGGACGACAAGATAATTCTCTCCTTGTCTTCGACCGTAGGATGCCCAGATGGAAACCATAGCGTATGACAATAGAGGAGACCCCGTGACCCTGTAAACCGCCACCATGACCCATTGGAACTCTTGCTATCTTATTGTCGACTTACCCAGCCCCTGAAAAGTCTCTAATTTATCTATATGTACTCATGCTATACATCGTTCTTACGACCACATGTATATGCACTTGTGATACAGGATCTGTGACACCCTAGTGTCAAGTACTGCATTAGGCACTGCAATTAGCCACTAAGAAAGCATAAGCAATGCATCGCATCATTTCATGTGCATAAGTATGCCTTTGATCTTTTGATTGTTTATTTGAAATTGGATTTCTATTTGACTTGATGCTTTGATTTTGGCTTTATTCTTGAGGAGGATTTAAAATGGTTTTCAGAAAAGTGTTCTATATGAAAGTTGTAGAGAAAAATATTTTGAGCAACTTTTATATTTGGGTCAAAGCCTGGTTTGGAGTTTTTCAAACTGTTTTTGAGAAGTCAAACTTTGGAAATTTCTGGAAAAAAGAAAAAGAATAATTTTCTTTCCCGGCGCCAACCTTTCGGCCATCCGGCCTTTCGGCCCACTTCCCCGCCTTGGCCCAGCGCTCGCCGCCTCGCCCGCGCGCGCCGCCCGCGCACCGCGCGCCGGCCACCGACACGGCCGCGCCGTACGCCGGCCGGCTTGCCGCGTGGCGCCCCTTCTCTGCGCCAAATCCACGCTGACCACTCCCTCTCCGATCTTCTCCCACCGGAGCACGCAAGCCAGCGATCGCGCCACTCCCGCGCATCCTCGTCGCCGCCGCCGCCTGCCGCGCCGCCGCCCTCGCTGACCGCCGCCGCCGCCGCCCCCGCACGACGACCGGCCGCCCTCTCCGCCGGGCAAAAGCCCGAGCGCCTCTCCACTCCTTCACTCACTCGCACACTCACTCTCGCTCTCGCTCCCCACTCTCACCCGTGCGCGAAGCGAACTGAGCACTCTCCGCTCGCTGCAACCACCGCCGCAAGGCCCCTTCCCAAATTCCAGTCACCACCTCCATCACCGGCCGATTAACCCCGGCCCCTGCCCCGCCTTCGTCTCGGACACACGGTGCGCACCCCCGCGCCATCCGCCGAGCTCCACCGACGCCGAAGTCCGAAGAGCCCCGCCGCGGAAGCTTTCAGCGCCGCTCGGAGCCCGGAGCCGTTCGTCCCCGACCCGAGCTCCACCGCCTCCCTTCTTCCTCCTCCAGCTTCGCCAAGCCAAGGCAAGGTGAGAACACCAACTAGCCCTAACGCTACCGTTCCCTATCTCTCTGTTCACCACGGCCGAGCGCCATTGCCGCCATCGCGGACCTCACACGTGGCCAGCACGCACCAGCGCACCTCCGGCCAAACCATCACCCCTAGGACTCCCTTCTAGGTTCACTGAGTCTCACACGCCCGCCAGTTTAGCCGGCGACCGCCGGAAACGGCGTAGCCGCGCGATGCCGTCGCCGCCGTGCGCTGCCGCTCGCCGCCGGCACGCTACGGCCGTGCGCTGGCCAATCCTCCAGTACCGCCGGATGCGCCTCGTTGAGACGAGTCCGCAGGGCCCAGCCTCCGCGCCGGCGACCTCACCGACGGCGAGAAATCGCCGGACCAATTCCTCCCCTGTTTTCCGTCTCGCCCGAGCCCCCGAGCCAGGCCTCGGACGGGCGACAGCCCTTCCGTCTCGCCCGAGCCCCCGAGCCAGGCCTCGGACGGGCGACAGCCCTTCCGTCTCGCCCGAGCCCCGAGCCAGGCCTCGGACGGGCGACAGCCTTTCCGTCTCGCCCGAGCCCCCGAGCCAGGCCTCGGACGGGCGACAGCCCTCCGTCTCGCCCGAGCCCCGAGCCAGGCCTCGGACGGGCGACAGCCTTCCGTCTCGCCCGAGCCCCCGAGCCAGGCCTCGGACGGGCGACAGCCTTTCCGTCTCGACCGCCCTCGGAGCCAGGCCTCGGACGAGCGTGCGTTTTCCGTCTCGCCCAGCCCCCGAGTCCGGCCTCGGAGCCAGGCCTCGGACGAGCGAGCGTTCTTCCGATCGCCCGAGCCGAGCCTCGGCCGCGGTTCGTCGAGCCAAGTCTCGGCCGGTTCGCTTTCCGCCGTGCGCCCGAGCCCGAATGGGTTCTGCTGACCCACGGGTCCCGCGCGTCAGCCCCTTACCGGTCCATAGACCGAGTTCTCGCAAGCCAGCCGGGAGAAATTAAATGTTTTCTTTTCGGTTTAATTTCCAGAGATGCTTGTTATTTTTGTGTAGCCTGTTTTATAAATCCAAATAAAGTGCTTCCAGTTTTATTAGCTTTCTTATGATAGATCTATCATGGGAAAATATGAATGTATTTTTGATAGCAGTTTATTTTACTGTTTTCATTTATTTCAGTTTATATGCTTTTGTTTAGATAAATGATTATAAGTGTTTTCTGGTTGAGATAATTCCTGGAAAATTTTGTGTAAGCTTATTATACTGTTTGGCACCTGTGAAAAATATATGATGCACTGTTTATGTAGAAAAGTTACTGTTATAGTTAAAAGTCTTTTTGCTGATTTCTTAGAATAAGTGTTAAGGTGTTTATATGCTGAAATAAAATATGGGAAAATTTGTACAGTCTCTGTATGCCTTGTAGAATCTAAGAAGGTATGAACTTGATCTGTTTTATGGAAAAAGTTTGTAGTTGCTTTACAACTGTGCTTTTCTGTATAGATCTTTAGAAATTCATGTAAGAAAATATATGATGGTTCTGGTCATGGAACTTCCTGGATAAATATGAAATGTGAAGTAGAATCTGGGAAAAATAGGAAATAGAGCTATGCACTCATTACAGTAGGGTTGTAGTTCAAAGTACCTTTTTAGGCAGTTTGCTTGTCATTTTTGTATCTGCAGCTCTGTATTTTATCTTTGGCGAAACTTGTTCAGTAGAGTCCAGCAAGTGTGGTTTACCTTCTGGAATTTTTGTGGATTTTTCTGAGCCCAGAAAAATACACTTGCAGTTCAAATCTGAGTTTCCTTTGATGTATTTAAATAAGAAAGAGTTGAATACTCAGATTTTGTTTTATGAAATAAATGAGATTTGCCCCAATGTTAAAAGTGGTTCAACAAGTTGGCTTTGTTGGTTTGCAAGAGTTATTCTTTTCATGCCACTTCATCTTGCACCGCATTTATTGAATTATAATTCATCGCACGCAATAGGATCGACCCCGCCGGAGCTTCACCAAGAGCAGGAGCTAAACGCCGAGCCGGAGATCCAGGAGCTGCAGCAGCCAGAGGAAGTCGACCCCGTCCACGACACTAACCTGCCCGAGTGCCCCTCCCACGAGGCCTCGGTTTTCACTCAAGGCAAGCCCCGGAGCATTCTAAGTCTCCCAGTATTTACAATTAATTACTTGAGTCCTTTTATATTGTGATGCATTAGGTTTAGGTTGAATGAATCCTATTTGCTGCATTACCATTCCTTGATGATTGATTAATATCTACCTTGTTATCCTGTTATTTATTTGCAATATAGAATTGCTTAGCCTGCTTAATAAAAGTAGTAGTTAAGGATGTTTCCGTAATACCCCGATGGGTACTTACCGGATCACGGTTGGCTATATTTGCTATCGTGGAAAAGAACCTGAGTAGTAATAAATACGGTCAATGGAAGGCAAGGCACAAGTTTGGAAACTTGGGGCAGTCCGTCCGTTGGATCGTGTAGGTTTGTATCGATGTTGGCCCTCGTTCATTTTTGAACGCGCCCTTTTACTTAGGGATATGTCGGTGCCGTAATCATCGACCCCAAAGCCGGTTAGAAGCTGTTCGGGCCGGTCTCAACCCGTGTCGTGCCCTCTAGTACGGAAGTTGCGATCTGCCGCGTGAGGCCATCGCCAGACTCTGATTGGGCGGTCCGTGCTTGAACCGCGACGATTACCACCACGAACAAGCGTCGAGCGGTTGCCCAATGCATGGACCCGACGGGGAAAGTGTGGGCTGGTATTAAAGGTCTTTCATCAGCTGATTTGGAATTCGATTCGAGTCGCCGTCTCCCCCGGTTAGTGGGAAACTATGGCGAGCTTCACCACGATACAACTCCATGTGATGTTAAAGGTTCAACTAAAATGTGGATAAGTCAACTGGATATGGTTATATTATTGTTTGTTAGATTCAAGTGAGTGCTCTAGTACAGGTAATAACCTAGAACTAAGGAATAGGCTTAAAAGTAACAGCTCATCATAATCATCAATTATCCCTTATCTGAATTTGAGCTTTCGCAACTAAAGATCCCAGCTCCACCTCAAAAGCCTTGCATACCCTTGGAGTCTTTTATTTTCAGTTAGACGGGTAAGTCTAGCTGAGTACATTCCCGTACTCAGGGTTTATCCCGTTTGTTGCAGATGGCCAGGTCTACTTTGGCTATTGTAAGCACTGCCTCTACCCAGTGGAAGGTGATGAGGAGTAGGCCCAGGGCAGGGTCGTCTAGAAGCTTTCCTCCTTCTTTTGCCGGACTGAGACTACTGGTGGCACACTATCTTAAAAAGGAGGAATGACTGTGTTGAGTTGTTTATCAAACAATGTTTTATTTGGACCACGTGTGTTGTGGTCGTGTTTTAAACTTATTTAAGCTTCCGCACTTTTAAACTCAATATTGTAATAACTCCGTTTTAAATTCCGCACTCTGATGTTTAAATTCGATTTCGTTTCGCTGTAATGTATCTTTACGAATGTAACCTTGAACGATGCGATCCTGTATGTTCTGGTGTAAGAAATCCTTCGAGATTTCCGGACTACCGGGGTTATATGGGTTCAAGTGTGGATCGAAGTCAGACAGATTTGACTAAGATAATACTTGAGCTCTTATAATCAGGACGGTTCCGCCACAGCTGGTATCAGAGCATGGTTCAGTGATTACCTTCGTAAAGAGCTATTTTCGAACTAAAATGGGTATTTCAAAACTATTTTCAAAACTATTTTAATTACTAAGTGTGCCCAGTCTCGTCCTTAAGCCCTATACTAGGATTCAGGTGGCTTAACTGCTAACAGGGTTCAGGGTTTTGCTTCATGCTGGATCTTTATTTGCTGGTCCATTCTCGGGAAAAGAGAATGCGTCGATTGCGAAAACATGCATAAAATGATTTTGTGAGATATGAGAGCATGACCGTCCAACCGTCGGTCTAGGTGAGAGTTCTTATACCAAGTATGTGCGAGCTCCACGCAGACACATATGAGGGTATCAATGATTTTAAGGGTGATTTCTATTGGTGCATGGTATTAGTATGGCTTCTATGTATTTTGCGCATATTGGCCAATACTCAGTTGTTTTATCATTGGGAATTTTGTTGGGCTGAAATGAATCTTCTGCAGGTACACTAACTATGCGAACGAGTAGAACGTGTAGATAACGCATGAGAGATCGTTCTTGCCACCGACTAGAACGTTAGGACTTACGAGTCATTAATAGTGAGTGAGAACGTAAGTACGATCATGCATCATGTTTAAATTCTTGCATTTACATTACCTCCCCTTAATTAAAAGTTGTCTCTTTTCTATAAAATTTGCCAACTTAATATCTGTCTCACGAGAGTTCGAAACCCTTTTGCTTCTACAGATGGCCCGAACCAGTTGACTGCTCGCAAGGCCACCGGAGGCAGAGGAGTTCCGCGTCACCGCTTGGCCACCAAGCTGACCCGGAGGACGTTCTTGTCCTACTTCGGGTTGCCGACTATCCTTTGGAGGATTTGCAGGCCGTTGGCTACGAGGAAGGACAGGAGCCCAGATACTCGTGGCAGAAGGAGATTTACGGGCAGGATTCCTGGTCATGGTGGAGATCAAGGTCAAGGCTCTACCTGCTAAGCCCCACTGGACAGGATGGACAGAGATCACCAGAGGCACGTGTGCCAAGGATGGAGCTAACAGGGCAGCATATCGTGTGCTGAAGGATATCATCGCCCGTTTCCCCGCCGACTTAGCCAGTGCGATGGCAGGAGTGTTTCCCCGTGGATCACTTTTCCCATTGCGCTGGAAGCAGACTCCAGAGTCAGCCTTGACAGGGAGCCCTGAGGAGCGTTTCTACTGCGAGACACCTGCGATGAGCGCCACTGGAGCTCTGTTGGGTGTATGTGAGAGCTTGGAGCGCACTCTCGAGAGCGTGTCCTTCACTCTCACCGCCACCTATCAGAACAAGGATAGACTTCAGCAGGACTTTGACGCCGAGGTGACTCGTCTGCAGGAGAGGATTCAGCAGCTCACTCTAGAGCGTGACGATGCCCGCGCCACAGCAGCAGCCCAGTCTACCGCCAGGACAGTCGCCGAGCAGATGTACCTGACCGCATCTCTGCAGAGAGATGAGGCCCGTGCCGCACTTGACCACCTCAGAGAGGGAGCCCATCTCCTGGTTCAGCAGATCAACGCACAGCAGGTCTACATCGAGCAGCTCCATGAGGCCGTCCATGAGTTCCATCATGCAGCACAGGAGGCAGCAGCACCAGCAGCTCCCGCAGCAGAGGCCCCAGATCCCCAGGACGGAGAGGTTCTTGGTCCCGACGCCCCACCAGAGGAGGCTCATGCAGATGAGCCTATGATCGATGTTGACATCGAGGACCCGCATCCGCCGCTGGAGATCCCTGAGCGCTAGTTGTTAGGGATCGTTTTCTTTTGTATAGCTTGAGCTTGCTCGCTAAGTGATGTAATGATCCAAACATGTGATGGTTTTATGTTTAACTTATGATGGCATGTAATGGCTTTTGGACAAAGTCCGGACTTCGATCCGGCACCTTTTATGGAAATCCGTCGTTTGCATGTCTAATTCCAAGCAATTATTCTGTGATGTTGTATGGAAATGAGTAATATACTTGGACGTGTGCTAAATTTCCGAATTTATGTACAGCACAGTATTTATTCATGATCGGTGTAACATCACCTAATGATTGCTTATTAATGGGATATGCAGATGCCGGCACACACCCGCAGCCAGCGTGGACAGGGAGCAGGACCGGAGGAGAACTTGCCACCTCCCCCGCCGCCGCCAATGACGCCTGAAGCGTTCTTTGGACAGTTCCTAGGTAGCCAGAGGAACATGGAAGAAATGCAGAGGCACATGGAGGCCACCCTCCGCAACATCGCCAACAACACCGCGCAACAGCATCAGCAGCGCCAAGGCCCGGAGCCCAACCAGTATAGCTCCTACCGTGACTTCTTGGACACTCGTCCTCCAGTGTTCAAGGAAGCCACCGAGCCGCTCGAAGCTGATGAATGGCTCAACTCTATCACACAGAAGTTCCGTCTGCTTCGTCTGACGGAAGAGCTTAAAGCGGAGTATGCGCTCACATGTTGGAAGGACCCGCAGGTTTGTGGTGGACCCAGTACCGTGCATCTCTGCCAGCTAATGCACGTGTTACTTGGGATCAATTCTCTACTGCTATGCGCAACCACTACATCCCTAGTGGTCTGATGGAAATGAAGATTGCCGAGTTCATGAGGTTGTCCCAGGGGACCAGGTCCGTATCAGAGTACCTCCACAGCTTCAACAATCTGGCTCGCTATGCCCCAGATTTTGTAAATACTGAGGCCAAGAAGATTGCCAGTTTCAAGCGTGGCATGAATGCCACAATGCTATCCAAGATGGGTAACAGTCACCGCACCACCTTTAGTGACTTCGTCAGTGACTGTCTCAACCAAGAGGCCAATGACAGCCGGCTAGCAATAGAGACACGCCGTCGTGCGAACGAAGGAGGTTCGTCCCAGCAGAGGACCACTTTCGGAGCACGCGCCCCGTACCGCCCGCCTGTCACTGGAGCAAGGTACCGTCCCCCACAGAGAAAGATCACCACCACCAACCGTCCCCGTCCTAGTTTCCAGAAGCCCTACACCGCCCCCATGATGCAAACAAGAGCAAAGCAGGAAATGCAGCAGGTCCCAGGACTCCGTACGTAATTGGCCATGCTACAACTGTGGTCAAACGGACACCTGTCACGTCAGTGCCCTCGACCGAAGAAGCAGTACACTCAGCCCAGCCTCGTACCGGTCATGTGCACCACACCACTGTGGAAGAAGCCAGAAGGAGAGCCTGTCACCGCTGGTACGTTTCTTGTTAATCAATGCCCCGCAGTTGTGTTGTTTGATTCTGGAGCATCACATTCTTTCATAAGTGAGAATTTTGTTTTGAGAAGTAATCTTGAGTTGATAGAGTTAGACCGGGGATATCAGATAAGTTCCGCCGGAGCCGTTCTCTCCGCGCGAAAAATGGCTAAAGGAGTAGAAATGACCTTTGGGGATAAAAGGCCATAGTGGACCCCATAGTCATTCCTGGTCTAGGTCTGGATGTAATCTTGGGTATGGGTTGGATGAAACTATGGAAGGTTAATCTAGACACCGCAGAGAGAATAGTGTCCATGGTTAGTCCCAGGAATGGATCTTCTTTCAGGTTCAAGTTACCTCGAAACCCCCATGAGATTGGAGTGTTGTTCAATATCACGGCAAAACAGATAGCTGAGATTCCAGTAGTATGTGAGTTTCCAGATGTTTTTCCTGATGAGTTGCCTGGACTACCGCCAGATAGAGATGTGGAGTTTGCTATAGAGTTAATCCCGGAACGGCACCTATATCACGAAGACCGTATAGAATGCACGCTAAAGAGTTAGCAGAGCTTAAGATTCAATTGCAAGAGCTTTTGGATAAGGTTTGATACGCCTAGTTCGTCGCCTTGGGGATGTCCCGCTATCTTTGTGAAAAAGAAAGATAAGACTCTGAGGATGTGTGTGGATTATAGGCCGCTAATACAGTAACTATAAAGAACAAGTACCCCTTACCCCGGATTGACGTCTTGTTTGATCAGTTGTCTAAAGCAAAAGTGTTCTCCAAAATCGACCTGAGGTCAGGTTACCATCAGATCAAGATCAGACGTGAGGACATACCAAAAACAGCTTTCTCTACTAGATATGGACTGCGAGTATCTGGTTATGTTTTGGGTTGACTAATGCACCGGCACATTTCATGTACCTGATGAATTCCGTCTTCATGCCAGAGTTGGACAAGTTTGTCGTAGTGTTCATCGATGATATTTTGGTATACTCTGAGAATGAGAAGGATCATGCTGAGCATCTACAAGTTGTTCTGACCCGACTTAGAGAGCATAAGTTGTATGCTAAGTTCAGTAAGTGTGAGTTTTGGTTGAAGAAGGTACTTTTCCTTGGTCATATCCTTTCGGAGGAGGAATCTCCGTAGACCCTTCTAAAGTACAGGAAGTTATGGATTGGCAAGCACCTACCACCGTACACGAGGTTCGCAGCTTCTTAGGTTGGCAGGATATTACCGTCGGTTTATTCCGGATTTTTCAAGAATAGCCAAGCCTATGACCCGTTTGACACAGAAGAACAAGAAGTTCGAATGGACTCCAGAGTGTGAAACAGCTTTCCGCACTCTGCGAACGTTGTTGACTTCCGCACCAGTTTTGGCTCAGCCAAACTTGGAGGAACCTTTTGATGTGTTTTGTGACGCATCAAGGTGGACTCGGATGTGTACTCATGCAAAATGGAAGAGTTATCGCCTATGCTTCTCGTCAGTTGAGACCACACGAAGAGAATTACCCCACTCATGATTTGGAATTAGCAGCCGTCGTGCATGCACTCAAGATTTGGAGACATTACCTTATGGGAAATCTATGTCATGTGTACACGGATCATAAAAGTCTGAAGTATATCTTCACCCAGCCGGAGTTGAACATGAGGCAGAGAAGATGGTTAGAATTAATAAGGATTACAACCTGGAAGTGCATTACCACCCTGGAAAAGCGAATGTTGTAGCTGATGCCTTGAGTCGCAAGACTCATTGCAACTCTCTACAACCACTGTTGGAAGATGGATTTAATCTTATGCACCCTGTCATGTTAAACAATATCACTCTTCAGTGCACCTTAGAAAGTGACATCATCGAGAGACAGAAGTCCGATGCAGAAATCTGTCAGATAAAGAAGAGGTTAGAAACCAATAGTTCTTTGAACTTCAGGACTGATAATCAGGGAATCTTGTGGTATAACCAGAGGTTAGTCGTTCCTAAGGATGCAGAGCTGAAGGAAGAATTCTGGGTGAAGCTCACAATTCAAGTTGTCTATCCACCCAGGAAGTAGTAAGATGTATCAGGGTTTGAAAACCAGATATTGGTGGTCAAAGATGAAGAAAGAGTTGCAGCCTATGTCGCCAGATGTGATACTTGTTGCAGAGTAAAGGCAATACATCTGAAACCCGCCGGACTATTACAACCGTTATCGATTCCAGAGTGGAAATGGGAAGAGATCAGTATGGACTTTATCACAGGCCTTCCCACTACTCAAAAAGGGAACGATTCGATTTGGGTTATTGTGGATCGGTATCTAAAGTGGCTCACTTCATACCAGTCAAAACTACCCACCGACCGCATCAGTATGCAGACCTGTACATACAGAATATCTTGAGATTGCATGGGATTCCAAAAGGATTGTCTCTGATAGAGGACCCAGTTCATAGCACGTTTTTGGGAACAGTTGCACAAGGAATTAGGAACCAAGTTGGTAAGAAGTTCAGCCTACCACCCCCAAACTGCAGGGCAAACGGAGAGAGTAAATCAGATTCTAGAAGATATCCTGAGAGCTTGTGTCTTGTCTTCAGGAGAGTCATGGGAGAAATGGTTACCCCTTGCTGAGTTTTCAATAAGAACAAGTTATCAAGAAGTATAAAAAATGGCACCTTTGGAAGTTTTATATGGACGAATGATGCAGAACCCCAGTAAATTGGGTTGAGTCTGGAGATCGAGGATTCTATGGGTCCGATTATGTAAAAGATGCCGAGGAAATTGTGCAAACAGTACAGCAACATATCAAGGTAGCACAGTCTCGACAAAAGAGTTATGCTGACACCCGAAGGAGACCTTTGGAATTTCAAGTTGGAGACTATGTGTATCTCAAGGTTTCACCTATGAGAAAGGTCCAACGCTTTGGAATTAAAAAGAAGCTAGCACCTCGATATGTGGGACCTTACCAGATCATAGCAAAGAAGGGAAAAGTGGCATATGAAGTACAGTTACCCCCAGTGATGAGTGCAGTTTTCCCAGTGTTCCACGTATCACAGCTGAAGAAGTGCCTTCGAGTTCCCGAACAAGAGGAAGTTCGAGTCCCGGATGTCACGATCAGATCAGATCTGGAGTACTACGAACAACCTAAGGAGATTTTGGATACCAAGACTCGAGAGACTCGTAACCGAACAGTGAAGACTTACAAGATTCTCTGGAGTAATCACGGACCCAACGATGCTACATGGGAAACCGAGGAGTACCTAAGCGTAAACTACCCCGCTTTTTATAAAGATTGGTACGTAACTTAAATCTCGGGACGAGATTTCTTTAAGGGGGGAAGGGCTGTGACACCCTAGTGTCAAGCACTGCATTAGGCACTGCAATTAGCCACTAAGAAAGCATAAGCAATGCATTGCATCATTCATGTGTATAAGTATGCCTTTGATCTTTTGTTGTTTATTTGAAATTGGATTTCTATTTGACTTGATGCTTTGATTTTGGCTTTATTCTTGAGGAGGATTTAAAAATGGTTTTCAGAAAAAGTGTTCTATATGAAAGTTGTAGAGAAAAATATTTTGAGCAACTTTTATATTTGGGTCAAAGCCTGGTTTGGAGTTTTTCAAACTGTTTTGAGAAGTCAAACTTTGGAAATTTCTGGAAAAAAAGAAAAAGAATAATTTCTTTCCCGGCGCCAACCTTTCGGCCCATCCGGCCTTTCGGCCCACTTCCCCGCCTCGGCCCAGCGCTCGCCGCCTCGCCCGCGCGCCGCCCGCCCGCGCACCGCGCGCCGGCCACCCGACACGGCCGCGCCGTACGCCGGCCGGCTTGCCGCGTGGCGCCCTTTCTCTGCGCCAAATCCACGCTGACCACTCCCTCTCCGATCTTCTCCCACCGGAGCACGCCAGCGATCTTCGCCGGCCACTCCCGCGCATCCTCGTCTGCCGAGCCGCCTGCGCCGCCAGCCCTCGCGACCGAGCCGCCGTGGCCCCGCACGACCCGGCCGCCCTCCGCTCCGCCGGGCAAAAGCCCGAAGCGCACTCTCCCACCCTCACACACTCACTCGCACGACTCACTCTCGGCTCTCGCTCCCCATCCTCACCAGTGCGCGAAGCAACTGAGCACTCTCCGTCTCGCTGCAACCACCGCAAGGCCCCTTCCCAAATTCCAGTCAACCTCCATCACCGGCCGATTAACCCGGCCACTGCCCCGCCTTCGTCTCGGACACACGGTGCGCGCACCCCCGCGCCATCCGCCGAGCTCCACCGACGCCGAAGTCCGAAGAGCCCCGCCGCGGAAGCTTTCAGCGCGCGCTCGGAGCCCGGAGCCGTTCGTCCCCGACCCGAGCTCCACCGCCTCTCTTCCTCCTCCAGCTTCGCCAAGCCAAGGCAAGGTGAGAACACCACCTAGCCCTAACGCTACCGTTCCTATCTCTCTGTTCACCACGGCCGAGCGCCATTGCCGCCATCGCGGACCTCACACGTGGCCAGCACGCACCAGCACCTCCGGCCAAACCATCACCCCTAGGACTCCCTTCTAGGTTCACTGAGTCTCACACGCCCGCCAGTTTAGCCGGCGACCGCCGGAAACGGCGTAGCCGCGCGATGCCGTCGCCGCCGTGCGCTGCCGCTCGCCGCCGGCACGCTACGGCCGTGCGCTGGCCAATCCTCCAGTACCGCCGGATGCGCCTCGTTGAGACGAGTCCGCAGGGCCCAGCCTCCGCGCCGGCGACCTCACCGACGGCGAGAAATCGCCGGACCAATCCCTCCCTGTTTCCGTCTCGTCCGAGCCCCCGAGCCAGGCCTCGGACGGGCGAAAGGCCTTCCGTCTCGCCGAGCCCGAGACCAGGCCTCGGACGGGCGACAGCCCTCCGTCTCGCCCGAGCCCCCGAAGCCGGCCTCGGACGGCGACAGCCTTCCGTCTCGCCGAGCCCCCGAGCCAGGCCTCGGACGGGCGAAAGTTTCCGTCGCCCGCCGAGACCCGAGCCAGGCTCGGACGGGCGACAGCTTTCCGTCCGACCGAGCCCTCGGAGCCAGGGCGGACGAGGCGTGCGTTTTCCGTCGCCCGAGCCCCGAGTCGCTGGAGCCAGGCCGGACGAGCGAGCGTTTTCGATTCGCCCGAGCGAGCCCTCGGGCGGTTTCGTCGAGCCAAGTCTCGGCCGGTTCGCTTTCCGCCGTGCGCCCGAGCCCGAATGGGTTTGCTGCGGGTCCCGCGCGTCAGCCCCTTACCGGTCATAGACGAGTTCTCGCCAGCCAGCGGGAGAAATTAAATGTTTTCTTTCGGTTTAATTTCCAGAGATGCTTGTTATTTTTGTGTAGCCTGTTTTATAAATCCAAAATAAAGTGCTTCCAGTTTATTAGCTTTCTTATGAATAGATCTATCATGGGAAAATATGAATGTATTTTTGATAGCAGTTTATTTTACTGTTTTCATTTATTTCAGTTATATGCTTTTGTTTAGATAAATGATTATAAGTGTTTTCTGGTTGAGATAATCCTCCTGGAAAATTTTGTGTAAGTTTTTATACTGTTTGGCACCTGTGAAAAATATATGATGCACTGTTTAGTAGAAAAGTTACTGTTATAGTTAAAAGTCTCTTTTGCTGATTTCTTAGAATAAGTGTTAAGGTGTTTTATATGCTGAAATAAAATATGGGAAAATTTGTACAGTCTCTGTATGCCTTGTAGAATCTAAGAAAAGTATGAACTTGATCTGTTTTATGGAAAAAGTTTGTAGTTGCTTTACAACTGTGCTTTTCTGTATAGATCTTTAGAAATTCATGTAAGAAAATATATGATGGTTCTGGTCATGGAACTTCTGGATAAATATGAAATGTGAAGTAGAATCTGGGAAAAATAGGAAATAGAGCTATGCACTCTTTTACAGTAGGGTTGTAGTTCAAAGTACCTTTTTAGGCAGTTTGCTTGTCATTTTTGTATCTGCAGCTCTGTATTTTATCTTGGCCGAAACTTGTTCAGTAGAGTCCAGCAAGTGTGGTTTACCTTCTGGAATTTTGTGGATTTTTCTGAGCCCAGAAAAATACACTTGCAGTTCAAATCTGAGTTTCCTTTGATGTATTTAAATAAGAAAGAGTGAATACTCAGATTTTGTTTTATGAAATAAATGAGATATTGCCCCAATGTTAAAAGTGGTTCAACAAGTTGGTTGTTGGTTTGCAAGAGTATTCTTTTCATGCCATCATCTTGCACCGCATTTATTGAATTATAAGTTCATCGCACGCAATAGGATCGACCCCGCCGGAGCTTCACCAAGAGCAGGAGCTAAACGCCGAGCCGGAGATCCAGGAGCTGCAGCAGCCAGAGGAAGTCGACCCCGTCCACGACACTCCTGCCCGAGTGCCCCTCCCACGAGGCCTCGGTTTTCACTCAAGGCAAGCCCCGGAGCATTCTAAGTCTCCCAGTATTTACAATTAATTTACTTGAGTCCTTTTATATTGTGATGCATTAGGGTTAGGAGTTGAATGAATCCTATTTGCTGCATTACCATTCCTGATTGATTGATTAATATCTACCTTGTTATCCTGTTATTTATTTGCATATTAGAATTGCTTAGCCTGCTTAATAAAAGTAGTAGTTAAGGATGTTTCCGTAATACCCCGATGGGTACTTACCGGATCACGGTTGGCTATATTTGCTATCGTGGAAAAGAACCTGAGTAGTAATGAAATACGGTCACTGGAAGGCAAGGCACAAGTTTGGAAACTTGGGGCAGTCCGTCCGTTGGATCGTGTAGGTTTGTATCGATGTTGGCCCTCGTTCATTTTTGAACGCGCCCTTTACTTAGGGATATGTCGGTGCCGTAATCATCGACCCCAAAGCCGGTTAGAAGCTGTTCGGGCCGGGTCTCAACCCGTGTCGTGCCCTCTAGTACGGAAGTTGCGATCTGCCGCGTGAGGCCATCGCCAGACTCTGATTGGGCGGTCCGTGCTTGAGCCGCGACGATTACCACCACGAACAAGCGTCGAGCGGTTGCCCAATGCATGGACCCGACGGGGAAAGTGTGGGCTGGTATTAAAGGTCTTTCATCAGCTGATTTGGAATTCGATTCGAGTCGCCGTCTCCCCGGTTAGTGGGAAACTATGGCGAGCTTCACCACGATACAACTCCATGTGATGTTTAAAGGTTCAACTAAAATGTGGATAAGTCAACTGGATATGGTTATATTATTGTTTGTTAGATTCAAGTGAGTGCTCTAGTACAGGTAATAACCTAGAAATAAGGAATAGGTCTAAAAGTAACAGCTCATCATAATCATAATTATCCCTTATCTGAATTTGAGCTTTTCGCAACTAAAAGATCCCAGCTCCACTCAAAAGCCTTGCATACCCTTGGAGTCTTTATTTTCAGTTAGACGGGTAAGTCTAGCTGAGTACATTCCCGTACTCAGGGTTTATCCCGTTTGTTGCAGATGGCCAGGTCTACTTTGGCTATTGTAAGCACTGCCTCTACCCAGTGGAAGGTGATGAGGAGTAGGCCCAGGGCAGGGTCGTCTAGAAGCTTTCCTCCTTCTTTTGCCGGACTGAGACTACTGGTGGCACACTATCTTAAAAAGGAGGAATGACTTGTGTTGAGTTGGTTTATCAAACAATGTTTTATTTGGACCACGTGTGTTTGTGGTCGTTTTAAACTTATTTAAGCTTCCGCACTTTTAAACTCAATGTTGTAATAACTCCGTTTTAAATTCCGCACTCTGATGTTTTAAATTCGATTTCGTTTCGCTGTAATGTATCTTTACGAATGTAACCTTGAACGATGCGATCCTGTATGTTCTGGTGTAAGAAATCCTTCGAGATTTCCGGACTACCGGGGTATATGGGTTCAAGTGTGGATCGAAGTCAGACAGATTTGACTAAGATAATACTTGAGCTCTTATAATCAGGACGGTTCCGCCACAGGATCCATACAATCTCATGCTATGGGAATGTGATACTCCACTTATTGGTTCAATGGTCTGTGTGTCGCTTGTGAGTTCATATCGTGTATTGAGGATGTTCGAAGTTGTCTCTGTGTGCCGAGCCTTAAGCCGGCTGAGGGATCGTACCTCGTTCGGACGTTACGATCGCGAGACCCGTCTCGCCATGGCCATGATGTCAAATGTAACACGACCCTTGTTAGTGTATCTTGTGGTCGTGAGTAACCCGCCATGACCATGGAGCTATGCTCTTTCTCACTTATATAAACATGCTTTATAAATGCTTCTTCGTATACAAACTCTTGTATGCTTGTACCCATTGACCACTGCATATCTTGATTCTCGCGGTGACAACCGCACCGCTAAGAATCTAGAAATGACTTAGTGTCAGAGCACCCTGGTCGGGTACCCTACGAGTAGTTTGCGCGCTTGCCTCTTATATTGTGCCACACCTTCCAATACCCCGTCTTCTACCATAACGTGTGCGTTGGAAAGAATGAACCTTTGACTTATATATTTGTACTCTTGTTATTCCTTTTGTTAGCAAAGCTATGGTCTATGTTGTATCTCAGGACCCCGCACGTCGACTCGATCGATCACCTAAAACACTTTCTCTAGAGATGTGCCTGAGAATATGGCAGAGATGTGCTGAGCTAACCCCGAGTAACCCTGAGCTTGGTTTCCGACGTACGGTGTCGTGTGGATCGAGAGGATTGTAGATCTCCAATCCTTTTGCGCTACCGCTTTTGCCATAGCGAGCAAGCCAAGGTACCTTGGAGTCAAGTCACAATGGTGTTAATCGTTCTAATGATCAAATTGACCTTTGGGATAAGGCTACAAGAGTCGAACCCTGTCGTTCTTTATTCGTTAGGCCCGTCCTCCGATTTCCACCCTTTTAAAATGACGACCAAATTGAAGGATGTGAGCCGTGGTGTTTGCTAAGGATAGGCCTTGGGTTGAACCCTATGTCATAAAGTCATATTGGCTTGGCCAAGACTTAAACTAGCAAACCACCACCTTGTTCCTAGCCCGAGGAAATCGGACAACCGCCGAGAGGGCTAAACCTTGTGTATTTTAGTGTTTCGTTGGTGTTAATGGATCTTCCTGCGTCCTGTTGTTTTCAATTATGGTGTGAGTGTTCTCTTGCCTTGTATGTCATTTCGTGGAGTAGCATACGATTGGACCAAGAGAGCATGGGCGACAACAAGGACTGCGACATGGAGTCAACTCAGGAGGAGACGACCTCGCTAAAGGAGCACCAACGAGGAATAATTAACCGCGACTACGACTACTTCGCATGTGTCATGGCAGCACCCTCTTTTTAGAGAATCCTATTAGACATTGCAAATATGTAGACTTGCTAGTGCTTTTTTTTTATTCCTTTGCTAGTATATTGATGCATGATACTACCCAAGCCTTTATTACCTGATTGCAACCCACTCTACCACAACACCCTGCTTTGCGCATTCGCTCAGTTATTCCTGCATACTCGCCTGCTTGCTTGCATGTTTCACCATTATATTATTTAACTCCACTTTGTATTATATCTGAGATGTGATGCGGATGGTGAACTCTTGGGAATGGTTTGGTGGGTGATGCCGGACTTGGTGATGGATGAGCGTGTTGCGTGTGTGACTTGGGTGTGTGGAGGGTGAGGGTTGAGTCGACCGGGCTGGAATATACGACGAGTCGAGTGCGAGTCTTGTCGTGGGGCATATCTAGATGCCTCTGTGATGTGAAACCTGTGGCGGGTTAAGTGGTGACTTGAGGTGGACCCAAGTGTGAGCCATTGGTGGAGCTCGGGTTAGGGGCGTGTTGTGGTGGCACGTAAAATGGAAACCCTTTGAGAAGACATTCCGGCTTAGTCACCCTAGGTGGAACGGGGACCTGACCACGGGGAATACCTTTACATGCCACTCGCTCCTTATGGACGGGGACGGTCGGACTACCTGGTAGGGTAATGCCACTACTGCTAGGTGAGAGAGTGCGAGGGAGGTACGGGTATGCGAGTCCCACACCCTTCTGAGACGATCACGGCTCCCACTTCAGGAGAGGGAATGTGACTTCACAGACTTAGCCATCCCAGACAGACTTGGGGTGTTCCAGAGCTGAGTGGTAGGATGGCATTACTCTAGGCTGGCAAGCGCCCGGTATCCGCCTAGGCATCTCCGGAGTGCCGATGATGGCAATCTTTTGGATATTGTAGAACCTCTGTAGAGTGTATGGTTGATCGATCGATACTTTAGCCACTTCGTTGGCTGCAGACTTCTCTAGACTTGTTTCCGACTAGTGAGAGTTCTCTTTTCTCCCCCCCGGTATGTGAGTGCCAGCCGTGAGCCTGGTGTGAGGCTGCGAGCCGTTGAGACAAGGTTGGGAGGGAGCTGGCCTTTGTCGACCTGAGTGTGTGAGATGAGATGAGGTGATGGTGTGGTGATGATTGGGATGGATATGGATATGGATATGGTGGATGGATGTGGATGTGTGTGAATGGGAATGTGTTAAAACTTGATAACATTATAACATTGATTATTACTATTGCTCATGCGCTAGGATGCAAATGCACAGCCAAATTTTAGGATCGTCAGATCCCTTATTTTATCTTTTCCACTAAAGCTCATCGGTGCTGACCATGGCCTGCACACATCTGGCGGTGTGCAGATTTCCTGCTTCAGAATTACTGACTCTAGGAGGAATAGGAGGTTTCGTGCCTACGCTCAAGTTTGGTTCGGATGATCCAGTCGGTACTGCGCTACGACGACTCTGATGATGCCCATGAAAGAGGAGTCTTCACTCGATAGACTTCCGCTAGAACAAACTCTGTAATAGGTTATACCCCAATGATGTAATGCTTATAACCATGTAATATCATGATGTATGACTGTGATATCGACTGATATATGATAATATGATAAGATCAGTTCCTGGTTTTGTCATATTATAACTCATTCTGTGGATTTTCCCTTCGCGGGAAATTGAGGATGTTTCAAGTAGTCACACTATAAAGAGCAGATTCGGGGTCGAACCACTCTGCTTGCTTGGTTGGCTTTGCCAAATCCGCGAGTACCTGAGGGTCAACCCTATTGGATGGTGAAAGATCCTAAATGGCTAGAGGAATGTTGAATAGCCTATAAAAATTTCTACAACAATACTTTAACAACTTGAGACTAAGTATATGTAATCTGGAGGGGTGCGACGGTCGGGGGCCAGCTCAAAGAGGGCCCCAAACCCAAGTATATGTAACCTAAGGCCAGTCTCGATGCTAAGTTTTACCTCATGGTTTCCAACACGTTAAACTTTGATATGAAATGAGACTCTCTCCCAGTGCAAAGTTTAATCGCACAGTTTTATAGTGTATTTTACTATTCATAGGTCTCACTGCCTAATCTTCCCTCTCTTGTCTCTTCCCACATGCAGTGGTGTGGTCTGATGAAACGCCCGAGCTCCTCAACACGGGTTTCATCCCCCGTTTCGTGGTGTTAGAAACGTCGTCCCTATCGTTTCGTGGCCATGAAATGAATTCCTTCTATCTCCTCCCCCATTTCATGTAGTTTATTGATGTGGTACCCTATTAAATGTGCATGAAATCTCCTATGAAACTCCATTAAGACTGACCTAACTTGAGACTAAGAAAAGAATACAAAAGAAATTAGATGATCCATTTATTCAATCACAAAAGGGTTATATGCAAATAATCTTTTTTTACTCTGAGTAGTATGCTGGTGGATCTCTCCGGTGTAGTTCAATCAATCACAAAAATGGTGCTATACGTAAGTTTATTCGATCAAAAAATTACTGATTCACAAAAGGGTGACATACATATGTTAATTCAATCCCAATTAGAAGATCTTGCTCAAATAGTTTAAATAATAAAGAATATGTTATGGATTTTGTTTCTCTTTGTAAATTAAATTATATATACATATATATGTACAAAATAGATACAGGGTCGGCACTGTTCGTTGGGGTTAGGCTAGGGCCATCTGTAATGGTATTGGCGAATTCATCAGGGGACCTAGCATGAGAAAGGTTAAAAAAAAGTTGAACGTATTAGAGGAAGGCTAATAATACAGCTTCATGCGGGCTGTAAGAAATTTTTGTAGTCTTCACCATTACTACATGGTTCATTTATCTCTCTCACAAGTTTGTTGGTTCTTGTGCCTAAGCCGGTTGTTGTAAGCTTTCAACTTGTTTCTCTTCTCTCTCGTCCACATCACTTTGAGGCTGCTTACAGCCCCTTACTATACTTGCTGTTAGAGCAAGGTTAATAATACAGTCTTCAGCTGGTTGTATGAACTCTTGCAGCTCATCTCTCAGCCAACTCATACAGCGGTTGAATCTCTTATAGCCTACTACTCCCTCTCACAAATTTTTTTGGTTCTTGTGTCTTTAGCTGGCTGCAACCCACCTCTCTTCTCTCTCTTTCTTTTTCTCTTCACATCAGCATTCAGTATTCTTGCAGCCTCTTATAATATATATTGTACTTGCTCTTATATATATTGATGACCACAAGACCAGTCCAAGGAAGCAGAGTACCGTAGATGTTGGGACTTGGGAGCCGTGACAGTCAGCTAGCTACTCGTTCTTTGAGCTTCCCTTTCACCCTTGCCGGATGGGACACGATGACAGCTGGTGACGTCACTGAAACGTTGCGGGGACGCCTTTAGGACAGGCGCAATGGCTAGCTCATAAGATGGCTCTTAAAATATTTGTTATATTTTAATAAGAGAAAGCGAAGAGTTAGCTCTTACTCAAGAGCTAAGCTCATACACACATTTCAAAACTATGTGTGAATAAAACGTGGACCTAATTATACTATGAGCTATTGTTAAGAGTTAGTAATATTGGAGAGGTTGACTTAGAGCTAGCAGCTACTCCCTCCGTGTCGCCGTTGGTATGCGTGCCACGTGTTTGACTCAATTTATAGAAAATATGTGCAATATTTATATCTCCAAATAATTTTGTTAAAAAACTAGATGTAAAGATCTTTCCGATGATACTAATTACTAGCATAAATATTAATATATTTTAATATATAATTGCCGATAACTTTTTTTCGAGAAGCGAGAACGACACTTATTTAGGGACGGAGGGAGTAACTCATACCACTACGGGCAAGCGCTCCGAACTAAATCTTTGAGCACAAGTATAATAAGGTCACCTGGGCGGGCGGTATATTAGTCCATGTTAGAAAAATCCTTGCACTGCAATGTGCAAGCCTTGTAGCCTCGTATGGAGCATGGAAATCTACCGAACCGAATCAGGTCTCTAGCGTCAGATAATTGCCGTGCATACAGCATGCAGAAACAGAAGAAACATTGCCGTTCTCAGAAGTCAGAAGTTTTGTAACTTCTCAATCTCGTTTGCCATCCACCGACAAAGAGCACAGAGCAGTGAGATGAGCATCGATCCGTTGAGAAACTCCATCTCCTCCAAAAGGACAAGCAATTCAGATTCGCGAATGCGATCTGCTCTCGCTCTGCATTTGTGCTCCCTGGCCTGTCCCCACCACCAGAGAGATCGAGTCCCTCCAGTGGTGTGGTGCCTTTCATGGCTGGCCTGGCCAAGCAAAGCATTGCCGCGCGAGCCCTACCACTAGTCTCGCTTTGTCCGTATTCTTGCACCCTCCCGTCAGCGCCCGCAACGTGTCGCCAATCTTTTTCACACAGGCGTCTAACGTTGGTGCTAAGGAGGCGCTATGAGGTCGCTACATATTGTGGCACTAGTATTAGCTTAGCATCTCCTAGCACACGTGGCCAATTTAAGCACCCGGTGCTAGAGGAAAGAGAAGAAAGGAAAAGAAGATTGGAAAGAGATGTGAGAGTTAAAAAGGAGTAGTTTATTGTTTGTGGATCCTGTTTAGATGGTGCTACCAGATTTTATACGTTGGAGAACTAGCAAGTATCATCTGACGTGGCAAAGTATATGCGGATGCCTTAAACACTCCATTCCACTATAAATCGTAGCTCGTGAACCATCACAGAGATGCACCACCCAACCCAAGTCACACACTCTCACTGGACACTACAACGTACACACTTCACAGCCCTCATCGTCAAGAATGGCCATCAAGCAGCAGAAAGGAGTGACGACGACGTTCCTGCTCTTCCTCGTCCTGGCACTGGCAGTAGTCGTTGTCGCAGTCGTCGAGGCCCAGCTGCAACTGCAAGACGACGAGGCTACTACTACGGCCGCCGCCGTCGGCCACGCCGGGAAGCAGCGGCGGCGCGCGAAGGCCACCGCCGGCGGCGGCGACGCGCCGACGCACCTACACTTCTACTTCCACGACACGGTGAGCGGCAAGTCGCCGACGGCGGTGCGCGTGGTGAGCCCGCCGGCGTCGTCGTCGTCGCCGATGTCCATGTTCGGGATGGTGAACGTGATGGACGACCCGCTGACGGAGGGGCCCGAGCGGGGCTCCGCCGCCGCCGTCATCGGCCGCGCCCAGGGCCTGTACATGGGGTCCGACCAGGCCAAGCTCGGCTTCCTGCAGGCCATGAACCTGGTCTTCACGGCGGGGGACTACAACGGCCGCACGCTGGCGCTCCTGGGACGCAACTGCCCGCTCGACGCCGTCCGCGAGCTCCCCGTCGTCGGCGGCACGGGGGCGTTCCGCTTCGCCCGGGGCTACGCCCTGCTGCGCACCCACTGGCTCGACTTCGCCACCGGCGACGCCACCGTCGAGTACGACGTCTACGTCATGCACTAGCGATGCGCGCTTTACCAAGACAACATCACAAGTTGACAAAAATGGTGCCTGCAATAATGGCTTTGAAGCAAGCATGCTTCGTCGCACAGAGTGCTTGCCTTTTCTTTTTCTGCTTATACCATGCGCGCGCGTGATCTGTATCCAATACAAGCTTCAGAAATCAGAACCTTTCTGGAAAGGTCGTCCAAAAATCTGATCCAGTGCTATTTGAAAACTGTGGAAAAATATACTTTTAATCTGTGAGTGTGTTTCTGTCAGACCCCACTATATATTTTCTGGTTCGGCATGTCATTGGGCAGGCTACTTCTTCAGATATCCAGGAAAACGGAAGGTTCTTCCCGTATTGATTTTGCATTTGTTGGTATACAATACGTGATTAGCCCACTTTCTTGTTTTACTTCCAACCATGAACCATACACAAAAAATGAATGAACTGATGCATCGAGTAACATCATCATTCTAACCATGCATGTATGATCTTATATCTTTTTCTTTTGTCTTTATATACTTTTGGGAATAAGCTCAGGTTGCTGTTATTTCTGTTTCATTCGGTCCTTACACCTACTTATTTCTGTTTGAGCTGAACATGCATGACAACTTTCTTTTTTGAAAATGTCGTTCGCATATATATCTGCTCGAGAGTGTCGGTGCTTGAAGGCACCAGGTTCTACTTTTCAGTCCGTGTGTTTCTGTCAACGAGATGAACTGGAACTAAGGCCACGTTCAGATTCCAAAATCTCCCCAAATATTTTGCGCAGTACCCGTTTTAGACGCATGCATAAAGCATTAAATATAGATAAAAGAAATAACTAATTGTACTTTTGGTCTGCTCATGTCGAGACGAATCTTTTGAGTCTAGTTAGGTCATGTTTGGACAAAGTTTGTCAAATAACAACAAAAGTGCTACAGTAATATTTCGCCTCATTTTTCGCCAACTGAACAAGGCCTAACTGATCCAGCATGCCATCGGGGCACTGGACACGCTACTCTTTCAGATACCGATGCTGCTGCCATGCAGGTTAGAGCAAGTATTATTGTTGGGAACGCACTTGCCCCACCTCCGCACTTGTGCAGGGGGAAGAGCGAAGGCGGCCAAGCGTCGGATGCGGTAGCGAAGGTAAAGCGGAAGTGGAAGGTGCTCAATTTCCCAAAAAGTCGTCCCCTTACACTGTTCATCCCCTTGGTATTTATAGCGAATGCCAAGGGGCACGGGCCAAATTACAAAAGGGTACAGGAAAGATTCCTCGCCTCCACGCAGGGAGGAAGGGCAAAAGCGTAAATACACAGCTGAAGCGGAAACCCTAATCGGGTCCCCCTCCAGCGCGCCGCCACCTGGCCCTTGTTCACCTTCGGGGAGAGGTTGCGGCGGTCTTGACTTCGGCCGCGCTCGCCTTGGGCCCGCGCCCTTCCTCCGCCATCTGCCGGACTTCCGGCTTTACTTGCCTCCGGGGGAGAAAAACGAAGGTTTAACCTTCGGCCGTGCTCGCCGGACCTTCGGCTTCGCTTGCCTCTGGGGCAGCGCACGCTCGCCGCTTGCCTGGACCTTCGCTCCAAGCGAAGGTGGCGTTGTGAGTCAGCGAAGGTTTCCTGCAGCGCGCGTCGACTTAGACCTGCACGGAAATACAACAAAGCGACGAGGGTTGAACCCGCGTCCGGGGGTTAGGGTAACGGTCTCCAATAGGAGAGGGACCTCGCAAGGACAACAGGCGTTGCGCGAGGGTTAATTTCGAGCTCCAGTTCGAGCGGCGCTTCTTCGAGGGTCCTTTCCCCCAACAGTAGCCCCTCGTTGTTTTGGATCTAAAAAGCCGTGTTTAGGCCCAAGCAGCGCCTTTCAATGGGGACAAAAAACGGGACCTCGGCAGCGACGCCCGCGGCTGCTTTGGGCTGGGCCGTTGTGGTGTTGTTTGTGCTATTGAAGCCTGTTTCGTTTTTTGCGCCGCGTTTTTCGGTTGTCGTGCCGATTTCGTCGGGTGAGGGGCTCGTCTCCCGGCCTATAAATAGAAAGAGTGGGTGAAGAGTTTTGATTGTGCCCTCTGCTATAGCCGTCCTGCTGCTGTTGCGATTTGCTTGTAGCGAAGGTTTGTTTTAGCTTGCGTGCGAGGGTTTGGAAGGGCATTGGCGAACATACTTGTGTGCGAGGGCTTGTTTGGTAGTTTTGGTAGCTGAAGGGATGGCCAGACTGAAGCATAACTGCTCGGGCTGGTTCTCCCGCCGTCGCGGATGAGGGGGTTACCTTCGAGTTTGGTCTTAGCCGGGTTTGCGCCAGTGAGATTGCATCTTATGTGAGGTGGGGCTGGGTTGAGAAGGCAAGGCGAGGGCCAGCAGTGGGGGAGACCGCGCCGAAGCCGGACACAGATGAAGTTGTAGTGTTTGAAGAGTTCTTTTCGGCTGGTCTTCGCTTCCCAGCTGACTCCTTCGTGACTTCGGTCCTGCGAAGGTTCAATTTGCGGTTTCATCAGCTTATGCCTTCTTGCTTCACAAAGATGTCGGTCTATGTCTGGGCTTGCAGGTCTCAGGGGGTTGTCCCTCATGTCGAGGGTTTTGTTCGCACTCATCGCGTTCATATGCAGCCTCGCAAGATTACGGACAGCGAGGGCAAGACCAGCCTTGGACAGTTCGCGGTGTACACTTTTTGCCATCGCGCCGGCGCGGAGCTGCCGGTGCAAGCGCAGAAGAACAAGTGGAGCAGCGGGTGGCAGGAGTTCTGGTTCTATTACAAACTCAGTGACAGCTCCGAGCTTTGCGGCGAGCTTCCAGTGCTTGGAGATGTGGGCGCCGAAGCTAAGATGAGCATCGAGGCCCATGCTGCTGTTGATTGCCTGAGGGTCGTTGCGCGTTCTCAGTGTGCGCGTGATTTAGTGGAGGAATATTGCTGTGCCAAGATTTGGCCTCTTGGCGGAGGCGGACTTGGTTCACTGTGGAGAATGACCCTAGGTACGAAGGTAGGGGCTTGAAGAAACCCAGTTTGGATCTGGAGAAGGTTTGGGAAAAAAACTCTTAAGAAATTTCCGAGGCGCGAGGACGGGAACGAAGCTGTTTTCAAACGAGTTCAGCAGTGGACGGACGAGCTCGTGGGGAAGCTTTCCCACTGGAAGTGAAGGCTATCCATAGCTTGGTGGGCGGCGAAGGTCGAGTGAACAGAAAGTTTGTTGACATTCTAGTATTCGGTACGCCGACTGGCCCGCTCCTTCGAGCGACGACGCGCCGAAGAAGAGGAAGCGTAAAGCTTCGGGAGAAAAGAGATCGTCTCTCGGCCGAAGAGAGGCCGTGGTCGAGGTCGTGGCGGAGCTGGTGGCCGAGCGAGGTGCTTGCGATGAAGGTCGCTGCTGGCTCTGTTGCTGCAGGCACTTCCTCCTTGGCCGTAGCTCCAAGCGGCCGAGGTGCCGGTGCAGTCGGGGGACGCGTGCCTCGCGTTGGAGGGATCGGCGCTTTAGTCCAGATTTCGGGCGGCGAGGATGAATCTGATGATGATGAGGTGGAGGAGAAAGACGCAAAGGAGGGGGAGACGACGAGGGTTCGTCTGATGAAAGCAGCGAAGGTTCTATTGAAGGACATGACACGGATGAGGAGGTGTCCATGGAGGCGGAGCCTCGCCGAGTGTTGGTGCGATGGTTGCCCAGGGCGCAGTTGAAATCGCACAAGATATTGAGCCAGGTAGCCCTCGACGAGGTGCGGTTCCCAGCTTTGCGGGCTCGCACCTTTGGGTGGAGGGTTGAGTTCGATGGGGAACTTGACTCTGCGCGATCCCGGGGAAAGAGACCGTTCGGCGAGGCTAGCCGGTCGAGCCTCCCGGAATATGCTAAGAAGCTTGGGATTTCTGATCCGGCGACTGCGCTGTTCACTAGTCCGGGACCTTCGGGATTGCCACTTGCAGGTAGCCCGGAGGAAGGCGTTTTTCTAGGCCGGATCTTCGGCCGCATTTGTGTGCCGAGGCGGAGGTTCTTCTTGCGGATCAAGCGATTGGCAACACTTCGACGACGTTGACGTCAAGTTGGCGGAGCTAATGCTCTTGAACCGCTCAGCGAGGCGGAAGGTTAGCTCCGACATGGAATTTATGAGGAACCATATACTGATCTTGAGAAGGAGAATAGCAAACTGGCGCGGAGCCTAGAGAACAAAGAAATGAAATGAAGATTGCTTCGGAGAAGGCCGCGAAGGCTCGAGAGGAGGCGGTTGAGCTGGCGAAGCGTAATGCTGATCTGATTGCCGCGGGAAAGGAGAAAGACAAGGCTTTGGCCGAGGCCGAGGGTCGCTAGGTGATTTGAAGAAATCTTGGCGAACGAGTATGGAGAATGTCAAACGTAAACTTGATTGTTGTCTGACCGAGGCTGGGGGCTCAGCCGGAGAGCCATTGCCTGCAGCTGACGCAGAGGCTTCGAGGGCTGGCTGGGTAACGAGCTTGATGTGTTTAGCTCGCTAGTTTCCAATGCAGCGATTTTGGTGGCTACGCCGGGGCCTTAGCAATGGCGAGCACGCTTCGACTGGCGGATTGTGATCATCTTCGCAAGATCAAAAGGCCGAGCCATGTCTTTCCGTCGGTGATGAGGTTCGTCGGATGAAGGTTGATGACGTAGAAGTTCGGAACTGTGCGATGCGTTTGCTTCGCAAGTTTTGGATCTCCGGAGTGGCCGAGCTCTCGCCTTCGAAGAAGCTGCCGAGGCTACACGCCAGTTCGCATTCTTTTAAGATTTTTGATTTTTGTTGCTTTGTTTTAGAGGGGTTGTTGTTGATTTATGGCGAGGTGGTTGTCTTTTGTTTGCTTATAGGCTCGACGAGATGCAATGGCCTCGCCGCCCACGGAAGTTGCAGCGAGGGGTGGCTCCGAAGCCGCCCCTGAGCCAAGTTGTGCGGGGGTTACGCTCGCCGAGATCGAGGCGTTGACCGGGGACGTGCCGATCGCTGAAGAAATGTTGCGCAGGCGACGGCGATGGAAGAGGAGACTGCGACGAATGTCGAGGCTGCTGCGGAGGAATCCACGGCGGAGGAGGGGCGTCAGCTGGGACCTCGACTATCGCCGTTGGCGAGGGTTTGGAGATTAGCCGAGGGGAGCTGGTCAGGTGTGATGCCTGGGTTTGTTGGGGCGAGGGAGGCCTTTTTGTAGATACTGTGGTTGTTTGTAAAGACTTGACGAGGCTGAGGACATCTCGTATTTTTGTGCAACATGCAGGTTCCTGACGGAACCGTGCTAGACGTATTCGACGTGACTCCGCTGATGTTGAACTACCAAGATGTTTATAACTGGTGTGAATCGTGGGCTCGCGCTAGGTTTAAAATCCTTCGCTTTCCTTTGAACGTTTTGGTGGTCGAAGGTGCGGAGGTATGATTTAAAAAATGGTAGGTCGGATCGTTTTGGCGCGAGGCAGATTATACTGATCGTCAAGCCGACCGCTATTTGTTTGGATCTTCTTCGATCTCGCGAAGCCAGCGGAGATGATGATATTGACGAGAACACAGCTTTGGAATATTTATTCGGGCAAAGGGAGCTTGGAGTTGGTTCGGATGGGGCGCTTTTGATCTCGAAGGAAAGAACCTTCGGAAGTTAATGAGACGAGGCACAGATACATGTATAGGGCGAGGGTTTTACCCGGGGAGCTGCCAATTGTCCCTGCAGCTCCTTGTTGTGGGACCCCTGGTTCCAGTGGAGGGGGGGTTTGAGGAGGAGGCCGAAGGTTTCGGGATTTGGTGTTGATTGAGGGGAGCGATGGTTCCTTGTAAAGAATTTTTTATTTTTCGGATATGTTTGTTGTTGTGACGTTACTGTAACGGCATGAGAAAGACGTATGGGTTGTGTGCCATGTTTGCTGTGCTATTTAACGTTTCTTATATTGTTTAACAGCGACGCCTCGTTTTACTTTTGGCGAGGCTCGCGCGCTTGCTCGCGTGAGCTTGTTTTGAAGAAAGAAAACAGCGACGCCCCCTTTTCTTTTAGTGAGGCTCGCGCATTTGCTCGTGAGCTTGTTTTGAAAAAAACGACAGCGACGCCCCTTTTTCTTTTAGCGAGGCTCGCGCTTTGTTTGTGAGCTTGTTTTGAAAAAACAGCGACGCCCCCTTTTTCTTTTAGCGAGGCTCGCGCATTTGTTCGTGTGAGCTTGTTTTGAAAAAACAGCGACGCCCCCTTTTTCTTTTAGCGAGGCTCGCGCATTTGCTTTTGTGAGCTTGTTTGAAAAAACAGCGACGCCCCCTTTTTCTTTTAGCGAGGCTCGCGCATTTGCTTTTGTGAGCTTGTTTTGAAAAAAAAGCGACGCCCCCTTTTTCTTTCAGCGAGGCTCGCGCATTTGCTTTTGTGAGCTTGTTTTGAAAAAACAGCGACGCCCCCTTTTTCTTTCAGCGAGGCTCGCGCATTTGCTTTTGTGAGCTTGTTTTGAAAAAAACAGCGACGCCCCCTTTTTCTTTTAGCGAGGCTCGCGCATTTGCTTTTGTGAGCTTGTTTTGAAAAAATAGCGACGCCCCCTTTTCTTTTAGCGAGGCTCGCGCAATGCTTTTTAACACGCTGAATTGGAGAGGATAGCGACCCGTACGTCTATAGTCACTATTTCGAGGGTGTACGAAGGTCGATGGTTTGGAGTTTGCGTTTGCAAAACGGTTGCGACAGTTGCTATGCCGAGACTTGCTGGACGAGGGTGCCACATTGTGTCGGGCGAGGCGGGAGAAAGTGCACCCGTCGGGGGCCTGACTTGGAGGGTCGGGGTGAGACGGAGAAAACGCACCCGCCTGAGGCCTGGCTTGGAGGGCTCGGGCGAGACGGAGAATGTGGGCCGCCGAGGCCTGGCTTGGAGGGCTCGGGCGAGACGGAGAATGTGGACCCGCCCGAGGCCTGGCTGGAGGCTCGGGCGAGACGGAGAATGTGGGCCCGCCCGAGGCCTGGCTTGGAGGGCTCGGGCGAGACGGTTAATGTGCGCCCGCCCGAGGCCTGGCTTGGAGGGCTCGGGCGAGACGGAGAATGTGGACCCGCCCGAGGCCTGGCTTGGAGGGCTCGGGCGAGACGGAGAATGGGGGCCGCCCAAGGCCTGGCTTGGAGGGCTCGGGCGGGACGGTTAATACGCGCCCGCCCGAGGCCTGGCTTGGAGGGCTCGGGCGAGACGGAGAATGTGGGCCCGCCCGAGGCCTGGCTGGGAGGGCTCGGGCGAGACGGAGAATGTGGGCCCGCCCGAGGCCTGGCTTGGAGGGCTCGGGCGAGACGGAGAATGTGCGCCCGCCCGAGGCCTGGCTTTGCTTGGCGAGATATGCTCGACTTTTTGGACTTCGTGCCTCCCTTATTTCAGGCGGAGGTGAAGTTTGCTTCTTTGCGAGCCCCTGCGTTTGTGCCAGGGTTGCTCGACTTTTTTGGACTTCGCGCCTCCCTTATCTTAGGCGGAGGTGAAGGTGAAGTTTGCTTTTTTGCGAGCCCTGTCGTTTGTGCCAGTGTGCTCGACTTTTTGGGACTTCGCGCCTCCCTTATCTTAGGCGGAGGTTGAAGTTTGCTTTTTTTGCGAGCCCCTGTCGTTTGTGCCAGGGTGCTCGACTTTTTTGGGACTTCGCGCCTCCCCTTATCTTAGGCGGGAGGTGAAGTTTGCTTTTTTGGCGAGCCCCTGTCGTTTGTGCCAGGGTGCTCGACTTTTTTGGGACTTCGCGCCTCCCCTTATCTTAGGCGGAGGGTGAAGTTTGCTTTTTGCGAGCCCTGTCGTTTGTGCCAGGGTGCTCGACTTTTTTGGGACTTCGCGCCTCCCTTATCTTAGGCGGAGGTGAAGTTTGCTTTTTGCGAGCCCCTGTCGTTTGTGCCAGGGTGCTCGACTTTCCTCCCCTTATCTTAGGCGGAGGTGAAGTTTGCTTTGAAAGGAAAAGGAATGTTTTTCGAAGCAATCTTAGCAGGTTTCATCGAATGTAGCGCTCTTGAGAGAGACCCGCTTTTTCGATGTTTGGAGTAGAGGTTGGAGATTTTAGTTTTTTGGGGGGTTCTAACCTGTATTGATGCTTTGGATACTGCCTCGTTAAAAAGAACCTTACGCCCCTTCGTAAGGAAAAAGAGTGCAGCTCCTTGTTTGTCTACATTCATAAACGGAAACATGAAAAGCGAAGATAAATTACAACTCGCGGGCTCGCTAGGGCCCCGCTATGGGTAGTATTTGCGAAGGTCGTCGATGTTCCAAGTGTGAGGCAGGATGTTACCCTCGCTGTCGGAGAGGTGGAAAGAGCCAGGACAGTTGCTTTCATAATCAAGTACGGACCTGTCCACTTGGGCTGAAATTTTCCTGCCAAGCTGGCGTTTTGTTTTCTGATGAGGACGAGGTCACCCTTCTGCAACTCTTTGATTCTGATCTTTTATCTCTCCATTTTCTGGTTCTTCTTGGTACTTGCGAAGGTTGTGCACTGCATTGCATCTTGCTTCTTCGAGTAGGTCTTTATCGAGCGATTGGGCTTGCTCGTCAGATGCGAGGGTTGTTCTGAGCGATCCGTATTTTAGCTCTTCTGGAGCACGCTTCTTCGCCGAACAGTAGCTTGAAAGGAGTGAATTTTGTTGCTCTGCATTCTGAGGTGTTGTGAGACCAGGTGACCGAAGGTAGTTCATCGGCCCATTTACCCTTGGGTCTACCCTGCAGCTTTTTGGAGATAGCTTGGAATATTGTCACATTGGCTCTTTCAACCAGGCCGTTGGATTGCGGGTGTCGGACGGAGGCGAAGCATAACATTGTCCCAATTTGTGCACAGAATCTTTTTGAAGACCTCGCTGTCAAACTGAGTGCCATTGTCGACGGTCAGATGCTGAGGAACTCCAAAGCGACAAACTATTTGTTGCCAGAAAAACTTTTTTACTGTGAGGGAAGTGATGGAGGACAGTGGCCTTGTTTCAATCCATTTGTGAAGTATTCCACAGCTACCACCGTATAGCGAAGGTTCCCGGGAGCTGTCGGTAACGGGCCTACGAGTCCATCGCCCACCTTTGCAGAGGCCAGGTTGGGCATATGAGAGTTGTGGGTGCCCCTGGGCGTTTTGTTTTTTTGCCATCAGTTGGCAACCCTCGCAATGCTTGACGATGGTTTCCGCATCTCTTAATGCTGTTGGCCAGTAGAAACCTTGCCTGAACGTTTTGCCGACTAGAGCCCTCGGGCCGTTGTGAGAACCACAATGCCTCGTGGATTAGCTTGAGAATGTCATTGCCTTCGGACTGTGACACACATTTGAGCCATGGCGAGGTTACCGAAGCTTTGTACAACGTATTGTCAATGATCTTGTATCCTCGCACTCTTTGTTTTAGTCTGTTTTCTTCTTCTCTTTGTTTGATTCATGGAGCCCCTTGATGTAGGCCATGATAGGTGCTCTCCAATCCTCGCACTGAATTGCGCTGATCAGCTTGATGCTGATTTCGGAAGCCTCGAAGGCTGACCGAGTGGAAACCTCGTAGAACACATCTGGAGGAGCTGTGACTGCTGCGCGGCTGCTTTGGCTAAGCAATCTGCTTCGCTGTTTTCAGTCCTCGATATTGCTTTTACGGTTATGCTGAGGAAGAAAGATTCTAACCTTCGGACATATTGAAAATACTTTTGAAGCTCTGGATCTTTTGCTTTGTAGTTCTTTTCAATGTGCCCCGCAATGACTTGAGAGTCTGTGTTGATGAGTGCCCTTCGGACTGATAACGATCGCAGCCTTGAAAGTGCCAGAATCACAGCCTCATATTCAGCGGAGTTGTTTGTGCATTTGAAGTCCAGCCTTCGTGCGTATCTCAGCTTCGACCCGGAAGGCGAGATTAGAATGGCCGAGGCACCGGCTCCAGTTGCACCCCAGGCCCCGTCGACGTAAACGATCCAAACTGGTCCTGCTGCAGCTCACCGGGGCGAGGGTCGGGTGTCCATTCTGCTATGAAATCAGCCAGCACTTGTGATTTGATCGCTGTTCTGCCAACGAAGGTTACAGCATAACTGTTAAGCTCGACTGCCCATTTTGCTATTCTTCCAACGGCTTCGTTGTTTTTGAAAATGTTCTCGAGAGGGTACGTCGAAGGTACATGGATCTCGTGCGCCTGGAAATAGTGCTTGAGCTTTCTTGATGCCATGACGACGGCGTATGCTATTTTCTCAAGCTCCGAATAATTTCTCTTTGGGCCTTCGAGGGTTTCTGAAACATAGTAAATTGGGGCTTGTCTGGTTTTGTTGTTTTCGCGGAGCTCCTTGATGAGGACTGCGCTTGCTGCGTGTGGCGAAGCTGCGACGTAGAGTAACAATAAGTCTCCCTGCTTGGGCTGGTTAGGGCAGTCAAGCTGGTCAGATACTTTTTCAACTCCTCGAAGGCCTTTTGCTGCTGGGGACCCCAGTTGAATGGAGCGTTGCTTCTGAGTGTTCGAAAAAGGGTAACCCTCGCTCTGCGGATCTTGAGATGAATCTGCTAAGTGCTGCCAAACGACCGGTCAGACGCTGAGCTGCTTTCTGGTCGCGGAGGTTCCATGTTCATGATGGCATCAATCTTCTCAGGGTTGGCTTCGATTCCTCTGGCTGAGACGATGCAACCTAGCAATTTACCTTCGCTACCCCGAAAACACATTTTTCTGGGTTTAGTTTCAGTCCGGCGGACCGGAGGTTGCTGAATACCCTCGATAAGTCTGGTATGTGGTTCTCTTTAGTTCACTCTGAACGACTAGGTCGTCGACATAGGCGGAGACAACATGCTCATCCTTGAAAACTTCGGAGGTCATGCGAGCGAAGGTTGAGCCTGCATTTTTCAAACCTTCGCCATCCTTCGGAAGCAAAAGGTGCCCGAGGGTGTGATAAAGCTTGTTTTTCTTCGTCCTCTTCATTCATCAGATCTGGTGATATAGCCTGAGAAGCAATCAAGGGAGGGATAGCATTTGGCAACCTGCCGCTCTGTCGACCAGGGTGCTTATGTTTGGGAGGGGGAAATCATCCTTCGGACAGGCTTTGTTCAAGCAAGTGAAATCGACGCACATTCGCCATTTTTTGTTCTTCTTTTGGACTAGGACCACATTTGAGAGCCAGTTGGGTATTTGACTGGGCGAATGACGCCTGCGTCCAGAAGCCTTTTTACCTCAGCCTTCGCTGCCTCCTTTCTTTCTTCTGACATCTTGCGAAGCTTTTGTTTGATTGGGCGATAGCCTGTTTTGATGTTCAGGCTATGCTCGATCATTGATCTGTTGACTCCTTTTAGGTCTTCTACGGACCAAGCGAAGGTGTCGGAATTTTCTCTGAGGAAGGTGACGAGGTTGCCTTCTGATTGAGGACCTAGATTAGCTGAAATGATCACCTTTCTTTCGGCATTACCCTCGAAGAGTTGGACTTGTTTGGTTTGCTCCTTTGGCGCTGCCTTCACTCTGTCATTGCAGACCTCGCCCTCGACGCTGATACCGGGGGTTTGAGGTTTTGACAAATTGTGTACATTACGTTGCCCCGGGGCTACGTTCCCTTCAGCTGTCCTTGCAATGTCCTGGTCCCCAAATACTGCGACCACACCCTTCGGAGCGGGAAGTCATGCATAGGTAGGCGGGATGGATGACCGCATTGAACGCGTTTGTGACCCCTCGGCCAAAATGGCATTGTATGGGTAGAACATGTCGACAACATCAAATGTTATATGTTCCATCCTGCAGTTGATTTGGTCGCCGAAGGTCACGGGCAGAGAAATTTTCCCGACGGCTCTCACTTGTTGACCACCGAAACCGTATAGGGGGTTGTCGGCCGGTTGCAGAAGGTTCCTGTCAAGCTTCATGCTGTCGAAGGTTGAAGCGAACAAGATGTCAGCGGAGCTTCCTGTATCGACCAGTATTTTGGTGACAGTCCACCCAGCGAGGTTGGTTTCGATCACCATAGCATTTGTGTGAGGGTAATCTCTTAGCTTCATGTCACTGGAGTCGAAGGTTATGGGATGTGAGACCAACGACCGAATTTATGTGGTCCTTCGACGGCCACGTGGTGAACGCGTCTGGCATGTTCCTTCCTCTGCCGTTTGTTACCATGGTCCTCATTTGAACCTCCGGTAATAGCTAGGATCACACCGAAGGTTGAAGTTGGATTGTTGATGGTCGTTTGGGGGGCTTCGGCTTTCACAGGTTGTGGTGCTGGTAACGCGGGGATTGGCGGTGGTGGTGGCAGAGCGTTGGTGGCTTGGTGGGTTGTTGGGATTTGGTTTTGGGGGTGGTTGGGTATGTAACTGTGTAAGTTGGATTTTGGCGTTGTGGAATGGTGGTTGGCTGATAAGAGGTTTGGTTGTAGAGTGGGTGATGAGTGTAGGGGGTTGTTGCGAAGGTAGGCCGTAGTTTATGGGGGTATAGTGGTATGGTGGATTTGGTGGGTGGAAACTTGGTTTCCTTGTGTGGTTGATGGTTCGGGAGTCTGACGAAGCAGGTTTCCTGGATTCCTGGTATTCTTTTCCCTTGGCAAAGCATTCGCATTGCTTTGTTGTGTGCCTTTCCCTTTCCCATTCACAGAAAGTGACAATACATTTTGGCAGGATCTCGCTGCTGGTACTGGCTGGTGGATTCTGCGGTGTGGTTGGCACCCTGGGTTGGCCTGTTGAGTGCTGTTGTCTGTGAGCGTCCCTTCTTTGATCTTCATAATTTGTTGCTTTGTTGATTGCACCGACGTTTTTTGCTCTTGGCGAAGTTGCTTTCTCTCGGTTGAGGCCTCGGCTGTGGCCTCTGCTGAGACCTCCGAGCATCGGACTTCGCTCTGAAATCCATATCCTCTACAGTATCTTTCCATTGTTTCATGCATGCAACTCTTCGATTGAGTTTGTCGGTTTTCTGGCAAATTTTGAGGAGCATGGTCCTGGGCGCAGGCCACTGACTGCAGCGAGGATGACAGCCTCGTCAGATATCCCGGGGTCCTTGCTCTGATTTGAATAAACCTTCGCCAGTAATCTTGGAGCGGCTCGCGTTCTTCTTGCTTGCAATTGAACAGCTCGATGGGGTTTGACGGGGCTGGAGTGATGCCCTTGAAATTTGTACACAGCTTGTCTCTGAGGGTGGCCCAGGAATCCACAGTTCCGGGGCGAAGGTTGTTGTACCAAGTTTGTGCGATGTCTCGCAGAATGATGACAAAGGATTTTGCCATTGTTGATTCATCACCGCCTGCTGCGGCAACCGCTGCTTCGTAGCTCATGATGAACTGGCGAGGGTCGGAAAATCCATCATAGCGGGGTAGGTTTTGTGGATTATAGCATGGTGGCCAGGGCTGGGTTTGGAGTATTTGGGAGAGTGGTGACTTTGGATCGTACGGCATTTGGTGTTGCTGATGCCTTCGCTGAATGCGAAGGTTTTGTTCTCTCTCATCTGGGTAGAGTTGGCGGAAGTTTGGGTGTCTCACAGGATATGGCTCTGGGTGTACTGGTGGTGGTGGGGGTGGTGGATGGTGACGAAGGTTATCTTGATTTGGCTCCTCATTCCCCTCTCTCGCAGCGGGGTATCTCCTCATTATCCCAGCCTTCGGCTTCGGCTTCTGCCGCGGCGAGGGATTCCTCCATACGGCGAAGCCGCTCCCTGGCCTCGTCTGCCCTCTGTCTGATCGAGCGCAGTCGGTTATGCCTCTCAAGCTGTTCCAGGCGCCTCTTCTTCTTTTCAGCTCTCGATTTCAATCGGGCCTCGCCTGAGGCCTCGAGGCCTCTTCTTCTTCTCCCTCTCCTTCTCCCGAAGTGTGTGGGTGTGGCTGCGTCGCCACTCGGGCCTGGGGGCCCAGGGATTGGGGTTCCGGGGTGACATTCTCTCCTCCCATTCTCTCCTCCCGAGGGCTGTACAATTTCCTCAGCAGGCGGGACCACCGCCGCCGTCTCTCTAGCAACGCGTTGGTCCCTCGTCGAAGGTGCTCTCCTGTTTCCCGCCATTTCAGACTTCGCCAATCCCCACGGTCGGCGCCAAACTGTTGGGAACGCACTTGCCCCACCTCCGCACTTGTGCAGGGGGAAGAGCGAAGGCGGCCAAGCGTCGGATGCGGTAGCGAAGGTAAGGCGAAGTGGAAGGTGCTCAATTTCCCAAAAAGTCGTCCCCTTACACTGTTCATCCCCTTGGTATTTATAGGGAATGCCAAGGGGCACGGGCCAAATTACAAAAGGGTACAGGAAAGATTCCTCGCCTCCACGCAGGGGGAAGGGCAAAAGCGTAAATACACAGCTGAAGCGGAAACCCTAATCGGCCACCCTCCAGCGCGCCGCCACCTGGCCCTTGTTCACCTTCGGGGAGAGGTGTGGCGGTCTTGACCTTCGGCCGCGCTCGCCCTTGGGCCCGCGCCCCTCCGCCATCTGCCGGACTTCCGGCTTTACTTGCCTCCGGGGAGAAAAACGAAGGTTTAACCTTCGGCCGTGCTCGCCGGACCTTCGGCTTCGCTTGCCTCTGGGGCAGCGCACGCTCGCCGCTTGCCTGGACCTTCGCTCCAAGCGAAGGTGGCGTTGTGAGTCAGCGAAGGTTTCCTGCAGCGCGACCGTCGACTTAGACCTGCACGGAAATACAACAAAGCGACGAGGGTTGAACCCGCGTCCGGGGGTTAGGGTAACGGTCTCCAATAGGAGAGGGACCTCGCAAGGACAACAGGCGTTGCGCGAGGGTTAATTTCGAGCTCCAGTTCGAGCGGCGCTTCTTCCGAGGGTCCTTTCCCCCAACAATTATGATGGGCTGGGAGCAGGCAGTATCTGATATGGAGGAGAGAGAAAGCAGGAGAGAGAGTGGAGCGAGCGTTTGGTGATGCGCCGGCCAAAAACGGGCGAAGAACACTGTGCTGCGCGTTTCTCGATTTTTTATTGGGTCATATGGCTGCATGTTGCTGTCACAGGAGAAAGAAGGGCAGGAGAGAGAGTGTTGCATGCTGTCCACGCTAGATCCATTTTGCCAGCAGCGGGCGAAAGCTTCTTGCTGCCACAGCAAGTCAAAGCAACATCAATAATTTCGCCCGCAGCTAACGAAATGGATCCGGCGTGGACAACATGCAGCACTCTCTCTCCTGCCCTTCTTTCTCCTGGGATAGCAACATGCAGTCATAGAACCCAATGAAAAACCGAGCGCAGCACGGTGCTCTTCGCCCGCTTTTGGCGGGCGCATCACTGAACGCTCGCTCCACTCTCTCCTGCTTTCTCTCTCCTCCATGTCAGATATCGCCGGCCCAGCCCATCATAATATTTGCTCTCAACTACAGTTTCGAATTTAAGTGTACCCCTCTGAGCTAAATGCAGACAATTCATTCGCCCTGCGCAAGAATTAAAGCTTCCACGATGTATTAGGGGACGGGGTCACCTCCAGTTTGGTCTACTTTACTCGATTGCATAGACCAAAACCCCTCTCCAACACACAAACCTTGTGACACCGAACTTGTTACGACAAGTCACCAAGAACGCAACACTGGATTATACCTGAATATTTTGACTGAATAGTGCACGTCAATCTTTCCTGCAAACGATCTTGTGTGCGCACGTGCACGCCCCACAACATACCAATATCAAATCTTTCCTGTGCATTATATTTCATGCATACAGCATTAACCAAAAATACAATCTGGGGGCGGCGATACAACAATCAATATTGATATCCTAAGATCATCTAAATTCTAATTCAGTGATAGAATAATCGAATGTGCCGATCTTTATGTGATTCAGGGAATGTTAGATCACAGATGGATGGACATATCCATCGAACCCCAAATACTTGTGACCAGGGAATGTTAGAAAGGCTTCATACTCCAGATAAAACCCAAACATTTCAGACTTCATGCTGTACATGAAGGCTCTTACCGAAGCTTGAAGAATGGGGCAAGTAAAGAGGAATCACGCTGTCAGATACGTCAGTACAACATTGCTGCTGGTGTTACTCGTTCCTGAAGGCAAATAGAACCAAAATTAGAAGATATGCAAAGGTTCTGGGACTACTGATGCAGTCAAGCAAATGTTTGTCATGGACAAGTCTGCACATGAGACCTACCTCGAAAGTGGTTCAATGTTTTGAACTCGATACAAGATCTTTCAGTTCATCTGTGATTGCCTGGTAGCAAAACTTGTATTGTTCCTGCAAAGTAGAAGAACAAGAAAGTCATTTGGGAAACTAAATGGAAGCACTTCTAGCAAATCTGTTATGTGTTGCTCTTCGGAATTTCTTGATCAAAGGATAATATAATTTGACAAAGACCTCTAGTGATCAGAATATGCCAACTCCCATGGGACCCCTCACAGAGCAACTGCTAGCTGCACCTGCACACTACAATTAACAGGCAAAAGAATATCTATCTACCACCTCCACCTGAAAACCCCACTTTTATGTAATAAATAATTCAATACTACTTCATGTAATAAATAATTCAATACTACTTCTAAAAGTATAGCTAAAGTTCAAATTTAGAGTATAGCTATGAGCAACCAGCATACACTAATTCTAGTTTAGCAGAAAAAAAAGGAAACAATCACCATCATGTGAGCAGCCGCATTGAAGCCTTTTGGTAAGCAAGTGCTGACCAGCACTATATGGAAGCTACTCTGTGCATGTGAATGCTATGTAACTGGGCCTCAGAGAAAGATCAACCATACCTCTGTTTGGACCATTCCAGGTCGCTGTGATCTAAATTTTTTGACAGTTTCAGCAATATCAACAGCCCCCTGTTCTCCAAGTAAAATCCTCTCTATTGTATTATGGATGGTGATATAAGCACCTGTTCTTCCAATGCCTGCGCTGCAGAAAGAGAAAGCAATTTTACTGAGAAAGTGTATATCCATATAGGAAATGGATCCACCAGAAACCAAGGCATCGACAAACTAAACAAAAAACATAAGATTGCTTTCATGATTTGAAACAAACCTGCAATGTGCAACTATTGGCCGTTCTCTTGAAATGTGATACAACCTTTTTAAAATTCTTCTTACATCATTACTGCTGTTTGGCACCCCATGGTCAGGCCACTCAGAATACTCAATGTGGAGAAGAGATCGCACTTCATCTGACTGCAACATAAAGAATCACAGACAGACAGGAGAAAATTTAACAATATAATCCTTCAGCAAAAAATTGCAACAATTACAAAACTATTATGCTAACAGCTAAGGAGAACGAGAAGATTATAAGCCTATAGGGAAAGGTAAACCAAAGAGTTTCTGTTATTCGGTTAGTGGAAATGGGGATCACCTGAGGTTAAAAAAAAAGAAAGGTGGGAATGGCTACGTCAAGTGGAGCCTGATTCGACCTGGGCAAGTCTGCCTTACGAGTTACGTCGCCGAAAGAACGGTGGATTCCATGTTCTGGGCGTCGGTGACAGTGAAGCTAGGTGATGGTGACACTGCAAGGTTCTGGATGGACCCATGGTTCCCTGACGGGGCAATTTCATCCTTTGCACCACACTTATTCAGGGCGGTAGCCACACGAGCTCGCAAACGCACGGTGAAGGACGCACTGCCCAGTCGTCGTTGGGTTCGAGACATTGTGGGGGCACTAACGGTACCAGTACTCTGTGATTATGTGATGCTCTGGGGAAAACTGGAGGACATCCAGCTACAGCCGCTAGTCTCCAACCGCTTTGTCTGGCGATGGACAGAGAACGGCAACTACTCAACATCCTCGGCTTACCGATCATTTTTTTCTTCAGAATGTCTTCCCTACTAGGTGCCAAACAAATATGGAAGGCTTCGGCGTAGGAGACACGGACTACAGCAGTCAGCACTATGTGCTTTCTGCGATCAGCCGATCAAGCTGATGAAACAACAGAACACCTGTTCATCAACTGTGTGTACAGCAGGGAGGTTTGTCACCGGCTCCACAGGGAGACCAGTCCATACAACTTTGGTGGCAACGGGAGCGCGCAGCGGTGCCCTCAGCACTTCGGAAGTGTTTTGACTCCGTATTACTGCTGACCACCTGGAACTTATGGAAGGAACGGAACCGAAGACTGTTCGATGCGAAGTCCTTGCTATCGCACCAGCTGCTCCACGCCATCATCGACGAGGCAGACTCTTGGCTAGGCGCTGGCTTCTTTGGGATGTCGCCGTTGCTAGCTAGTCTTATTTAAATCTTAGACGGCTGCAGCTTTTTAGTCACAAACCAGCCTTGTAAATCAGCTTTTGTGTTGCTGCTGACCGCCTAGCAGTCATCCTCCTGCTAGGCGGTCACCCTCTTTTCTACTTAATGAAACACGTGCTAAGCACGTTCTCAAAAAAAAGAAAGGTAAACCAAAGAGGGCACAGTGTGAGGAACACAAAAGAACTCAAGGAAGAAAATGAGGTGACAACTACCAGCCAAAGAGTCTGCAGCAAGAAGATTTGACATCTCACTCACCAATAATACAATATACGGTGACCAGGAAATACTTGTTGAAGTGTATAAGTGAATTGCCCACCTTCTCCCAATGGCTTAAGCTTTTAGGTTCATCTGGTCGGTGTGTTCACTCTAACATAGTATCAAAGCCAGAAGTCTCGAGTTCAAGTCCTAGTAGCAGAGGCTTCATTATGTCCCCCTTTATTTCGATATTGTGCCTTGTCTCTGGATGCATGTGAGTTGCGATGTTTGAAATGTATAAGTGAATTGCCCATCTTCTCCCAATGGCTTAAGCTTTTGGGTTCATCTGGTCAGTGCGTTCACTATAACAATACTATCTCAGGGAGATTTGGCTTCTGATCTCACTAGCCATCACATGGTTACCACTTACCAGGATGCTTTGCAATGCCACTATCTGGCTGATTTTCCTATGATAGGTAAAGGCCCAGAATATTACACCAAAACCTTCACTACAACATAGGTAAGCATGAGCACCCTAGGTTGACCAGATAGTATATCCAGGACTAATGTAAATGGCAGATCTAATTCAACCAGAATATGATAAAAGTCTTTTCTCAATAAGGGAAATGCTTATGCACGGCTAGAAGCTCCTATAAAAGCTGAACCCAAGTCTGTCTTTCTGTCTTTATTGGCAGATCAAGATTCAATAATAACTCTTCATCTTGAAATATATACACTATAATGTAAAATACAGAATAGTATAGACTATAGACTCCATGGTGGACATGCCCATCTAACACTTTGCTAGAACAGAAAGCATGTAAAAAACAGACTTTATATATATTCACCTCATCCCGTTGAATCTCCACACGACGCAGCACTAACTGACCATCTTTCCTGAACTTCGTGATCTTAATGGTAAGTTTTCCAAAAGTATCTTTATCTTGTTCCTTGCTCAACGGAAGATACTCATCACACTGCAATTATTTCATTGTTGATACTATTTAATAGACTATTATCAATTAAGAAGAAACAGATAATAAATTTCAAGTTCAAACAACAAGATTGTGTTGTATCTTAGCACCTTAAAACCATCAAATTTGGTGACCATAACAATCACAGGACAGCGATTATCATATACCATCTGCCAAAAATCCTCAATTGTATTGGCTAGCGGTCCCTGAGTAGAAATGAACTTTGTTTGACCTCTGCCAGCAATCTACAAAGCTTATATGGCACAAGTCAGACGATGATTGGAGTTACTGGACCAAAACTTAACATGCATAAAAAACAGATACAAGGAAATATGCCAATTTTACCTCTATATGGCTAGCATTGATGTAATCATTGCCTGTTGAAGACTCTAGCCGTACCCTGGTTCCATCAACTATGAAAAAGAAATCAAGTTAAATAAAATTAATGATTATATACTGATCTTCCTACCTACACCTGCAACCCTGTACAGGTTCATGGGCTTACATGGCAACACATCAGTGTAGCGGTTTCTTGCCCTATTTTCTTGTTTCCGAGCAACAATAAATTTTTGTGCTGACTGAAGCTCTGTTCTTATATCCTGAAAACAAGATAGTTTTCAGTAGTTGTTTGGCTTAGTTCAAAGAACTATTTCCTGTAACAATTAACGTATAAAGTTTCCCAAAAATAAGGTCATGCTTTGAAAATTTGGAAGAAATGAACAAAAGTGTTTTATTTCTCAAACTTATATTCTAGTACAATGAATCAATGATACACAACTCTCCTACATATTTGAGGAGAAAATGCAAGAATTGGTAGAGACAAGTGTGTGATTTCTTGGTACACTGGACATAACCAAAAAAAAATGCATAACGAAGGGATTGGTTCTATCTCTTTCACCGAAATATATAGGAAGAGAAATTAATTCAGCATCATGGGTTTTTGCACTTGTTACAGCAATGTGCCAACAGCATATAATTCAGCTGTTTATAAAGAAATCAGTATTGGTTGGCATCACCGAATCAGTGCTACCTCAAAAACATCTACTTATGACTGGTCGATAAAACCACAAAACCCATTAGAACATCAATTTACAGCAAGTAAAAAAGAAGAATGGGAACTATGCAATCATATGTCTTGAAAGAGAAGCAACGGGCAACAGGAATGACTGGTTTGTGGAAGATGATAGGTAGTATAACTAGAGCAGGTTTTGCAATTGTTCGCCTAAGTGCTAGCTTGACTGAAGCAGTAATACAGTATTCTGAAGCTAGAACATCGGATACATTTTGCTGGTCGAAATCTTAGGTTTGAAGTGAAGATACACACTATGTTATGATGCAGTTCAGTGAAGTCAAAGGCCCGAGACTTATCATTGTTATCAACTAATTATTGTGTCTGTACAGCGTACACCAAAGCCTACCTAGACCCTTCACATAAAAGTGCCTAAGGTGGAAGATCTCAAGGTACGCTCATGGTAATGAACAAAACTCGCCCAGAGGTTCTGCATTCTTTGGCAACCCAATTTTGTTGGGGTACTCAGCTCATGGGAATGCACTATATTAAGGCTTATTCATGTCCCATTTTTTTTAGTAAAACTGAAGGGAAATGGTTTACATACAATAGCTAGGAAATCCTAATTTTGCACAATTATCACGTTGATTGACGAGAGGTGGGCGGAAGAGAAGGGATAATAAGAACTGATACCGGAAGGCTGTAGAATTCCTTGGTAAGCTTAGCGGGCTTCCCGAGCTTGCTGTCGAGCGCCTTGAGCGCCTTCTTGCAGCGCCTCAGCTCATCGTCCGTGAGCGGCTTGGGGGGCGGGTCAGCGTCCGGGTCGAGCGGGTCAAATCCCGCCGCCGGCAGAGAAAGACGAGGAGGCGGAGTCGACGAGCGGCGAGGGGCGGAGCCCCCGCCGCCCCGCAGCGGCGAGTTCCCCGTGGCTTCGGTCCCGCGGCGGCGGCGCTTGGAGTCGCGGATGGTCGGGGGCGAGGGGGAGTTGGCGGGGGAGGCCGCGGGGGGAGTCGTCGGGGTCGCCGTGACGGAGGGCTTAAATAAAGCGGAGCGCAGCAGGCCCCGGCCGCGGAAGTGGTTGGGTGGAATTTTCTGTGGTGATTTGGAGGGGGAAGACTTGACTTCGGAGGCAAGAGAAGACGAGGAGTGGGTGACGGTGACGGCGACGAGAGCCCCGGGGTGACGCTCGCTCGCTCGCTGTAGATCCGACGCGGAGCGGGTGGCTGCGCGGGGGAAGGGACTGCGCCGGCAGCGGGCTCGTCGTCTTTTTGAAATGGCGCCTTCTGCTGGCGGTTGCACGGGAGGGGTCGGAATGGCGGAGGCGACGGCGACTCGGCGAGCCGAGGGAAGACGACGCGGAACGGAAAAGGGGCACCGCTCGCCGGATTCGAAACCGCTCGCCGTGGTGGGCCCGGGGCCTCTGGTGCTGGTTATGCCATGGCATGCATGGCCCATGTGGCCCATGGACCGACGACCTGCTCCGCGTGATGGTGAGAGGCTGAGAACACACGGCACGGACCACGGATCATGGATGGCTCATGAATTTCATTAATTAATTATTAACTATTGCTCAAAAAATAGTAATAATTAATTAACTAATTGATGGAGCTGTCTGTTGTCGAGTGCCGTGTTGGCTAATGCGTCCTGCCGAATGGGCTAAACATGTGGGAGAAATGCAACTTTATTTAAGCGTTGGCAACATTTTAGAGCATCTTCAATTATTTAGAAAAATTGACTTAGAAAAAGTTGTCATTTAGCAACTTGGTAAAACTTTTGGTAAATAAATTTTTCATGTATCTCCAATAATTTGATAAAAATAACATAGAAAAGTAGGCGCGGGAGAAGTGGCGGCGGATTCCTAACTTGGTAAAAATAACCTAGAAACGTCAGATAGCAAGTAAAGCTGACTTGGTAAATATAGCAAGTAGATAGCCTCGGATTTAACTTAAAAAAAATTAGCAAGTCATATAATAATATGTTAGAGAATGTTTTTTCTTCTTTTCCCAATAAAACAAGGATAGCAAGTCATTTTTTTTAAACTATTGGAGATGCTCTTCGTATAGTAAGTATTACGCACAGAATGTTTTTACACGCTAATAATAAACGAAAAATTAGCATACACATCGCTATTGCGCTCAAGAAAACGCGTTCTCCATATGAAAGTGTTCAGTTGCGACATTTGATACTGCATGATAGAGACGAGGAATAACTAGCTATATTTGGTAAAACCGTGTATGCTATGTATACACATAGACCAAGCAATCCCTCATCAAATTAGTATAGTTTTAATTTGACCGATGTACTCGGGGGTTCTATATTAGTACATTGCAACTCCATCTGTGGTAAATTTTAAGTTGTTTTGACTTTTTTTTACCAAAAAAAAGTCAAAACAACTTATAATAATTTGGAACAGAAGAATATTACTCTGTATCAAGCCAAGTCAACCTACGATGATGGCATTGATAAACCGTGTCCGATCCATTTGGAACATCCCTATTGTCTCCAAAGGCAAGCCATTTAGGGCGTCCGCAATGGTGTTCAAATCGCTAGCTATTTGGTACCTAGGAAGAATGTTATTGGCTCTCAATGACAATTTACAAATAGCTAGCTAGATGAGACATATAAATAAATACTATTTTGATGAGACAACTTACAAAAATAGCACTCTTATTGGCTATCGAGGAGAGAGATCAAATAGCTAGCGTCCTCGATAGCCAATAAGAGTACTACTTTTTTTATTATTTTTATACGTCATCTCGCTAGCTATTTGTAAAGTACTTTTGAGAACCAATAGAATTCCTGCTTGCTAGCTATTTGACAACCATTGGGGATGGCCTTATCACGCCTTCTTTGTTTTATTTAAAATTTTAAATCCAACATGTAGGGTGGTGCTCTTTGCCATTTGGTTTTGTTGGGTGCTTTTGACTTTCTCAAGGAGGTTTGGTTACATCGCTTTTATTATATTATTTTTTAAATTTTATTGTAAAAGGCTTGACGCTTCTGTCTTTTGGACATTTCACGTTCTTCTCTTCTCTCCATAAAATTGCCTTGGAGATAGATTGCATGATACACACTGATTTTTTTTATAACGAAATAGCTCTGCCCTGTCCAACTGTACATAGCCAAATTTTATCATATGATTCAGCTAAATGATCAAATAAATAGGGGAAAATGAACCTAAGCAAGAGGATACTCCCTCCGTATAGAAAATGAAATAAAAGTTGTTTAGGACAGCGACATGGTCTCCAAAATATAACTTTGACCACTTATTTTTTAAAAAATATTTTGTTATAAAGTAGTATATGTATGTTTTTATGAAAATACTTTTTAACACATATTTATTTATATGATTTTTACATCTCTAAACTCAATAATTTAAAAATTATTTATGATTTATATTTCCAATATTTAACCAAAATCTTATCCAAAACGACTTCTATTTTCTATATGGAAAGAGTATATAATATAAAATCATAATAAGCAAAATCTCTTATTACTTCTCTATCTTTTTTTGGCAAAAATGTTCGTAGCAACCATCTCCAACATCTTGCATGTCATTTAGATGGTACAGCTTCCATTGCCTCTTCACGTTGCAACTGCGCCTGTATAAGTGTGTCGAGATGAAGTCCTTCGCTCAAATCTACACCGAAGGTGGGGTAAGCTAGAAGACTTGTCTCACACAGGAGGAAAGAGAACCCCCACCGGAGGCCCCTTAGGTTCTACTCCCTCCGTCTCATCAGGATATAAGGCGCTGAAAGTGCATGTTGCACTTAAGTGTGATTTTGGATGATTTGATGACAATGTTGATTAAAGATCTAATATGTTTGCTAAGTGTGACACGGGGAAATGATTATCTCACTATGTACTTGAAATGTAATGCAAAGCCAAAATGATGGATTGTTGTATGAAGATCATGTCACAAGCACAAAACAACAATGAGAATGATATTGATATAAAGGGTTATCGTATTGTGGGATAATCATAGTTCATTTATGATTGCTAAGAAAGGATTCAAAATGAAGCATGGTTGAATGGCTTGAAATGGTGAAGATAGCAAGGAAAGAGTCTTTGAGGTACTAAGAAAGGGTGAAGGGTAAGCGACGGCTTGGCGGCCGAAGAACCTAGCTAGAGTGAAGAAGAAAGTACTTGCATTTAGTCGAAGGATCAATCAAGCTTGAAGATCGCATCTAGTGGAGAATCAACATTCCTAGCAACAATACTGATTGAAGTGACTTGACACATTTGGACTTCCATTCTATCACTTGCATGAGGTCAAGTCACATGCTCAAGATGGCTATGCTCGAAGGATATCTACTTCTAAACATGACAACCATTCCTCCCAATATGGAAAATGAAGACAAGCGGCTTTGGTTCAAATGGAGATCAACTCATAGAGGTTTAAATTCGTATTTTAATTTAAACTTGAGTACATAGGAATGCCGTACTATTAAGAGGGATGCAACATATAGTAGATGATTCTTCATAAGTGCTCAAACCAACCTAAGTGAGACATGAGAGAGCTAGAACTAACTTTCAGGTTTTTGCTGCACTGTCTGTCGGTATGCATACCGGACATGTCCGGTATGAGTCCACAGCAGTGCGGCCGTTCTTCTGGACTGATGACAGCCCTAGTGCGTAGAGTCCATACCGGACATGCATACCGGACATGTCCGGTATGAACCTTCAGTGGTGCGGCTCTCCCTAAACTAGCAGTTAGCTCTGGCGCATGGAGTCCATACTGGACATGTCTGGTATGCATACCAGACATGTCCGGTATTTGCGGAGTTCTGTCTCGCAGCCTGTGTACGGGCGGTACTACCGACTCTTGCGTCGGTACTACCGATAGGTACTACCGGAGTTATAGCGGTACTACCGGTAGGCATAATTTGGCCCAACACAGAGAGGTTGCAAAACCCCCCACTTAACTGTCGGTACTACCGACCTGTGGTCGGTACTACCGAGATCCTATTCGGGGTTTGAAAGATGGTTGGTTAAGGATATTTCTCTCGCAGTGAAGTCATACCAGACATGTCCGGTATTTGCGGATTTGTGGCTAACAGTATCTTTGTGATGGGCGGTACTACCGCCCCTTGGGTCGGTACTACCGACCGGTACTACCGGAGTTATAGCGGTACTACCGGTAGGCCAAAATTGGTCCAACTCAGAGAGGTTGCGAAAATCCCTTGGGAACTAGCGGTACTACCGGGCTCATCCGGGAAGTTTGAAAGTTGGCCTGTTCAGTATGTTTCTCTCGTAGCAAAGTCATACCGGACATGTCCGGTATGTCCGGTATGAACTGACTCAGCCAACGGCTAGAAAACGGCTAGTTTCGAATGTGGGCTTATAAATACCCCCAAACCTCCACCTTTGGAGGTTGCTGATTCTACTGGTTCCCACACTCATTCTAAACCTTTCAAAACACTTTCCAACCCTCTCTTAGTGAGTGATTGTCCTCTAATTGCTAAATCCATTTGTGGGTTGAGAGAGATTCAAAATTAGAGAGCAAGCCACCTCTTGAGCACTTGTGCAAATCGTCGATCTTGTTGTGCGCATTCGTTACTCTTGGACTCTACGGTCCTAGACGGTTAGACGTCGCCGTTGAGCACCCAAGAGATTTGTGAAGTGCCTCGAAAAGTTTGTAAAGGTTCGATCTCTCCTCAAAAGAGATCAACTAGTGGAAGGAGCATTGCGGGTGAAATAGACCGCGGCTAGAGTGACCCGTGGTGTCCTCTAGAGCCCACCTTTGTGGTAGCTCGCAGCCGGCTCAACGGAGAGTAGGACCCGAGGGGGTGCCGAACTTCGATAAAACAAATATCGTGTCATCCTCTTGTGCATTACTTTTGGATATTTGTTATTCTCCGTTGCGCAAGTTGTTTTGCAGGCAATCAGTTCTATATATACATCACACATAGTGATTGCAGGTTGTGTGAGAAATTGGAGGAGAAAAAGAGCTGTTCTGCACAGCACGCACATACCGGACTTGTCCGGTATTGATACCGGACTTGTCCGGTATTTGTTGACTGCGCCCAATTTGTTTGAATCCTTGAGCTAATCTTTGTGGTGCAGGGTGATAGCTTCTAGGTGTTTTAAATACAAGTCATATACTTTGTGTTTGTCTTTTGAGGGGCTGTTTTACTCCGATTGGGAGTTTCCAAGTGTTTGGAAACTCACATACTAATTGCTTCCGCGTTATAAGTTGTTAATTTTCAGAAAAGCCTATTCACCCCCTCTAGGCGACACCTTAGGTCCTTTCAGGCGCGATTTGACTTGGTGCGGTCTTCAAGATTATACTTTGATCATTAATTTATATTATTTTATATAACTAATGGAAACAACAAAAATATCATTAGAAAGTATTTGTAAAGATAAATCTAATGGTACCATTATTGTACTATATATTTTTATTTTATTAGATTTATTATTGGTAAAAGTTAATAAAGTTTGAATTTTGAAATACGCCTTGTATCCTGAAACGGAGGGAGTATTTATAATATTTGTAAGGGCAGTGAGAGGAATAATCTTCCTTCGTACCCCTCATAGTTCATGTATTTACAAGGAAGTCCTTGGACCTATTAGACACCGGACCTTTTACAGGGAGGAGAGCAAGCTCTGTTGCCTCTACCCCAAACAGTAGCCCCTTAACCACTAGGCTTTAGTTGGCACAACAAACGTAATTGCTAAAGAAGAGGAAAAAAGGCCCGATAGTACAATTCCCTAGTCTATCTCGGGCTTCGATAGGTGTCCCTAGAGCAGCAAGCAATTTCACCCGCAAAGGTCGGAGGCCTTGATAATGATGACGACTTATCGATTGTGGAGGTTGGTGACCCAGCTCTTGCTAGACTCAGCTTCAGCAAGGGTCTTCGCCTTCTAGGGAGCAACCCTCTGTAGCAGAAGTAGTCATAGCAGCAGAAGCAACCATTCGAGCGGTCGTGGTTGTCGGACGTGTTTAGATGTCGGGGTTCCCATCGAGGGTTGATGACGACGCATTTGTCGAGGCGGATGTTGTTAGAGCAGTTGTTGTATTTAGCAAGGCCTACCTCTTTCGGTTCATGAGCAGCGGCCAATACATGTTCTTCGGGTTGAAGTGCCCCCCCCTAACGCACCCCTAGCCCCTCTTGGCTGGTGCTTATGGGCGGGCAAAGGACTTGTGCCTAGTTGACGAACATGTTGATGAGCCCCTTGTCGCGGTCGGCTAGGGTGCCGTTGGTGTCGCCGAGGTCGATGACGAGCCCCTCTGCGTGGAATTAGCGAGGGTGCTGTCAATGTTGCTGAGGTCGATGGCGAGCCCCTTGTTGTGGAGTCGGCGATGGTGCGGTTGATGTCACTGAAGTCGGAGGCAAGCCCCTTGCCATGGAGTCGGCGAGAGTGCGGTTGATGTCGCTGAAGTTGATAGCGAGCCCCTTGTCGTGGAGTCAGCGAGGGTGGATTTGATGTCGCCATAGTTGATGGCGAGCCCCTTGTCGTGAAGTCGGCGAGGGTGTAGTTGATGTCGTCGAAGTTGATGGCGAGCCCCTTGCCATGGAGTCAACGAAAGCACAATCGGTGAAGTCGTAGCTCATATATATTTTTGGTGGCCAGGGGGTTTCCCTCGTAGACATGTCGAAGATCTACAAGGGAATCTCCGTAACAAATGTGAAGTCAATAATATTTCCGAGGGAAACATTCGACTTGCTTTGCATTGTGGAAGTTGTGTGCAAGCAAGTAGCTCTGCAAGACAAAGTTATGTTCATATAATGACGAATCATAAGATTTGAGCCTTTCGCGTGTTTCTTTGCGAGGGTACTCAATTTGGACCTCCCTCTTCGTCCCTCATTGTCTTTTGGAGGGCGAAGTGAGGTTTGGTTGTGAAAGTTTGTGACCTCCCTCTTCGTCTCCTTTGTATTTCTGAGAGCGAAGTGAGGTTTGGTATGCACCATGAATATGCGATGTGATGGTATGATGAATGAATATGCTTGATGCGTTTATGACATGTACTTGCACAAAATTAGTGTGAAGATAAGCTAAGCATTTCCATAGAAAAATGTGACATTTAAGGCACATGCCAAAACAGATAATTTGTTCCCTGCAAAGTCAATTATTAATGAGAGAGGCTTCGTATATTTGAGGTCATCTTGTATGGATGTTTCGATAATTTGTATTATTGCATAAGAGTTTTGAAGTATTGCAAAAAGTGAAATCCTGCAAGACGGTTTGTAATATGAGACCTTCGCACATGGGAAGTGAAAGCCCAAGATTAGCGAAGGGTTAGTTGTCCCAACAGATGAGAAATGATGTCAATCTTAGCTGGTTTTGTGCGGTAGGAATTCATTACCTCAAGTGCAGCATAAAGATCTGCAATATAGAAATACATTGTCTTACAAGAAGAAAGTTAGCACGATTATCAACCTGTCTTAAACCTTTGTGCAACGGTATTGAGATGTATGCAGGAGAATGTTACCTTATGGAGAATGGAAACCTGTAATCAAGCATAGGGATTGTTCTAATTGGGGTTAGTTAATATACTCACGTTGTTTGCATGTTAGCACAAGCAATTTTAATTTCCATGACACTTTTAAGATTTTCAGGCACCATGTACGGTAGTTACGCAGATCATGGTGAATGCACGACATAGAATTTTTAACATGATGCGAAGGTATTGCCAGACAGAGGATGTACGAATCTGCAAAAAATATGATCACAATAGGTTTGCCAACAATTCACAAGCGGAGGTATGAAACTGAGAAACTGCACGCGAGGGAAAGTGGAGCTATAGGTAAACGAGATATTTCATGCAAAGGTTTGGAGTGGTAATTACTCAGAAGGTGACCAAGATCGGTCAAAAGGTTGTGAGTGTGTGCGTGAGAGTATGTTAGCTCGTGAAGAATCGGAACCTAGGCCTTAGGTTGTTTGGGACCCTTGCGTGATGAAGGGCATCGTGGACCTGACCTTCGGTAAGGTGATTTAGTCGGCTCAGATGGCGTACGAGATGGGTGATTAGAGTTTCTTATGAGTGATAGAAACTCATAAAAGACGTGGGTGTTTTGTTCCTGAAAAAGATAGTTAGTCTAGAGCACTGATGTGGTTCAGCAGGTGACCAGTTTACAGCTCGTTGCCGTGGGACATAGCTGCTACTTGGACCGACGACCAATGAGGGTGCCTTGGACCTGGCATGGGCTGGAGGTTGCTCTGGGCTAGAGGTCGACGAGGAGGGTTGCTCGAGCAGTCGAGTCATTCCTCATTTAGGCTCGTGTACAGCTGTCGCTGACTGGTTACTTTGCTTTTGAGATCAAACCTTTGCATGAGCGGGCCTTTACCGCTGGTAATGGGCTTTCATGGTACATGGTCCAACGAACAGGAGTCCCCCACTCTCGTCAATTTGGATAGAGTGTTGTGTACCACAGACAGGGAAGACATGTTCCCTGATTGTGTGCTGCAAAGTCATGCAACTGAAATGTCTGATCATTGTCCTATTATTCTCAGGCTTAAAGATGGAATCAAGGTTTGAGACGTTTCCACTTTGAAAGTTTCTGGACACGACTCCCTGGTTTTCTGGATGCTATTAAGAGTTCCTGGGATGAAATGGTTCAGTCTTCCTGCCCTCTTGAATGCATGTCGATCAAGCTAAAGCGTTTGTCTCGTGTCCTGCAGTCTTGGAGTGCAAAAAGGGTTGGAAACATAAAAACTCAGCTAGCTCTAGCTCGTGAGGTGCTACATAGGTTTGAAATAGCCCAAGACAGGAGGAATTCTATCTCCAGATAAGGACTGGCTGCAAAGGGAATTGAAGCGACTGTGTCTAAAGCTAGCCTCTTTGGAAAGAACGGTTGCTAGATTACGTTAACAGGTGAGGTACCTAAAGGATGGAGATACAGATACTTCTTTCTTTCACAAGCAAGCTGCCTTTAGAAGAAGGAAAAATTATATCCCCAAACTTTTAGATGATGATCATGTGGTTACTTCCCAAGAGGATAAACACAAGGTATTGTTTGAATTCTATGAAAAATCTGATTGGATCGGACCCAGGACGGCCTGCGTCTCTAGATCTTTAGTTCTTTCATAGAGAGTCAATAGACCTATTGGATCTTGATAATTCTATCACAGAAGAGGAAGTTTGGGGTACAATGAAGTCCTTGCCACCGGACAGAGCCCCGGATCCGAACGGTTTTACTGGCAGATTCTATAAGGCATGTTGGGAGTTGATTAAAGCATATGTAATGATAGCTATTATCACTGTTCAGTAGGGGATGCTAGGAGACTAGGTTTGTTGAATGCAGCTTACATCACTCTCATCCCAAAGAAGGATGTTGCTGTTGCTGCACAAGACTTTCGCCCCATCAGTCTAGTGCAAAACTATGGACAAGCCTCTGGATGGAGGAGATTTCTTTTTGCAAGACAAAAAAACTAAAATATAAAACTAAAACTAAAATTGACAACTATAAAATTAAACTTAAAAAGACAAATAGAAACTGAAAAGTAAAGTAGACAAAACAAAAAACAAAAATTGATTCTGGTTATCAGAAAAATAGAATATAAAACTAAATTTGAGAACGAGAAAAGTTAAGTGAAATTAAAAACTAATACAAAAAGGAACACAAAAACTGAAGAAATAAATCTCATAACTCATTAAACTAAAAAAACTAAATAAATATAGTTCATAACTCATTAATCTGAAAGGAAAAGTGAATAAATGAAACCCAAAAATCATTGAACTGAAACCAAAAGAACACTACAAGCTGCGTGATCTTGTGTGTGATAAGTTTAATTTTAAAGTATATAGCAAGTTATATTTTAAGCAAGTGGCAATTTTTTTATACATACACATAAGTTACCGCTATTTAAACTATATTCTAAAATATAGGCTTTATGTGTCTAGTTTAATATAGCTCTCATCATAAAAAACACGATGACACAAATAAAACTAAAAACGGACTACGTATAGACATGTTATCATATTTTGTTAAAAAAAGAAAGCAAAATAAATAGTAAGCATACTCCCTCCGTATATGAAAAAAAGTCGTTTTGGACAAGGTTTTGATAAAACATTGAGAATATAAATCATGAATAACTTTTAAGTTATTGAGTTTTAAAATGTAAAAGCTATATAAAAAGATTTGTATTGACAAATATTTTCATAAAAGTATACATATATCATTTTCTAATAAATATTTTTTTTTATAAAAATAAAAAGTTAAAGTTATATTTTAGAGACCGTGTCGTTGTCCAAAACAATTTTTTTTATATGGAGGGAGTATATCCTGCTGCATGCATAACCTCACGTGTGTTATATCAAGCCGCGTGGCACGTTGCGTAGGTAGGCTAGGCCGTATCTGTACAGCTAAAAAACCCGGAGGTCATCGTAATCGCCCCTCCTAATATTTCCCCGGCTCCGATACCGAAACCGCCCCGCGTCCGCTCTTCCGTCGACCGCTCGGGGCTCCTCTCGGGCCGCCCGCACCACTCTCCCGGAGGCTGCCCGCGCCCGGCCGCCCACGTCGCTCTCCCGGAGGCCGCCCGCGCCCGCCGCCGCCTTCTCCCGGCCCCGCTCCTGGCCGCCCCTATATCGGTCGCCCTCTCCCGGCCGCCCGCGCCCGCCAACGCCCTCTCCCGGCCCCGCCGCCGACCGGGAGCACGCTGACCTGCCATCCCCACAGATCCAGAACCCTGTCATCCACCGGTCATGGCTTCCATCTATCGTCTACTTCCCTGTTCGCGACAACCCGTGTGCTCGTCGTCCGCGGAGAAGGAGGTGGTTGTGTCCTCGGCAACGCGCTGGCCGGCTGTGCAGCTCGTCCTCCACGGAGACAGAGGTGGGTGTATCCCCGGCAACCAGCCAATCTCCTCCGAACTGCAGCAGCCAAATCTCGGGCACCGCCACCGCCATCGCCCGCTTGGTTGCGCTCCAATTTGCTGACGTCTGCTCCGCGCCTCCGCCCTACCCGGCCAGCTGGACAAGACCGAGAGGAATTTCCGTATCGTCAGGGACTCAGGGTCCTGCACCGTCCTCGCCGTTGCGGGTGCCGCCGCCGTCCTCATCGGTCGATCTCTTCTCCCTCGGTGCTGCCTTGCCCTGCACGGACACGGCTTGTGGTGGCTACAATGCCCAACGAAGACGGGGAGACGGCGCTCGTCACCGCGACAAGTTCATGGAGATTCCATGCCCACGGCCTCAACTTCTCAGATCTTGGCAAGAGAAGAAGTGACGAGATCGATGATGGTGTGTCGGGGAAGGGAGGATTTTTGGAGTCTGTGTAGGAGCTACACCTGGTGCCTTGACGAAGGGACGATGAATTGTGTGCGATGGCGGCCAATGTGCTTCTTTCCCTCACTCTGTGACGGAAGGTATGCAACAAAAATTCTCTTCTGTAGCTCAAATAATCTCGTGATGGATGTGGATTACTTTTTGTTCATTGTTGGGATCCATAAAATAGTAGGGTTACAGTATTCTAGATTTTTTATAGTTTCCTCTTACTGACCAGTGATTCCCAATAATTTTGATACCCAAATACAATACTTTTTTGTTTTGTGTTTACTTCTATAGCTGACTACACTTTAGTGATTTTGATATATCGTTCCTTCGAGTACAGATGCTTGTTAAAACATAGAATAATTCTAATTGGACTAAATTTTTTATGGTTCAGGAATCAGGACCATACTGATGAGAAAGTAGCATCAATTCATATTTTGCTATTACTTACTCTTGGCTCTGATCAAATATTGAAATTAAAATATGTCAGTATATATGTGGCGCATGTGCATGGGTTGATTTGTTGTACGAGTTAGGATACGAGTTTCAGCTCAAAGCTCGTTTATCCTATCTGCAATTGTAGTTGAGGCGTCTAGGTTGTTCTGCCGATGACCTTTCCATTGGCATTTGTTAAGAATTTTACATTCTTTTTGGCATGTCCTTAGTCCTCGCAGTTATACTGAAAGACAATCCATTAGAATTTCAGGTTGAGAGGTGCTCTCTTAACATTAATGCCACTTTTGAAATACTCATGCTAAATTGAGCTTGGGAGACACTTGGTAGACTTTAATTGAAGAGCAACTGAATCATCTTTTCTTTTTGAAAATCATATTAGAAATTTAGTAAAGTTCATTTCAGATATAGACATAGCACATCAGCTGGCTAGTTTGTGTGAAGTGGTGCAGACTGAGGAAGATATAGGCCAACAAAGAAAAACACGAAAGAAGCTACCAAAAAAGGACATATACTATACATCAATTCATATGATAGAATAAAAAAGGCTGAAGTACGGAAGTATTATGCAAACTTTAAAGTTATGATCAACAGTTGAGATGCTATTTTAGGTTTGCATGCACAAACATGTGAGGAAGGCTTCTATGTCCGCGTCTAAATTCTTTTCTGTTTTGCACTCTGAAGCACATAATGCCTTCCTACTGAAAATATCCTCTATTGCCTTGTTAGACTTGTGTTGTGGTGTACATGGTTGTTCTGTATTTCTTTCATTTCAATGTCCTATCTTAGCAAATGCATTGGAGAGCTCCATAACTAATGGGCCACAGGTTTCACTCATGTGAAATCATTGGCAAGGTAGCACATAAGTTTCCTAAAAAAATGCTCCAATATCCTTCTTCATTGTTCAAACATTATCATTTTTGCCAATCTTTTTGAGATCCACCAGCTTCAACTTCAACTACACTACTGAAGTAGTTGTTGGGGTTGAAAAAATGTGTATACATTGGGAATATCTATGGATTTTGTTTTGCATTGCTTCTTTGGACACTTTTTCAAGTGGGTAACTCTATGTCTTTTGATCCTCTGCTATTTATGTTTTTCTGTAATATTGGGTGGCAGGAGGCAGATAAAGTCCTTTGCTCTGCGCCCATGCAGTGGCGGAGGATAGTGAAGACCAAGGTAGGACATGACCACCCATGCTTTCTCAAATTTTCTTTAAATAACATTAATCAACTCATCTTAATTAAGCAACTATACATGTAATTTCTCTGAATCCACTTTCTTGGCCCCTCCTGCATTTAGGCTGAAGCTTCACAATTGCGCCCATGTAGCCCTTTCCAAGTCAACCCCACAGTCTCGCATTCACTGGAGTGGGAGTCGCTGCCCTCTTGCTACATCTGACAAAGAGCATGAATGATCTGGTGAGTAGGGTTGCTTTTACCTTCTACTAATGTGTTCAATCTGGTGAGTATGTTTGCTGGATATCAATGGCATTGTTAGAATCAGGTAATAACCAAGTAAGAAGAAACTTTTCTCTCGGGTAGGAAGCCCTGCAACAGAATATAATAATATTTTAAAAGGAGTGACTAATTATTAAGGACAAAAAAGATGTCCTCTTTACCAATACTACATGAGTTTGATTTTTGACATAGAAAGCACATCTTCTTCAAGTACACTGACATGATCCACTATTGTTTGGACAGTACAAGGTGTGTCTCCTATTGGTTGGAGAGTAATAGTTGAATAGATCATTTTACTATATCAAATGTCGTTATGTTGAGGAACACCGGCTTGACGTGAATAAATCATTTTAGCTATATCATAGGTCAACAAAAAAATTTGCATGGAGGAAATTTCTATACATTTTGTGATGCATGGCTTCTTTGGTAGTTTGTCATGTTGCAAGGTCTCTGCTTATAACTATCTTGGCCCCTCATTTCTTTCCTTTGTTGTGATTCACAGACAATTGTATGCTTGCATAACGGTGGCGCCACGTGGGACTAGGGTATCCAGTGTTTGCGGCACTTCCAGTACAATGGAGGCAAACAATGTAGATGGGATGTGGCCGGAGAAGCATCTCTTGGCTCGATGAACGGTGCAAATAGGAAGGAGTCTAGAATTTTGCCATTTTCATAAATCCAACATATAATCTGGCTAAAACCAATATAAAATGGAGATGATGTTTTTTGATGGCATAGAAGAGATGAGTATATATTTCAATGACATATAACATACTTTCTTATGTTTTAATGAGACTACTGTTGACAAAAAGTGGAGAAACCATGTGAAATGCTACAATTACACAAAGAAATAACTCTCAGGCTAATATACATGTTCAAACATAATATTATCGTGATTTTATTTTATTCTCGTTGCAACGCAATGGACATTTATCTATAATTTAACTATTTCTATATATTGTTGACTATGAATCTTGCCACAAACACTAGATATCTTATTGTATAGTATATGTCTGCGTGGAATAGCCCTAAAATCATACATATTTATAGGGTGAGTATAACATACTTTGTTTAATAGTTTTGTGAGAGATTTTTTAAAACACACAGTATCACCCACGTGACAGGTATAATATTTATATATATGTATAGGATGATATGAAGATGTGGTGGTACCATGGTTTTAAATAGCGAGCTAAAGCTAAAGTGTTTAGCGTTTTATAAACTGTAATTAGCGGACTTTAGCGGCAAAATAGCGGCAGAATTATGCATGAACGCAAATAGCGGCACAATTTTTTTCAAGCTATTTCGGGCTATAGCGGCAAAAATAGCGGGCTATTTAAAACCATGGGTGGTACTTATTCGTAGATTTATTGGTATATAAAAGAAATAGATATAAAACATTATCTTGACCAAAATACGAAAAGGTTTATACAGTAGAGTTTGTTAGCCTGCGACGCCACTCTCTTCGTGACTTCTTAGTTTCACAAACTCTGCTTTTTAGATTAAATGTCATTTTAATATTGGTATTTAATTTTACAACATTATTATCTGAGTAAAATTCATCGTCGGTCCCTAAACTTGGCCGGTGGTGTCATCCCGGTCCCTGAACTTATAAAGTGATATCTGAAGGTCCCTAAACTTGGTCGCTGGTGTCATCTCAGTCCCTGAACTTGTAAAGTGATCACCACTAGTCCCTAAACTTGGTCAGCGGTGTCATTCCAGTCCTTAAAATTGGCTTTGAGTCTCATCCAGGTCAAAACCGAGCGATTTAAAAACTTAATATAAAAAAAATCATAACTTTTTTATACAAACTCAAATGAAGACAAATTTTATATCAAAATTGTAGCTCTCGATGCGATCTACAACTTTGTAGTTGAAACTTTTTTAAATTAAAATTGTTTAGAGTCCCAAAATATCATTTTAAGTTTGTAGATTTTGATTCAAAAACTTAAAATGATATTTTGGGACTCTAAACAGTTTTAATTCAAAAAAGTTTCAACTACAAAGTTGTAGATCGTGTTGAGGGCTACAGTTTTGATATAAAGTTTGTCTTCATTCGAGTTTGTATAAAAAAGTTATGAATTTTTTTATATTAAGTTTTTAATTCTCCCGGTTTTGACTCAGATGAGACTCAAAGTCAAGTTAAAAGACTCGAATGACACTGCTGACCAAGTTTAGAGACCGGTGGTGATCACCTTACAAGTTCAGGGACTGGGATGACACCAGCGACCAAGTTTAGGGAGCTCCAGATATCACTTTATAAGTTTAAGGATTGGGATGACACCACCGGCCAAGTTTAAGGACCGGCGGTGAATTTTACTCTTATTATCTTATCATGTGATCCGTATATTTTAAATATAAAAGTTCAGTTGTCTCGTAGCAACGTACGAGCACGCTACCTAGTGACCTAGATGTCCAAGCAAGCCAGCCGGCAAGCTGGACGCGCAAGCAGGCCAGGCCGCGGCCACGCGTGTCGCGCACTCACTCTGGAGCGCGACATGTCGCTAATTAAAGTTTACGATTTATTATTATTATTATATGAAGAACGTACGCTATAAAACCAATCTTCTATAAAAACTATTGGAACTCTAATAAAATCATACAAATCTAATCGGATAGTAGATTATTTTAGCACTTAAACTACTCTACTCATCTCGTCCTAATTCAAACAGACGTAGCCTATTATATGCAGCCTATTATATGCAAATAGAAATAGTACGTGCAATTCATAGCAAAGCCCGATAGCCCGGAAGTTGGGCCGGGGCTCTAAAACTGGGTCGGGCTGATCGCCAAACCCGTGGCCTAATGGCCCATGCTGGGTGGGCCCTGGCTCATCGTCTTCTCCGTTACGCCCTCTGCCCCTCTCCAAACCTTTCAATCTCCCCGCCCAAATTGCCCGCGCCCTCCTGAAAACCCCATTCCCCGACCTTCGCCGAGCTTCTCCAAGACTCCAACTCCCCGGCGGTGGATGTCTGCGCCACCGCAGCTCGCCGTCGACGACTTCTACGATGACGACGTAAGCGCTCCCCCCTCCCCCCGCCCCCGTTCAAATCTCCCCGCCTCTCCTCCTCGCGCCCCGCTCACGTAACCCTAACCGCAGGGCTTCGACTGGGAGGCCGCCGTGCAGGAGATCGACCGAGCCTGCGCCCTCGCGTCGGCCTCCGCCCCCGGCCCGGCGCCGGTGCATCATCCGCTGCCGCCGCAGCCCCCCGAGCCATCGGCGACGGCGCCGCTTCACAGGCCACCGGCGGCGGGCGGCGGCGCGGCGCGGCAGTCGACGCTCGACCGCTTCGTCGACTCATTCACTAAGAGACGGCTGGAGAAAGAGAGGCCCGCTCCAGCGCCCGCGCAGGCGGCGCCGTGGGGCGTGGGGGTGGAGCCAGGTGGCGGCGGCGTGGTGCGGCCAGGTGTCCGCGCGGGCGAGGGGTGCTCGCGACAGGCGGACGGGAAGGCTGTGGAGGACAGATTCGTCGAATCCTTTACCAGGAGGCAGCGGGAGAAGGAGAGGGCTGCGCCGGAGGTGGCACCCGCACCGGCACTGGCTGGTGGCCGGGGGCGCCCTGCAGCTCGTGCTGGCAAGGGACGCAAGGGTCGGGTCAATCGTGCTGGCAAGGGATGCTCCCGTCGGGCCCATGTGGAGGTTGAGTATCATCCCTGCGCCGTTGCCCTGGACCATGAGGCTGTGAAGACATGGATCTATCCAAGTGAGGGGGTTTGAATTTCTGCTGCATTTTCTCAATAGCTGCTCTTTATTCTGGTTTTCATGTTGGGATTCAGCTTATGGGTGGAGCCGACTTGGAAAATAGATATCTTTAGTGAATGACGGGACTTTATTAGTCAACAATGGCAGATCTTGCTTATTACATTCCCAGCAATTCTTGTTGGTACTGAAGTGTACCATATACTTGGGGATGCGGAACCTGACTATAAACTTTGTTTTGTCAAGCACGTGTGCAGTCATATTAGGTAGACTTTTGCAACAGGAAATCAAGCAAAAAACTAATACGCGAGCATAAGTACTTTAGTTTACTGGAGCAGCACTGCACCCATAGAAGCATGCATCTTTTTTAGTTGAAGCGGGTAGAGATAGACTAGGAGCTTGTCCACTCTTGGCAACATGTTTTTTGTTGTATCAAACAAATGCCATTTCTGGCGATGTTATTGGTGCAGCAACTCAGGTTGGTTATTTGGAATCTCTTCGCTTAAATGTCTTTAGAATGCAGGTTTTACTAGGCCTTCACATGAGTTTCCCAAACCACTGTCAGGGTTTCCGCTTTTTGTTGTAGATTAAGTATTGAGTGCATTGTGGTTGTCGTATTCTTGAGTACAACTGGATTACATGTTTATTGCTCACATGGTTGATTTTATTGCTCTGCCCATTGCAGCTGCTAACAACTGTTAAATAGCACTATTTAGTATAGTGGTATAGCATGGGCTGGATATATGCATTCTACGAAATGATATCTTGATTGTGAATTGTTGATGCACAACACTTCTATTTTTTCCAGTTTCTTTTATCTATTTGAGGAAATCCTTGATTTATAGCAGGTAGCTGCCTAAACACCATAGGGAAACCCCCAAATTTCAACATGGATGCACAAAGTTTCATTCCTCAGATGCAAATAACTGGATAGATGTCATTAAGCAATTTGGGAAATAGACAATGAAAAATTCCTGCCAAAGCTTCCATTTTATTTGGTTAATGGTTATTGTTCAGTTCTTGTAGAACCATGTTTTCTCCTTAAATATTTAAGAGAACACTTCACTAGATAGTTATCTTGTTATATGTAATGAAAGCAGCATATTTAGCTGTTTTAACTTATTTTGGCTATTGTTGTTTTTATGTGTTGTAGCTAATGTAGAAGTCCGAGAGTACCAGAGGTATATGGTTGAAAAGGCTCTGTTTACCAATACGTTAGTAGCTTTGCCAACTGGACTTGGCAAAACTTTTATTGCTGCGGTAGTGATGTACAACTACTTTCGATGGTTTCCTGAAGGTAATGTTTTGCATCACATTGTAACTGATGATGTATTTATGAACTCGTGGAAATTGCATGCTGAAACTCTGTTCTTATTTACTATGGAAATTTAGGGAAAATAATATTTACTTGCCCTTCACGTCCTCTTGTTACTCAGCAAATTGAGGCATGTTACAATACAGTGGGAATACCACAGGTACTGCAATAAATCTGCTGTTGGTGATTTTCTTATTTTATTTTGGGAGAAGTCTATTTTTGGCCATCCAATTTTTCCAAGTTTGTTTTTGGCCATGCAACTCTAAAACTAGAAATCCTTGACCACCGAACTATCAGTGCCGGACAAATTTGGCCATCTAGCTGGTTTCAAAGGTGGGTTTTGTATTTTCTTAAAATAATAAAAGCTACTTCATTTTTTTTAAAAAAATTGACAACTAAGTTATTTTAAATCAGAAAAATATGAAATCGGTACCAATTTTTTCTAATCTAAGAATATAATGTATCTATTGGTGCTGGATTTGGAGTTATTTGAATTTTATTTTTTTGCCATTCCTACTTTTTTTATTGTCTGTAGTCATGCATGTTATTTATTTAAATATCATTTTGTGCTATATTAAACCTAGAGATCGAATAAGAGGATAATATGTTGGTTAAATTAACCAAATGATTTTTGGAGTCTAGCGATGCTATACTAGTTGCAATGGCTAAATATGATATATCGGTGGAGCATGGCACCTGCAAGGTTGGTGCCATCTTCCGTAGCTTTTGTTTACTTGTAGTCTGTTATGGATTTTTAAGGTCAATCTCGGGTATAATATAGTGTAAAATGATGATTTAATAAGTAATGGACATGACTACGAGCAATAAAATGGGGAGAATAAAATAGAAATAACTTCAAATAGAGCACCAACAGATGGATTATATTCCTAGAAATATTTTGGTACTGGTTTCATATTTGGTACTGGTTTCATATTTTGCTTATAACAATTGAATTAGTTACAATTTTTTTTAAAATAAACCAACTTTATTGTTTTCAGAAAATACAAAACCACCTTTGAAACAAGTTGGTGGCCAAATTTGTCTGGTCTTGATAGTTCAGCGCTAAAAAATCAGTTTTAGAGTTCCATGGTCAAAAACAAACTTGAGCAACAGTTTGGTATCTATAAATCTCATTTTTGCTTTGTGCTGCACATTTTTATGTGCCGCGTGCTGGAAACGGACATATGCATTTTCAGGAGTGGATAATAGATATGATAGGAGATAAATGCCCTTCTTCTACTCGATCAGTTCACTGGAAGTCAAAGAGAGTGTTCTTTGTCACTCCACAAGTTCTTCAGAATGATATACAATCTGGTGATTATTTCTGACCGTTTCTGGCAACCGCTATTACTAGTTCCAGTCAATTAAACTTGATGCTCAGACAACAAAAACAAGAAGAAAACAAGCTGTTTCCATTGCCTGGTGGTAGTGATATTCTTGGGTTGTTATTGCTAATCCATCTTGCTATCAGTTGAAGGTCCATTTACTATTTTTAGAATGATAACTAAACACGAGCTTACTTCCAAATCCGCGCTTATGAACTACTCTACATAGTTGTTTTTTGTCCCATGACGAGAGGCCGGAGAGGGGGTTGTAGAACCCTGGCGCAACCCATTGGTTGGAGCCATAAGCGACGGACGGGGCAGCGGCGGGCTGCTGCTGGTGCGCGACGAGAGCCTGATGTTGCTGCTGGGCAAGCAGCGCCTGCTGCTGTGGGTGTAGCGGGAGGGGCGCCAACGGAGGGCGAGGTCCGCCCGGCCACATCTGGATGGACCCCATCCATGGATTGTAGACGGAGGGCCAGTTCCTTGCTGAGGAGGTTGGCGGTTGCTGCGAAGCCGATGGATGTTGAGCACCAGCGAAGGTGCGCTGCCCCTGGCCAGCAGGACCACCGCTGCCCCCTTTGCCACCACCGCTGCGTTTGTTGCGGCGGTTGTTGGGGGGCTTGGAGCCACCGGCGCCCCCGGAGCCCATGCCAGGGGATGCAGAGGGAGCCGACGAAGAGCTGGTCGTGGAAGAAGCGAGAGCAGTGGCAGGTTTGTCCGTCTTGTTCTCCAGAGTGAGCTCCTCGAGGATGAGATCATCACGTGCCTCCAGAAACGTAGGGAACGACCGAGCGCGGCGAAGAAGCGCCCCGACGTGTCCAAAGCGCTCGTTGAGGCCACGGATGACGTTGAGAACGAGGGTGCGGTCGGTAATGACCTCGCCGAGGGTGGTCAGATCATCGGCCATCTTCTTCAGGCGCCGGCAGTAGTCGGTGATGGAGAGATCACCCTGGACGAAGTTGCGAAACCGCGTCTCGAGGTGAATGGCGCGTGCCTCCCGATTGCCGAGGAATTGAGATTCAACGGCGAGCCATGCATCCCGAGCGGTGGAGCCCTGAGCGGAGATGACTTCGGCAAGATCGTCGGTGAGCGTGCCGATGATCCAGGACTTGACGACACAATCCATGCGCGCCCAGTCTGGAGAGACGGGGACAGGAGGGGCGCTGCAGACATGATCTTGGAGGGAAAACCTCCTGAGGGTCAGCAGGAACTGGTCGCGCCACCGGTTGAAGTTGCCGGAGTCGACGTCGAGAATGATGGTGACGTGGGTCCGGATGTTGCTGACGGCGACGACCTGGGCATGAAGATTCAGGAGGGCTAGGGCCTCGTGAAGCAACATGGCAGATCGGAGGTCGGTGGGCGCCGGAGGGTCGCTGGAGCCGTCGGAATCAGAGGAGACCGCAGTACCGTCGGAATCAGAGGAGACCGCAGTTGCACGCTCCTTGGCGGCGCGGGCCAGAGCCTCGCTGGCACGCAGAGCCGCGGCATCGCGGTCGCGGGTAGCAGCGGCGGCTTCTTCCTCAGCCTGCACGGCGCGTGCCAGGGCGGCATCGCGCGCGGCCTGTCGCTGGGCGGCGGCGGCGGCTGCATTAGCTTGCTCCTTGGCCTGGCGCTGCGTGAGCTCCTCGAGCTGGGCAGCGGTGAGGGCGGCGCCTGTTCCGGTGGTGGAGGCGTCGTCCGCGGCCTTGGGGGAGGAGGGGATAGATGCAAGCATGGCGGCTGGAGAGGCACAGCACGTGGGAGAGGGGGGGGGGGGGGGGCGCAGCACGGCGGAGGGCCGGCGTGCGAGGTTTAGGGCAGCGGAAGAGGATCAGAGGCGGCTGATACCATGTAAGTCAATATGACACAGGAATTGTAGATTGATTGATGGAGTACAAAGGGGTACAATTATATAGGCAAGGATCGAGGATTAGGGTTTATAGAATACACCCAATCGACGGAGATCCTTGCCCAATACATAATCATCTACTATCCTAGGGGCAGCCCTGCCGTGGGCAACCAGGCCCATATACCAGCCCATGACGTCTAGTCTAACACATACTTTTGTTATATGCTTAAAATTTAGTTTTATTATTTTTTCTGCAATTTTTCAGTATGAACTTTGTTTTTAACAGGTATATGCATGGTACAACAAATAGTTTGCTTAGTGATAGATGAGGCTCATCGAGCATCAGGAAATCATGCTTACTGCATGGTTATCCGAGAGGTATGTTTCATTGTCATGTACTACACCCATTTGTTTTTATCTACACTTGAAGTCCTATTTTGTTGCCATCATTTTTCTCCATTGTGAGCTCTTTTGATTCATTGTAATACTATGTTTAGTCACAGATAAGTGGTGTTTTGGACATTGACATGGTTTCCAAACACAACTTCTTCTAGTACCTTTTGTTACAAAATGTTATAAAACATAGCAAAAGTATAATTATATGAATACATTTTGTGATAAGTGTCGGTGTTAGGAACCGCGGGGGTGTAACCGGGCCGACAAGTGAATTTGTATTTTGGAGGGGGCCGCGGCGGGCTCCGGCGAGCCGACCGGGAAAGATGGTTGACACAGAGATTTATACTGGTTCAGGCAGAAATGCCCTACATCCAGTGTGTGGCGTTCGTGTTCGAGAGAGGGGAATACAAACTGGTAGAGAGAGAGAGAGAGAGATGCTCTCAAGTCTTCGAGTGCGTTGAGTGTGTGCTCGTTGTGAGAGTGGGACTGGGATCTTTGTGTGTTTTGCCTCTTTTTCTTTGCTTCATGAGTGTTCGTGGTGTGTTCGCCCCCCATCAGAAAACGACCCTGGCTCCTCCTTTTATAGCCGCAATGAGGGCACAGGGTTACAAAGACATGTCACGCGTGGTTCCCTGATCTAGGGTGGATCGAGGCCTGTAGCCTTTCCCTGTTGCAGCATGGCTCGAGGAGTGGTCTCCGTCCTTCTGGGCACTGGAGCGACACGCCTGGCACGCCTAACCCTGTAGAGGCTTCCATAGCCGTCGTGCGGGTCGTGGCTTCCGTTGCAGGTGACGCACCGTCCTCTATATGTTTGACTTCGTAGAGAGCCAAGACCTGGTTGATGTTGTAGCTCCTCTGCGTTAATCCCGATGCCACAGGGGGTCGGATGTGATATTTGCTTCCCGCAGAGGCCTCTGCGATGGCTCCAGTGCACGGTAAGGCGACGCAGTGCCGAGTACGGTCTCCTTCAGCGACTAGTACCCTCTATGTTGTGTTATCAGGGGCGGTGCAACAGCGATTTGACTCCTGTCCTGTTGAACCACGTCACTTGTACCGCGCGGGTACGTAGCTGACGTTGTATGAGGTAGCAGGTGCGGGGGTAGATATGTTGTCTCGTCAGTGGAGACGACCGAAACGGAGATCATGATGTAGTCGTCCGAGCCAGCCTCGAGCGAATCGGAGAATCGTCTCCTGTCCGAGGCCTAGCGCTGAAGCTTCGGGCGAGACGGAGAATTTGCCTGTGCCCCAAGGCCTAGCCCTGGGGGCCTCGGGCGAGGCGGAGAATTCATTGTGCCCCGAGGCCTGGTGCTTCGGGGACTATGGAAATGGACGTACCCACTAACTCGCTCTGAATGAGGGGTAGATGCCATAGTGGATTTGCACGTCTAGTTGTATTTATTGGATTCGCAGGAATGAGTTTACCAATGGGTCTCCCTCATTGAGGCGTGGACGCTGTGCAGCCAGTGAGGTAGTCTAACCCCTATCACGTAGGGGTGTCAGGCGTTCGAATGACTGATCGGCGAGGCGTGGCTAACTGGTCTTGCGGAGTCGTGGGCGCAAGTCCGTGATGGCCAAACCTGACGCTTGACCCTGTTGCGGCATGGATAGCGAGGCGCGCTGAAGTGGTTGCCGTCTTATCAAGTTGTACCGCATTAGCCAGTAGATCACGCATGCCGTGTTTGAGTACGCCTAGCCCGTCGGTGGGGAGTCAGGTGTTAGAGGGGGAAGGCTCGTGACGCCTGGCATCCGTTCCCGGGGTCGGGTGTACCCCTTGGTGCAGACGGGTACTGCCCGAGATTAAGTCGGGTGAAGAGGTGGCATCTCCTCAGGGGGGGTCGGGCTCGCCCGAGCCCCTTTGGCTGGTTTCGGGCAAGCCGAGCCTTGCCCGTCGAAGTGAAACAGCCTTTGGATCTGCTCAGCTGGGCTGGACGTGACGAGGAACGTGCCTTGGGCCTTCGAGTTTGCCTGAGCATTTCTTAAGCGTTGATTATCACTGTCGATTGGGTACCCCTAATTTTGGTATCCGACAATAAGTTACTCAGATCATTTGAATAATTGAATATCTAAACTTCACACATAAAAAAGTAATCTGTAACTGAAGTTCGGTATTGTTGACTTAAGACAACTCCATAATGTTACTTGTTGCTGACTAGAGGCTAGAGGGAACATCAGTCAACTAGTTGTTTGAATGCTTTGCAACTTGGCTTGACCAATCATTATTTTCTGTCACATTTGCAGTTGCTGGCAGCTCGTGTGTCTTTAAGGATTTTAGCTCTAACTGCTACACCAGGATGTAAGTCTCTACATTAAAATAGACTTACTTGCCCAATCATGAAGGCACCATCTAAGTTTGCAATCTTATCCAGCCAAGCATTCAGATATCCAAAGTGTTATAGACAATTTAAGCATTTCGGAGCTGATTTATTGTGACGAAGAGGATTCTAGAGTGAACCAATATGTCAACACACGCAAAGTTGAACTTGTGCAGGTACATGTGAACTTTTGTTGACAATACACTGTTCCTCTGTGATGTAAAAGTCGCTTGTTCCAGTGTAGGTTCCTTTTGGCAGTGATGCTACTCAAGTTGCTGATATGCTTTTGGATATCGTGCGCCCACATATTAATCGATTGCGTGATGCTGGTGTGATTGACCATCGGGATTATGCAAATGTATGTTTATCATACCTTTAAAATCACAATCATTATGTTTACATGCATTTATCCACTTGTGCCCTGATGAGTTGCTCACATGATTTCACCAGTGGACCCAATATGAACTGCTGAATTTTAAGGTTAAATTCAAGGAAGCACCCCCACCAAACATCCATGAAATTGAGAGAGGGGAAATTGAAAGGTCTTTTGTAATTCTTGGCCCACTTTGTCACATAAGGAAGTTGCTTTCGAGCCATGGAACCCAATTTGCACATAGGCACCTTGACAAGAAGTTGAAGGGAGGGTATTGTCTTCACACTTTTGCTACATAAATGTACTTTTTAATTTTTATTTGTAGTGATGCATAACTAGGCTCATAAATATGAGGCATGTGAGGACCGAGGAATATTCTTTTTGGTAAAGCTGTATGGAAATTCTTGACAGACCTGTTTTCTTGATGCAGCAGTAGTTACTAGTCCGTATTGTTGACAGCCGTAGTGTGATCTTCATGTAGAATGGTTCAGTGCGACTTAATCACATTTGAGCTGCCTTCAAGGTTATAAATTTAATCAAATAGCAACGTTTACTTGTGATACCTGTAGCTGCGCTGCAACCAGTTGCCATATGTTGTTTGCTCTTTTTACTTATTTAGGTAATGTTTGATGTTTTCTTGGATTTAGAAGTCCTAGGAAATTTAAATAAATTTTGAGAAAAAGGTCAACTTCAATAAAATTACACAGTTAATGCAAGGAATTTGGGAAGAAAAACAGAGGGCATAATTTCCTTGCTGGGTCCCTGCATTTCTACAATTGTACATAACGTGTCTTATTGACATAAATTTATAATAAATAAACATCTTAGTGGTTAAATAATTTCTGCCTATCCTCTTCAACTTCATAGAATTCTTTTTTAACTAACTGGACTTACAAGTTTCATGAACATCCAGCTAAATTTCCCCATGGTTGCGCGATATTGGTACTTTGGCAGTTGTTACCATTCAGGAAACTTGACCATTCCAGAACTTAATAAATTAATACCCAAAAATGATTAGTATTAAACTTGTGCCCTCGTCATATGAGTATACCGATAGTGATGATTATGGACTATGGAGTTGATACTTATTCTTGCTTTTGCGCGTTGGTTTGCAAGCAAGCTTTTAACTATGTTCATCTTTAGCGCTGTTCTTGTTTATTGAAGGTTATTGAATTTGATGCGCAAGAACGAACTCTTTTGGCGATTAAAACAAAAGATGAAGCTTTCCTCATCTCAAGGTACGACTCCAAAAGTACAGGAGTTGAATAGGCTGGTGGCTGAGCACTTCAGTAAGTAAACCTTCTTTCTTAATGTTGTACTCTCTCTATTTCAAAATTTAAGTTGTTTTAACTTTGTCCTAAGTCAAACTTGTCTAATTCTGACCAAATTTATAGAAAAAATGTATTAACATCTACAATGTAGAATAAATACACTCATATGTTTGATGGTGTATCTAATGAATCTAGTTTGATGTCGTAGATGTTTGTACATTTTTCTATTAACTTGTTAAAGCTAGATAAGTTTGACTTAGGACAAAGATAAAACGGCTTACAATTTGGAACGGAGGGAGTGCATGCTTTATCCTATGAACTCAGTGGTGCATCAGTAGATTTATAATGGATAGGAAACACATTTTTGAGGACAACTAATCATTACAAATTCTTTAACCTTGTGCTTTAAGCGATTCCATTGAGTGTTGTGTGTGTCAGTGTTTGTGTGGCAATGGTGCTTCTGTTTTCTGTTTATTTGTATGTTGTAAGCAATGTTTGAAAGGAACTAGGCAGACGGTCAGGCCCCCCCCCCCCCTCCCCCCCTCTCTCCTCCTCCTCCTCTCAGATACGTTAGAGAGCTGCACATCATTGCATTAAAGAGAATAGTGTAAGGCTAATATTACATTTCTACTTATGTGTGTCAGTGTGTGTGACATAACTTATATTACATTAGCACTTGGTGTAGACATTTCTACTTTTTCCAGTCAGCTAATTGAACCCCTTTGGTCTTGCTCTGCCTAGGTGTAGACATTTGTACCTTTTTCCAGTCAGCTAGAATAATGCCATGTTAAAAGAGGAAATTTGACATCGTCATGCATCCATGAGTTCCATGACCATATTTCATCTTCCCCATCTCTGATTTGTCCCACTTCATACATAGATCAATGCCCTAAACCAGTCTAGATGGGAAAGTGCCTAGACAAGTCACTTAAGTGCTAAGTGAGCTGGTGCCTAGGACAGCCTTTTGAAATAGAGGTTGTAATGATGGTATATTATTCTGTAGCAAAGAAGTGTTATGTCTGTTGAATTTGACTGTTACATGATGCCAGTGATAGTAGTTGTAAGGCGCAAGGCGGGGAGGGCGGGTGCCGGCGGCTAGGGCTAGCCCTAGGGCTGCCGTGCAGAGGGCAGGGGCGGCGGCGGCCCTGCTGCTTGCTGCTGCGCGCGTGAAGAGGGGCGGCGGCGGCTGCCGGAGGGCAGCTAGGGTTAGGGCTGGAGAGCGGAGAACTAGAATAAGCCTTTCGGCCTTTTTCTTATTAATCTCAAAGGGGTACAATGCCTCTATATTTATAGTCCAGAGAAGACTTGCATCTTAAGTAATTCTATCTATTTTCTTATTCTACCCTCTATCCTATTCTATTTCTAATTAAATCCTTCTGCGGCGACGCGGATGAACAGTACCCGCGTGCTACAGTACCCGTGGGTACTGTTCACGTCAGCGCGGCTGCAGGGGCAGCGGCGGCTAGGGTTTCGGCCCATGGGCCCAACAGGCGCCCTGACCTGTCTAGCCCACTTGGTACCGGCAGGCGTATGACATCTCCCCCCCTTCTCCGATCGGCGCGTCCACACGCTGAGGCCAAAGCCAGCTCTTTGCGCCATTTGGTGGAGTTGTCATGAGATCCATCATAGTTTCGAGGAGGTAGGAGCTCAAGTCGATGTCATCTGGTGAGAGGTGGTGCAGACTAGAGTCGGGGCGCAGGACGACATAGCTGTTGTTGATGCTCGTGAACTGTGATGGCGGGGTGTAGGCGCTCACCGCTAGTGGTTGCATATGTTGCTCCTCTCCATGCAGCAGAATCGGTATCAGGCCTGGAAGTAGAGGGGATGTGATGGCGATATAGAGGCAGTTGTTGAAGAAGATCAAGCCTCGCTCCATGGACCATGCTGGTGCTGTTGTTTCGTCAGTAATGGCGAGGGCAAAGCGACGAGGCTCCCGACTGGTGAAGTCATCAAGCAGTGTTGGTGCTGGTTCCTCGGTGCTTGGTGTCTGCTCCTTCTGGTTGATGTCGGTTTTGTTGTCGGAGAGGATGACAGTTGTTCCTGCTTTTGGTGAGATTGGAGGGTACTTAGCTGGTGCTGCAGGAGTTGGTGCTGGGGTCACTGTTGCTCTCGTGCTTGGCATGGTGGTGACTGCTTGTAGGAGGTTGAGGATGTCGGAGGTTGGTGACGCTGATGGCGCCTTGCTTGGTGTTGCCGATGTTGGTGGTGTCGATGTCATCGTCCTCCTCGTTCTAGGCGCGGGATCAGTTGTCGGAAAGATGTTGAGGATGTCGGCCGCTGGTGATGCAGTTGTTGGAGCCGTTAGCTTGGTTGTTGGCGTAGGCGCCTGTTCTGCTACCGGGGTGACGCTGACGACGATGTCGCTGGGTGTCGCCTGTCCTTCCAGAGCTCTGGCCAGTTGTATGGCCATCTCTAGATTGTGCGGGCGTCGACGCTTGACGGTCGTCTGTAGTGGTTCGCACAAGCCTGCAATAAAGAGGTCAACTTGCCTGATGTTGTTGACGACGTTGTTCTGCAGCGTATATGCAGGGAAGGCGTTGATGTAGTCCCTCAGGTTCTTAGCGTGTCGAGCTGGAGTCAGGGCGCCGGTGTTGGTGTAGTTGGTCAGCCCGAGCTCGCTGATCAAGAAGCGGCTGAAGAACTGCCAATCCCAATTTTTCATTGGGGCGTCCTTTGTCATCCGGATGCACCCTAGATGCGCCTCTCCAATGAGGTGGGAAGCCGCGTACGAGATTTGGTTTTCTGCCGTCATGGGGTACCGCCTGAAGAGGAGTTGTAGCCGTCGCAGCCATGGGGATGGATCTGACGACCCGTCGAATGTTGGTGTTGTTAGACGAGTTCTGATGTGGTGAGGAGCTGTTGGCGCCTGTGGTACTGGTGGTGGATGCGTTCGCGGTGCTGCAGATGCTGGAGGTTGGACCTGAGAAGGTGCTGGTGATGGGGAACGGGTCGCTAGGCTGGGCGCCTGCAATGGGGGTGCTGGTAGCTGCTGTCGTGGAAGTACGCCCTTGTTTTCCAAGGTGTTCAGGTTGATGGAGACAGCTGTGATGACCTCCGGTGTAGCAAAAGTTTGTGGTTCCGTCATCTTGTTGTCGCGGTAGAACTTGCCTGTGTTGATCATTACACTTTTGGTTTCCGCCTCGAAGTCGTTGATGGTCGTTGGGTGACGTATCGCCTGGTTGGATGTTTCATCGAGCAGTTGATGGACGTCATTGTTGACGACACATGATAGCGTGCTGCTATTTTTGTCATCAGGCTTCAGCTCGATAAAGACGACGTTGTTGGTGTCTGGCGGCACGTGATAGATGGCGGGGGCCGTTTTGGCGAGTGTGACAGGTGTATAGTTGTTGTCGTCCTTTTGCTGCTCCTCCAGAACAGCGTCGTCGACGGCGTCGACTAAAGATGGCAACGGGGAATTCCCCGCCGGGAGATAAGCCACCATCCCCGTCCCCGCGGGGGGGGGGGGGGGGGGGGGGGGAATTTTCCCCGTCCCCGTCCCCGTGAACAACCACGGGGAGCCTTCTTCCACCATCCCCGATCCCCGGCGGGGATTTCATCCCCACGGGGATCCCCGTCCTCGCATACAATATCACATATAGGCATAAATTTTGTAAAGTTCACAGATTCACACAGGCATAAATCTAACAAGTTCGTAGACTCAGATGATCACGGATTCATAAATCATGCATTAGTCATTTAGTCTAATCAATCTAGCAACACAGTTCACTCGCAACACACAACAACCTGGTACAGGTGTCCAACAACATAGGTGTCCAGGACTACAGGCGTCCAATACAGCTCCAGCACATAAGCAGCACAAAAGAGAACACTTCCAGCTCCAATTGTCCATCATGAAGTGGCTTCACAAAAGAACACAGCTCCAGTTCCAAACTCACAGAAGTGCAAGTCCCTGCATACAGGAAGCAAGAATAAATATTATTCTCAATTTTGGGGCAATAAAGAGTTACAATTTTCAAATAATACCTCCATGCCATCTTGTATCTCTTGAAGACAAGTCCAAAAGGTGGCTGTTTCTTCATTGTCACCTAAAAAACAATTGCAAGACTTGAATTAGCAATCATGATAATAGAAAAATATATTGATGGTGATTTATAAATGGAACAACTTATAAACCTTTGTATTTGTTTCGAAGCCAATCTTGTGAACACATTAAGGCCTCCAATATCTCTGGTGTGAGTCGGCTGCGATGCTCACTAAGGACCCTTCCACTTGTGCTAAAGGCAGATTCAGATGCAACTGTAGTAACTGGAATGGCATAGATATCCCTTGCAATCTTCCTCAATGTAGGATAACGTGTCACAGCCACCTTCCACCAATCAAGAATCTTGAAGTTTTCAGTATTAATTGAAACCAACTCATCATCCAAGTACCTATCTAGCTCAGATTTGAATCGTACTGCTGTTGGTCTCCTACTAGCAACTTGTGCACTTATTGTAGATAGAACACCTGAATTTACAAGTGAAGGAGTTGTTGATTCCGTGTTATCTTCATCCTCTTCCATTTCATAATCTTTCATCAATTCATATAGAGAGATTTTCACCTCACTAAATTTCTCTAAACACTCCAAATGTGACTGACCAGTAAGTGTCTCACGGAACCCAACCAAGAAATCAGTCTTGAACCGAGGATCAAGAATAGTGGCCAAGCCCATTGGTCCTTGAATCTCCTTCCAATACTTGTCAAACTTCTCTATCATTTCAAATGACATTTGCTCTATAATAGGATTGCCACAAATAGCCCACTGCCTAATCTGCTCTTTAGCCTCACAAATTTTTAGGAGTTGAATATTTGCAGTCACATAATTTGTTCCAGAAAATACTTCAGTGATGTCATTAAACAACTTGAGCCTACCAGCTACTTCCCTAGCAAATTCCCATTCTTCTTCACTAGGAGCACAATCAAATAGCTTCTCAACACGTGTTGCACGTTTAAAAACAGCCTTATAAGGTAAAGCAATACTAAGCATCTTGTAGGTAGAATTCCACCTAGTTTTACAGTCAAGACCTAATTTGTGTTCAGTTTTGACCTTGACATGCTTAGCAATCTCTTCAAATTTCTCTACTCTTTTAGGCGTGGCTGTCCAAAAGGCAACACTTTCACGAATTTTTCCAATTGAATTCTTTATAACCTCCAAACCATCCTTGACAATCAAATTGAGAATATGAGCAGCACAACGCATATGCAACAGTTTCCCCTCCAACATCAACTTTGACTTGCCTATCTTCTTGATAAGTTCAGGGATTACCTTATCATTTGAGCTACAATTGTCCAAAGTCAAAGTTGATATCTTTTCATCCAAATTCCACTCCACCAATGCGTCATAAAGCTCTTGACATATAACTTCACCGGTGTGTGGTGCGGGCACATATATGAACCTACATAGGAGCAATAATCAAATTTAAATGACAACCACAAGGTCTCAATACACATAATGGCAGCAAGATGTACCTCATGATGATGTTTCGAAGTGTCCATGAATCATCAATGAAATGTGCTGTGATTGCCATGTACCCCCTCCTTTGGTTGTCAGAAGTCCACATATCTGTAGTAATAGCCACCCTTGACTTAGATCCAGCCATGTATTCTATGGCCTTCTTCCTTTCTTCCTTGTATGCATCCATTATGTCCTTCCTAAAACCATTCAAATGTTAGTCAACTGAAGTATTACCATATAAAACCACAGAAACAAATATAAAACCAGTATTACCTAATAGTGTTTCGTGTCACCATTTTGAATAATGGCTGAAGTGCACTCACAAACCTTCGAAAACCAGTATGGTCAACCATAGACAAGGGATACTCATGTAGTATAATCATGGCAGCAAGCTCTCTCCTAGCTACTTCTGGATCAAATGTGTAATTCCCCACAGATACTTTCCCACCCTCCTCAGAACCGAACCTCAAAGCAGATTGTGCAAGGCTCTTGTTCTGGCCCATCATCTTGATTTTCTTCAATGTGCAAATTTTTAAATGGTCATGGAGATGGGTTGTCCCATTCTTGCTATTCCCCCCTAGCTGCTTGTGGCAGTGAAGGCATTGAGCCCTCACAACACCAAGGACCTTGACTTTCTTGAAATCTTTCCAAACAGTTGAAGTCAATTTCCGTTTTGTGCCAAAGTCAGTATCTTCAGGCTCAGGATCATCATCAATTTGTATTGGCTGAGAATCATTAACAGACTCAGGTTGAGCTTGTGATTCTCGAGGGCTGCTACTCCCGGTACCCGGATTTGAGTTTGTGGTGAATCTAAAAGAAGAAGACAATTGGCATATCAATAATCAATACATATATAAATTAGTACATATATAAAATCTATAAACAATTGTTAATCTACTGAGTTCACATTTCATAATCTACTATACAGGTCACTTAAATATACATTATAGAAACTAGAGAGCAACTTGTAATATAAAAAAATAGTATATGTTCGTAATAAGAAAATTACATGAAAGTCAATCATTCATAAATCATGATAAATAATTTACACATGTTGAACAGTTAGAGAATAAGAAATAAAAAACATAAGAGGAGTAGCATGCTTGAAATCGAACCCAAGTGATTTTAACAGTTGGAGACCGCTGCCGGAGGATGAAGCTTCTGGGGTAGGCGGAGCTCCTTCAACCGCAAGACGACTTTTATTCTTGGTGAATATCCTTTTTGGTCGTGGCGTTGGGGAATGGCAGAGTGCCTTTGGGTTTCCTCCTGGGGAGGAACCGGCACCAGATGCCGGCATAAGCGCAACGCACGGCATGATAGCGGATGCATTAGCAGGTGCGGCTGCAGTAGCAGGCGCAACACCGCCAGCGCTCATGGTCATGGCGTTTGGTGGCCGGTCCAAGACTGAGGCGGCGTCCCTTTGAGGACCGCCGGACGTGGGTTAGTTAATATTTAAAAACACAGCCAGGAGTAAAATTAAAGAACGAACTAAACTAGCAGCCACGAACAAAAGTAAACAACGAGCTAATAAATTAGCAATACTGCGATGCTACAGATGTACATGCATAAAAAACTAGCAATATTGTGGTACTAGTACATATATGAACTGAACTGAACCAAAACTACGAATGTACGAATCAGAACCAGAACTAGCAATACATGTACAAGTACGAAGAAAAGTATGGATACATGCACGAACAAAAGTACGAACTAGAACTAGAGTTCCTGACCTTTCTTCTCCATCGGAGTTCATGGGAGAATCAGATCCGGGTGCATCCATGTCACTTGCGGCTACGACAGCGTGGATCGGAGGCTCCGACCGTCCTTCGAGGCTGACTCGTTCCTCTCGATGTCCCGTTCCCGACTTCCCGTACTCGCGTAGTCGCGTCGCTGGCTCGCTGCTCGCGAGTCGAGCGTCGCACACTCGCACAGTCGCGCCGCTGGAGCTGGACGGAATGGATAGGGATGGAGTGGCCGGCTGGGGGTGAAAATTAGGGTTAGTGCGTATATATACTGCGGGGCTTATGGGCCTTTTTACATGGGCCTGGGATGGGAGCCGTGGCTGGCTACTACTACGGTGTTGTTGGCCGAGTGGCCGACTACTTCACGGGGCGGGTCGGCGGGGATCGGGGTCGGGGACCAGGGAACCATCCCTGTCCCCGCCATCCCCGATGGGGATAGGTTTTCTACCAAATCTATCCCCGTGGGGATCAATTTTCCTCCATCCCCATCCCCTAATGGAAGAATTCCCCGCGGGGAATCGGGGATCGGGGCCCCGTTGCCATCTTTAGCGTCGACGTTGGTGTGCGGTGTTGATGTGATGTTGGGGGCGCCGATGATGAAGGTGACGACGCCTAGTAGCTGGGCCGTGTTTCGCGGCGCCGTTGGTGCTGTAGTCGTAGTTGTTTGGCGATGTTCCGCTTGGACGGGCGTTCCATCGGGCAGCTTGTGGGCGTCGTTGGTGACGATCTCTCTGTTGACGATGGCGTTCAGATCCAAACTGGGTTGGATCATGACGACAGTGGTTCCGATGAGATTAATCTCCTCGTTGCTCGGGGCGTTGATGATGACGGTGCCGGCACTGCGTGCCAGCTCGTGTTCCTCGTCATGAGGGCGGCCATCTAGGTCAACGATTTCATCGTCAATGTTGATGGTGATGTTGCTGGCGGCGTCTCCCTTGTTCTCCGGCTGGATTAGATCTGTTGCCTGGAGGTTCATGGATTTCTCGCTGATGACGTCGTCGCTGCTGTTGGCTGGGTTGGTGATGGCGACGATTTCTGCGGTACCAGACGAGAGAGATCCCTCCATTGTTGTAGTGATGGAATTATTGACAGTTTCGAGCAGAACCTGTTGTGTTTCCATTGTAGTTTCCTCGTTAGATGGCGACGACAAGGAAGAAAGGAATTCCTGCAATTCCTTCGCCCAACGATCGGTGACGACGCCGAAGTTCTCCATCTTGATGAAGGAGTTGGTGGCCGCCATGGGCTGTAGCTGGTCAGGCGGTGTCAACAAGGACATGGTGGTAGAGGGCAGCAGCGTGCTGCTGTTGTTGACGATGGTGTAGATGCCGTTCCTGAGAGGGGCGAAGCTGCTGTAGCTGTTCTTGTTGAAGGTCTCCATCAGCGTGCCCGAAGGATCGAAACGGTCTCGCGATACCAGATGTAAGGCGCAAGGCGGGGAGGGCGGGTGCCGGCGGCTAGGGCTAGCCCTAGGGCTGCCGTGCAGAGGGCAGGGCCGGCGGTGGCCCTGCTGCTTGCTGCTGCGCGCGTGAAGAGGGGCGGCGGCGGCTGCCGGAGGGCAGCTAGGGTTAGGGCTGGAGAGCGGAGAACTAAAATAAGCCTTTCGGCCTTTTTCTTATTAATCTCAAAGCGGTACAATACCTCTATATTTATAGTCCAGAGAAGACTTGCATCTTAAGTAATTCTATCTATTTTCTTATTCTACCCCCTATCCTATTCTATTCCTAATTAAATCCTTCTGCGGTGACGGCGGCGACGTGGATGAACAGTACCCGCGTGCTACAGTACCCGTGGGTACTGTTCACGTCGGCGCGGCTGCAGGGGCAGCGGCGGCTAGGGTTTCGGCCCATGGGCCCAACAGGCGCCCTGACCTGTCTAGCCCACTTGGTACCGGCAGGAGTATGACAGTAGTATTCTGGTAAATGTGGAATTATTTCATCTGTTTTTAGTGACCACTGCACTGAACCCCATTGATTTATGCATGTCCCTTATGAAGGACTTGTGTTTTATGCCGTCATGGAGTTCCAAGTGCTGCTTAACATCAACTAGACTGATCCACATATGATAGCTTATTATATTTATGTTTTCTGTCCTTGGACACATTATTTTTACATGTTATGGTGAATGGCATAGGTACTGATTCCAGTTTGAAGAACTCAAGGATTATTATATTTTCCCATTACCGAGAAAGTGTCAAGTAAGAATAAAACCTTTCAACTTGGTTTTTGTTCCTACTATTAAATAGCTCTTTCATACATTTCTATTCCTGTTGTGGCACTTATATGCTCTGAACTATTTGATGATTGGAAAAAAAATGTTTTGTATTTTTTTTGTTTTATTTGTCAAGTTTGGCCATAGTTGTCCTTGAATCACTCTTGTCTTGACAAATTCCTGTAATCAGTATGTGCTGGAAAGGCTGAATTGGATTATTGGGCTAACCCTAGAAGGGTAGCTATCTAGTCTCCTTACATGGGCCTCATGGGCCGGATATACACATACTCCAACACCCCCCCGCAGTCTGAACTACCGGCGCGTGTGACACACATGCGCATCGCGAGCCCGAGTACATTGTATGTCGGAACTACGACTAAGCTGGAGCAAAATGTCTCGGCCAGGATGTCCAAGACGACGATGCCAAGTAGTGGAGGAAGCAATGGCGGTGAAGGCAGCTGACGAAGGGGAAGGCGAAGACGGAGGGAACCGAAGGGTGTAAAGGGGTCTCGTGCTGTCACATCGGAGAAGTGGACGCCGGGAAGCCAAATCCTTCACAGTAAGGCCAAAAGAGTCAAATTCAACAAAACAAGAGTTGTCAGCTATGAAACGACGAACGGAAAGAAGGTTATGAACCATTGAAGGAGCAACTAGAACATCAGGAAGACGAAAGGGGCCATGGGTGCCGGTAGCACCCATAAAAGTGACAGGAATACAGGAGCCATTAGCGACCATAATGGACGAAGGATGAGAAGGAGACGGAGGGTGAACGGAGGAGAGTATACCAGGGTCAGGGGTGGTGTGGAACGTGGCCCCCGAGTCAGCGATCTAGTCGTGACCAACTGGTGGAGTGAGCGTCATGGTGCCGAAGGAGCGGGCCAGGGCCGTCGGGTCCCAACCGACAGGCCTAGGTGTCTCGGCAGGTGGAGCCCAAGGCGACGGAAGTGTAGGGGCTGCCACAGCAGGCAGAGTCCACGGCGCCACGAACGGAGGGACGGCGGGGATGACACCCGTGAACATGGCCGCCGGCGCACAAGGCTCGCCACCAGTCGCCTGGAAGGGCCACATGGAGATGCGCCCTGACTAGGGGTTGTGGAAGGAAGGCCAGGGTGCACCTCGTGGAGGCGCCGTGGGGTTCCCACGCCCTCCCGACCCCGCACCACGGCCCCCTCCGCGTCGACGACGACCGCCACGGCCCCCCCACTCCCGCTCGGCCCGGGAGGAGGAGGACCCAGAAGAGACGATGCAGGCGGAGGAGTGGCAGCCAAGGCAGTCGAGGAGGACCCCGGCACGGAGTGAGACCCGGGCTGGACGCCTTGAGTGAGCTCCTCCATGACAAGATCGTCACAGACCTGCAGAAAGGAGAGGAAGGGCCGCTGCCGGGTGATCCAGGTCCGGAGGTGGCCGTAGCGGTCGCTGAGGCCGCGAAGGACGTTGAGGACCAAGATCCGGTCGTCCACCGGACAGCCGAGGTCACCCAGAGAGTCAGCCATCCCCTTCATGCGACGACAGAACTCGCCCACGGAGAGGTCACCCTGAACGAAGGTGCGGAAGCTCGCATCGAGGCCGAGGGCCCGGGCCTCGGCGTTGCCCAGGAACTGCCCCTCGAGAGCCAACCACGCCCCTCGAGCATCAGGAGTGGTGCGGACGAGGTCATGGAGGTCGAGGGAGATCGTGCCGAAGATCTAGGACAGAACGATGCTGTCGAGCCGTAGCCACGCAGCGGTCAGAGCCGCATGTGGAGCGTCGAGGAGGACGTGGTCGTCGAGGGCGTAGCGCCGGAGTGTGAGGAGAACCAGGTCCCGCCAGCGAGCATAGGAGGGCGACTCAGGCTCCAGAACAAGCGGGACTAGGCTACGGATGTTCTGGACACCGCCCGCCTGGTAGTGAAGTTGTGCCACGAGCGGATCGGTCGGATCGTGCCAGAGAACCGCTGTGGTCAGCGGACGGGGAGCGGTCGAGTCGGAGGAGGTGGCGCCGACGTCGTGGTAGACGAGGAGGACGAGGAGCTGCTCCGCCTCGGCGATGCGACGAGCGAGAGCATCAGCCGCATCACGTTCCCGCTCCCAGACGAGAGCTGCCGCACGCACACGAGCCTGGCCCTCCGCTGCAGCGGCCCGGGTGCCGACGAGGGCAGCAGCAAGGTTAGAGTCGGCGGTGGACACCACCAGCAGGGACGTGGGGAAGCAGTGAAGGGGGAGGTGGTGCAGCGGCCGCGGCGCCCTGGCTGCCCGCGCCGGTAGCGGCGACAGCCCCGCCAGGCTGCTGGGCGCTCGGCAGGGGAGGGCCACCGGCAGCAGGCTGCGGTGGTTGGCCGCCCGCGCCCGGCTGGAGCAGGCCGGTGGCGCCGAGGAGTCCGCCCCCAGCCGCGCCGGGAGAGTCGCCTGCGCCGAGCAGCGTGCCTCCGGCCGCGCAGGGCTGGCCGCCGGGCCCCTGTGGTCCGCCCTGGCCGCCTGCGCCCGCGCCAGAGGCAGCAGCAACAGCGGCTGCGGCGGCCGGGCCGCTAGCGCCCGATGTGGCAGCAGCGGCTGCGGCGCCCTGGCCGCCTGCGCCCGCGTTGGCAGCGGCGGCGGCGCCTGCAGCCGCGCCCAGGCCCGCGGCCGCACCTGCGCCGACGTGGAGGGCCGCGGCCGGGCGAGCGGCGGCGACGTGCGCCCAGGACGAAGGAGAGGGAAGCGGGGGAAGGTGTGCAAGTAGAGGGGAGAGGGGGGGCGCTCGCCGGCCTTGGTGGTCGCGGCGGCGGGCTGGCAGCCGCGTCGGCAGTGAGTGAGGGAGGGAGAGGAGAGGAGAAAGAAACCCTAGCTCGATACCATGCTGAAAAGGCTGAATTGGATTATTGGGCTAACCCTAGAAGGGTAGCTATCTAGTCTAATTACATGGGCCTCATGGGCTGGATATACACATACTCCAACAGTATGCACAGTTGTTTTGTTAAATTTTGTTCACAATCCTTATATAACGTAGAAAATTATTGTTGTACGTTCACATTGAAAACACTTAAATTGTCCTCTGTTCATCAGTTTATCATAAAAGTTGAATATTTTGGTGATTGCTTTGCAATGCAGTGAAATATATTGCTCGCTACAGAATATTGATGATAAACTTATCAGACCTGTTAAATTCATTGGTCAAAGCTCAACAGCAGGTATGGGGGATCTCGTTTCTTCATATAAAATAATTCTGATTTTGCAGAAGTAGGTCATGCAGATGTATTTTTATTAGTTCTGATTAGCTATTGTTTCACTTCCTCTGGTTATAAAATAATATGTTGTTCTGTTGACAGTCTCCAAAATATAACTTCGACTATCATAATATCATGGAAGTACCTTTCAGAATGAATCTACACATGAAATTATAATGTTCTGAATAAAAATACTTTAAAAGCTATCAATAGTCAAATTTTGATGATCATGATTGTGAGTATGTCCAAAATGACATGTATTTGTGATTGAACATTGAAGTTAGTACTACATTACAAAGATTATTTAGGACATACTAGGAAAAAAACATGTGGCATGAGTGAGGGATTGTGATCAGTTGAACCCGTGATTTTTGAGGTGTTCTGGTGTCCTGTGGTGCTAGGGGTACACCTGGTAGCCTAGGCGATATGGTGTAACTAAAACCTGTGGCATCCTGCGGCATCTAGGGTATGCCTAGATGACGATTGAAACACAATGGTTGAACCTAGTGAATACCCCCCTTGTCTCCTTTGTCTAGGTACTTCTCCAGCAGAAATTTATACAAGATGTGGGTCATTTAAAAATGCAGTAGATGAATCACGAATGCAGTTAGTTGTTTCACATTACTAATTTAAGCTTTGGTCTTTGACAGGTAACCAACTGAAGGGACAAAGCCAAAAAACTCAACAAGCTATTTTGCAGGTATCAGACAATAACTCCTGTTAGTTCTTGATTTGCAGTACTTATGGCATCTCATCATCTAGATCATTTACAGAAATTTCGATCTGGGGTATATAATGTTTTGGTGGCAACATCAATTGGTGAGGAAGGACTAGATATTATTGAGGTTGATCTTGTGATCTGTTTCGATGCCAATGTCTCACCATTAAGGATGATTCAACGGATGGGAAGAACCGGGAGAAAGAATGAAGGGCGAGTTGATATCCTTTTGTGATGATGAGAACACCAAGTTCTCAAGTTCAAAAGTTACATTGCTCACCAAGTTTCCTTCTTAGGCATTTGCTACCTTAACTGCTCATACTGGTTTTGGCTTATGAAGGTCAGGAGTTGAAGGGGTACAGAAAGAAGCAAGGAGATTGTAGAACCATGAGGAAGCTATTGCATAACAGTGATAGATTTGAATACCATGCTAGTCCTAGGATGGTAATTTTGTATAATCTTTTTTTTTTGTAAAATTGTTTCTTCTGAAATACTAATTTAACTATCCACATTAACAGGTTCCGCATGTCTACAAACCAGAAGTTAAGTATGTTACGTTGACAATAGACAAGTATATTCCTCACTTAAAGAAAATGAGGGTTGCTGCAAAAGAATCATCACCAATTCCATGGAAGATGTCAGAGGCAGACAATCAAATGATTGCTAGGTACTTTGGCGTGAGCAAAGAAGAAGTTTGGAGGCCGTCCCTTGTTGCATTTCCTAGATTTCAGCTTTATCCAAGCGTCGTTCACAAAGTTCCACATTCATTTCGGACAACAGATATGCTAACTGATGCTATGCAGCAACTTCAAGATCCATCTCTTTTCAGGACAAAGGTAGATTCATGAAGATCTGTGTGAATTTTTTGTTGTTTATTCCATATAGTTTAAAAATGAAAAAAAGGTCATGCTTGGTACTATTGTTTCTAAACTCTTATTCAGTGTGAAATCCCTTTGCAAGAACCTACTTATGTTGCTGCTGTGGAGGGTCTGGAACATGAAGGTATCAATACCAGTCATATTCTTCCCTTGTATATTTATCTAGTTTATGATGCTGATATCTTAGCACTGTTATTATAAGCCTCTAATAGTACTAGTATTTTCCTTGAATTTATGTAAAATCAGCTCTCGGCTTATGGCAACTCGTTTGTTCAATGAATATGATTTCTGTTTGGCAATTTCAGAACTACAAGCCTGGAGTTTCAAATGTACTTCTGTTTAAATTGATGAATGACATTCTTAACCATGTTTAGGTCTCTATGCTGTTAATGGAAATGAGGAAATGCCTCAGACATGTGACGGTTCAGAAGCCTCACCAGGAGCAGCGTGGAATGAAAATGTTTCTGTGCCAGGTTCACCAGTTAAGAAGTATCCTATTCACACTTTCTTTAGTGGTGATTATGTAACGGTGGATAGAAGAGGCAGCGTTTCGATTACTTTTGTACCTGTCCTGTGTCAAAAATTTGCATTCAGTAAGGACATAAAGAACACAGTTTGGAATAACAAAGACCAGAACAAAGGCAAACCTTACAGATCAGCAGCAGGCGTCAGTAGGACAACAGTGGAATCTGTTACAGACAAACATATGTTTGTGGGTAATGTATATGTATCATCTGTAGCCATGCATTCCCCTGAGTACTCTGGGCACTGTGACAATGTTGATGACAACCACGTGCTTACAACTGTACCACCTAAAACACCGACAAGCCCAAGGGAGAAAATGGACACACCCTGCAATGTTAAACTGCCAGAGTCCACTTGTTCATATCAGGAAGATATGGAGCTTAGTCCAAGGCTAACAGTATATATGGAAGAAGGAATTGTTCCTGAGTCTCCAGTGGTTGAAGTTAGCCATCTACATCTAGAGATGGACGAAGCTACAGACTTTGGAGCTGTGCCAAGGCATAGTTCTCCAAAGTCATGTGATGAGAGGGCTCACACCAATGTAGCTGGATGTCACAAAGGACCATTGAACTTTGAGAAAAATGGTCAACTGCTTTCTGGGGCAAACGAGCTTGGTGGATCATCAAGGTTGTATGTGCTAGATCAGACTCAAGCTAAAACAGAAGAGCCAGTGCATCCTTCAAATGTGAAAATGACTACTCCTACCAGACATACTCCTGGCAATCTGTTGTATGATAGTTTCTCAGGTGATTATCAGCTTAGGTCAGGGGGCAATGCATCGGGATCAGTCCAGAAAGCACCTAAGTACAGAAGACTATGTAAATATGGTGACAAGACCAAAAGAGTCTCTTCCATATCTTTGGGCTGCCATGATAGGTTTGGAGAATGCAACATTGCTAATAAAGATAGGCCAAACCAAATAAAACATGCTATGGGTGAGCTGGTTCTTGCAACCCTTATAGTCGAGTTCAATATTGTTAAAATAAATTTTCATTTTTTTTGTGTTTACTGTAACATATCTTTATATCTTGATGGATGTTTTGAACCTCGTATTCTAGGGGTGAAAAGGAAGACCAAGAGGCGTCTAGATGCCTATATTGACGAGGAAGTCGAGTAAGATTCCTGTCACCATTGGAATGGAAACTACATATCAGCAAGCAAACTTTTGCTGGCTGCTTTTTTTTTTTTTTTTTTTGCTTTTCTCATGGCTTACCTATGCATCATGTTATCTTACCAACTTTACTCTTGCATTATTGCATTAGGGTGTCTGAAGATGCAGATGTTTCAGAGGATGAGGATGATAATCAGACTGAAGATAAATACGAAGATAGCTTCATTGATGATCAGGCAACTCCAACTGAATTTACACAAACTGAACAAGGTGATCAACACAATGGTGACATGATGGGTTTCTACAGGTATTATCAGATCATCAGGCAACTCATTCGGTTTTGGAATGATATGTCCATCTAAATTATATGTTTGTGGTTATTGTGTTCCTGCCATTCAATGTGTGATCAACAAGCACAAGTACTGAAGTTTTAAAATCGGTGGTTACAGTTCAATATTACCACGTTTTACAACTGAAAACAAGTGGACTTGCACAATTTGATTACTGTGATTAAGATACTCAGACTAACACATAGTTTGACATTATTTGCATGAGTTTAGTTCATATGTTAGCTATTTCCTAAAGCCAAATTTTTGTTTGATGCTTGGCAGACAATCGTTGCTTACTCAGACCCCGGTAGTTCTACCCTCAAGATACCTTGATGTCTCTGACAATTCTGCTTCTCGGACCGGAAATGCAAGCTGTTCGTCAGAGGCCAGACATAGTTCTACTGAGACTCCAAAAGAGATTCAAACACATCATACCATAAATCCAAGCCCATCGTACAGTTTTGTACAGGATAAATGTGAAACAGCGATCGCCAATTGTGAGTCATCAACTAAACTGGATTGCCGAAAGAGAAGGCTAAGCTTCCAGCAACCTCCGGCGATCCCTGTTATAGACCTTGAACCGGAACCAGCACCAGAACCATCCTCACACGTTGCCACCGGAATCGCTGATCACACATATTTTGATGATGGTTTCTTTGAGAACCTTGATCTTGATGCAATTGAAGCTCAAGCAACCGAACAATGGAGACAGAGGACTACACAGTCAACACAGAAACCTGTGGAAATTAAGAATGCATCAGACATGAGCTTTGCACCCCCGTCATTCGATCTAGGTTTCTGATGCCGCGGGTAAAGTTAGCATCCATTCAGGATGTCATCTAGCTGCAGACCTGCAGTACCTGGTCATCTCAGAGCACGCTGAGAACTGCGCAAGCAATGAGCTTTTCTGCAAAAGGTCCGCAGGATCTGGCATGTTGCTGCAGTGATATTTATTGCTGCGCTGGAGCTGGAAGTGGAAGATCAGCTGGAGGAAGATTTTGTATGTACATATTGGTGTCAAGTGTATTTATCTCAGTAGACTCATACACCATGTATATAATAATCTATCCTGTAAATACTGTTCGATGTATAAGGGTCTGCTTGTATACAAACATTTCAAAAAGTATTGTTGTGTTATGAACCCAGTGGCAAAGATGACGTCAGTGTCACTTTGTTACGCACGCTCTCGGTGCTGGTTTTGCATGGACGGGTCATGGCAGCATGATGGCAACGTGGAGGTTGGTTAGGACGAGTGGTGTGGGGTTGCTTTCTGAAAACAGGCAATATTTTGTGCAGTCATGTCAATTTCTGTCCATCTCAAATTTAACGTCCGTGGTGTCGTACTCTTGCGCGATAATGTGAACACAGAGATCCTGACGACAATGCATTAAATCTAAGCGCGTTTTAATGGCGTATTATCGAGAAAAAAAACTTGCTATCTATGCACTCATCATCAAGAGATTGAGAGATAGATACAGCAGGGCAAATTTGTCCGTGGTTTTTTATACCTGCTTTGGCACTGCTTATCTTTTCACGCGGTTTTATGTTATTATCAGATGCATATAGGCACAGCTTGGTCTGCAAGTTTTTATCAGTTTCATAAAAGATTATCACCGTTTTAATTCTACACATGCTTCGTTGAGGGCCTTCATGCTTTAAAGTTTAAACAGATAGATGGCTTCCAGGGAGTCTAAACGTATGTTTTTATCAGTCATGCAACTAAGATTCGACGTGACATGCAACAGAGGTAACCTATAGTATATTTCAGTCATTCAGCATGTGAAGTGTGAACAGAGAGATCCTGAGAGCAAAAAAATACACATGGAAAGAACATATATTGTTTTTGTATACCGTGCCATGAGGAAAGTCCTTATCAGCCTACACCAAGAACACGTAAAGCATTGCGAATTGCGATGGCTGCAAGGAACAGACACCGCCGGCCTTATTTTTAGTCCGGTTTAGCTTTTCTCGTTGAACAGATCAATAGGCATGTGCATTGTGTGATGTGTGATCGGTGCATGTCAGCGAAAAAACTTTTACCCACTCTGTTATTTCCTGCTCGTGATCAACTGTTTAGATTTATTATTTGCCTCAATCCTTACCCCTTAAGCTACTCTCTTTCTCCAGCTTCAGCTTTGGTGCATTGTTTTCCATTCTTCTTAATTCTTACTAGTACATAAAGTGATAAAGATATTGTATCTGTGAACTGAGTGTTGATAAGCTTGTTAGATTACGAATGTTTTGCATTTTTTAGATTTATTAACAACTTCCAGTGGTAGACGATGTGTGCATATCAAACGATTTTGGACAACCTATGATACCTTCGTCTTGAGATACACCGGTTCAGTATTTTAGAGGTGGTCATGGCCATAGAGGTGATTATATACATGCCGGCAAAGTCCTATGCTTTTCTTCTTTTATTAATAAATAAAGATATTATATCTCATTTTGAGACTATATATATAGTAAAAATTATATATTGTTGATCTTAAGCATTATTCTCGTACGTTGGCCTTAATAAATATACTATATTAAGGGCCTTTTATATGTTAACATAAAAAAACATGGAAAACCCAAACTAGATGCGACAGTATCAGTAATCCCAGAGTATGTATGACTTTTCATAGCTTATACTAGCTAGGCCGAGCACTAGCACAATGCATAGGTTGCCAAATGTGAGGACCACAGGCTATATATGGCTTATCTAGTGATCTCCAACCTTAACAATGGTCAGTATATATAGTAATAGGGCTAGTATATACTCCGTACTAACCAACAGTAGCAAGTTTTAGTCTATGTGCCAAATAAGTTGAGGTAGGTTTGTTAGGTAGCTAGGTGGGATCGGATGGCCTTCTAGAATCCAACAACAAACAAAAGGGACTGCATGCCCTTGGCCTTGGGTTGGAGTAGTGCTCCAAAGAGGACAAAAAAAAAAAAACCCCAGAAACATCGAAAAGCACCTCAAGTTCAATTTGGTAGACTATTTGTTGTGTTGCGTACTGTTAGGTGACCCATCAATTTTAGCCTGGAATCCAGGCCATTTGTTTTCCAGGCACATGGAAGGTACTCCTGAGTTGTCGTCTATTTCAGCTGGGATTTGCTATAGCTATCACGTACTCCCTCCGTTCCATTGAGAGTGTCGCGCGAAAAGCATGTTTGTGAGGGGATACGGTTTTTTAACGACACTTTTAATGAGACAGAGAGAGCATGCACAATTGCAGATACATGTGTGTAGTAGCTAGCTAGTACTGTACGCACAGTCAGCTGGTAATCATGCATACTTTTTGTGGTCGTGTCCTTGCATGGCAAAGGACATGGCGTCCCGGCGGCCCCGCGTGTGTCAGTGTGTGTGTCCGGCCATGCATGAGAGAGGTTGGACGAAGTTGGTGCGTGTTTGCTGCTGGTTTGGATCGATCGTACGTCGTTTCCTTTTGGAAGCAAAATAAAACCTAACGCACTCACGTCAAATACGCTTCACTCGTTTCAATTGCAACAGTGCAGTGGATGTACGAAAACTTAACAAAATATAAAATAAAGATATATATATATAGTCCCTCTCCACCAACCATCACTACTGGAGAACGGGCCTTTAGCCCCGGTCGAAAATGGCCTTTAGCCCCGGGCATGGAGCCGGGGCTAAGGAATCGGGACTAAAGGTCCGACCTTTAGCCCCGGTTCCCGGGGCCCTTTAGCCCCGGTTGGTAATACCAACCGGGACTAAAGAGGGGACCTTTAGCCCCGGTTGGTAATACCAACCGGAACTAAAGACTGGCCTTTTTAGTCCCGGTTGGTATTACCAACCGGGGCTAAAGACCTTTTTTCTTTTTCTTTTCTTTTTTCTTTTCAATTGGCTATTGTTTTCAGTTTTTCAATTACATTAGGTTTTCTAATACGTTTTCTTCGATGCTAATATATTACATTAGGATTTCTAATACGTATTCTTCGCTGCTAATGTATGTATCCACATATATATACACATAAAATTTATAATTACACACATAAAATATGAAACTATATATATATGGGCTAGCTATACATATTATGTGTATAATATTTTTATGCACATAAAATTTACAGCATTATCCATGCATCCTTGGTATTTACAACACAGATATTGACCGTCACTTAAATGTCATACAAATGGTCGTCTTGGTTTGGTTTCAATATTGGTTCTTCCGGGTTATAGTAGAACTCGGTGCCGGCTTTGAGGACATGGTCATTAAGAACTCCTGCGATTGTCTCTTGAATTCCTTTCAGGCGCACCATGTCCAACACCTGGTTCTTCAACCATAGCTCCTTCTGTCTCTCTAGAGGAGTTCTTTTGGCATACACCGAGAGAAACTCGCAAACGTAGTACCCACACAAATTGTTCCCTGGTGGTTGCCGTAGAACCCACTGCACGATGTAAAAAGATATTACTCTCATCATCTCGCGCGTGTGATGAAAGCATGCTACAGTGGTAAAGACGCGGGGAGATAGTACTACTTACTTGCAATTGGATAGGACGAGGAAGTGTCGCCTTCAAATCCGGACGGTGTTTCGGAACGAACCAAGCCCAAACCCTGCACAATATAATATTGGATCGTAATTAACTATTGCAGATTTAAAGTGTAGAAATCAATATTTAGAGATCGAAAGTTACCCCTGGATAATGTCTATGATATCTTGATAATCTCCCAGTGGTTTTCTCAACGAGTCATAGATTATCAATTGACTTTCGGAGAGATCGAAGACGATCAATATCCAGTGATAGCTGCATTAATTTGCTTATATAGTCAACATATATCATAGAAATTGAGTAAGTAAAAATAAATATGCACATGATAACAACACCCACCTAAAGTTGTATGGGAAGAGTATATATCTTTTGTTCTTTTGGTTCACCAAGAACCTTCGGAGATTCCTCCCTGTTTCATTTCTCCATATATCATAGGCGGGATCTTTCTTTGGGACCGAGAATACGATATATGGATCAATGAAACCAACCTCCTTGTCATTTCTACGTGCGAGGTCTCTCATCATGTTTCTGCATATGTATATAGGCACGCTAGCTAGTGTTAGCATAATTACATTTACATATACATATGCTAGAGTGAGATAATTAAAACGAAGGATCACTTACAAACAGAAGAGGCTGACTAGAGATTTGTCTAGAGCATCCAGGTGGCATAGCTGGTGTAACTCATTGAATTGGATAAGTATAATGTTATCACCACGGAAGTAATGATGGTCTCTAATTCTGACGCATATCCAATCATCCGCTTTTTTGGTACACGCTGCCATGTACCACTGGTTTAACAAGTACATTTGAGTGCCAAGTTCTGTGAGGGCCGTAGGGTTGTATAGACTCTGGCCATATACATAATTCTTCTTCCACTGATCAACTTGCGGAGCAGTTTCAATGGGTGCTTCACCGAGCATTTGTGACAAGGTTAGACCAGTTTCTGCGAAAAATGCATCAAGATGCTCAGGATTCACCTCAAGTTGTTCTAGCGCTTTCAAGTTAGAACCATATTCATTCACAACTAGCGGGGGCACTGATTGTTTCGATTGTTCCCCGAGCTGTGGGACACCCTTGCTTGCTCTCTTCTGTTTCTGCTTCGCCTCCTCAAGTGACTTGGTCATAGTGCGGTCATAGTCTGATGGTGGCGATTTCTTACGAGAATCACGCACTTTTTTCTGATGAGCATCCACCTTTTTCCTGAGCATATCAGGACGTACAAAAAGGTACGGCTTCTCTGGGTTTTCTTTGCTTTTTGTTTAGCCTCGACGTCCGCCCAAAATTTGTCCAAATCTGCTTTCGCTGCAGCATTTGTTTCCTCATCAGTCATATCATAGGGAAGTTTCGTCTTCTGAGGAACAGCTTGATGTCTTTCTGCAGAGGCTTTCTTCTTTGGTGGCGGTGGGGCCGATGCCTTCATTTTTGTGGCTGGCCTCTTCTTTGATGGGGCCGGTGGTGGGGAAGCCCGTGGTGGAGGAGATGGGGCCGGTGGCGGGGATGGAGCCCGTGGTGGAGGAGATGGGGCCGGTGGCGGGGATGGAGCCTGTGGTGGAGATGGAGCCGGTCGTGGAGGGGATGGAGCCGATCGTGGAGGGGATGGAGCCGGTGGGGATGCAGCTGTGTCTTTCACTGCATCGCCCGCAGCACTATGATGACTATGTGGTGAATGGATAATTGGACTTAGGTGCGGAGAGGTCCTGCTATGAAAACAACATAGTATGAGTAAACAATTATTTAATTAAGTCAATACATAACTAGTGAAAAAATGTTTCATTGACTTTCATCTGCACCTAGGGTTAGTTTGCTGAGGAGGAGGAGGAGGTGATGCCCCAGGAATAATGATATAGCGCTTACGCCAACATATGAATGCCTTCTCCGCTTCTCCTAAAGTCTTCTCACCATCACCTCCTTCAATGTCAAGAGTCACATTGCTATGCCCTTTCAATACTCTATCCACCGAGACACTAGCATAACCAGGTGGTACCAATGCCCCATGGCATCTTGGTGTCTTCGTAGGGTCAATAGGAGATACGACACCAATAGCCACCATTATTGTGTCATTCCCCTGTGGAATGTGCAGCTCACAGGTTGTGAGAGGATCAGTGATGTCATCCACGGGGAAGCGCAGCCCTGCGTCACCTTGAATCGTTGGCACCTCCGTGGAAGCGCAACTGCTTTTCAACTGATCACCAGGGGTGCTGGTGTTGACTCCTGGCTCTGATGCAGATTGCCTTTGCAGGGAACTCACTGCTAAATGCACTTGCCTTTTGATTTCCTCACTCATTTTGTCTTCAAGTGCCTTTTCTCGCTCTACCGCTTCACGAGCCGCGGCCTGTGACTGAATAACCATTTCCTCCATCCTTCGCATCCGCTCTACCTCCTCCTGCCTCTTTCTTGCGCGGCTTCTATAGGTCTCTTTGTCTTGTGGGAAGGCATGCTCCCACGACACCTCCCCATAGCCTCTTGTTCTCCCACCATGTTCAGGATTCTCTAGGGCGTATGTAAGCTCATCCTTTTCTCTGTTCGGCTGCCACGTGCCACTGTTAGCCATGTCTCGAGCATAAGCTAGTCTTTCTGCTGCTCTTTGGAGTTTTGTGCCATACACTACCCCTCCTGTCTGTAGGTCCAGACTTCCTCCATGACCAAAAAACCAATACTTGGCGCGCTCAGGCCAGTTTATTGAATCTGGTTCGATGCCCTTGGCTAGAATCTCCCGTTCCATTTTTTCCCACTTGGGAATGGCACTCTTGTAGCCACCTGATCCCAAGTGATGGTGGTATTGTTTTTGTCGGGCATTCTGTTGGTTCATTCTGACACGTGTCTCACCCTCTTCTGATTTCTTGAATTCTACAAACTCATCCCAAAAAGGCCTCAACTTGACGTAGGCCTTGGTGTTAAAATCCGGAGTTAGGTCCTTCTTGATAAATGTGTTGTACAATTTCTTCTTCCAGCCCTGGAATAGTGTTGCCATTTTCTTCATAGCCCAATCCCGAACTCTTGCCTTCAAATTTCTATCTTCTGTTTCAAGCGCGAAATGTGCAAGGACATCTTGCCAAACCAGTTCCTTATCACGATCAGAGACAAAACTTATATGAGGAGCACTTCTCTTTTCCTTCCATTCACGAGCATTGATCGGGATCTTATCCCTTACGAGATACCCACAGTGGTTAAAGAATTTCTGTGCATGTTCTCCAAGCACTTGGCCTGTTTCCTCGTTGAATTCTGAGATAATGTATCGGCCATCCAACGGCTTCTTCGGACCTCGTACGGTCCTACTCTTCCCGGTAGTCGTTGTCGATCCAGAGGGCTACGTATGTAGGAACAGTAGATTATAAATACATTTACAAATTGATTAGAATTTTATGTGCTCATAGAGATTGTAGGTATACCTCGCCAGTATTTTCTTGCATAATTTCTTCATAATCGATAAAGTATTGACTGCCGTCATCTACTTCTTGATTATTGTTATCGTCACCTGCTACATCTGGGTTAGCGGCGCTGTTGATTAATTCGTACATTTCCTCCTCCATGTTGTCAACTGGGTCGGCCATTTCTGCGAATAACATGGAGGATAATAAACACCATATTTTTGCAAATAACGTATATTCATACAAACCATGGAGGATAAAGACCATTTTCCTGTTAAGGGTTTAGGGTTTTGGGTTTAGGGGTTAGGGGTTAGGGGTTAGCGGTTAGGGTTTAGGGTTAGGGGTTAGGGGTTAGGGGTTAGCGGTTAAGGGTTAAGGGTTAGGGGTTAGGGGTTAGCGGTTAGGGTTTAGGAGTTAGGGTTTAGGGTTCGGGGTTCGGGGTTTTGGGTTAGGTGATTATTCCATACACATTCGTAAAAACATATACACGACATAAATATATCTAATTGATTATGCTAAGTCATTATTCCATACACATTCGTAAAAACATATACACGACATAAACAAATCTAATTGATTATTCCTTCTCCATCACAAGGGACACACCGTTGAGGAGAGGACGACGACGGACGACGACGAGGATGACGTTGCGGTGAGGAGGTGAGCACGACGACGAGGATGACGTTGCGGTGAAGATGACGGCGGACGGCAGCGAGGTCAACGCGACCAATCTCTTTTTATCTACATGTCACATATTTTTTGTTAGATTAAAAAACATGATTTTCTAAAAATGATTTATATAACTATATATTTATATAAATATATATTCATTTTTCTATAAACATATATACACTGCAGTGCATTAATAACATTTTCTGATATTCTCTAAATATATATGTATATATATTCATTTTCTATAATCATTCATTTTCTATATATATCTTTTTTATTTTTCTATAAATATATATGTATTTATAATCATTTTTCTATAATCATTCATTTTCAATATATATCATTTTTTCTTTCATTCTTCCTGCACACAACGTTGTCTTTTGTTGGGCACACACACAGTGCACACACACGCACACACACAGTGCACACACACGCACGCACACAGTGCACACACACGCACTGCACACACACGCGCACTGCACACAACACGCACACACACAGTGCACACACACGCACTGCACACAACACGCACACACACAACGCACGCACTGAGCACGGCGGCGCGACCGCGCCCGGCCTCCTCACCGGCGGCGCGAGAGGACAAGTTGTGCGTGGCCGCCGAGGCAGGCGGCCGCTGAGGCCGGCGAGGGCCGGCGAGGGAGAGAAGAGGAGGCGTCGGCGCGGCCACGCGAGAGGACGACGGCGAGGCGGACGTCGGCGAGGGATGCGGCGGGACAACGGCGGCGCGGCACTCGATCGGAGACGACGAGGGAAGCGGCGGCGCTGCGGGCGGTCTGACGTCGATCTGAGGAAGAAGGAGGGCACTGTGCCCTATATACGCGGGAAACCTTTAGTCCCGGGCCGTGGCACCACCCGGGACTAAAAGACCTTTAGTGCCGGGGCGTAAGCCCACCCGGGACTAAAGGCTTGGACCTTTAGTCCCGGGCGGGCTTACGCCCCGGGACTAAAGGAACCTTTAGTCCCGGGTGGTGCCACCGCCCGGGACTAAAGCTTTTTTTCCCGCCACTGTTTTGGGCTTTTTCTATTCTGGTTTTTGTATTAGCTACCTTTAGTCCCGAGCGGGCTTACGCCCCGGGACTAAAGGTTCCTTTAGTCCCGGGTGGTTCTACCGCCCGGGACTAAAGGTTTATATTTTGGGTTTTGTATTAGGTTTTGACTATATTAATATGCTGTAATATTTGTTAATTGCATAGTAAATTAAATATTAGGTATAAAATTACTTAAAAATGACAGTTGTATTTCCTTTTACCTTATTGTATAGTAGAAAAATTTGTAACATAAATTCTTTTCTTTTCTTATAATAATGAATATAAATGTAAATAACAATTCATATTTTGTTAATGCAAAAATATAATGTTAAATTTAAATATCTGAAACAACTGGTTCTCGATAGGAAGATTATTTTTGCATTATCTGAACGTTAAATTTTGGGTTGTTTATCTTTCATTGTCCAAATGCACGATAGCGAAATTCACTGTTAAATTGCAGTTTAATTTAAAAAGATAAATTTGTGTAGTTCATATACGTTTCTGTGTCGTATTGGACTCAAACTTTTTCTTAGGCTGTCACGTGGCACGGGTGAGGCAACCAACAAGTTTGTGATTTTTCGGAGATAGTTTAATTGAATTACCGCGCACCGTCACCCAATAATTATAGGGTCAACTGGGCCTACCACCAAAATAATCCAGAATGGTGCCAAACTTTTACACGAGATCTTGAATGGCCTGGGAAGAAGAACGTTGTGGAGGTTGATGAAAAACCGCAGAGGCATCAATTTGGGCTCATATGCTTGCCAAAAATAAATCAAGTCATTTCGACACCGACATCAATGAACCATGACTATCCATAATCATTATTAATTACACAAAAAATCTAATACATAATATTGGTTAAAACATCACTATATATCAAGCGGGTACATTGGTGATCTTCTTCTTAACGTATGTCCCTTGGTTATGATCATGTCGTAACCATGGAGCCTCCTCAGCATTTAGCAGGATGCTTGGGTCTTTGCTCACACTGAAGGGTGGTATCCGGTCATCCCTTTCATAATCTTCTGACATGTCTGACTTGTCCTCAATTCCCACGATGTTTCTTCTTCCTGAAAGAACTATGTGGCGTTTCGGCTCTTTGGTTGATTTATCGTCATTTTTCCCTCTCCTGGGCTTTGTAGACATGTCTTTCACGTAGAACACCTGGTTCACATCAGCAGCAAGGACGAATGGTTCATCTTTGTATCCAATATTGTTGAGATCCACTGTTGTCACTCCATACTCCTTGTCAACTGTTACTCCGCCTCCGGTCGTCTTGACCCATTGGCATCGAAACAAAGGGACTTTAAAATTAGGTGCGTACTCTAGTTCCCAAATCTCCTCTATACGGCCATAATATGTTTGCCTCTTCCCATTTGGGTCTGTGGCATCTACGCGAACACCACTGTTTTGGTTCGTGCTCCTTTGATCTTGGGCAATGGTGTAAAATGTGTTTCCATTTATCTCATACCCTTTGTACGTGAGGATGTGCCATGACGGTTGCCTAGCCAACAAATATAGTTGCTCATCAATATTGTTATTACCCAGACATTCCTTTCGCAACCAAGTGCTAAAAGTATTCATGTGCTCACGTGTTATCCAAACTTCATTCTTCTCTGGAAATTGGGATCGTAGGAACTCCTTGTGTACATCGATATATGGATCCACCACGGTTGAGTTTTGAAGAACTGTGTAGTGCGCTTTATTGAAATAATCGTTCCCCGTACCGATATATGTTTTCTTCCCTAGTGTCCCCTTTCCACACAGCCTCCCCTCGTGCCGCGATTCAGGAACACCAATCGGGTCAAGGTCAGGAATGAAGTCAACACAGAACTCAATGACCTCCTCTGTCCCGTAGCCCTTGGCGATGCTTCCTTCTGGCCGAGCACGTTGGTGAACATATTTTTTCAGTACTCCCATGAACCTCTCAAAGGGGAACATGTTGTGTAGGAACACAGGACCGAGAATATGAATCTCCTTGACCAGGTGAACTAGGAGGTGTGTCATGATATTAAAGAAGGATGGAGGAAACACCAACTCAAAGCTCACAAGGCATTGAACCACATCATTCTGTAGAGTAGCCAGTTCTAGTGGATTAATTGCCTTCTGAGAAATTGCATTAAGGAATGCACATAGCTTCACAGTGGCCAGGCGTACATGTGGAGGTAGAATTCCTCTTAAAGCAACTGGTAGCAATTGCGTCATAAGCACGTGGCAGTCATGCGACTTTAAGTTTAGGAATTTCTTGTCTTGCATATTTATTATTCCCCTTATATTGGAGGAGAATCCAGATGGGACCTTGATGCTGTTGAGGCATTCAAACATGATTTCCTTCTCTTCATTGCTAAGAGTGTAGCTAGCAGGTCTTAAGTAATAGCGTCCATCATCTGTCTTCTCTGGATGTAGGTTGTCTCGTTCTTTCATGCGCTGCAACTCTTGTCGTGCTTCAAGTGTATCCTTAGACTTCCCATACACACCCATGAATCCTACAAAGATTCTTTGTCAGGTGCATCACGTCGATCGCGTGGCGGACCTCTAGTACATGCCAATAGGGTAGCTCCCAAAATATTGACTTCTTCTTCCACATGGGTGCGTGTCCCGTAGCGTCTTTTGGAACAGGTTCACTGCCCGTGCCCTTTCCAAAGACTACCTTCACATCCTTGACCATCTCAAGTACATCTTCCCCAGTTCTGTTGCGAGGCTTGCTCCGGTGGTCTGCCTCACCTTTAAAATGCCTGCCTTTCCTTCTAACCTGGTGATTCACAGAAAGAAATCGACGATGCCCAAGGTAGACTACCTTTCTACATTTTTTCAAATATACACTATCCATGTCATCAAAACAATGTGTGCATGCATTATATCCCTTGTTTGTCTGTCCTGAAAGATTACTTAGAGCAGGCCAATCATTGATGGTTACGAACAACAATGCTCGCAGGTCAAAGTGTTCCTGTTTGTAATCATCCCACACGCGTACACCTGATTTACTCCATAAAAGTAGCAGTTCCTCAACTAATGGCCTTAGATAAACATCGATGTCGTTGCCAGGTTGCCTCGGGCCTTGGATGAGCACTGGCATCATAATGAACTTCCGCTTCATGCATAACCATGGAGGAAGGTTGTAGATACATAGAGTAACAGGCCACGTGCTATGACTACTGCTCTGTTCCCCATAAGGATTCATTCCGTCCGTACTTAAAGCAAACCTTAAGTTTCTAGCGTCTTTTGCAAATTCCGGGAATTCTCTGTCTATTGCTCTCCATTGGGACCCATCAGCAGGGTGTCTCAACATGTTGTCTACCTTACGGTCTTCTTTGTGCCATCGCACCAACTTTGCATGGTCCTTGTTTCTGAACAGACGTTTCAGGCGTGGTATTATAGGAGCGTACCACATAACCTTGGCAGGAAATTTCTTCCGGGGACGTTCTTCACCCTCAACATCGCCAGGGTCATCTCGCCTGATCTTATATCGTGACGCGTTACATACAGGGCATTCATCCAAATTCTCGTATTCCTTGCCACGATACAGGATGCAGTCATTAGGACATGCATGTATCTTCTGGATTTCTAAACCCAAAGGACAGACGACTTGTTTTGCTTCGTACGTAGTGGCGGGCAGTTCGTTAGGTTTCGGAAGCATCTTTTGTTTTATAATTTTCAATAATTGTCCAAATGCCTTGTCAGATACACCATTTTGTGCCTTCCATTGTAGCAACTCAAGTGTTGTACCCAACTTTTTTTGTCCATCTGCAGCAGACGGGTATAGTAATTTCCTGTGATCCTCTAGCATACAGTCAAACTTAGCCTTCTCCTTTTCACTTTCGCAATCTCCTTGTGCATCACGAATGACATCACCAAGAGCATCATCTTCAGCGAGTGTGTCTTCTGCACTTGCCTCTTCTTCACCTTCCCCCATTGCAGTATCACCAAAGTCACCGTATTGAGCAATAATGTCATCGTCAGGGTCCAATTGTTCTTCTTCACCTTCTTCCATCATAACCCCAGTTTCTTCATGCTTCGTCCAACAACTATAGTTTGGCATGAAACCCGACTTGAACAAGTGTGAGTGAAGACTCCTTGAGCTAGAATATTCCTTCGAATTATTACAAAGGGCACATGGGCAGCACATAAAACCATTCCGCTTGTTTGCCTCGGCCACTCTTAAAAAATAATGCACGCCATCAATGAACTCTTTTGAGCGACGATCGGCATTGTACATCCAGTGACGTGTCATCGTCTGCATTATATGACATATCACATAATTATATCTCTCATTCTTATAAACAAATGAAATTATAAAATGACTAGCGTGAAATTTAGTAAGAATCACTGGTGGCATAAAAATAGTAGCAGTTGAACTTGTCTAATTAATTATTACATCAAGATAACAGTGCAGCCTAATCCACTTGGCCACAACCAAAGCAACTAACAACACCTGCACATTTTTCCCGCATCACAGTCCAACAAGATGGACTGCCTGCCACTCCAACCTGATAGGAAGGTAAGGTAGGGGTAGGTGCAGTAGGAATTGAGTTGATTCTTGAGTTGAAAGCCTCTAGAGCTGCAGAAGCTTCCTCAAAAGACTTGTACTTTTTATGCACAGCTCCCTTAACTTTGAGGACATACTGACTGCACTCAGCCCAGCTGGTGTAAATACCTGGCTTGGTACCCACGAAAACAACATACCAAGCAGACATCCTTCTGCATTTTGTAAACTAAAGTATTATATATTTCTAATTTCTGTAAACAAATAATTTAACTGATCTCTATTTCTCCAAAATAATAAAATAAACTAATTAAACCGGTCACATTTTGTAAACTAAAGTATTATATATTTTTAATTTCTGTAAAGAAATAATTTAACTGATCTCTATTTCTCCAAAATAATAAAATAAACTAATTAAACCGGTCACATTTTGTAAACTAAAGTATTATATATTTCTAATTTTTGTAAACAAATGATTTAACTCATCTCTATTTCTCAAAAAAAAACTAATTAAACCGGTCACATTTTGTAAACTAAAGTATTATATATTTCTATTTTTTGTCAACAAATGATTTAAATGATCTCTATTTCTCTAAAAGATTAAAATAAACTAATTAAACGGTCATATTTTGTTTTTAGAGTAATAATTTGAACTATCAAGTCAATGAACTCAAAATATCTACAAAAATAAAAAACTTAAGCTAGTAACCTTTCAAGAAGTCGATGGCGGTGTAGATGTGATGAAATAAATCAATCGCCGGAGATGTGTTAACAAACAAAAATCACCGGAGAAGACAGCAAACAAGCAAGCAAGTGACTGAATTAAAAAAAATGAAGAGCTCGGGCACGGCTGGAGGTGGAAGAACAGTTCAAATATAGGGAGGGACATTTAGCCCCGGTTCTTATTCCCAGCCGGGGCTAAATGTTGGCATTTAGCCCCGGCTGGATACACCAACCGGGACAAAACCTTTTAGTCCCGGTTGGTGTTACCAACCGGGGCTAAAGATGCCTACATTTAGCTCCGGCTAGATACACCAACCGGGGCAAAACCTTTAGTCCCGGTTGGTGTTACCAACCGGGGCTAAAGGCCGGTCTTTAGCCCCGGTTGGTAACACCAACCGGGACTAAAGGTCCCTCTAACAAATGAGCCGTTGGGCTGGGGAACTTTAGCCCCGGTTGGTGTTACCAACCGGGGCTAAAGACCTTTCTAGTCCCGGGCGCAAAATTTTCCGTGACTAAAGCTGATTTTGCAAATCGTCCAAAGGCCTGTTCTCTAGTAGTGATATTAGAACCCACGAAGAAAGGTGGGCCAATTAATATAATAACAGACTCAGTATTTAACCCACATAGTTCAACCTATTAGAACCCACGAAGAAAGGTGGGCCAATTAATATAATGACAAACTCAGTATTTAATCCACATAGTTCAACAATTTTGATAAACTAATACGGAAGTACTAATACTCTCTCGGTGTCCCTGAATAAATCAATTACTATAATTTTCTTATAGCACTTGAGTGTCAGACGATGCTTTTAAAACAATCGACTCCATAGTACATAACCTCATCAAAAGTATATATATATATATATATATACACGATTACTTAGGCCCCATTTGGCAGAGCTCCTTCACCGGCTTCAGGAGCCGTTTGGTAGTTTTATTATAACTGCCTTTTATAGTCTTATTATTCCATGATGAGAAAAACTAAATATATGATGCTAGCTAATAGCTACTAGATCCATACTCCTACGTCAGGTGCTTGCAATGTCGACCCATGGACGGAGGAGTATCGCATCAATATCCATGCAAAGCCAATGAGAAGAGACAAAGAAAAGAGCAGCACACAGACGACGACAGTGTGATTGATTTGTCTAAAAAGAGACGAAGAAAACGACACCATACTCTCTCTAGCTCTAGCTAAGTCCCTGATCACAAACAAGAAACCACCCTAGTTAAACACACAACTGACTGACTGACTGATGACAAGGTCTACTGCACCAAACACGGAGAGAAAAACATGCTTGGCCGGCCGGCGTCTCTGTTGCTTGAATTCCGGCGACCCGTTCGACCGTTCGCCAGGGATTCGATTTGATCTTCCAGCGGCGCGCTGCGCGGGAAGCAAGAGAAGTGTCAATAAGGCCCCGTTTGGTACAGCTCAGCTTTACTAGTGAAGCTGTTTTTTTAGAAAATAACTTCATAAGCAACTTACTAGGTAAAGCTGAGCTGTTTTAAAAAAAAGTGTTTGGCAAAACAGCTTCACCAACAACTTCATGCATGGTTGTGAGAGAGAAATGGAGGTGTAAGCTGTGAAAAACTATTTTTTTCAGTTTCATGGGTGAAACTGTTTTTGTGAGAGGGAGAATAAAACAGCTTCATGGGTGAATCTGTTTTGCAAAATGGTGTTTAGCAAAAAAAAAAAAAACAGCTCACAACAGCTTAACAAGCCCTAAAATGCGCGTCCGTCCGTACTCTTTAATTTCTCTCTCGCCGCCTTTCAATTCCTCAGTCGCTGTGTGATGATCCATGACGACGATGACGGCACGGCCGTACGTACGCCATCGGCCCTCCTTCTTCTTCTTCTTCTTCTTCTTTCTTCTTCTTCGATGGCCATGGGTTCAGTTTTCAGAGCTTCTGTTTGACAAAAGCAGCCATGGACAGGGACGGGCGGATCGGAGCAGATGGAGACGGCGTGCCGTACAACGTAACCCCTGTCCCAATGGGATCGAATGCTTAGCGTGCATGCATGGTCACCGTACCCCGGCCGGCGGAAAGGATCGGAGGCCGGCCGGATCGGAGGAAGCATCCGTGCACGCGCCGGCGACTATAGTGTCGCCGTCGCCGGTCGCCGTCACATCGGCGTCAAGGAAAACATGAAAGTATTGTGTTGTGTGGTAGAACCTGGAAGAAGCATGCGTGCAGGCATGGGTAGGAGTTTATTTAATTATGGTTAATTTGCCAGTATTACCGACTCCGTACTAGCTAGGACCATTATTTGAGCATATGGTCCCAATATGGATGTTTTAGCCATAAACTGGCAGTGATATATGAAAGGATCGAGATGCCCAAGAGGGGGGTGAATTGGGCTTTTCTAAAACTTCTTGCAAGAATTAAAACCTATCCAAGCCCAATTAACCCCCTAGTGCCTAGAAGTGTGTATGACAAGAATTAACCGCACAAAAGACAATCGCTAAACCATTTCTACTCTAGCATTTGTGTGAGGCCAAGTCCATTGAGTTCCTCTACAAGAACATTCAACCATGAGTACATTTCATTTGCACTTTCATTAGCATGCTTATCAAAAGAGTGAAGCTTTTGCATAACCAAATGATAGCATTCCTCACGCTCACTCTTTGTTCCCTCATGGAGCGCACAAATGTTGTCCCATAGATCATGGGCATTTTTGTGGTTCCGAACACGGTTGAACACATCCTTGCAAATGCCTCTAAAAAGAATATTTTTGGCTTTTGCATTCCATTTCTCATTTTCATCCTCATTAGGAGTAAGGCTTGTGCCTTCTTTGGGCTTGGCAAAGCCGGTGATCGCGGCATTGAGGCATTTAACATCAACTGCTTCTAGGTACGACTCCATACGGATTTTCCAATATGGGAAGTCATCTCCCTCGAACATGGGAGGTGGTCCATCACCTCCGGACATCTTAACTCTAGGCGGTTAAGCCTAAATTGAGAGCACGAGGCTCCGATACCAATTGAAAGGATCAAGATGCCCAAGAGGGGGGGGGGGGTGAATTGGGCTTTTCTAAAACTTCTTGCAAGAATTAAAACCTATCAAGCCCAATTAACCTCCTAGTGCCTAGAAGTGTGTATGACAAGAATTAACCGCACAAAAGACAATCGCTAAACCATTTCTACTCTAGCATGGCAATTCAATTTGAATGAACAACAAGTAAATGCAGAATTGAATTGCTCAAAGGTAAATGTGTAGTAAAGAGAGTAGAGATGACACGACGATCTTTTTGCCGAGGTATCGAGGTGTCGGCACACCCCCTAGTCCTTGTTGGAGCACCCGCGCAAGGGTATCGCTCCCCCTTGATCCGCGCAACGATCAAGTGCTCACTACGAGCTCATTCTTCGCCACTCCGGCCCGGTGAATCGCTCGCTACCGGTCACAACTTGACTTGGGTCATCCACAAAGCCTCCGGATGATCACCAAGCTCTCGGATCGCCACCAAGCCGTCTAGGTGATGCCGATCACCAAGAGTAACAAGCTAGAACTCTCACTTGACCAACACAAGGCCAAAGAGATGGATGGATGCACACTTGCTACTCAATTCTCACTAGGAGGTGTCTAATTCTCACAATTAGCAAATCACTCAACCTCACTAGGGCTCTTGCACTCACTCACACTCACAATGTGTTTCTCAGCAGATGGAAGTGGCAAGAACAATTGAAATGGATGAGGAGGTGGAGTATATATACTCCCCCAACCGGCCATCCAAAAACAGCACAAGACAGGCACTCTGCGGGGGCATCGGACGCTCCGATGCCTGGCATCGAACGCGCCGATGACCTCGACCAACTGTCGACTGTATCAGCCTGTCAGATGTGCTAAAGGAGCATCGGACGCTGGGCAGCATCCGATGCCCCTGCATCGGATGCGTCCGATGCCATTTGTACCTCTCTGGACGGCCATCGGACGCTGGCCCTCAGCGTCCGATGCCTCCCAAAGTTCACTCCCAAGTGAACAGGGACACCGGAGCATCCGATGTGACACCATCGGACCCTCCAATGCCACGCACCAGACCAAACCCTAAGTCGGGGTGGGCATCGGAGCCTTCGATGCCCCCACAGCCAGCGTTCGATGCCTCTTACAAGGCCAAAACGAACTCGGATCGCGACGCGGCCTTAACGACTTTTGATCCTCTCAACATAAGGCATCTCTCTGAGCTACCTAGGGCTATGAAATAACAAGTGTGCACCACACCTACCTCAATAGACTCGTCTAGGTCAAGCTACTGATTCACGCTCCCCTTTATAGTACGGCCAAAGGAAAAACAAAGACCTAAGACTACCTAAGTGTCCTCCAACACCATATGACACTTAGCCTAGTCTACCACCGTCTTCGTCGTCCGTCCTTTGAAAACCGAAACGATTTCCATCGCCAGGGGACATGAACTCCATATGCCCGTATCGTCGCCATTACCGTGACCTAACTCATCCCTGTTTCTGCAAAACACACGTTAGTCATAGTAATCTTGTGTTTCATCCAATCACCGAAACCACTAGGGGCCAAGATGCGTTCAATCTCCCCTTTTTTTGTGATTGATGACAACACGAGATCGAGTATAGAGAAGAGGTTTTTAAATCATGACATGTATGAACTTGCAAAGAATAAGAGAAATTGATTAGGGGCAAGTTCAAACATGTCATGCCATCATCCTGCACTCAACAAGTTAGAGTGAATAACAAGTGCAAGAGTAAAGAGCTCGAATACATAACAAATGAGAATTGAGCACAAGTAAACGAGTAAGGCGAAATGACATGTCATATCATATATCATAGTGAGCACATACATGTCATAAAGGTCCATAGCATAAGTATATCACATAAACATGCACAAAAGGTACGATAAGTAAAGAGCGTATGTGAAAGTAACACAACAAAAGACATCGAAACCCTCTCACATCGCTCCCCCTATCACTATACTCATCCACTCTCCCCCTTTGGCATCAAGCGCCAAACTAAGCGTCAGAGGGCGGAGGTGGTGCAGACGAGTCAGGAGCAGTCTCCGGAGTACGCTGAGAGAACTCAAACTGCTGAAGGTACTCCTCGAAGTCAGAAGAAGAGGTGCCGGTAGCCTGCTGACCCTCTGAAGCTGGAAGCTGCTGTGTAGCGGTCTGGGTCGGCTGTGGCACTGACTGCTCTGCCTGCTCTGTCTCGGTCGCAGTCTCAGTAGTGGTGTCAACCTGAGTATCGGAGTGCGGAAGCTCTGGAATAGCTGACAACTCAGGCTGCACTGACGTGGTCGTCTCGGACTGGACTGGCTCTGCCTGCTCGGAAGACGCGACGGAGCTCGGGAGGGTCTCAGTGGTAGAAGTCACTGGAGCCATCGTCGTCTGTACTGGATCTGGCAAATCTGGAGTGGGAAATCCAGTGAGCTCACTGAAGCTGGCAGACAAGTCCCGCGTCACGGTGGTGGTCGTCGCGAACAAAGACTCCGTCGGACGTGGCGTGAAACCAGTACGCAAGGGACTGAACACAGGGGCTCCTCCAGGTGGCGTGGTGAAAGAGAGGAACTGGGAAGACCTCTGCGGAAACTGCTGCTGCTGCCCAAACTGCTGGGGAGGGACAGGTGGCTGCCACTGGATCTGCTGCTGGGGGGGAGGCTGCTGCCACTGCCACTGAGGAGGACCGCTGGCTAGTCGCTCCATGAAACTCAGGGTCTGCTGCTGTAGTGCCATCATCTGACGCTACAGGGCGTCTGAGCGCTCCTGAGCCTGCTACTGTGCCAGGGCCTACTGCTGTGCTAGACGCTGCTGCTCCTGGGCTAAACGTTGTACGTCCTGTGTCACGGTCCTCTGCTGCTCCTCCATCCGTGCAAGTATAGCAAGGAGTGCGGGATCGGAGGAGCTGGACGGCCCGGCCTCAGTGTTGTGAGCTCGAGGCTGGTAGCGGGGCGGAAGCTCGTAATCCTCATCTGAGCTATCGGTGGGGTCCTCTGCGATGAACATGGCACCACCCTCGAGCTCTTCTAGCTCCTGCTCTGCGAGTGCCTGGACAGCCTCGTCCTGCTCCTGGGCTGACTCTGGGACCTCTGGTCTCTGGCGTGAACTAGATGGAGCGTCCTGCTGCTGCTGCGGCTGCCTGCGATCCCGGCCGTGTCCCAACAACTGACTCATGTTATACTCAGGGAACACGGTCGCGGACCCAGTGAGAGACTGATTGAGACGAGCACCAGTGGTGGCAGCTACCTTCCAAAGAATATAGGAGATCCAATGCGCATAAGGGAGGTGCCTGCGGGCCTTGATGCCCTCTGCGACGGTATCCTCGATCTCACACAAGATGACGTCCCAGACGTCGAACTCCTGCTGCCTAACCATATAAGCGAGTAACCACAGCTGCAGCCTAGAGAGTCCCTCTCCAAAGCCCACCTTGGGAAGCAAGGTCCGCCTGAGAATCGCGTTGAGGATCCGAGCCGTAGGGGTAAGGTCCCTAGGAGTGCGACTCGAACCCTCACCGAAAGGCTAAGTGAAGCACGGGCGAACCAAGTCCGTCGAAGGCTGTGCACCACCGTGAGGGCGGCGGGGTGGCTCCGTCCTGTCGTAACACAAGTCGTGGATCTGGGTCTGTGAGCGTGTCAATCCAAACCAACCCCGGATCTCTGACGAAAACAGTCTGTAGTGCTCCCCCTCAAGTGCGAACTCGATGGTCTCTCTGTTTGGGTGCACCCATAGCGAAGCATAAAACTGAAAGACCCAATCCTCAACATATGAGCCAGACCGCCCCAAAAGGTCTGCTAGACCAGGTACGTAAGTGAGAATAGGGCGGATCTGCTCTCCAACTGCCGTGACTATCGCCTCTAGTGGACAAACACGCTGGGGTCGCAGGGAGATGTCGGCGTTCCTGTAACCCTGGTAAAAATCCTCCTGCAGCACTGTATAGAACGCTGGGCCTGCCTGCTGCTGTCTCTCCCTCGGGAACCACTGCTCCACTGGGACGAGCCTGAGCGTCTGGATCTGAGAATAGGTAGCCCCCTGGAGGTCTAGTCGCGGAATCGGCGGGGGCGCACGCCTCGACGGAGCACGTGCTCCCCGTAGAGGGACATCGGGCCGGGGTGGCAGCGCTGTCCTGCGACGAGTGGACCGGCGCCGGGGAACCTCTTCGGGGACCTCCTCCTCAGCCTCTGCCTCTGGTGCCTCTGCTGCCTCTGCCTGTGCTGCCTCGGCCTCTGCCTGGCCCTGCTGCGAGCTCTGGGGCTCAACTCCTGGGGAGGAGAACGTCGTGCGACGACCGGCAGCCATAAGCGTGCCAGTTGGTGAGTGGTGGAACCGTTCAACCTCCTCCACTGCTATGCGCTGGTCAGGGGACAACTGGTCCTCAATCCGGAGTCCGCCTGTACGACCTCCCTGCTCGGCACGCTTTGCGGCGGCCGCAACCTCGCGGGCCTGGTCTGCCTCCCTCTGCTCTCTGGTGCGCTTCCTGCGCATAATCAGCTTCGCCTTCCCAGGCCACTGACTGAGAGGGGGACGTGGAGGAGAGTCCCCTGGGCCACCACCGACGTTCTTGCAGCGCGGCATGGCTAACAAGAACGAGGGGCACTGTCATTGAAGAAGACCTAAACTGCCTGGACTACCGCTGAAAAGATCAGAATGCCACTGAACAATCTGACAACCAAACTGACACGGAAAACCCTGACAAGAAATCCCCCCAACTGTCACTGATTTGCTGGCGCTGTCACTCGCGAGGCTTGGCCTCGATCTGTACCCGCGGGCTTGGCCCCGGGTTCGCTGTCACTACCAACTGACAACTGGGCACAGCAACGGACTCGCTACAAGAATAGATGGGAGTATATAAGAATATATAATCTAGAGACGAGAGCTCCTATCGGAAGCAAAGCATAGGGGATAAGAAAAGGAAAGGGCTTCGCTACCTGGCAAACGACGAACCGAACCCAAGAAGAGGTAAGCCACGGACGGTCCGACACCCACGAGTCACGCCAAGGGGGTCTGCAAGAGATTTGGTCGAAAACGGGGTAAGTAACAGAGGGGAACAGTCACTTAGGCATTTTACCGAGCACGTTGCAAGCATGGACATTGGAGGAGGGAGGTGGCGCTCACTGAAGAGAGTCTGCTGGCCGAGAGGAGATCACCGGAGAGAGAGGAGTGCTCGGGGACGAGGAACAGGCTCCGGCGAACGAGGCCCGGGCTCCGGCGATGAGCTCCAGCGGAGTGGGGCTCCGGCAGTCGAGGGCGGCTCGGGACGAGGCGATCGCGACAGGGAAGGCCACGCACGGCGGAGAGCGCGAAGAGCGGCGGAGCAGGGGCCGGCGGCGAGGAACGCAGCGGCCGGAGGCGCGGATGGATGGCGGTTAGGATTAGGGCGCGGCGGCGAAACGGGTGAGATCGGGTCTGGGCAGCGCGAGTTAGAAGAAGGTGTGATTGTGACGCATGGGACCCAGATGTCAATGAAGAGAACTCACTGTGCCGCTTAAAGGGGCATCGGACGTGCCGATGATTACGCATCGGACGCTCCGATGCCCGACCAGAGAGCTTCAGAAACGTTCTTTGCGCATCGGACGCGTCCTATGCCTCAGCATCGGACGCGTCCTATGCCTCGGCATCGGACGCTGAGCAGCGTCCGATGGAGCATCAAACGCTCCGATGATAACACATCGGACGCTGCTCTGACACTGTTTCAGCCGGAGCTGTCTACAGTGCAGGGCATCGGACGCTGGGGGAGCGTCCGATGCCACAGTTTGAGCTATTTTGAAGATTTCTGTTGCGGCTCCCTCTCCCAACCAAGTTCCAACACAAAGAAGAGGAAAAAAAAAACAACAGTTGGAACCTAGTATGAGCATCCTCACATAAGTCCTCAATTTTATAAGTATTTTGCCATAGGCTACATATCATTTTTAGAGAAAATAGGCGATAAGTCCCGAGGAGACAACATGTGGCCACCAAAACTAGGGGACTCAACCATTAGGAGCCTCAAATGCTCCCCCTAGCGGTGGACGAACACAGCGGTTGCTCAAAACAAAACCGAAAAGAAACGACAAAGCAACAAACATGCATATGCAATGCATTACGAAATTTGAATCTAGGTTGCTTGTCAAGTTTGCTCATGGGTAAGCTTCTTCACACGCTTTTTAGGGCGGTTATCTTAACCACGTCTGACAAGCCTATGTGCATAGCAAAAATTAAACATGGCATATTATACAATGCAATGCAAAGACAACCCCCTTTCACCTTTTGACAAAGTTACTTAGATCAAGCACATTAAGCTCACTTCGCAATCTACAAAGAGTGTTTTCATCTAGGGGTTTTGTGAAGATATCCGCCAATTGATCTTCGATTCTAACTCCCTCTAAGGATATGTCTTTCTTTGAAACATGGTCTCTAAGAAAGTGATGGCGAATATCTATGTGCTTTGTGCGAGAGTGTTGAACCGGGTTGTTAGCAAGCTTAACCGCGCTCTCATTGTCACACAACAAAGGTACCCTTTCTAGAACTACACCATAGTCTAAAAGGGTTTGTTTCATGTAAAGGATTTGTGCACAACAAGCACCCGCGGCTATGTATTCCGCCTCGGCGGTAGACAAGGCCACACTATTTTGCTTCTTAGAACTCCATGAAACTAGTGATCTCCCAAGCAAATGGCACCCTCCGGATGTGCTTTTTCTATCTATTTTGCAACCCGCGTAATCCGAATCGAAATACCCAACGAGTTGGAAGTTAGATCCTTTGGGATACCAAAGGCCAAAGCTTGGGGTGTGCTTTAGGTACCTAAGGATTCTCTTCACCGCTATGAGATGTGATTCCCTAGGATCGGCTTGAAAGCGAGCACACATGCACACACTAAACATGATGTCAGGCCTAGATGCGGTAAAATATAACAAGCTACCAATCATAGAATGGTAGAGAGTTTGGTCAACCGGGTTACCTCCCACATCTAGGTCGAGATGTCCATTTGTTGGCATTGGAGTCTTGATAGGCTTGCAATCATCCATGTTGAAACGCTTGAGGAGGTCTTTTGTATACTTCTCTTGAGATATGAAAGTCCCCTCCTTCAATTGCTTGACTTGGAAGCCTAGGAAGAATGTGAGCTCTCCAATCATGGACATTTCGAACTCCTTCGACATCAAGTCACCAAATTCCTTGCAATAGGCTTCATTTGTTGACCCGAAGATGATATCATCAACGTAGACTTGACAAATGAAGATTTCTCCATCAAGCTTCTTGGTGAATAGTGTGGTGTCGACCATCCCAATGGTGAAGCCCTTCTCAATGAGGAAGTCTCGGAGGCGCTCGTACCAAGCTCTTGGGGCTTGCTTGAGCCCATATAGCGCCTTGGACAACCTATAAACATGATTAGGATATCTTGGGTCTTCAAACCCGGGAGGTTGATCAACATAGACTAGTTCATTTATGAAGCCATTTAAAAATGCACTTTTCACATCCATTTGATATAATTTAATGTCATGATGTGATGCATATGCAAGGAGGATACGAATGGCTTCGAGTCTTGCAACCGGTGCAAAGGTTTCTCCAAAATCCAAACCTTCAACTTGAGAGAACCCCTTTGCAACTAGCCTTGCCTTGTTTCTAACGACCTTGCCTTGATCATCTTGTTTGTTTCTAAACACCCATTTTGTTCCAATGACTCTTGCACCTTTGGGTCGCTCTTCAAGTGTCCAAACTTGGTTGCGGGTGAAGTTGTTTAATTCTTCATGCATAGCATTCACCCAATCCGGATCACCTAGAGCTTCATCTACAATGGTAGGCTCAACAAGAGACACAAAGGAGTGATGTTCAATAAATAAAGCAAGTTTTTGAGATCGAGTCATTACACCCCTTGTTGGACTCCCTATGATGAGATCTTGAGGATGAGCTTGTAGTAGAGGAGTAGTCCTTTGATCAACCACTTGAGGGGCCGCTTGTGGAGCATCAACATCTTGAGCTTGTACCACCATTTGATCATGGGAGACATTGGATGAGGATGGCTTGTCAATGACTTGCACATCATCATCATCATCTTTAGGCTTGATGACTCCAACCAACATGTTCTTCATGCGGATACATGGGTGTATGCCGAGTCTCTGAGTGATGAGTGATTGTCAACTGGGATGATGCGCATGTTCTTTGGCTTGTGTTGTGCAGGTGTCGAGCATGGATACAGTGATCAGAGGCAAGGTGAAGGTCAAGTAGAGACGTGCCGTGCCGATGGACCGAGAGTGGCGAAGGGCGGACGTGAGGCTTGGACTGAGGGACCGGTGGCCCGAGGATCAGCTGTGGTGGCTGGCAGCCTGGGACAACGACGAGCGAAGACTTGCGGTCATGTGTTGCCTAAGTCGTAGACTTGGGGACACGTGTCAGTGGACGGGGTGCACGGGCGGTGCATCCCTTCTACGACGTCGGTTTGGTGGTAGAGCCAGAGAAAAACCATCGGGCTGAGGACGGTTTCCAGGTTTGGGCCTCAAAACCTGGGTGCTGAGGGTTTCCGAGTTTGGCCACAAAACTCGGGCTGAGGACGGTTTCCAGGTTTGGGCCTCAAAACCTGGGCGCTGCGGGTTTGCTGAGTTTGGGCCTCAAAACTCAGATGCTGGTGGGCTGGTTTCCCGGTTTGGGCCTCAAAATCGGGGTTGGCTGTGAAGGCTGGTTTCCCGGTTTGGGCCTCAAAACCGGGGGTGCGACGTCCAGGAAAAGGACGCGGAGCGGTGGCGGCACGTGGCGGCAATCGGGAGGTTGCGTCGAGGCAACACTACGAGTTGTGCGGGCGTGACCGTCGGATCTACCTACCACCGAGTTGGTCCAGAATAACCTTAGGGTTTAGCTGGTTCGCTCTGTAAGTAGAGAGGGGTAGAATAGGAATAGAGTAGAAATTAGGAATAGGTTAAGTAGGGGGAGACACCCTCCTCCCCAATGATCTCGGTCATTTGCTCTTTGCGTCTAGAGTTTCCTGCTCTCCCAATCCCCTGCTGTAGCTAGCTGAGATCCGCAGAGAACCATACCTCTGTGTACTGGAGATTTTGAGGAAGTGAGGCCGTAACCTCACTGTTGTAGCGTGTGGTAGCCACACGGTTGCAGATCGATGTGTTGATTCGCGTTTTGGTTCGTGTTCTTCGCGTTCTTCGTTTCTCCACGATTTTCCCGTCACTCGATCTCTCTCCCTACTGCGTCTTTGCGAAATCCATTTGAATCAACTTGTTCGTATTTGAAAGGAGATCATTTCCACCGAAGGAATTCATCTAAGTACTTACGAACAAGTAGATCGGGTTGATTTCGTTTTCGTGGCGCTTTTTCGTTCTTGATCTTCCCCTTTCGATTTCCCGGTGATTGAATCAATTTGAGCGGATGATTTCTTGGGGATAGTCTCCCAACTACCCCGTGATCATCTTCTCCAAGTTTGGGAACGTGGGATTTTGATTTGGATCGAATTTGGAGAGTTTTGGGGAGAAGGCGACTGAAATCGCCCTCTCTGCGCACTCGCGGACAGTCCGCGGTTTGACTGGCGGACAGTCCGCACGTCGGGCTCCGACCGAGCAGTGGTCGCACGGCTTGACTGTGTTTGCCTTGGGTGACCGGCGGATAGTCCGCCGTTGACAAGCGCGGACAGTCCGGGCCCGAGCAGGGAGACTTCAGCAACTGTGCTGTTTCAGGGTTTTTGCCGGCGGACAGTCCGCCACCCCCCCGTGGACAGTCCGCGGTTGAGCCGGACAGTCCGGGACCGTACTGGCGGACAGTCCGGGATTCGTCTGTTTGTTCCGGTTTAGTGCGTTTGCTCTCCCGGCTTGTTCGCTTGGTTTCCGGACTTCTCGTTTGGCCCTAGAGTTCACCAAGGAACCTCTCTAGGTATCTTTGCTACTTGTTAGCATAGGTATTTAGGAGTTTCTCGACGTAGCCGACAATCTACGTTCGGGACTTGGTTTTTGGGGTTGTGTTCGAGCCGGTGCTTTTTGGTGTTTGGTTTGCTATCTTCTTGTGGTGCCTCGCTGTGATCCTAGGGATCATCCACCCTCTTCCAAGGGTCGTGGGCATCACGGTTTCGGTCGCAGTTTCTCGGGGTTGATTTTGGGACATTTGGCCAAAGTTTCGAGAGAAATTTTTGAGCTCCCATTCACCCCCCCTCTGGTCGCCTTGCTATTGCTTTCTCGGTCCTTCAATTGGTATCGGAGCGGGTTAAGGATCTTCCACCTTAGCCGGTTCTAGATCCACAGAAGGCGACATGGATCGCGGCGTGGGCAAACCACCGTTCTTTGATGGGACGAACTATGCGTATTGGAAGATACGCATGTTGGCCTATCTGCAGAATTTGGGCGCTTCCATCTGGGATATTTGCAACTCTGCCGATTACGTTGTCTTGGCTGCTCGTGTGACTCAGCATCAGATCGATGAGCACGATGCCAATAGCCGAGCATGAAATGCTCTTTTCTCATGTTTGAGCATGAGTGAGTTTGATCGTGTTTCTCGCCTCGCTACGGCTCGGGAGATTTGGGCCACCCTCATGCGTTTCCATGAGGGAACCTCTCAAGTCAAAACCCGACTCTACGAGTCGTTCAACCGAGAGTATGAGAACTTCTGACATATGCCTGGCGAGAGCATAGAAAGTTTATTCGCTCGCTTTCAGGTGATTGTCAACAGGATGAGGGCTAACAAGGAGCTGTTGCCTTTCGACGATCATGAGAGGGCTTTGAAGCTTTTGCGTACTCTTGATCGGTCGGTGTGGGACCCCAAAGTTCAGGCGATCATCGAATCACCTAACTATGAGGCCCTCACGTGTGACGAGCTCTTCAGTAAGCTCAAGTCCAGTGAGATTGACGCCATGGCGAGGGCTTCTTATGAAAATCCTTCTGGCCCGTCGATGGCTTTGGTTTCTGGCTCTTCTGCTAACCCCTCTGGAGGTTTTGCTCTTTCTTCTCTCTTATCTGTCACAGAGGACCAAGTGGAGTCTTTGGGGGATGACGAGTTGGCAATGCTCGCCAACCGGTTCTCACGGTTCCACAACAACCGCATGAACCGTCGCCGCGGAGGAGGACGCTCAAGATGCTATGAGTGCGGCGACCCCGACCACTTCATCGCCAACTGTCCCAAGAAGAACAAACATTCTGGGAAGGGCGATCATGGGCACAAGTACGACTCCGGCAAGCGCAAGGAGAAGTATGTCCCAGCGAGGCACAAGCGGAGGGGCGGCTTCGACAAGGAGTACATCAAGAAGAAGTACTTGGAGAAGGCCCAGGCTGAGCAGCGTGCGTTCTTCGCCACGCTCAGCGACGTCGACGGCTCGGATGACGACTCCGCTTGCTCAAGCGACAACGAGTCTGAGAAGAAGAAGAGGATCGAGGACAAGCTGAATGGTCTCTGCTTCTTCGTCGACGACGACGACCTCTGCACCATGGCCCTCGGCAAGGAGGTTGACGACGAGCTGGTGAACTCCCCTCGGAACGACGACGATGACGACACCTCCCAGGTATCCCTCACCCACGACGAGCTTTCTGCTGAGGTCGAGAAGCTTACTGCCGCCTTGCTTAGTCAGGATAAGCTGCTCAGGCGTGCCGCTAGAGAGCGCAAGGAGTATAAGCAGAAGTGGGAGGACACGGTGAGGGAGCTAGAGTTTGCTAAGTCCACCGTGGTCGTTTCTAAGGAGGTTGAGTGTGAGATGTGCACCACGCACATGACTGACCTTCTCACTTTGAGAAGCAAGTATGTTGCGTTGGTAGGAGAGGTGGATGAGCTGAAGGCTAGACCCTCGCTGTTGGGTGCGTGCAAGACTTGTCCTATCTTGCAATCTGAGTTGGCAGAGAAGAATGCCAAGATTGTGTCTCTTGAAGAGGCCAACTCAGGTAGCACATGTGTGGCTAGGTGTGTTCTTTGTGAGGGCCTGGAGATGGAGATAGCCAATGTGAAGCATGACAAGATGCAAACCGAGGAAGAAAACACATACCTTCGAACCATCTTGTCATGGGTGTCTTGTGGTGAGCCGCAGCTCGGGATGATGATCTCCCAATTCAAGCGAGCTGCTGGAAGTCCTGGTGTAGGTTTTGCTCCGGGTGTTGATCTTTCTGCTTTTGGGAAGATTGGAGAGTCGAGTGGTTTGAACCCGAGTGAGAAGCCCAACTCCACCACTATTCCCAAACTTACCAAGCTTCCATTCAAAGAGCCTCTCAAGCCTAACACCAAGGATGGAGTGTTTGAGGAACCTCCGAGAGCTCCACCCAAGAACCAAGTGTGGCATCCCAAACCCAACCACCTAAAGAACAAGCTGGATACCATGCCACCTATTCAGGAGAAGTGTTTGCCACAGAAGGGTAAAGTGATCCACACCCACAACCATGTGTACCAACAACCTCCTTTGAGAGCGGTGAGGTACCATTGTGAGCATTGTGGGAGAGATGAACACTTGAGCGAGTTTTGCTTTCGGCGCAAGAGAGAGGTGCGCCGTGCTAGGGAGATGAACAATGTGGACATGTACCATCCTCTCCATGATGTACATGCGCCAAATGTTCAGAGACGTGCTGCTAGGCCCAGAGGTCCAGAACCTCAAGTTCCCAGGCCTAGGCAGAGGAGAGCTCCGAGGAGAGATGCTAGGCCTAGAGGTGCAGTGCCTCAAGTTCCTAGGCCTAGGCCTCGTAGAGAGCGTGCCCGGCGGGAGCCTGCTGTTGTAGGCCATGGACCCCGTGGCAGTGGCTTTGTAGTTGAGCGTTTTCCCCCACCGCATTTTGAGTATCACGGTGAGCGCTCCTTCCCTAGCGGACCACGTTCTTCTAAACGTGGTGATCGCTTCCTTCATAGGTGTGCTAGGAATGGTTTTTTCGCTAACCGTTCTTTTGAGCAGCCGACCCAACACTGGTATTCCCCTTACTTCACTAACCCCAGTGTTGGACCATGTGCTCACCCTATGTCTTTTTATTGATGTAGGTAAAACGATTGGAGAACGTTTGGTTGGTGGATTCCGGGTGTTCGAGACACATGACCGGAAATGCCAAGTGGTTCTCCAGTCTTAGTCCGGTCGCCGGAAAGGAGTATATCACCTTCGGCGACAACAGCAAAGGTAAGGTGCTGTCTCATGGGTCTGTGCGAGTTAATGAGCACTTTGTGTTGCGCGATGTTGCTCTTGTTTCTAACTTGCATTTTAACCTTCTTTCTGTTTTGCAACTTTTCGATGATGACTATGAGATTCATTTTAAACCGAATCTCAGTCGTATTTCGGATCCTCAGGGCAATCTTGTGTGTTTGATTTTGCCCTTTGGGAAAATCTTTCGTGCGGATTTCTCGGAGTCTTTTGGCATTTCTCGTTGTCTTGTGGCTGGACCTTCTTCTTCTGATCTTTGGAAGTGGCATAGGAGACTAGGACATTTGAGCTTCGACTTGCTTGCAAGACTTAGTTCACTTGGCCTAATCCGAGGATTGCCCAAGTTATCCATGGAGAAGAATCTTGTTTGCCATTCTTGTAGACATGGGAAGATGGTTGCCGCTCCCCACCATCCAGTGACTCAGGTCATGACTAAGCGCCCTGGAGAGCTTTTGCACATGGACCTTGTTGGTCCGGCTCGGGTGAGCTCGGTTGGGGGGAAGTGGTATGTGCTTGTTGTTGTCGATGATTTTTCGAGATATTCGTGGGTCTTCTTTTTAGCTAAGAAGACCAAGACTTTCTCCCTTGCTCGCAATCTGATTTTGCGTCTTCAGAACGAGTTCCCTTTGAACTCGATGCGAGCTATTAGGAGTGATAATGGTTCCGAATTCAAGAATTCGGATTTTGAGAAGTTTTGTAACTCTTTGGGTTTAGAGCATCAGTTTTCTTCCCCCTACACACCCCCTCAGAATGGTGTTGTAGAGAGGAAGAATCGGACCCTTGTAGAGATGGCCAGGACGATGCTCGATGAGCATAGGACTCCTAGGCGATATTGGGCCGAAGCTATGAGCACTGCATGCTACATTTCAAATCGCATTTTTCTCCGAGCTTTCTTGAAAAAGACTTCTTATGAGTTGCGTTTTGGAAAACTGCCCAAGGTGAGTTACTTTCGAGTTTTTGGTTGCCATTGTTTTATACTCAAAAAGGGCAACCTGGACAAATTTGAGTCTCGTTCTTCTGACGGTGTGTTTTTGGGTTATGGCACTCACACTTGAGCTTATTGTGTACTTAACCTTGACACTAACCGAGTCATGGAGACATCTGATGTCACCTTCGACGAGACCATGGTTTGTCCTTCTTTTTGTTTTGAGCGTGCAGGTGATCATGAGGTTGGCGAGCCTCTTTTCGATGATGAAGAAGAAGGTGCTGAAGGCATGGATGACCCAGCACCTCCTCCTCCACCTGCTGTGCCGCCAAGAGCGGCTTCTACGACGACTCACGGCCCCGACACTTCTTCTTCCTGGGGGCCGTGGGATGTGCCACCTCGAGCGGTACCCTTTGTACCAGAGGAGGCACCAGCTGCTGTTGAGGGGGAGGCCACTTCGGCAAGGGAGGCGCCACGACACATCCAGCGCCAACACCCCCCTCAGCAGATGATCGGCAGCATCGACGAACGCGTCACCCGGTCAAGGCAAATCTCTCACTTTGCTCATTCTGCATTTGTTGCTGATTTTGAACCCCGAGATGTTGGACACGCTTTGACGGATCCAGATTGGGTCAATGCCATGCATGAGGAGTTGGAAAACTTTGAGAGAAATCGGGTTTGGGTTCTAGTGTCTCCACCTTCTGAATGTCATCCAATTGGGACAAAATGGGTTTTCAAAAACAAACAGGGAGAAGATGGCCATGTTGTGAGAAACAAGGCCAGACTCGTAGCCCAGGGATATAGTCAGAAGGAGGGGATAGACTATGAGGAGACGTTTGCTCCTGTAGCTCGTTTGGAGGCAATTAGGATACTCTTGGCTTTTGCTGCATCCAAAGGTTTCAAACTTTTTCAAATGGATATCAAGAGTGCCTTCTTAAACGGCTACATAGAAGAGGAAGTGTATGTTAGACAACCCCCCGGTTTCGAAAATCCCAAGTTTCCAAACCATGTATTTAAACTCCACAAAGCTTTGTATGGTTGGAAACAAGCCCCTAGAGCCTGGTATGATAGGTTGAAAACCTTTTTGCTTGCTAAGGGTTTTAAAATGGGATGTGTAGATAAAACGCTCTTTCCTCGGGTTTGGTTGCCAAGTTTGCAGACACTATGAGCAGGGAGTTCGAGGTGAGCATGATGGGCGAGTTGACGTTTTTCCTCGGGTTGCAAATCAAGCAATCCCGGGAAGGAACGTTCGTGCACCAGGGCAAGTATACCCGGGACATTTTGAAGAAATTCGACATGGGTGAGGCCAAGCCTCTTCCAACACCCATGGCGACCACGACGGCCCTGGATGCGGACAAGGAGGGAGAAGCAGTGGACCAGAAGGAGTACCGGAGTATGATCGGATCGCTGCTCTATCTGACGGCGACACGCCCGGACATCCAGTTCGCGGTGTGTCTGTGCGCGCGATTTCGGTCGTCGCCGCGCACTTCTCACCGTCAGGCGGTCAAGCGCATAATGAGGTACTTATCCTTCACTCCAGAATTTGGGATTTGGTATTCTGCTTTCTCCACCCTCTCACTTTGCGGTTATTCTGATGCGGATTTTGCAGGTTGCCGGATTGAGCGCAAGTCCACTTCTGGGACTTGCCAGTTTATTGGTTCTTCTCTTGTTTCGTGGTCCTCTCGCAAGCAGTCTAGTGTCGCCCAGTCTACCACGGAGGCTGAGTATGTTGCTGCGGCTAGCTGCTGTTCCCAGTTACTCTGGATGATGGCCACTTTGCGTGATTTTGGTCTGAGCTTTTCTCGTGTTCCATTGCTTTGTGACAGCACGAGTGCGATTAGCATTGCTAAGAACCCCGTGCTGCACTCGAAGATCAAACACATTGATGTGCGCTTTCATTTTCTGCGAGACCACTATGAGAAGGGTGATATCGACCTTCGCCATGTCGATACTCATCATCAGTTGGCAGATATTTTCACCAAGCCTTTGGACCAATCAACTTTTAATCGGTTGAGAGGTGAGCTTGGTGTGTGTTTCCCCTTTTAGATGGGGGAAACATTTTTGACTCTTGTATGATACATTGACTTTGTGTTTTTTTAGTTGGTTTTACTTCTTTTGGTTTCTTCATGCATCTTTGCATTTCAGCATACGCTTCTACATTCTAAGCTTCATGAATATAGTCTGAAGAATGTAACTATGCTCTGTGTAGTCCTTGCTCCGATGCTTTATGTAGATGCTGTAGCTTATGCTCTTTCTGATCACTGATACATACTGTGAGCTGAGCTATTTTTGAATGGTGAATTTGATTAATGAACTTAAAACTTGAAAATGTTCACCATTGAGATATGCAACTAGCATGTGTAGAATGTGTCGAAGTCACTTATGCTATCTATGTATGCTAGGTTGCTATGTCTCTAGTGTTGAGTCATTCACTTGCTTGGTATGTCATATTCTGTTTAAAATCTGAACCAAGTTAAGTGAATTGAAAAGATCGAGATGGGTTTGCTTGTTAACACCTCACAGTTTCGAGACTGTTTCTCATTGCACTTTGAGTTAAACTTGAGCTGTGTAGTGTATGACCAAAACTGTTGCCTTAAGCTTCTGATTGCTTATGCATAGGCTTCGCACAGTTGGAAAGTTAGGCAATAACAAGCATTCAACCTCTCGCAGTCACATGCTGATCTCTGAACTTGTGTAATTTCACCGCTGCAACTCCGATTAAAATTTGAAATCACAAGTATATGCTTCATTTTTCAATTGGTATCAGCATGATGATTGAACTGTGATAGGGGTAGTTCACCTTGTATACATGTTTAGCACTTGTTTGACTTCCTGTCTATACATGTCTGTGCTATGTTGATGGTGAATACCTTTTCGGCTAAAAACTACTCTTTGTGCTCTCATTTCAGACTTAGTGATCAGTTTGAGCCTTTGCTAGCATTCTGTGCATTTTCTGAGTCATCGGATCAAAACTTTGTAGAGCATCTTTGCACTCTTTTGAGTATACTCCTGAAGCTCCTAACTTGCATCTTGACTCATATGCATTTTGGAAAGGGGAGAACTTCTCTGGTTGGCACTTTTTGCTGGTGCATTTTCGGAGGGGGAGCATTGGTTCTTGATAAGTGCATTTTCAACTAAGGGGGAGAAATTGCAAATCATTACCCTCCGTTTGAACCAAGGGGGAGCTTTCCTGGTTGTTTGCACTATTCGAGGCGGAGTTTTTGCTGCTCCTGTTGGCCGTAAGGCATTGGTATCGAGCTTCTTTGCTAGTTGTGTTGAGCCTCTGTGCCTCTATCTTGAGGGACTAGCATTTTGCTTTGATATTTTCAATTGGTATTTGCTAGCGGTGTTAAGCCTATACTACCTCTTCTTGAGGGCTAGCTTTGCTTTGCTTGGTCGCGTCGAGCCGTTGCCCATGTCTTTGGGGACCAAGTTATTTTGCTCTTTCCACTTGACCTTCTTTGGCTTTGCTATGCTTTTGGGTCATTTGGTTGAGTTCTCTCTTCTTCTCCTTTCTTCCTTCTTCTGCTTCCTTTATGATTTGTGTTGGTAGTTGGCAATGCACTCATCAAGGGGGAGATTGCGGATACATGGGTGTATGCCGAGTCTCTGAGTGACGAGTGATTGTCAATTGGGATGATGCGCATGTTCTTTGGCTTGTGTTGTGTAGGAGTCGAGCACGGATACAGTGATCAGAGGCAAGGTGAAGGTCAAGTAGAGACGTGTCGTGCCGATGGACCGAGAGTGGCGAAGGGCGGACGTGAGGCTTGGACTGAGGGACCGATGGCCCGAGGATCAGCTGTGGTGACTGGCAGCCTGGGACAGCGACGAGCGAAGACTTGCGGTCATGTGTTACCTAAGTCGTGGACTTGGGGACACGTGTCGGTGGACGGGGTGCACGGGCGGTGCATCCCTTCTACGACGTCGGTTTGGTGGTAGAGCCAGAGAAAAACCATTGGGCTGAGGACGGTTTCCAGGTTTGGGCTTCAAAACCTAGGTGCTGAGGGTTTCCGAGTTTGGCCACAAAACTCGGGCCGAGGACGGTTTCCAGGTTTGGGCCTCAAAACCTGGGCGCTGCGGGTTTGCTGAGTTTGGGCCTCAAAATTCAGATGCTGGTGGGCTAGTTTCCCAGTTTGGGCCTCAAAACCGGGGGTTGGCTGTGAAGGTTAGTTTCCCGGTTTGGGCCTCAAAACCGGGGGTGCGACGTCCAGGAAAAGGACGCGGAGCGGTGGCGGCACGTGGCGGCAATCGGGAGGTTGCGTCGAGGCAACGCTACGAGTTGTGCGGGCGTGGCCGTCGGATCTACCTACCACCGAGTTGGTCCAGAATAACCTTAGAGTTTAGCTGGTTCGCTCTGTAAGTAGAGAGGGGTAGAATAGGAATAGAGTAGGAATTAGGAATAGGTTAAGTAGGGGGAGACACCCTCCTCCCCAATGATCTCGGTCATTTGCTCTTTGCGTCTAGGGTTTCCTGCTCTCCCAATCCCCTGCTGTAGCTAGCTGAGATCCGCCGAGAACCATACCTCTGTGTACTGGAGATTTTGAGGAAGTGAGGCTATAACCTCACTGTTGTAGCGTGTGGTAGCCACACGGTTGCAGATCGATGTGTTGATTCGTGTTTTGGTTCGTGTTCTTCGCGTTCTTCGTTTCTCCGCGATTTTCCCGTCACTCGATCTCTCTCCCTACTGCGTTTTTGCGAAATCCGTTTGAATCAACTTGTTCGTATTTGAAAGGAGATCATTTCCACCGAAGGAATTCATCTAACTCCTTACGAACAAGTAGATCGGGTTGATTTCGTTTTCGTGGCGCTTTTTCGTTCTTGATCTTCCCCTTTCGATTTCCCGGTGATTGAATCAATTTGAGCGGATGATTTTTTGGGGATAGTCTCCCAACTACCTCGTGATCATCTTCTCCAAGTTTGGGAACGTGGGATTTTGATTTGGATCGAATTTGGAGAGTTTTGGGGAGAAGGCGACTGAAATCGCCCTCTCTGCGCACTCGCGGACAGTCCGCGGTTTGACCGGCGGACAGTCCGCACGTCGGGCTCCGACCGAGCAGTGGTCGCGCGGCTTGACTGTGTTTGCCTCAGGTGACCGGCGGACAGTTCGCCGTTGACAAGCGCGGACAGTCCGGGCCCGAGCAGGGAGACTTCAGCAACTGTGCTGTTTCAGGGTTTTTGCCGGCGGACAGTCCGCCACCCCCCCGTGGACAGTCCGCGGTTGAGCCGGACAGTCCGGGACCGTACTGGCGGACAGTCCGGGATTCGTCTGTTTGTTCCGGTTTAGTGCGTTTGCTCTCCCGGCTTGTTCTCTTGGTTTCCGGACTTCTCATTTGGCCCTAGAGTTGACCAAAGAACCTCTCTAGGTATCTTTGCTACTTGTTAGCATAGGTATTTAGGAGTTTCTCGGCGTAGCCGACAATCTATGTTCGGGACTTGGTTTTTGGGGTTGTGTTCGAGCCGGTGCTTTTTGGTGTTTGGTTTGCTATCTTCTTGTGGTGCCTCGCTGTGATCCTAGGGATCATCCACCCTCTTCCAAGGGTCGTGGGCATCACGGTTTCGGTCGCAGTTTCTCGGGGTTGATTTTGGGACATTTGGCCAAAGTTTCGAGAGAAATTTTTGAGCTCCCATTCACCCCCCTCTGGTCGCCTTGCTAGTGCTTTCTCGGTCCTTCACTTCATTGCTTCCCTCAATGGTTCATCACCTACATCATCAAGATTTTCATGCTCTCCTTGAGAGCCATTAGATTCATCGAATTCCACATCATATGTTTCTTCTACCATTCCGGTGGCATGGTTGAATACTCGATATGCTTTGGACTTCAATGAGTAACCAACAAGAAAACCAATATCACATCGGCGTTGAAACTTCCCTAGGTGTTGGCGCTTCTTGTAGATGTAGCATTTGCACCCAAACACTCTAAAGAATGATATATCCGGCTTCTTGTTGTTGAGTAGCTCATAAGGGGTATTGCCAAGGAGACGATGGGGGAACAACCGGTTTGATGCATAGCAAGCGGTGTTGATTGCTTCCGCCCAAAATCTCTCCGGTGTAGTGTACTCATCTAGCATTGTCCTTGCTAGGGTGATTAGAGTCCGGTTCTTCCTCTCAACTACCCCATTTTGTTGTGGTGTGTAGGTTGCTGAGACTTCATGCTTGATCCCAACTTCATCACAATATTGCTCAATGTGGGTGTTGTCAAACTCTCTTCCATTGTCACTTCTTATCTTCTTGACCTTCAAGTCAAACTCATTTTGGGCTCTCTTGGCAAACTTCTTGAATGAAGGGGTTGCTTCGGATTTGTCATGAAGAAAGAATACCCAAGTGTATCTAGAGTAGTCATCAACAATCACTAGGCAATGGAGATTTCCACCCAAGCTAGCATATGTTGTTGGTCCAAATAGATCCATGTGAAGTAGCTCCAACTCTCTTGATGTTGATACAAAGGCTTTGGTTGGATGAGTGTTTGCAACTTGCTTGCCGGCTTGACATGCACTACACAATTTGTCCTTCTCAAATTTGACATCCTTCAAGCCCCTAACCAAATCCTTCTTCAATAGCTTGTTGAGAGTGTTCATTCCAACATGTGCCAATCTTCTATGCCATAGCCAACCAAGTGATTGCTTAGTGAACAAACAAGTCTTCAAGTTGGCATCTTCGGAGGTGAAATCCACTAGATAGAGATTGTTGTATCTAAATCCCTTGAATATCACTTGTGTATCATCTTTCTTGGTCACAACCACTTCCTTGTCGGTGAACAAACATTGAAAGCCAAGATCACATAATTGCCCAATGGATAGCAAGTTGAAGCTCAATGATGCAACTAGAAGTACATTGGAGATGGTATGATCATTTGAAATTGCCACTTTGCCCAATCCCTTGACATTGCCCTTTGAATTGTCACCGAATGTTATCTTTTCTTGGTCATCGACATTCTCTTCTAGTGAGGTGAACATCGGTCATATGTTGTGTGCAACCACTATCAATCACCCAATGAGATCCACCGGTCTTGTAGTTCACCTACACACACAAGAAATCAAGCTTGAGCTTTTGGGACCCAAACTTGTTGCGGTCCCTTAACCTTCTCTACTAGTGACTTTGCAACCCAAATTTGCTTTGTCCTATTCTTGTTAGGAGGCCCCATGAACATGACTTTTATCTTGCCACTAGAATCTTGTCTAAGCATATAGTGAGCATTGAAAGCAAAGGGCCTAGCATGCTTGGGCAAGGGTGTAGGTTTAGGCTCTTCACAAGCATGAGCAAAGTGTCCTTCCTTTCCACACTCATAGCATCTTCCAATCTTCTTCTTCTTTGGCTTAGTGATGCTTGTGTGTTGCTTCATCTTCTCTTCAAGGAAGCCAATACCATTTCTATTTGTCTTCATCACGGTGTTCATGAGTAGCTCACTTTGAAGACATTGCCCCTTGGTAAATTTCTTCAACCCGGTGGTGAGGTGCTCCTTCTCTCTCTTGAGCTTGTCATTCTCTTGTTGGATCTCTAATTGAGATGGTGTCATCTTGTAATCTCTCTCCATCTTCAATCTCTTGTTCTCTTCTTTTAGCAAGTCAAGCTCAAGTGTCATGCTATACTCATCATCTTGGGTCTCAACAATGACTTGCTTAGTGGTTGCAAGTTTCTCTAGATCAACCTTGAGCTTTGCATTCTCATTCTTGATATTGACATAATCATCATAGTGATCGGCCACAACCACACTCTTGCCTTTGCCACTAGCTCTTTGCTCATCATGCTCACTAACCAAGTCCTCACAAGATGTTGCTATGTCACACTTAACAACAAGGTTAGGAGCATCATGTGTCTCATGTGAAAGCATATCATAAGTAATGGTGAGAGCATCATAGTCAACTTTCACTTGAGTGTGTATTGTTCTTTTAGCAAAGCATAACTAGTGGTAAAGTCACTATGCATCTTATCAAGTTTTTCATTTTTAGCTTTGAGCTCCTTGTTAGAGGACTTGATCTCCTTGATGGATGATGACATAGTAGCAAGTTCATCTTTTAACTCATCACTAGCATGAATAGCATGATCATATTTCTCAACAAGAGATTTATTTTCATCGACAAGCTTTTCATTTTTAGCTCTAGTCTTTCTTATGATTTTAGAGTAGTCATTTAGCAATTTGACAAGCTCATCATAAGTAGGTGCCTCAAATTCACCATCACTATCACTATCACTAGAGTCATCATCGCTTTGTACCTTCCGGTCACCCTTGGCCATAAGGCATAGGTGTGTATATGATGATGGCGACGGTGGTGGTGGTGGTGTAGAGGAGCCAATGACTAGAGCGGCCACCTTCTCCTTCTCATCATCACTATTGTGGCGGAACCGTCCTGATTATAAGAGCTCAAGTATTATCTTAGTCAAATCTGTCTGACTTCGATCCACACTTGAACCCATATAACCCCGGTAGTCCGGAAATCTCGAAGGATTTCTTACACCAGAACATACAGGATCGCATCGTTCAAGGTTACATTCGTAAAGATACATTACAGCGAAACGAAATCGAATTTAAAACATCAGAGTGCGGAATTTAAAACGGAGTTATTACAACATTGAGTTTAAAAGTGCGGAAGCTTAAATAAGTTTAAAACACGACCACAACACACGTGGTCCAAATAAAACATTGTTTGATAAACCAACTCAACACAAGTCATTCCTCTTTTTTGAAGATAGTGTGCCACCAGTAGTCTCAGTCCGGCAAAAGAAGGAGGAAAGCTTCTAGACGACCCTGCCCTGGGCCTACTCCTCATCACCTTCCACTGGGTAGAGGCAGTGCTTACAATAGCCAAAGTAGACCTGGCCATCTGCAACAAACGGGATAAACCCTGAGTACGGGGATGTACTCAGCTAGACTTACCCGTCTAACTGAAAATAAAAGACTCCAAGGGTATGCAAGGCTTTTGAGGTGGAGCTGGGATCTTTTAGTTGCGAAAGGCTCAAATCCAGATAAGGGATAAATAATGATTATGATGAGCTGTTACTTTTAAGCCTATTCCTTAGTTCTAGGTTATTACCTGTACTAGAGCACTCACTTGAATCTAACAAACAATAATATAACCATATCCAGTTGACTTATCCACATTTTAGTTGAACCTTTAACATCACATGGAGTTGTATCGTGGTGAAGCTCGCCATAGTTTCCCACTAACCGGGGGAGACGGCGACTCGAATCGAATTCCAAACCAGCTGGTGAAAGACCTTTAATACCAGCCCACACTTTCCCCGTCGGGTCCATGCATTGGGCAACCGCTCGACGCTTGTTCGTGGTGGTAATCGTCGCGGCTCAAGCACGGACCGCCCAATCAGAGTCTGGCGATGGCCTCACGCGGCAGATCGCAACTTCCGTACTAGAGGGCACGACACGGGTTGAGACCGGCCCGAACAGCTTCTAACCGGCTTTGGGGTCGATGATTACGGCACCGACATATCCCTAAGTAAAAGGGCGCGTTCAAAAATGAACGAGGGCCAACATCGATACAAACCTACACGATCCAACGGACGGACTGCCCCAAGTTTCCAAACTTGTGCCTTGCCTTCCAGTTGACCGTATTTCATTACTACTCAGGTTCTTTTCCACGATAGCAAATATAGCCAACCGTGATCTGGTAAGTACCCATCGGGGTATTACGGAAACATCCTTAACTACTACTTTTATTAAGCAGGCTAAGCAATTCTACATTGCAAATAAATAACAGGATAACAAGGTAGATATTAATCAATCATCAAGGAATGGTAATGCAGCAAATAGGATTCATTCAACTCCTAAACCTAATGCATCACAATATAAAAGGACTCAAGTAATTTAATTGTAAATACTGGGAGACTTAGAATGCTCCGGGGCTTGCCTTGAGTGAAAACCGAGGCCTCGTGGGAGGGGCACTCGGGCAGGTTAGTGTCGTGGACGGGGTCGACTTCCTCTGGCTGCTGCAGCTCCTGGATCTCCGGCTCGGCGTTTAGCTCCTGCTCTTGGTGAAGCTCCGGCGGGGTCGATCCTATTGCGTGCGATGAATTTATAATTCAATAAATGCGGAAATAACTCTTGCAAACCAACCAAGCCAACTTGTTGAACCACTTTTAACATTGGGGCAATATCTCATTTATTTCATAAAACAAAATCTGAGTATTCAACTCTTTCTTATTTAAATACATCAAAGGAAACTCAGATTTGAACTGCAAGTGTATTTTTCTGGGCTCAGAAAAATCCACAAAATTTCCAGAAGGTAAACCACACTTGCTGGACTCTACTGAACAAGTTTCGGCCAAAGATAAAATACAGAGCTGCAGATACAAAAATGACAAGCAAACTGCCTAAAAAGGTACTTTGAACTACAACCCTACTGTAAAAGAGTGCATAGCTCTATTTCCTATTTTTCCCAGATTCTACTTCACATTTTTTCTTTATCCAGGAAGTTCCATGACCAGAACCATCATATACTTTCTTACATGAATTTCTAAAGATCTATACAGAAAAGCACAGTTGTAAAGCAACTATAATTTTTTCCATAAAATAGATCAAGTTCATACTTTTCTTAGATTCTACAAGGTATACAGAGACTGTACAAATTTTCCATATTTTATTTCAGCATATAAAACACCTTAACACTTATTCTAAGAAATCAGCAAAAAGAGACTTTTAACTATAACAGTAACTTTTTCTACATAAACAGTGCATCATATATTTTTCACAGGTGCCAAACAGTATAATAAACTTACACAAAATTTCCCAGGAATTATCTCAACCAGAAAACACTTATAATCATTTATCTAAACAAAAGCATATAAACTGAAATAAATGAAAACAGTAAAATAAACTGCTATCAAAAATACATTCATATTTTCCCATGATAGATCTATTCATAAGAAAGCTAATAAAACTGGAAGCACTTTATTTGGATTTATAAAACAGGCTACACAAAAATAACAAGCATCTCTGGAAATTAAACCGAAAAGAAAAACATTTAATTTCTCCCGGCTGGCTTGCGAGAACTCGGTCTATGGACCGGTAAGGGGCTGACGCGCGGGACCCGTGGGTCAGCAGAACCCATTCGGGCTCGGGCGCACGGCGGAAAGCGAACCGGCCGAGACTTGGCTCGACGAAACCGCGGCCGAGGGCTCGGCTCGGGCGAATCGGAAGAACGCACGTTCGTCCGAGGCCTGGCTCGCGGGCTCGGGCGAGACGGAAAACGCACGCTCGTCCGAGGCCTGGCTCCGAGGGCTCGGGCGAGACGGAAAACGCACGCTCGTCCGAGGCCTGGCTCCGAGGGCTCGGGCGAGACGGAAAACGCACGCTCGTCCGAGGCCTGGCTCCGAGGCCGGACTCGGGGGCTTGGGCGAGACGGAACACAGGCGCGCCCGTCCGAGGCCTGGCTCGGGGGCTCGGACGAGACGGAAACAGGGGAGGGATTGGTCCGGCGATTTCTCGCCGTCGGTGAGGTCGCCGGCGCGGAGGCTGGGCCCTGCGGACTCGTCTCAACGAGGCGCATCCGGCGGTACTGGTGGATTGGCCAGCGCACAGCCGTAGCGTGCCGGCGGCGAGCGGCAGCGCACGGCGGCGACGGCATCGCGCGGCTACGCCGTTTCCGGCGGTCGCCGGCTAAACTGGCGGGCGTGTGAGACTCAGTGAACCTAGAAGGGAGTCCTAGGGGTGATGGTTTGGCCGGAGGTGCGCTGGTGCGTGCTGGCCACGTGTGAGGTCCGCGATGGCGGCAATGGCGCTCGGCCGTGGTGAACAGAGAGATAGGGAACGGTAGCGTTAGGGCTAGTTGGTGTTCTCACCTTGCCTTGGCTTGGCGAAGCTGGAGGAGGAAGAAGGGAGGCGGTGGAGCTCGGGTCGGGGACGAACGGCTCCGGGCTCCGAGCGGCGCTGAAAGCTTCCGCGGCGGGGCTCTTCGGACTTCGGCGTCGGTGGAGCTCGGCGGATGGCGCGGGGGTGCGCACCGTGTGTCCGAGACGAAGGCGGGGCAGTGGCCGGGGTTAATCGGCCGGTGATGGAGGTGGTGACTGGAATTTGGGAAGGGGCCTTGCGGCGGTGGTTGCAGCGAGCGGAGAGTGCTCAGTTCGCTTCGCGCACGGGTGAGAGTGGGGAGCGAGAGCGAGAGTGAGTGTGCGAGTGAGTGAAGGAGTGGGAGAGGCGCTCGGGCTTTTGCCCGGCGGAGCGGAGGGGCGGCCGGTCGTGGCGGGGGCCACGGCGGCTCGGTCAGCGAGGCGGCGGCAGGCGGCTCGGCAGACGAGGATGCGCGGGAGTGGCCGGCGAAGATCGCTGGCGTGCTCCGGTGGGAGAAGATCGGAGAGGGAGTGGTCAGCGTGGATTTGGCGCAGAGAAGGGGCGCCACGCGGCAAGCCGGCCGGCGTACGGCGCGGCCGTGTCGGGTGGCCGGCGCGCGGTGCGCGGGCGGGCGCGCGCGCGGGCGAGGCGGCGAGCGCTGGGCCAAGGCGGGGAAGTGGGCCGAAAGGCCGGATGGGCCGAAAGGTTAGCGCCGGGAAAGAAAATTATTCTTTTTTCTTTTTCCAGAAATTTCCAAAGTTTGACTTCTCAAAAACAGTTTGAAAAACTCCAAACCAGGCTTTGACCCAAATATAAAAGTTGCTCAAAATATTTTTCTCTACAACTTTCATATAGAACACTTTTTCTGAAAACCATTTTTAAATCCTCCTCAATAATAAAGCCAAAATCAAAGCATCAAGTCAAATAGAAATCCAATTTCAAATAAACAATCAAAAGATCAAAGGCATACTTATGCACATGAAATGATGCGATGCATTGCTTATGCTTTCTTAGTGGCTAATTGCAGTGCCTAATGCAGTGCTTGACACTAGGGTGTCACAGCCCTTCCCCCCTTAAAGAAATCTCGTCCCGAGATTTAAGTTACGTACCAATCTTTATAAAAAGCGGGGTAGTTTACGCTTAGGTACTCCTCGGTTTCCCATGTAGCATCGTTGGGTCCGTGATTACTCCAGAGAATCTTGTAAGTCTTCACTGTTTGGTTACGAGTCTCTCGAGTCTTGGTATCCAAAATCTCCTTAGGTTGTTCGTAGTACTCCAGATCTGATCTGATCGTGACATCCGGGACTCGAACTTCCTCTTGTTCGGGAACTCGAAGGCACTTCTTCAGCTGTGATACGTGGAACACTGGGAAAACTGCACTCATCACTGGGGGTAACTGTACTTCATATGCCACTTTTCCTTTCTTTGCTATGATCTGGTAAGGTCCCACATATCGAGGTGCTAGCTTCTTTTTAATTCCAAAGCGTTGGACCTTTCTCATAGGTGAAACCTTGAGATACACATAGTCTCCAACTTGAAATTCCAAAGGTCTCCTTCGGGTGTCAGCATAACTCTTTTGTCGAGACTGTGCTACCTTGATATGTTGCTGTACTGTTTGCACAATTTCCTCGGCATCTTTTACATAATCGGACCCATAGAATCCTCGATCTCCAGACTCAACCCAATTTACTGGGGTTCTGCATCTTCGTCCATATAGAACCTCAAAAGGTGCCATTTTTATACTTTCTTGATAACTGTTATTATATGAAAACTCAGCAAGGGGTAACCATTTCTCCCATGACTCTCCTGAAGACAAGACACAAGCTCTACCAGCTGTGGCGGAACCGTCCTGATTATAAGAGCTCAAGTATTATCTTAGTCAAATCTGTCTGACTTCGATCCACACTTGAACCCATATAACCCCGGTAGTCCGGAAATCTCGAAGGATTTCTTACACCAGAACATACAGGATCGCATCGTTCAAGGTTACATTCGTAAAGATACATTACAGCGAAACGAAATCGAATTTAAAACATCAGAGTGCGGAATTTAAAACGGAGTTATTACAACATTGAGTTTAAAAGTGCGGAAGCTTAAATAAGTTTAAAACACGACCACAACACACGTGGTCCAAATAAAACATTGTTTGATAAACCAACTCAACACAAGTCATTCCTCTTTTTTGAAGATAGTGTGCCACCAGTAGTCTCAGTCCGGCAAAAGAAGGAGGAAAGCTTCTAGACGACCCTGCCCTGGGCCTACTCCTCATCACCTTCCACTGGGTAGAGGCAGTGCTTACAATAGCCAAAGTAGACCTGGCCATCTGCAACAAACGGGATAAACCCTGAGTACGGGGATGTACTCAGCTAGACTTACCCGTCTAACTGAAAATAAAAGACTCCAAGGGTATGCAAGGCTTTTGAGGTGGAGCTGGGATCTTTTAGTTGCGAAAGGCTCAAATCCAGATAAGGGATAAATAATGATTATGATGAGCTGTTACTTTTAAGCCTATTCCTTAGTTCTAGGTTATTACCTGTACTAGAGCACTCACTTGAATCTAACAAACAATAATATAACCATATCCAGTTGACTTATCCACATTTTAGTTGAACCTTTAACATCACATGGAGTTGTATCGTGGTGAAGCTCGCCATAGTTTCCCACTAACCGGGGGAGACGGCGACTCGAATCGAATTCCAAACCAGCTGGTGAAAGACCTTTAATACCAGCCCACACTTTCCCCGTCGGGTCCATGCATTGGGCAACCGCTCGACGCTTGTTCGTGGTGGTAATCGTCGCGGCTCAAGCACGGACCGCCCAATCAGAGTCTGGCGATGGCCTCACGCGGCAGATCGCAACTTCCGTACTAGAGGGCACGACACGGGTTGAGACCGGCCCGAACAGCTTCTAACCGGCTTTGGGGTCGATGATTACGGCACCGACATATCCCTAAGTAAAAGGGCGCGTTCAAAAATGAACGAGGGCCAACATCGATACAAACCTACACGATCCAACGGACGGACTGCCCCAAGTTTCCAAACTTGTGCCTTGCCTTCCAGTTGACCGTATTTCATTACTACTCAGGTTCTTTTCCACGATAGCAAATATAGCCAACCGTGATCCGGTAAGTACCCATCGGGGTATTACGGAAACATCCTTAACTACTACTTTTATTAAGCAGGCTAAGCAATTCTACATTGCAAATAAATAACAGGATAACAAGGTAGATATTAATCAATCATCAAGGAATGGTAATGCAGCAAATAGGATTCATTCAACTCCTAAACCTAATGCATCACAATATAAAAGGACTCAAGTAATTTAATTGTAAATACTGGGAGACTTAGAATGCTCCGGGGCTTGCCTTGAGTGAAAACCGAGGCCTCGTGGGAGGGGCACTCGGGCAGGTTAGTGTCGTGGACGGGGTCGACTTCCTCTGGCTGCTGCAGCTCCTGGATCTCCGGCTCGGCGTTTAGCTCCTGCTCTTGGTGAAGCTCCGGCGGGGTCGATCCTATTGCGTGCGATGAATTTATAATTCAATAAATGCGGAAATAACTCTTGCAAACCAACCAAGCCAACTTGTTGAACCACTTTTAACATTGGGGCAATATCTCATTTATTTCATAAAACAAAATCTGAGTATTCAACTCTTTCTTATTTAAATACATCAAAGGAAACTCAGATTTGAACTGCAAGTGTATTTTTCTGGGCTCAGAAAAATCCACAAAATTTCCAGAAGGTAAACCACACTTGCTGGACTCTACTGAACAAGTTTCGGCCAAAGATAAAATACAGAGCTGCAGATACAAAAATGACAAGCAAACTGCCTAAAAAGGTACTTTGAACTACAACCCTACTGTAAAAGAGTGCATAGCTCTATTTCCTATTTTTCCCAGATTCTACTTCACATTTTTTCTTTTTCCAGAAATTTCCAAAGTTTGACTTCTCAAAAACAGTTTGAAAAACTCCAAACCAGGCTTTGACCCAAATATAAAAGTTGCTCAAAATATTTTTTCTACAACTTTCATATAGAACACTTTTTCTGAAAACCATTTTTAAATCCTCCTCAAGAATAAAGCCAAAATCAAAGCATCAAGTCAAATAGAAATCCAATTTCAAATAAACAATCAAAAGATCAAAGGCATACTTATGCACATGAAATGATGCGATGCATTGCTTATGCTTTCTTAGTGGCTAATTGCAATGCCTAATGCAGTGCTTGACACTAGGGTGTCACAACTATCTTCATTTGATGAGCCACCGGAGGAGTCAATGTCGGTGAGCCAATCACCAACAATGTAAGCCCTGCCACCTTTCTTGTGGTATTGCTTCTTCTTATTGCCATCCTTCTTGTAGTAGGGCTTCTCATTCTTCTTCTCATCTTCACTTGATGAGTCATACTCCTTGCCCTTGTTCTTGTTCTTGTAGCTCTCTTTCTTGGGCTTGGTGCATTGATGAGCAAGATGGCCAAGCTCACCGCAATTGTAGCAATCCATTTCGGAGATTGGCCTCCTCTTGCTACTAGTGAAGAACTTCTTCTTTCTTGAGTCAAAATTGACTCCATTCTTGTGAAGCTTCTTCAACATCTTGGTGGTCCTTCTCACCATGAGAGCGATGTTGGAATCATCCTCTTCATCACTTGAGCTCTCATGATGCACCTCAATGGCCTTGGACTTGCCCTTCTTGTCATGGCTAGCTTTGAAGGCCAAGTCCTTCTTCTTGTCGATGGTGGAGCCACCACTTGGTGTGATGTGCATGTACATCTCGTGCGCATTGATCTTTCCCAAGATTTGAGTTGGTGTAGCGGTGGAAAGATCGCCTTGATGTAGCACCGTCACAATGTGTCCATACTTCTCAATTAGAAGGACACAAAGGATCTTCCTCACAACATCGGATGGTTGCATTTGTGTGAGGCCAAGTCCATTGAGTTCCTCTACAAGAACATTCAACCATGAGTACATTTCATTTGCACTTTCATTAGCATGCTTATCAAAAGAGTGAAGCTTTTGCATAACCAAATGATAGCATTCCTCACGCTCACTCTTTGTTCCCTCATGGAGCGCACAAATGTTGTCCCATAGATCATGGGCATTTTTGTGGTTCCGAACACGGTTGAACACATCCTTGCAAATGCCTCTAAAAAGAATATTTTTGGCTTTTGCATTCCATTTCTCATTTTCATCCTCATTAGGAGTAAGGCTTGTGCCTTCTTTGGGCTTGGCAAAGCCGGTGATCGCGGCATTGAGGCATTTAACATCAACTGCTTCTAGGTACGACTCCATACGGATTTTCCAATATGGGAAGTCATCTCCCTCGAACATGGGAGGTGGTCCATCACCTCCGGACATCTTAACTCTAGGCGGTTAAGCCTAAATTGAGAGCACGAGGCTCCGATACCAATTGAAAGGATCAAGATGCCCAAGAGGGGGGGGGTGAATTGGGCTTTTCTAAAACTTCTTGCAAGAATTAAAACCTATCAAGCCCAATTAACCTCCTAGTGCCTAGAAGTGTGTATGACAAGAATTAACCGCACAAAAGACAATCGCTAAACCATTTCTACTCTAGCATGACAATTCAATTTGAATGAACAACAAGTAAATGCAGAATTGAATTGCTCAAAGGTAAATGTGTAGTAAAGAGAGTAGAGATGACACGACGATCTTTTTGCCGAGGTATCGAGGTGTCGGCACACCCCCTAGTCCTTGTTGGAGCACCCGCGCAAGGGTATCGCTCCCCCTTGATCCGCGCAACGATCAAGTGCTCACTACGAGCTCATTCTTCGCCACTCCGGCCCGGTGAATCGCTCGCTACCGGTCACAACTTGACTTGGGTCATCCACAAAGCCTCCGGATGATCACCAAGCTCTCGGATCGCCACCAAGCCGTCTAGGTGATGCCGATCACCAAGAGTAACAAGCTAGAACTCTCACTTGACCAACACAAGGCCAAAGAGATGGATGGATGCACACTTGCTACTCAATTCTCACTAGGAGGTGTCTAATTCTCACAATTAGCAAATCACTCAACCTCACTAGGGCTCTTGCACTCACTCACACTCACAATGTGTTTCTCAGCAGATGGAAGTGGCAAGAACAATTGAAATGGATGAGGAGGTGGAGTATATATACTCCCCCAACCGGCCATCCAAAAACAGCACAAGACAGGCACTCTGCGGGGGCATCGGACGCTCCGATGCCTGGCATCGAACGCGCCGATGACCTCGACCAACTGTCGACTGTATCAGCCTGTCAGATGTGCTAAAGGAGCATCGGACGCTGGGCAGCATCCGATGCCCCTGCATCGGACGCGTCCGATGCCATTTGTACCTCTCTGGACGGCCATCGGACGCTGGCCCTCAGCGTCCGATGCCTCCCAAAGTTCACTCCCAAGTGAACAGGGACACCGGAGCATCCGATGTGACACCATCGGACCCTCCAATGCCACGCACCAGACCAAACCCTAAGTCGGGGTGGGCATCGGAGCCTTCGATGCCCCCACAGCCAGCGTTCGATGCCTCTTACAAGGCCAAAACGAACTCGGATCGCGACGCGGCCTTAACGACTTTTGATCCTCTCAACATAAGGCATCTCTCTGAGCTACCTAGGGCTATGAAATAACAAGTGTGCACCACACCTACCTCAATAGACTCGTCTAGGTCAAGCTACTGATTCACGCTCCCCTTTATAGTACGGCCAAAGGAAAAACAAAGACCTAAGACTACCTAAGTGTCCTCCAACACCATATGACACTTAGCCTAGTCTACCACCGTCTTCGTCGTCCGTCCTTTGAAAACCGAAACGATTTCCATCGCCAGGGGACATGAACTCCATATGCCCGTATCGTCGCCATTACCGTGACCTAACTCATCCATGTTTCTGCAAAACACACGTTAGTCACAGTAATCTTGTGTTTCATCTAATCACCGAAACCACTAGGGCCAAGATGCGTTCAATATAGCTATATAAGGTCATCACTACTGGTTTTAGGCAAGAACCGACACTGATTTTGAAATTATGTTTAATTTCTAAAATTCTAAATTTGAAATTTTTAAATTACCTCAAATGGAGAAACACCTAAAACAAAAGTTGCAGATGTTAAAAAGTTATGCAACTTTGTAGTTAACAACTTTTTTATGAAATTATTTACTACTTCAAAATACAGTTTAAAATTAATATTTGAAATTGTTGGAGAACTCAGATTTCTCTTATTATTCTCTAGCAAAAACTTGTAACTAGTTTTTTCGCTCATACTAACTTTAAATTTGATAGTTTTTTCTAAAAAATTCTAAAATCATGCTCTATCAATTTATTGTGTTATTACAGCTATCATTTTATTCATCTTTTCATGTGATTGTGTTTGATGTATTTGAACTTTGAATTTTCAAAATTAGCAACTTCCAACTCTATTTTGATGCATGAACATAGAAGTTGTAGAATTAATCAAGATTTTATAACTTTTATTTTGACCATTTCTTAATCTGATAAAGTGGTAGTAACATTGTTCATAAAATTTACATCTCTCTCGTATAGTTTCATAAACCGTAGAAGGGATATGTCACATTTGCGAACAAATGTTACAACCACTATGTCGGATGAATAGATGATAAAATGACTAAAATAAAAGTTATAGATCTCAGAAAGTTACGAAACTTTGTAGTTGACAACTTTTTATTTGAAATCATCTTCTCAAGGAAAACTACGTTTGAATTTCTAAAATTTGAAATTCAAATTTTGTAAACGACCTCGGATGAAGAAACTACCTAAATAAAAGTTGTAGATTTCAAAAAAATATAAAACTTTATATTTGATGACTTTTTATTTGACATATCTTGTCAAGGAAAACTATATTTGAATTTACCAAAATTTGAAATTTTTAAACAACTTTAGATAGACAAACTGCAAAAATAAAAGTTGTAGATCTCAAAAAGTTATGAAACTTTATAGTTGACAACTTTTTGATTTAAAATCATGTCATGGAAAACTACATTTAAATTTCTCAAATATAAAATTTAAATTTTGTAAGTGATCTTGGATGGAGAAACTACCAAAAATAAAAGTTGTAGATCTCGAAAAGTTATAAAACTTTATAGTTGATAACTTTTTCATCTTTGTTTAGGGTATCAAATACTCAGTTGAAAATTAGATTAACATAAAATGGTTAGGATGAAAATCTCATTTGAACACAAACAAGTTGTAGGTGGAGTGGTTAGGGGACAAACATGTGGAGGAGGAGGACAAAGGGGTTCGAACACCAGTGCTCGTGCTACGCGCAAAAGGGGTTCGAACACCAGTGCTCGTGCTACGCGCAAAAAATCATGTGGCTTGTGATTTTGTGGCAGTGATTGTGTATGGCTGTTCGATGAAGCCTCTCTTCAGTTTTTTTTAAAAAAACTATTTGTTAGACTATTTTTTGAATTAATATCTACGTCGATTTTTAAGAACCGGCGGTGATACGTGAACCTCACATCACTACTGGTCACATCACTACTGGTATGGTAGTACCGGTGTTTAAGATCCGACAATGAAATGAGATTTTGAACCGACAATGATGTGAAGATCTCGGTTAGTGATATATATATATATATATATTGCTCACTGACAATTGATTATTATTAATATTGAAAAGATCTTTAAATATAGTTTTATAATAAATTTATTTGCAAATATAAATGTTGGGCATTTTTTTTATATAAATCGAGACAAAACTTGTGGTATGGAAATAAAAAAATAAATATATTGGAACTGAGGGAGCAGCAGGTACTAGGACTACTTGTGTTGTGCAACCACCACGACGACCTTAGTACCTACTCCCTCCGTCCCAAATTATTCCAAGAATTTTAGAGAGTCAAAGTTTTTCAACTTTGACCAAAATTATACAGAGAAATACAAAGATTTATAACATCAAGTATGTATATTATGAAAATATAACTAATAAAGAATCTAATTGCACTTAGTTGGAATCATAAATATTATTATCTTATTAAATATATTTGGTCAAAGTTGAAAAACTTTGACTCTCCAACATTCTTGGAATGCCTTATAATTTGGGATGGAGGGAGTAGGAAAGTAGTACTCCCTCCATACCCATATTAGTTGACGTTTAGGACAGCGACACGGTCTTCAAAACACAACTTTGACCTCTTATTTTTGTAAAAATATTTATGGAAAAGTGATATATGTATACTTTTATGAAAGTATTGTTCAAGACAAATCTATTTATATAATTTTTATATTTGTAAACTTAGAAACTTAATAGTTATTGATGATTTATATTCCCAATGTTTGACTCTAATCTTTTCTAAAACGTCAACTAATGTGGGTATGGAGGGAGTACTTACTTAGGAAGTATAGTAGTACGTTTTGGGTGGCTCATAGGTTATCATATCATCATATATATTTTCCACAGCAAGTCGATCCAGCACCGTCCTGTGCTTTTTTGACATCTCGGTCGCCGTACGAAACGTATCGTACCCGTCGGCCGTCACCCTGCACACTTCACTTTTGTGATCGAGTTGTGACTTGGCTCTAGCTAGTGGGCCGGTCCCCGTCCCGTCCCGTTGCCAAAGTTTCATCAAGACGACGAAGCTACTAGCCTGCCTACTACTGTGTACAGTACTCCGACGACTCCGATCCCTAGTACTCCGTACGTACGTAGCAGAGAAAAAGACAGGGTGGTGGTATAGTACTCCGTACGGTGGGGCTGTGGCCTGTGGGGCTAGTAGTACTACGTACTCCCTCCGTCCCTAAATAACTGTCTCTAAAAATTCGTGTTTCTCTCACATACACGTTTTTCGGATGACAATTAAAAAGGGATGGAGGGAGTACACATTAGGCGATCCGCAATGGTTGTCAAATAACTAGCTAGGAGGAATTCTATTGACTCTCAATAGCACTTTACAAATAGTTAGCGAGATGACGTATAAAAATAATAAAAAAGTAGCACTCTTATTGGCTATCGAGAAGAGAGATCAAATAGCTAGCGACTTTCCCAATAGCTAGCTATTTGATCTCTTTCCTCGATAGCCAATAAGAGTGCTACTTTTGTAAGTTGTCTCATCAAAATAGTATTTATTTATATGTCTTATCTAGCTAGCTATTTGTAAGTTGCCATTGAAAACCAATAGCATTCTTTCTAGAGACCAAATAGCTAGTGATTTGAACACCATTGCCAATCTCAATGGGGTTTCATATGAGTTTCATTTGCATTAAATATGCTGTCACATATGCATATTCGATGACATGACATTGTATTTAAGAAGAGAGAGAAGAAATGAGTTTCATCTAGATGAAACTCTCTTGGCACGAATACCAACTATCTATGAGTCATGAAATTTAATGCCTATGAAACTGTAAAATGAAACCCTCACTTTCAACGGAGAGTTTCATTCAAGTTTCATTTTATTTCATATGACATAGCAGTCTTGGAAACAATAGAGTGAAACTTACCATTGAGGTGGCCTTACAGTAAAAATAAAGATGGACGACGACGACGTACGGTATCGGTACCCGGTACCGGTACCGGTAACGGTACGTAAGTACAGTGGCAACAGTGTATGCAGACGCAACACGCCCCAACAGTGTATGAAGACGGCAGTGCTTGCAGGCAATAGCCATGCGTAAAGCGGTCGTCCATGGACTAGTGGAGATGAGACTGTTGGGGCCGGCCAGCGACGACCAGCGGCGGTGATCCAGCACCAACACGTTTCGTCGTCTCACTTGTCTCCCAGTCCCGGCCGTATCCCAATCCCAATCCCAACTAACCACCGATCCAGCACGCACTGTTACATGGAGTACTACGTACGTACTACGCTAGTACTACTAGTTCCATTTTTTTTATTGGAAGTACATACCTTACCATAACATGCAGTAAATAAAAAAAGCAGTTTAATTAGTTTGGATGCTGGTAATTTTTCTACTTTACTACTGTAGTACTTTCGTTTGTATTTGATAAATATTGTTCAATCATGTGCTAACTAGACTTAAAAGATTCGTCTCGTGATTTACAACTAATCTGTGCAATTAGTTATTTATTTTACCAACATTTAATGCTCCATGCATGCGTCTAAACATTGATGTGATGGAGAGAGAGTGAAAAAAGTTAAAAGTTTGATGCAATCTAAACAAGGTAGGAGGTGTTTGGTTGTCCTATAGCTGATTATAGTTGTAGTCTAGTATGTCACACTAGATAAAACATAACAAAATTAGAGTATGTATTAAAATACAAATTAATTACACAGATAAAGACTAATTTATTAGATGAATCATTTGAATCCTAATTGGTTTATTATTATTTAATAATGTGATGCTACGGTAAACATGCGGTAACCATATGGATTAGGAGGGTCCTCCTCGCTCGGACCGTCTCCTAGCTGCTGATGTTGTAGTCTGTGTAGGAAGCCAGGTCTCAGTTAACCATATGGATTAGGAGGGTCCTCCTCGGACCGTCTCCTAGGGCCTTGTTCACTTCCTTTCAAACTATCAACTTTTTTTCGCTCTCTCCGTCACATCACCATTACATCAATGTTTGGACGCATGCATAGAGCATTAAATATTGGTAAGATAAATAAATAATTGTACTTTTAGTATGTACATGTCGAGACGAATCTTTTGAGTCTACATAGTCCATATTTGAACAAAGTTTGTCAAATAACAACGAAAGTGCTACAGTTGAGAAAAAACTCATAGTTTGCATCTAAACCAGTCCTAGCTGCTGCTGGTGTAGTCTGTGTAGAAACCAGGTATAGGTTCACATGATCGGTTCACCCTGAGTCCTAGCTTAACCGCACATTCAGTTAGGGCAGTCCCAATGCTAGTTTCTATGTGTATTTAATTTGCGTAGACACTACATGTAAAAACTATGGTCCCAATAGATAGTTTCTATAGAATTATTTTTTGTCCAATCACATATCTTCTCTCTCCTTCCTCTACCAATCACATATCCTCATATCTTGGTTCTCGTGTAGACATGGTTTCCTATCTAAGAAACTATTTCCTTATCTCTCTTCTTTAATTAGGGTGTCACATCATCTTTTTGCTTAGTTGGCACTACTACACGTTTGATTAACCGAGACACCACCCTGTAGACGTCTAAGGCAGGCAAAGGGCGTCCGCCTCGGTTAACATTTAACCGAGGCGGGCTCCTTGGACCACCTCGGTTAATATATTAACCGAGGCGGTTGCTGTAAGTTGCCCGCCTCGGTTAATATATTAACCGAGGCAGTTCCTTTAAATCGCCCGCCTCGGTTAATGTGTGTTAACCGAGGCGGGCTTTTGTTACTTGCCCACCTCGGTTATTCTGTGGCTATAAATGCACAGCGCCGCCGCCCCACCTTCCCCTTCCTCACGACTTCTCCACCATTGTTGACAGATTTTGAGGTCCCAAACCCTCAAAAATATCTATTTTTGGTGGGGAAAGTTTTACAGTTTAATTGTGTCAAGTTGTTGACCGCAGGTGATTATATGTTTGACTCTAAACCTCTCTTTTAATTTGCTCTTGTCTTCTTAGATTTGGGTGCTCTCTAGATCTAGATCTAGATCTATAATTAATTTTCTTTAATCTGCTTTTTGTATGTCTTTTGCTATAGGTTTTGCTTGCATAATGGAGAGGTCCGAGTGGATGTACCGGTCATCAAGATTAGATTTGTCATACATAGGCCATGTTAAAAAGTTTATTGTCACTGCTCGGAAACACAGTCAAAGTGTGAATCCACAAGGACGACATATCATCTGTCCGTGTTCAAAATGCAAGAACCTTCTGTTGCATGAAGACAGTGTTGTGCAGTCTCATTTGATCAGGTATGGTTTTGTTCCAGATTACACAGTCTGGAGGTTTCACGGTGAAACAGATAGTATCACTATATCCGGAGATAGCTCGTCAATGACGATGATGGCGAATGCAAACCACGATGGAGGAGACCAAGAACCGCCAGCTACCGGTGATAATGTTCGTGATTACCTCACCATGGACGATTTAGTGCAAGACATGGCCGATGATGGTGGGGATGCGGTTCGTGCGATGGAGCCTGAGGATGTTGAGATTTTTGAGAAAATTGCTAACAACCTTGATGAGCACGACATTCTGTTTGGGAGCCCTAGGTGGTTTGAGAATTTTAGAGAGATGAAGCAGGCGACAATTGATCCGCTATATGAGAACTGTCCGAAGCAGTGGACGGCGTTGCGTTTTAACCTCCAGATGCTCATGTTGAAGGCTCGACATGGCTGGTCAGACACTAGCTTCAATGAGCTCTTAAGTATCCTTGGTACCACATACCCAACGCCTAACAAGGTGCCCGCTAATACGTATCGAGCGAAGAAGCTTATCCGGCCAGTGTCAATGAATCTTAGAAAGTTTGATGCCTGCCCTAACCATTGCATCTTGTACCGTGGCCAGTATGAGAGCATGGTGAGTTGTCCGCACTGTGGCGCGAGTCGATACAAGAAGAATGCCGGCTGTCGCGCAAATGCGAATGATGAGGTAGTCTCGGGTGGGCCAAAGAAGAAGGCAAACAACAAGAATGCCGGTTGTCGCGCGGATGCAGCAAATGATGAAGAAGCTAGTTACACGCAGAGGAAAAGTCCTGCCCTATCGATGTGGTACCTGCCCGTGATCGATCGCTTGCGGTGTATTTTCGGGAACCCTGAGGATGCCCAGCTGATGTCGTGGCATGCTTGTGGTGATCGCACCAAGGACGATGGCAAACTACGACACCCTTCTGATGCCCAGCAGTGGAAGCATTTCGACACGACATTCCCAGAGTTTGGCAAAGAGGCACGAAACGTGAGGTTCGCGCTGAGTACGGACGGAATGAATCCGTTCGGGGACCTAAGTAGCTCAGATAGCATTTGGCCAGTAATTCTTACCATCTATAACCTACCTCCATGGCTGTGTCAGAAACGCATGTATCTTCTATTGACCATGATTATTTCAGGCCCAAAGCAGCCTGGGAATGATATAGATGTGTTCCTGGATCCGCTCATGGAGGATATGAAGAATCTATGGGACGAAGGGGTTAAGATGATGGATGCATCGCTAAGAAAGCAGTTTACTCTAAAAGCCATCATTTTTGTGACCATCACTGATTACCCTGAGCTCTTTTCACTTTCAGGGCAGATAGAAGGAAAGAGCGGCTATGCAGTTTGCATCAATGGTACCTGCTATGTCTACCTCAAAGGATCCTGCAAGATGGTGTACATGCGGCACAGACGATTCCTTGTCAGAAGTCACAGGTACCGACAAGCTGTGATGAATAAGTACTTTGACAACAAGGACGAGAACCAACGTGACGAACCGCCATAGACAAGGTATGGTGAAAAGGTGTGGGACATGGTGAAGGAGATGGAGGTCGAGTTCGGGAAGAAGAAGAAAGAGGATCCGGAGGGGGCCAAAAAAGGAAGAGGAAGCGAGATAAGTTGGAGGATTCGCTTGCCATCATCCCATTCAAGAAGAAGTCATGTTTCTTCAAGTACCTATCATACTGGAAGGAGCTGCAAACACCCCATGCCATCGATTGCATGCACCTGGAGAAGAATGTTTTTGAAAGCACAATCGGCGTGCTGCTAGACATGAAGGGAAAGACAAAGGATGGTCTCAAGTCACGGATGGATCTTGTTAACCAAGGCATCCGACCAGACCTTCACCCGGAACCACCACTAAACGGTAAAGTCGAAATACCCGGAGCGGCCTACAACCTAACGAAAGATGAGAAGAGGGCAGTGTGCAATTGGCTAAAGGGTGTCAAGGTGCTGACCGGTTTCTCTTCCAACATCAAGAGTCTGGTATCGATGAAAGACCTCACAATGACCAACTACAACACACACGACTGCCACATCATGCTAACGGTGTTCCTTCTAATTGTGATTAGGGCTATCGGTCCAGAGTATGTAAAGATGGTGATCACACGAAGCCGACCATGCCTCGGTTACTAGCTAGCTATGTAACCTAGCCGGCCATGCCTCCGAGCCCTTACTCGCCTCGCTCTCTGCTCCTCTCTCCCCAAAGGGCTGCCGCGCCACGCCGTCGCCGCCGAGATCTGTGAGCACCTGTCCCTCCATCCTCGACACCGATAGCGCCCCTAGTGCCCATCTGGGCCTCCTGGGCGCCCGTCCCCACATCCGCGACAGCCCCCGACGCCATCTCCTCGACGCCGCACCACCCTCGGCGCCGCCACCGTCCCCACAGCGCCGCCTCCTCGGTGGCCTTGGTTCCCGTCCCTGGCTCCTCGGCCTCCTCAGTTCCCGTTCCCTCCTCGTCGTCCTCCTCGGAGACCGTCCCCGCCTCCTCGGCGGCCTTGGACCCCGCTGTCCTCGCCGCCCATCTCGGCCTCCCCGGTGCCCGGCCGGCTCTGCCTCCCCGACGCGTGCACCTCCTTGGCGCCCGTCCCTGCTGGTCCCCGCTGCCGAGGTCTGCGAGGGCCCCCGCCCACGAACCCTAGCGCCACCGCCGTTCGCTGGCACTCCGATTGAAACTCGGCTGTATGTTGAAACTCGACTTCTTCCTCCATTGAGCCCCTCTAATTTTTGTTTCCTAAGTTCGTATTGCTGCCTGTGATGCCAAAACGCTAGCTCGATTTGTTTGATTCAACTGAGCAGATGCCACTGCCAAGACTCTAGCTTGATTTGTTGTCATTTTTGATAAATTGGAATAAATTTGAGAAGAATTTGATAATTTGTGATAAATTGGGATGAATTTGATCGATTGGGATGAATTTGAGATAAATTGGGTGGCACCATTCTTTCACAATGAATTTATCTACTACTACTAGCTTGGGTTCTCCTTGGCCTATGATGCAATCTTTCCAATTCTGAGGTGGCACCATTCTTTTACACATATGAGTCTTTGTTGTTGTCATGTGTCCTATTTAACCATGGGACACATCCATTCCCAAGCAACTGGTGTAGGCTTACCTCCCTGATGGCTGGGATGGATGTCTCCCATGGTTACATAGCTCCCATGAACTTGTCTGACACTTCTTATACTTATTTGCCACTAGTGCTGAGGCCTTTGTTTGCTACTTATATGCCACCAGTGATGATTGCTAAATTTTTTCATGGCCAATGAAGAAGCTTGATTTTAGGAGGTGGTTGCCTGTTTTGTGGTTAACTCTGAATTGGTTTTCATGATTGTCATCAAGCCGTGGGAGACGTCATGATGATTTTTGAAATGGCAATACAATCTGAGGCAATTTTTCATTGTATCTTCCTCGATCTCCTATCCTCTCTTCTCTCTTCTATGTTGAACTTGTTTATTTGCTTTCGAATTGCAAGGCAACCACCAATGAATGTTTATAATCTAAGGCCTAATTTAATTGCTTTCTACCTATGATGAATGCATTGCCACTTTTTGATGGATTCAGTGGTTGTTGGTTATGATCTTGGACTTGTGAGGTACTGGACCATTGTAACTCCTCTTATGGTTTTCATGATTGTCATCAAGCCGTGTGAGACGTCCATGCCAAGCTATATGAAACAAGTTCAGTGGCTGGGTTGGACGGCTCTCACGGTTCCATGGTTGTCATGATGTTGTATCTCTATAATCTATATGAAACATCCTTTAGCTCCAAGTCCAATGATTTTTGAAATGACAATACAATCTGAGGCAAATTTTCATTGTATCTTCCTCTCCTATCCTCTCCTCTACTTCCCTCTCCTCTCTTCTATCTTCTATGTTGTACTCTTATACTGCTCAACTACAAATGCAGAAGGATGCCTGCTTGGTATGTTGTTTTCGAGGGCACCAAGCCAGGTATTTACACCAGCTGGACCGAGTGCAGTCAGTATGCCCTCAAAGTTAAGGGAGTTGTGCATAAAAAGTACAAGTCTTTTGAGGAAGCTTCTGCAGCTCTAGAGGCTTTCAACTCAAGAATCAACTCAATTCCTACTGCACCTACCCCTACCTTACCGTCCTATCTGGTTGGAGTGGCAGGCAGTCCATCTTGTTGGACTGTGATGTGGGAAAAATGTGCAGGTGTTGTTAGTTGCTTTGGTTGTGGCCAAGTGGATGAGGCTGCACTGTTATCTTGATGTAATAATTAATTAGACAAGTTCAGCTCGGTTAACATTAAGAGTAGTTTGGGGGCTTAGTTTGGTTGCTACTACAGCCATGCAACCAGTGATGCTTACTATATTTGGGTGTCATGAACTTGTTTATTTGCTTTCGAATTGCTTCCTGCCTATGATGAATGCATTGCCACTTTTTTTATGGATTCAGTATTGGTTATGATCTTGGACTTGTGAGGTACTGGACCATATTGTAACTCCTCTTATGGTTTTCATGATTGTCATCAAGCCATTGGACACGTCCATGCCCAAGAAACTGCCGTTCATACAGGATGGTCTGATGGATGGGCTGGACGAGTCTCATGGTTCCATGGCTATCATGATGTTGTATCTCTATAATCTATATGAAACATCCTTTAGCTCCAAGTCCAATGATTTTTGAAATGGCAATACAATCTGAGGCAAATTTTCATTGTACCTTGCTCTCCTCTACTCTACTACTACTCTACTCTACTCTACTCCTACTCCTTTTAAAGATGTGTTGAGGCAGTGGCATATGCAATGATGTGTACTCTTTTATGCTGAGGCAGCGGCTATGATGATCAAATGTCCCCTACTTGTAAGCTCGTAATTAAACTAGGATGGCTTGGATACAAGCAACTAGTTTAGAAGCGATGTGATGACAGTGGGGCTAACCTGAGCCAATTTTATACATGAAACTTTTTTATGATTCATCAATTATGTAATTTTTCTTTATCAAACTTTTGTATCTTGACTAACAACATTATGTAATTGTAAGTATGTAAATGGAGTTCTGAGATGAATATAATGATTTCATTTTGTTTACATTTATGAAATATGCATATGAATCTAATCATATAGCTTGCAATGGCGAACGATATGGGAGAATGGAGTGAACCTACCCCCCGTCAACAGCTCGGACACCTCTGACGACAACTCAAAGTCAACTTCATTCTTGAGTGTGTCGATAACACCGCCGCCTCCAAAGAAACCTCGTGGAGAGGAAGATGATGATCCTGATAATGATCCGATGGGTGAAGTACAAGGACCAAATCGGGAAGCACTAGAGCACTCCCCGAACGACAATGTTGAACAAACAAGGCTAGAGGTGTGTACTTGCAACAAAGCTTGTCTTTGATTAACACAACATTTGAGGGCCTCCAGGAAATAGTTTAATGTGAGTTCTTAACAGATACCGGTGGTGCCTCGTCGTTTGGAGTTCCAAGATGAGGAAGAAAGGGTGGAGGAACCACCAGCTCCCTCAACGACAACTTCTTTGACAAAAGGTAAAAAGCCAAAGAGGAGAAGAGGCCAACACGGTAGGCACAAGGTGAATGATGATGTGCATGCCATATACCAAGTTGGGGCACACGGAGAACCCTTACAGCCAACGACTGTCCTCGGCACCTTCAGCAACCAATGCTCTTGTATAGTCAGAGAGAAGGTGCCTATCACGTACAGTGATTGGAAGTCAGTCCCAGACCACTTGAAGACATATGTTTGGAATGAGCTACTGACCCGATTCTCGTATCCTGAGGGCTATGATGTAGCAAAGTGCAAGGCCCATGCATTACACATTGCAGCCAAAGCTCATCGCCAGTTTAGGTGGATACTAAATAATGATTTTGTCAAAAAGGAAAGACAACATTAGAGCGCTACAATTTCCTCACCTCAGATGTTTGGGAAGAATTTGTGGCACAGAAAAAAGTGAAGAAGTAAAAGCAAAGAGCGAGAAGTTCTCTCAGCTCGCGAAGAGGAACGTGCACCACCACCACCTAGGCATGACAGGGTATGCCGCTAAGAAGCCAAAATGGCGGGAGGAAGAAAGGATCGCAACCGAGGCCAGACAACCGGATGAATACATGGGCCTTGATGAGAGGGCACGTGACTACCTAAAAGCCCGTAGGCCAAAAGTACTGAAGGAGGGGAAGACCAAGTTCAACGAACCGCAAAATGAGGAGGCGGAGAAGAAGATCCTAGCGGCCGCTGTGGCCGAGCAAAGCGGGTCGTTCAACCCCCGCAGAGAGAAGGACCAACTAACTAAGGCACTTGGGAACCTAGAGCACCGCGACCGTGTCCGTGGCATATCATCGAGAAAGAGCTGGAAGACAGTGGAGTCCTAGGGATCCGATGCAACCTCTAGGACTAGGCAAGCATACAAGGACAGTCTTGTCCAACAAGGCCGTGATGAGACTATGAAGGAGTTTGTTATGGGAAAGATTTCAGAGGCGTTCACGAGCAATGACCCCTCAATGGTTGAGTTGAGGTCGCAGATGTTTCGCTAGGCTGGTGTGGTGGTACCAACGATAGATGTCGTACAAAGCCAGATGGTGCCCCCCACCGGAGGACTGCCGAGGCACCCGGTCGACGATATTGTTAAACCAACACCATGCTAGCTCGTGGTTCCGTACGGCAGGATGTCAAAAAGACAGATGGCGGTGGGCACAGGCATAGCATTGCCAGGTGTAACACCTCTGGTGTTTAATCTATAATTAACCTGACATGTCATCATCATTAGTCATAATCATTCTTGTCATGCATTAATGTTTGTCTAGTGGTTGCTTGCCTTTACCTTTTCCTAAAAGGTATTTTGTGTGTAGTGATCCCTTTTTCTAAAACCCTAAAAGCCCAAACCTTCCTATAAGGGCAAAATGGTAATTTCACCTCTGTGCCTAGTTTTGTGTAATTCTTGTTCAATTTGATGTCTTGAAGTTTTGTTGTGTTATTCAAAAATCAAAATCAAAAATCAGATTTCAAATTCCTTTTGAAAAACCCTAATTTCCAAACCCTCGCTTTTACCCCTCTTTTAATAATTTAAAAACTATTCAAAATTTGGACTTGGTCCAAAAAGCAAAGTTGTAGATCTTGTCAAGAGGAACAACTTTGGTTTTTACAGATTTTCAAGTTTCAATATAAAATTAAAAGTAATTTTGAATTTATTAAAATCCCAAAAGTGTCCCCTTTTCAAATTTCAAATGTGATTCAAAAACTTTTTGGATTTTGAAAATGTTCATATTGACAAAGTTGTAGATCTCCTTTTTCTGCACAACTTTGGTGTTTTGAGTTTTTGTTGCTCAGTTCAAATTTTGGAAGTAATTTACAAAATACATAAATCAGTTCAAAGTCAAACCCTACCCTAGCTACTGTTCTTCTCCTGCCTAGGGTCAGGAAGGGGCCCCGGCCTTGGCCGCGCGCCTGCGCTGCGTGCGCCACGCGTCTGGCAGCCGCCCGCCTGCTCCCGACCCGTCGCCCTCAAACAGTGCTCATTCCGCACCCGCACGCGAGCGCTGACCCTCTCTCCCGTCCCCCACTGCTCCCAGCACGTCGCCGCCGCGTGGCTGTCTCCGGCGAACGCACACCCGGTCCCTGCGCGCACGCCCGTCCTTCCGCCAGCGTGCAATCGATTGCGCACGCTTCGGCCAAGCTTATCCGCCTGCACGCGACGCTCATCCGTCCCCGAGCGCGGCTATAAAAGGACCGCCGGCCGGCTGGAGCTCCACTCACCTCCGCCACCGTGGCCAGGCCAGTCCAGAGCCTCCGCCGCTCCACCACCTAGCTCAGAAGCTCCGCCATGTCCTCGCGAAGCTTTTCCCCTTCTCAATTTCACCCCTCCGTCCTTCCTTTAACCGGCGCAGGCAGTTCTTCCCAAACTCCGGCGAAACACCGGTGAGCACGGGATTGAGAAATACTCTCTCCCCGGCCGTGATCTTTCCTCCCCGACCCCTGCTTCATCTTCCTCATCTTGGTGCGCTCTTAACCCGCTCCTGGTGACCGTGTCTGGTGTACAGGGTCGCCGGCACGCCGCTCGCCGCCGAGAGAGCTCCGCCGAAACACCGCCACGTCGAGCTCCCTCCTTCGACCCTTGTTCTGTCCCGCCGAGCCCTGCCTCCGACCCGTGGTAAGCACTCGAAGCCCCCGGTCTCTGCTTCCACTCCGCTTCGCCCGAGCCAGGCCTCGAGCAAGCACTCGCTCGAGCCAGGCCTCGAGCAGACACGTACCCTCGCCACATCGCCGAGCCCAGCCTCGGAGCAGACTCACACACCCTCACCGCTTCGCCCGAGCCTAGCCTCGAGCGGACTCACGCACCCTCAGCTTCGTCGAGCCTAGCCTCGAGCAAGCATGCACCCTCCGCTTCGCCCGAGCCTCCCGGCCAGGCCTCGGACGAAACGATCGTTTTCCGTCTCGCCCGAGCCTCCCGGCCAGGCCTCGGACGAAACGATCGTTTTCCGTCTCGCCCGAGCCTCCCGGCCAGGCCTCGGACGACCGTTTGTTTCCGCTTCGCCCGAGCCCTGCGAGGGAGGAGCACAGTGCTCTTTTCCTTTTTGGAAGTTTTGAATAGTCTTGCTATTTCATCTTTTTGTATGATTTTCTATGTTGCTCCAAAAATTCTGAAAATTTTACAGTTAACTCTTTATACCTTGTAGTATTTTAGAAAAATATGAAACTTGGACTTTGTGCAAAAAATTGAAAATGAAAAATCTCCCTTTTAATTAAGAAATGAATGGTTTTAGATTTTTAGAAAAACATGTGTAGCTCCAAAAATCATGAGATAAATTTTTATGTGCTAGTTATGTCATGCTTAGTCTCTGGTAGATTTTTGAGGCCTTTTGGAGTAACTTCATAAAATGACCTTTTTATATAATTAGGAAAAATAAAAAAATCAAGTAGAGTTCATGTTGTATGCCCTGTGTTGCATTGTTCATGCTAGCATACTCATGTGCACACATCATTGCATCCGTATAGTGACCGAAGGAGAAGGAATCAAAGTCGAGGCAGCCGCTGACGAACCTACCCCTGAGGCTACCCCGAGCTCCGACACCTGCACTGCCGACCCCGAGTCTGTCCTTTTTGCTCTTCAAGGCAAGCCCCGGTGCATTTAACCCCTTTCCTTGAATTTATAAAATAATTTCCTTAAATGCTTTTGAGTTAAATTATTGCATTAGGTTTATAGGAGTTGTGTGCTATCCTAATTGATGCACTATCCACCTTGACCACTGATACACCCGATACCTGCTTTTCAAAAGTATTTGAAAAATGCTTAGCAATGCTTATTGAATTAGACTTTGCAATAAAATGCCATTTTCAAAAGTGTGATCACTGAAAGAATCTTTATGGGAATTTGGCTTTACTTCCCGTTCGATGACTGCTTGCCTAGCTAGCATGTGGTCATTGTCGAGAAGAGGTTGTCTGCGCGTACGGTGCCGTCATGTTGTAGTCCGGGACTCAACAGTTGACACCGACCGGGACAGGGTTGAAAAACCGACAGGACCTGTACTCTTGGGTTAGAGTCCCGAGGTGCTTGTTGCTGACGGAAAAACTTTAGGGACCATCCGTATGGGGGCCTGCTGGTCAAGACTTGTAACTATTCACATACTTCGGAAAGCTCTGGCTCCGAGAAATCCTTTATTGGACCGACAACCGCGCACTGGGAGTGGAGAGATGGCGGAAGTAGCATGTACCCACGTGGTCGTCGTACCTGGATAGGAGTGGTGTACTGTACTTCCGGGTGGCGTAGGACCGGGCTCAATCTTGGAGGAATCGTGGTAGACGAGTTGGCATATGCAAGCTTGGGTGCTACATATGCAGTGTGGATAGGGATCCTCAGCTGAGTATTATTTATCCGGATTAACGTTGCTCCTCGGTTATGGAGACTTGGTCACTGACTGTCAACGGAGAGTGGTTCTCAACTAGGAATGTTTTGAAATGTAAAATGAATCAGGAACGATGAAGAATTGAGGAATACTGAATCTTTCCAAAATAAAATAAGGTTTACAAAATGCTTTTCTGCAAAATACCTGATCTTGCTTAAGCCTTACCTTGACTACCCTAAGCCTCTCATTCCTGAGTCTTCTCCCTTTTCTTTAGTCGGGTAAGTCTTGTTGAGTACCCCAGTACTCAGGGTTTGTTACCCATGCTGCAGGTATGACTGAGACCCCGATGTGTCTTGCGCCCTGCTGCATGACCATCGTCCAGGAAGAGGCCGATGAGGCCGAAGAATAGTTGTGCACCCTCGGGCTGGGTGATTATCAGTATCTTTATTTTGTTGTACTCCGCTACGTTGCCTTTGTCTATTTCTATTATCAGAACTTGGTTTGTAATAACTGCACCTTAATTTCTATTTGGAACCCTGCTTTGTAAAACTAATGTTATTTAAGTCTTCCGCTCTTTATTCCGATGTTATTTGTAAAAGTATGCAATGCTGTAACCGAATTGTGAGATGATCCTGCAGACATTGGGCATTGATGTAGCCCGGTGGCGAACAGGTCTTAATCACATGGAACATGGGTTCGGCTGTCAGAGGTTGACAGGGACACGTGGGCCATGAGATTAGGGTCGTTCCGTCACACCAGGACGCCTGTATGACGACAAGTCGATCCTGGAACACTATGCTAGGGTCAAGGTAACTTGGATGCACTCGGACCACCAGGATGATGAACTCGACATACCCACACCTTGTGGGGCCAAGTACTTTCGAAGTTTAGTCGACAAAGAAGTACTCTGGGCTAGATGTGATATTTACTTAGAAGAGCCAACGCCGTCGTCACAACCCTCGCAGTCTCCCGTGGGTCATCATGACATTGATGACGACAATGACAACAATGATCCAGTAGGCACTCCCCCATGCACGAGCAATCCACATGGAGATACAGGGTCAGGACCGGGCACTGCTACACCACCGCAGGCAAGCGATCGAAATGAAAAGAGTAAAGAATGTCCTCCCCCACCGACAAAGGGTATGCAACAAGAGGATACTACAACTCCCACAAAAAGTGGCATCGACTACGGAAAGTTGAATAGGATCGCCCATGAAGTAGCCAAAGAGTATGAAAGCTCAACCCATTTTGACAGGTACGCTTCTGCCAACCAACGTCATAGTACAACATGCGCAGAGATTCTTGCAGAGTTTTTCACTCCTGATCATCTCAACTACAGGATGCCATCACCAGCGGGTTGGCCCCTTTCCGATGATTGTCCCGACCGGTACGTGCATGAGAAGTTCATGTTGACTTTAGGCCAGCTCGTAACTGAAGAGCCGTGGCAGGTGAGGAGGTTCCATCTCTGGTACATGGAAGCGGCGAAAAGAGGCCTTGAAAGTTTTGTTCTGAAGGTTCCCGCAGAGTATTTCTACTTGACCTCTGATGCTTACGTCGTCGTAGATTTCCATGACATGCATCGGTTACTGCGGCGCAAGGACCTCGACGTGGCCCAAGTCACATTGTTTGCCTTGTAAGTGAATCACGAGTTTTCAGTGTGTTGCATCCATGTCGGTTTGGTAAGAAGCTAATAACAATAACATGATTTGTCCTTGCAGGATGCAGGCCCACATATGCAAGGAAGTAGGCAAAAATGTTATTTTCCTCTCTCCCATGCACATTTCCGAGAGATGCATCGCGGGTTATGATATACCGAATAACCATGAAAAGCTTGTGGGCTTGGACGGAGTAGAGAGAGAGAGAGGAGGCCCGCAAACTTATGCGTAACCAAATGAAGTTTAACGCAGGAACATATGTGTTTAGATGCATGAGAGAGGTCAAGGGACGTGGGTACATAATTGCCGCCCACCAGTTTGGGTAAGTCAAAAGAAAACTATCACATAGTTACTATTACGATCATAACTTCTCACGTATTTGAAGGTTGTAATTGTACGTACGTTGTTTCAATGGTCCAGCCAAGGCATCATGGGCCACTGGATTGCATTTCTCATATATCCTCAGGATAGGAAGGCAATAGTGTTTGACTCTTTGGATACTCCAAAAGAAGGTTACAAGGAATTTGAAAGCGTATTGAGATTGTAAGTGACAATATTTTTTTTTTATTTTACATATGTGCTAAATTGGTCGTGACAAATGTGGTTTCGTACAGCGCTTACCGAAAGTACTTGGAGGAACCAGATTGTATTGAAATTAGAACTGAAAAGCAGAAGAAGCTGCAAGTCAGGCACAACTTCCCGGTATGTTTGAAAACTCATATGTGTACTTATTAGTATATCGTGAAAACTCTATATGTTCTGAACGATTGTGTATTACATGCAGCGCTTCAAACAACCACCCGACACATTATTATGTGGATACTATGTTTGTGAGTACCTAAGAGAGACCGGTAAGTTTAGCAACAGTTACAAGGTACTCATGAAAGAACTACAGGGCTGGCAAAACAAGCCATTCAACAAAGAGACCATAACTTGCATTGTTGCGGACATTTGTTCATTCCTCATGCACCATTGCGTGCATGAGGGTGGAAGGTTCTTCAACATGAAAAGCCTGTTAGCGGATGACGACAAGTATGAGAGCATCCGAAAGTGGAGCACCCATCTGAACATCAAGGATTACATGTTGCCAGACATATAATTTTTAAAATATTAAATTTTAAAGTTTAATGCATGTAATTGAACAATGATACGTTGTTGTGACATATATATACTCGAAGAAGTACTGCTAGTTGAACGAATGTGTTTGTGACTTTATTAATTGTGTCTTTGCTTCCAACGTGAAAAGGAAATTCAATTTCGATTTTAAAACAATTTTTTTTAAAATTGTAAAACAATTAACCGAGGCGGTCACCTTTAAGAAACCGCCTCGGTTAATATTTTAACAGAGGCGGGCGCATTACATTAACCGCCCCTGTTAAAATATTAACCGAGACGGTTGCTTTAAGTTGCCCGCCTCGGTAAAAGTATTAACCGAGGCGGTCTCCTGGCCCGCCTCGGTTAAGTTTTGATTAACCGAGGCCTATCGTCCGAGGTGGACGGTTTGCCCGCCTCGGTTAATCTATTTCACCCGCCTCGGTTAAGCTTTTTTGTAGTAGTGTGGTACTATAATTAATGAAGATAGAAATCATCTAGTTTCATGGTTGGGAGTGCCCTTAGCCTAGCATCTACTCCCTCCCTCCACGAATAGAAGGCGCAACTCCCTCAAACGCAAAGACCAAGAAGCGAAGTAAATGTCAGGCCTCCAAATTACTGTGATGCTAGTACATGTGTGCATGCAAAATCCTGCTGCTCAATTAGCTTCGACGCAAATCAATTAGCGTGGCCCCACTCGCTTGGCCTCACAGGTCATGCGACCATGCATGTATGGGAATCGAGGAGTTAATTAGGCATTCTAAAGACTTGACGCCTTGTATCACGGGACAGGAGAAAAAAACAGTTACGCCTTCTATTGGTGGACGAAGGGAGTAGAAAGCAGTTACTTGATTGGGCCAATGGCCTAATGTTGCTCAAAAGTAGTCTATAGTAATTAAAATAATATCTAGCAGCCAGCTGAAATACTGTGAAACCAGCCCATAGAGTAGTCCATAGCAAAAGGTAACCATAAACTTATGGACTACCCCTAGAAAATAAAAAAAATCATTACTTTTTTGTACCTTTTCTCTTTCTCTTTCTTGATCTTGCACATGATTGAAGATGGACAATTTTTTTTATTTTAGATGGGATCTACCTTATGGACCACTTTGTTGACTGAAATACTGTGGCAGTAACAATAGCTATAGTCCACCAACGCAAAAACTGCTCCTATGGACTACTTAGTCTATTAGTCTACTACTCCGTCTCTAAATAGATGTCACTAGGAAAACGTGTTTGTGAAAGAAACACGGTTTTCTAGTGACATTTATTTTGAGACGGAGGGAGTATATACGTTGTGGTTGTTAAGTATGAGTCATCCTCTTACATGGTATTAGTATATTATTATAACCCAACAAGACCCGAAGAGTTCGGTTCCTTTTCCTTGGATGGATGGTGGGTGTGGGTGGATCGCATAGAGAGGGAAAGTCAATTGATGTGCCTGTTCCTGTTCCGGTGTACAGTACTCCGTAGCAGCAGCAGTCCGTTGGATCGATCGAGAGGCCTCAGGAACAGTGGACAGTGGGAGCGGAGTGGAATGGAGGAGGATGCAGGTGCGCAGATTTTAATTTTAATTATTATTATTGACTGCGGAACCACTGCGTACCGGAAGACTGCTGGTAGGTAGAGTAATAAATGCAGCACCTGCTCGCTCACTTGGCCAGCAGCACGACCGGGGCGGACGGACCTTCCTTTCCTCCTGTCGTCCCCGTCCTGCCCGCCTGCTCGCTGCTTCTCATCTCGTCTCGGGTGCCTGGACCAGGTCCACGGCTCTCCTGCTCTGCCATCGGCCCAAACGACCGCCTGCGGCCCGCCCATGTAGTACTAGTACGTGTACACGTACTACTACTACTCCAGTTCTCACTCCTCGTAGTAGTGCAGATGACAAGCAACCAACCATGAACCATCACCAGGGAGTACGGAGTACGTGTCACTGCTGTTGGTTGACTAGCGTGGTCCACGAGGACCGGATCCGCGCAGCCACGCCGCCGGCCCGGCCCCGCCATTACTCCGGCCGGTCCGATCCCCCGATCGATCGAACCAGTGGCCACTACTGTGCGGTCTGGTCTGGTCACTCGATCTACTCCCATCAATGCACCTGCTCTGCCTCTGCTGCACTGCACTCTCTGCCACTCTGCATGCGCCGGCCGGTCAGCCGGTGTGGAGAGGAGCCGCCGGCCGGCCGGGCCAGTCCGTCGAGCTGGGCCGGACGACGGGACGGGAGTGGTGCGGTACTGCTACTGCAGCAGGACCAGCCAGCCAACCGCAGGCCGCAACGCATGCAGAGCAGCCCCCACAGGCCACAGCGAAGCGAGCGGAAGGCCGTCCGGCCGGACCGCCGGACCCGGACGACGACCATGCATCGCGCGCCCTTCTCATGCTCTCTCTCCCATGTCTCATGTCTCATGCATTGCATCATCGATCGTCGGTACATGCAGTAGTACGTGCCGTGGTAGGTGACGCCGTGCAACGGCCGGCATTCAACCTCGATCACCTGGCCTGCCGGTGCCAGCCGGCTGATCTCTCTCCAATATCAGAGATGAATGAACAACAATGTACTACACCTACAGTAGTAGTAGTTCCATATGATGGACATGGATTCATTACCGGACAACAACGATGCTACCTTTGTTGTCAAAAAGGAAAAGAAAACAAACGATGCTAGTACCTTTGAATCAACGATAAAGCTAGCTGATTGTACCTGTTCACCAATAATGACCTTGTTTAGTTGTTGCAAAAAAAAAAAAAAAATCAGAAGTACGTGTCACATCAAAGTTTGCGGCACTAATTTAGTCTATTTAATTAAAATATATTAATTATGAAACTAATTACACCACCACATACGGAGTAGTACTTAACGAGACAAAACTATTAAGCCTAATTAATTCATTATTAACACATGTTTACTATAGCATCATATTATCAAATCATGAACTAATTAGGTTTAATAGATTCGTCTTGACTGACTGTCCCATCGACTTGTCGAGGAGGGCGACGAACTCAACTGTTTAGCTGGATCTTTGAATATTAAATATACATTAAAAATAAATAATTATATAGATTACAATAATTTTGCAAGGGGATTTTTTTTTCAATCCAGTTAGTTTATAACTTGACAATGTTATGCTATAATAAATATGTGCTTATAACAGATTAATTAGTCTTAATAAATTCGTCACACGGTTTTTTGATAAACTATGTAATTTATTTTCTTATTAGTCATATTTTAATAGATTAATTAGTGCTGAAACATCTGATGTGACAAAAAAAACTTTTCACTCAACTATGAATAAAGTTGCACAAACAGTTCTTCCTAATAAGACCCGCAGTTTTAGGCAACCGGCTACATGGATGGATGGGACGGAGTACCAGGAATCAGTCTTCAGCAGGATCACTTAAAACACCACTGACCGAGCCAACGACGTCTCTTAAGGATACATCCTCGGACAACATAGGAGTAGTTGTAATAGTACTAGTACTATAGTTGGGGTTGCTGAGGTACGGTGTGCCAGATTTTTGTGCATGCAGATGCAGCTGCTACCTGCTGCTAGCCCGGATCTCAAGGGCCAGCAACCTGCCCGTCATTGGGCTAGTCCAACTACCACCACTATTGAGATATATATATTTTTTTAAAAAAACAAACACTAGTGAGAAAATCGATCATGTGCACTTGCTGCTGCTGCTTCTTTTTGCCTAAACATTTCAAAAATCGATCATCTTTTTTTTTTTGTAGCCCCAGCTATGATGAGTGAACTAGCTAGCTAAAAAAAAATCTGTATCATCACGTCCGAAGTTGAAAAAGCTTTAAGCAAGTTTTCCCTCCAGTATTTAATTAGGAGTAACGGAGTGGAGCATTGTATTTTTTTTAAAAAAAAAAGAGATCCGGTTACCTAGCTATATATTAACGAGATGAAAGAAAGTTTACAACTACATGTGCGAGGAACACAGTCTCCCTGTAGCAGACCGCTACAGGGTGACTAGGAAACATAAGCTAATTACTCGCTACATTAGTTGCAACAAACACCTGCGCCGCATACTCCTGGTGTTATGGAAGACAACAATGTTTCTTTGCTTGCTTCCAAATACACCATAAGATCATGATCGCCAAAAGTGTGGACCATTTTGCTTGCCCCATCTGTCGTCAATAGAAACCGGTCTTTGACATCCACAACCTCAGTCATTGCGAAGGGTGCACATTTCCGCTGTTACTTTAGCTAGCAACACGCTCCCCGTATATGGCACAGGAGATGGGGCATTCGACAAATAGGAAATAGGTGCCACACACGTAGATGTGTCATTGTCTATAATCTGTCTTACAGTAACTACCAAAGAAAGAACTTGTAGGCTATATTCGGCCGGATTTATTGCGGCTCCCGGTTAATATTGTTTTGTTACGAGAGAAAAATACGGTTATATAACTGAAAATTATGTTTGGTTCTGACTGATCAGTTTAAACACGTTGCTGTATTTTAGAGTAGCTAGCCCGGGCTTTCCAAATCAGTTTGGAGTAACGCTCGGGTGAACCAAATGATAGCACGATTCTTCGTAGAGCATATCCAGTTGAGAGACTGCGTGTCCAGACCCAAGTGCTCATACGTGTCCTCCTACTGTCCTCAAGACAAAGCTACATGCAAAATAATTTCTGGAATCTTATTTTTAGTTGTATAAAACGCCCGGGAGAGAGCGACTTCCAAAAGCTTGTAGACGTTATACCAAGTGCTCCTACCCTCTACTACGCACCTGCAACAAGTAGGAGTACACGTACGTATGCAGCCCAGGCCAGCCCACACCAACCGTCTTGAAAAGCAGGTAGCTGCAGTGCATTAAACAAGCTCTTGATAGGGCTACTAGGGCGCGCATCTTCTTGCTCCACAACAAGAGGGAGGGAGGGAGGGAGGAGTGGAAGTTGGAAGTGAAGCGAAGGGTGGTAGCTCACCAAATTGATCAACAGATTCTCCCCCTCCTTTCTTGCTTCTGCTTTTGCTTGCTTTCTTTCCTGCGCCAATGCGCCATACAGTATATAATATAGCCTACACAAAGACATGCTTGCTTGCGGCTGCTGGAATCTCGTCGGAAATAAAAGCCGGAGAGAGCTTGCGTCCTGGCGGGGTGATTAAAAACGTTGGTGCCTGAGTCGGAGGAAAAAATATTTATGTATATTACTAGGTAATAATATATAAAAATATCAATAACAGCAACAGCAAGCCAGGTACCTTGAGTCAGAGTAGGGAGGGAATAAGCACTTTCCACATCCATTAAGCATCATCTCCATGTGCCGCTGATGTGTTCTCCGAAAAACACCCAATGGCCTGGAAATGGATGGGGAGCCATTGAAATAATTGTACTATTTCCAACTAGAGGCTTTGCTCCTTCCGTCAAGCAACGGCTCTGATGCATCAAAAATTTTGGTCATGACCAACACAACCAACACACATATATCATCGCTCCTAAAAATATATGCACCTTAAGAAATTATAGTACATGATAAATCAAATGGCGTATGTAATACTCTTTTATTCTTATTGGAGTTATATTTGTTGTTTTAGATAAGATTTGAGTCAAACATTGAATATATAAATCATCAATAACTATTAAGTTTCTAACTTTGCAAATATAAAAAATATATGAATACATTTGTCTTGAAAAATACATTCATAAAAGTATACATATATCACTTTTCTATAAATATTTTTATAAAAACAAGAGGTCAAAGTTGTGTTTTGAAAACCGTGTCGCTGTCCTGAACGACAACTAATATGAGTATGAAGGGAGTACACAAGTAATTAAGAATAGGATAGTTAATTCACCTAGGATCATTTATAATTTAGGAGACATTTTAAATGCTTTAATGTCTTATATTTTAAGATAGAGCTAGAATATGGTAACACATACGCATAAGTACCTAAGGTCTGACATGATTTTTCTGCCAGCCAAGCAAAACAAACACAAAGAAAGGAAGAAGAAAAAAAGCTAAAATTTGGTAGCTTTTAACTGTTGTCCTAAGAGGCTAAGAGCCATGATTTAGTAGGTTATAGGTATTATTATTACAGCTCAACAAACACTTAGTAGACGATGCCTTAGCTAGGAATAATGCCATGTACGAGCACATGTTTTTCACCCTTTGTTATTTCTAGTTCCAAATAATTGCGCATGATTCAGCTGTGGTTAGCTCCACCAGCGGTATAAAATTCGTGGGCACACATGAGCACGAGCACGGACACGCACTTTTTGAGCACTTATAACTAGAAAATAAGCAAAAGGGGAAGAAAAGCACCACATGAAAAAAAAATCATTTGAAATTTGTGTGCATTATTAGTAGGTATAACTATTTGCAATTTTTGGTCCGTACGTGTTGCGTGAAGGAGGTTCGCGGTGGTAGAGCTACATTAACCTGCCAAACACATGTTTTGTTTTTCATCATTTCTATTGTTTGGTTTTCACGTGACTACCCTAATTCACTGATCTCGTATTTCTATTTCGGGTAGATATCATCTCATAGTATGAGATACAGTATATTTGTACTATATGGCCAATTATCGCCTCATAAATTTCTGATTATGACTTGGTGAAAATATACATGACCTAAATAGGAAATCGGACACAGAACCGGACCGCTAGCAGAGAGTGTCCGTCGAGTCCCGTCCGTCCGCGTCTACCAGCAGCTAGCTGGGTACAGTCGCAGAGTACAGCTAGCAAGCTCCACCTCCCCCAAAACAAACTGACTGAAAAAAAAAGAGAGGCAAAAGCAGCATGGGAGAAGGAGGGGGGGGGGGGGGGGGGGGGGAGAAAAGAAAGCGATCATCTAATGGGGGGAAAAATAATAAAGAGAAACTAGAAAGGGAATAGGACAAAGGGCACTCAAGTGAAGCGCACCTACCTACCAAATCCAGGCAGCGAGCGAGCGAGCGAGCGCTCCTCTGCTTTGCAGCCAGCCAACCAACCACTCGCCCGGGCCCACCTCGCACCCCCGGCCAGGCGGCCATCACAACACCACACCACACCAACTCGGTCAAAATGCATGGGGGGCACGGGGGCCATGGGCTCACAGGGGGGGATCCGGGTCAATGGGGGCCTCTCACCTCACGCCCCCCTCCCGTCCCGCTGCTGGGCGCTGGCTCCTCCACCTCCACCTCCACCCCATCCTCCTCCGTATAAAACCGACCTCCCCTCCCCCGGCTCCCTGCGTCTTCTGTTGTTCATTCACGAAAGGCTCGCTCTCCACACCACGCCATCATCGCCGCCGCCACCAGTCCAGCACCGACACGGCGCCCTCGCCCGCCGGCGGCTTCCTCGATCGACTCCCACTCGGTCTTGCGTGCGTGCGTCCGTCGTCGTCGTCTCTGCTAGCTGCTGCCGGCCGGGCGGCGGCCGGCATGGGGAGGTCCCCGTGCTGCGAGCAGGCGCACACAAACAAGGGCGCGTGGACCAAGGAGGAGGACCAGCGCCTCATCGCCTACATCAAGGCCCACGGCGAGGGCTGCTGGAGATCGCTCCCAAAAGCCGCAGGTGCGTACGATGCGGATCGTCATCAAGATTTTTTTTTTTTGGTTATTACGAGCTGGATGGGAATATATAGATAGATGTGTGTGAGTGCCGGGAAGGGAAACGTACTCACGGCTGTGCTGCAGGTCTGCTGCGGTGCGGGAAGAGCTGCCGGCTGCGGTGGATCAACTACCTGCGCCCGGACCTCAAGCGCGGCAACTTCACCGAGGAGGAGGACGAGCTCATCATCAAGTTCCACGAGCTCTTCGGCAACAAGTAAGCGCTCATCTGCCTGCTGCTGCTTGTTGTGCTTGCCTTGCCTGCAGGACGGACGAGACGACGTATTTCCATGCGTGTCAATATCAATAAACAAAAGATTAAGAAAAAAAAAATGGAGCATTTCAAACAACTGTCCCAGATCGATCGTGTATGCATATGTAATAATAATATATATATATGGCTATATATGCAGGTGGTCGCTCATCGCCGGTAGGCTGCCTGGCAGGACGGACAACGAGATCAAGAACTACTGGAACACGCACATCAAGCGGAAGCTCCTCGCCCGCGGCATGGACCCGCAGACCCACCGCCCGCTCAACGCCGCCGCCGCCAGCACGCCTGCGGGGCAGCAGCATTACCAGCTGGAGCCACAGAAGCGGGAGGCGGCCGCCGGCGGCGTTGCTCCGGGCCATCCGCGGCAGGACCATTTCGAGGCCGTCATCTCCAACTCGCCGGAGGCCTGCAGCCGTAGCAGCGACGACGAGCCGCGGTCCGCCACGCCGCCGCCGACGACGCGGCGCCACCTCGACATCGACCTCAACCTGTCCATCAGCCTGGCGGCTTACCAGCCGCCGGAGGAAACCAGCAGCATCAAGCCGCTGATGATGATGAAGCAGGAGGAGGAAGCGGCGGTGGGCAGCACCAATGCGACGGCGGTGTGCCTGTGCCTCAACAGCCTAGGGTACCGGCCGGGCGTCGAGTGCGTCTGCGGCGGTGGCGGCAACGGCGGTGGCGGCTCCTCCCGGCAATGGGCTCGGAATTTTTTACAGGCGGCGGCGGCGCCCTGCTACAGAGGCCAATAGTGTTAGTAAGAGTGATCAGTGAGACAGTGACATAAGTGGGAGGGTTATTTACTGAGGGACTGAGGGAGGAGGAGGCAGGGCAGATATAGTTAACTACTACTAGTAGTAAAAGCCACACATGCTAGTAGGCTTTAGCAGCTCTTTGTAACATGCATCATGGATTATGAGATGTGCTCTTGTCGTTTCTGGTTCTGGCCGGCCTCGGACAAAGTGATCATGCCATGCCTCCTCAACAAATCATCTTGGCGACATGCATAGAGTAGTTGGTACTAGTAGACTAGTTTCATGGGCCTGCAGCTGTGGTACTCTACCTACCAACTTCTTTTAGCTTGACATGCAGTAGGTTCCCATCTTTTCTTTTTAAAAGTTTAGCTCAAGAGAATACTCCATGATCTTTCAGCACCTAGAGCAGATGTGCTTGAGTCCAGCCAGGAGAAGAAAGAGAGTAGTCATGCATGGGCTGGCCTTCCTGAGTCTGAGAGATGCAGATGCTGGAAGTAGGGAATGGTGTTTTGTGCGCAGCTTGTGGTGGTGGTTATGGACAAGCCAGGTTCCTGGATGGATGTCTGCAGCCACATGACCACTTGGACGGTGCTATTCAGAAACAGAAAAGCTGGGTTCCTGGCTTCAAAAAAGCTTGTCGAGCTTGTTTAGTTCCGGGAAAATTTTGGAAAAAATCCTATAATACTTTCGTTGTTATTTGGCAAACTAGGCTCAAAAGATTCGTCTTGATATATACGTAAAAAAATACACTTAGTTATTATTTTATCTACATAATGATCCATGCATGCATCTAAAGATTGACGAAAAATCTAGAAAAATTTTGGGTCTTTTGGGGAACTAAACACCACCTGAAGGGAAGTGGGGACTGGGGAGCTGGGAAGGGAGAGAGGGAGAGCTGGCCATAGCCATGGCCACTGGCCAAGCCAGTTGGGAGCATGTGTGTGTGCCATGGCCACTGGCCTCTGCCCTCTGGCCAAGCCAGTTGGGTGCCATGGCCACTGGCCTCTAGCCAAGCCAGTTGGGAGCATGTGTGTGTGAGATGAGATGCCAAGCTTCTTCCTTGCTCTGGTTGGTTAGGTAGGTAGGTAGGTAGGTACAAGGGGCGGAAGGGATGTGAATGCAAGGGATAAAGTGCCACGGAGGAGCGGCATGGATTGGGCCCGGCCGCTTTTGTTTGGTTTCTTATTAATGGCCTAACTGGTCGGAGCATGAGCAATTGATGAGTTGAGCATGGGGCCGGTGCCGGTGGATCGGTGGTGGTTGGTGGTCTCATTGCAGTTTTTAATCATGGGTCAGGATCAGTGCTGCTCTAACTAGTCTATTTGGCAGGTAGTAACAGGACAAGATCCAAGCAAGTTTTCAGGCTTTTGGAGCAGCAGAGTGGGGGGCCTGCATTGGCGATCTGATCTTCCTCAGTTTAAGCACAGCAGCTAGCAGTGGTCTGGCTGGGTAAACCCTCTCTGTTCTCTGGGTGCTGTTCTAACGAAACCTCTTTCCTCAGGAGGATCTTCTCCCATGTGCATGCATGACTCATTGACTCCTGTAGCGACTACAGTTATCATTGCTAATGGATGCTGCAGGACAGCAGCTCCTCTTTCGCTTCAGGAGGATAGGAGCAGCGACATTTTCTTTTGACAAGGCATGTTTTTCATCTTTTTTTGTGTGTGTGTGTGACGAGAGCCTGAGAGCGCAACACAGAATAGTACTAGCAATATATCCAAGTAAGAAGAGTTGAAATAATAATGTAGTACTGTAATACCTTCTTCAAGAAAATACAAAAAATGGATGTTACTGTTATACTCAAATCTCAATCATGCTATAACTGAAGCCAAAGATTATATTCTTTGGCCTCTCATGTCTTGCGTCGAACGAAAGGCGAGACTTGTTAATAAATTTAAGTGCCGCAGCAAAGGTAAAATTCTAGGCTGTTTGTTTTTTCATTGTGTGACGCAACACGATTCTCTACTTGTCTTGTAATATAAGCAAGGCACATCAGTTAAAAAAAAAGAAAAACTGATGTTAATTCTTCCTTAGCTGCCAAATGTCACTCTACCCATATTTTTCAAGATTCGCGATATCTGAATCCCTTGGTTACAAAATATGAGCAGGTAGGAGAATTCTTCCCTAGGAAACTACTAGTCTTGTGCCTTTTGCAGTACTCTGTTTTTTTTTTTTTTTGGTGAAAATGTAGTGCTCTGGTTTATACAGTTGTTTCTTAAATATACATATGCACTCCAGATAACATTTGTTGGCATTTAGTATAAAGGAAATGAACTATTTTAATACATTTCCATTGTCCTAAACGTGAACTAATGTTGAACTAGAGGGAGTATCTTAGACAGGTGTTAGTACTTAGTAACAGAGATCACAAGACTAATAAACTTAGCATTCAAGTTGATGCATACCAATTGGGTTATTAATATTAGTAACAAATCACTCGAGAGATCATATGTATATGTAATAAGTCTGCAAATCAACATGTCCTGTGAGATACATACCTCGTTTTCCTCCAGGTGTAAGCCTCAGTACCAAGTTGTGATATGATAAAGGACCAATCATCTGAAGCAAGTAACTGCCACAATTAGTCTTCACCCGGAGCAGAATAAAAAAATGATGCAGCAGTCAATATCATAAGTACACAGATCTCATCAAATCTGTCCGTGTAGGAATGCACCACCTTTTTTTTTGTTGAACGTGTATTGAAGGACGAAAACTATTCCCTCCTGAGACCTCAATGGTTTTTCTGTGCACAAGTTATTGATTCAAGGCACATACATGATACTGGATCTCCCTAATATGTCTTGTTCAGTTCGCGAAATATATGACGAAAAGTTACTGTAGCACTTTCGTTGTTATTTGATAAACTTTGTCCAAACATGGACTAACTAGACTCAAAAGATTCGTCTCGACATGAGCAGACCAAAAGTACAATTAGTTATTTTTTTACCTACATTTAATGTTTCATGCATGTGTGTAAAGACGGGTACTATGCAAAATATTTTGGGTGATTTCGTGAACTGAACGTGACCTAAATGAGAACAATTTAAAATTGGGACACGCAGTCGAGTAGTTGTTGCTACATTAAAGTCTGTTCATTTGAATAATGCCAAAGCTAAACACTGACTTTATCACACACACACACAAATACTTCTGGGGGAAAAAACAAAACAAAGAACCGGCTCATATTGTGTAGCCAACAGAGAGCGAGTCCAGTAGCAACTAGCAACATATAGAATTAATTAAGATATCTACAGATTTCTCGAGACATGTCTGAAAATTTATATCTGTTGAACTGACAGCTGCAAAAAAGATTTCCACAATTTGAACCGGGGAGGACTTTGAGCGATCCAATAATTGTCTTGGCTCGGGGTTAAAAGTTGTCCAATGTTTGGAAAAGAAATAGTTTCCTGGCAGGAAAGAACCATGCTAGTGACATGAACCTTCCACCCAATGCATCCATTCATCCATAAGCTTGCTGACTCACTGCAAGTGTACAATGACCTGTGATCTACTGACAAGACCACATATTTTACAGGTTGGCCGGCTGGACCCTATGCAAAACTTTCTAACGAGCAGTGAGCACGGAGGAGCAAAATGCAAATGCGAAAATAGAAAAGAAAAATAACAGAAAGGAAAAAAGTGGCAAGGAATCTCTGTGACTGCAAAAGTTCCTTCCCATTTGACCACCTGAGTGCATGGTGGCGCAAATATATTCTTAGCCCCCTCAACAATCACCAAAAAGGACACGAATGACAAAACAACTGCACCCATGTATGAGGCATTATTCTCTCTTTTTCCCCCTTGTTTTGACCCACAGTCACAGTGACTCAACCAAGTGTGGACCTCCATCCATGATCCATCCATTCATCGATCCATATTTTTAGCAGATGATGATTCACTGTGTTCCTCCCGGATAGGCGCGAATTTAAACCACCACGTCTCCTATGCCTATGAGCATGCACAAGTACCTATATGGCACTTGAATCATTCCAGATCAGATGATACCGTGATCGCGGTTGCACTTATGGTCGTTCCTTGTGAATTTGCATCGATCTGCCTTGTCGACCACTCAAAATGATCATAATCAACTCACTTGCAAAAAAAGCAGAAAAAGAATTCCGAATCATCCTGGCCGGTGCGCAGAATACCACCACCAGCACAACTTGGTCGGAGATAACTGTAGCAATGGATGGACAGGGAGAGGGCTGGAATGGAATAATAAGTGCTAAGGTTTTCAAGGCAAAGGGAAACATGGGGCGGGCGGTGGTAGTTGGTAGTTGGTAGGCCACATGACATCACCCCCAAAAGACAGCCCGCAGCAGCCACAGCCCACACAGCCGGTCATCTTCTTCCCACGAATCCCCGGCCTGTGCTGCTTCTGCGTGCACACTCAATTGCCAATTGCTCCCATCTCATCTCCGGCCTCAACCATCCCTTTCAAGCATCACTTTCCAATAGCTCAGCGTGTTTTTTTTTATATGGCATGGCATTAATTTGGGGAAAAGCGCTCTGCTGTTGCTGGGGCTCACCTTCTAGAAGCCCCAAGTGAGGTGACCCCAACATCCCACCCCCAATCACACTGACTTCCCAAGAGTGGTCAAGTGGATCCTGCAGCATCTGTATGCAAGCTCTCTATCAGTGATCTACTAGCCGAGCGGCAATGGATGCGAAAAGGCAGCTGATATTGCGGGTCACCTATTTTTTTTTCAAAAAAAAAAGGACCAGCTGCTACAGTCCAGGGAAAGTTGGGAAAGTGATATCGGCCAGCCATTTCGTAGTCTTAATTAGCCTGAGGCAACAAAAAATCCAACACCCTATCGATTACTAACTTTAGTGGAACTCCAATATGCAACCTTTTCTGTTAAGTTACACGGTTTTGGATTGCCCTGGACCGCCCAACGTTTGTTAAATGGTCAGGATCAAGGTCGCTAAACCTTGGTGCACATCATCTAAGATCTTGTCACCCACATCGCGTGGTATGATATCCAGTGAACTGTAACCGGTGAGGAATATGCTGGTCTTATTGTTTGAGAATAAAAGCAATCTTATCTTCCTGCCTGACCATCCAAACATCACATGCTCAATCTCAAGAGCTTGGTCATCTTGCCCATGTATCTAAATGAGTGTGATGTGTACACACCTGGTTATGCAGAAGACACCATGCGTGCTTTGAGTATGCGCAGACAGTCCAGCAACATGAATACATCCGCACATATTGGCATATGTAACCTGCAACATGTAAACCATAAAGTTTTTTTTTACAAAAATGTAAACCATAAAATTGTGATTACATAAATAGACTTGTTCAGTCTGTCACTTTCTTAAAGGTAGCTTGGAAGTTGAAGATTGCTAAGAAAACAATACCTTACAGCAGCTTTCCAAGACTATGGCCGAAGTAAATGAAATATTAATAGGTACCGGTATTATCAAGTCATGATTTTTCATTCAAGCTGTTCAGGACCATTCGGTGAACTCTGATGTATGTTCTGAAAAAAAACCAACCACGGATCACACCCAATACAGGTCACAGTAATCTGCATAGCAAGGAAGGCCCAACAAAAATGTTAAGATTAAGACATCATAAACCCTTTTGTACTGCCTCCAAATCACATCAAGAATATATCAGGTGCACTTATCTTTGCAAAAAGTAACAAAAGGAAGTACTGAAAGCAGTTCAGTGATAAAAATGCATATCTAGTCGTCAGAATACTTATTGCAAAAATAACTCTAATCTATCCACAGATATTCTTGTCTGCACTGACAACAACCCCACCAACCCATTGCAGTTGATCTTAGCTTTACATCTTTTGTTTTAGTGGTCCCTGCGATGAAGACTTGTTGCACTGACCTCCATATGTGTTAACAGAATAGTGTATGCCATGATGTATTGCCGTTAGTAGAGTGTAACAACTAACAAGGTACTTTTTCTGCAACTGTTGACTGTTGAGCTAGTAGTCTCGCAACAAAAGGTAGCTTCAATGAACTAGTACTGCAGTTAAAGCAGCAGAACATGTAAAGAACAAGGCAGTACATTGAGCACATGTGCAGCAAGTTGTTTTCTTATAAAGTCAAAATGCAACTTTATTCATCGCCGGCCCTCTAAAGACCTGGCATAGGTACTCCATTATGGAGCACCAGAACCACTGGTGAGATTCTCCCAATCGACAAGGCAAAATGCGCAGCTGGTTTGACTGCATGCCAAATTGCTTCTCAATCTTTTCCGACATGCAGCACACATGACATGAGCGGAGCAGATAAGTGCACAACTACCTTTTCCAGATGAAATGAAAGTCACATGTAGCTTTTGGATAAATATTATGCTTTCCAAAGAAAAAGAGAAGAAAAGATGTAAAGATGTTTTGACATTCATACTACTTAGGATGAGTTAGGTCTAGTGAAGGTTCTACCTATGACTATGAGAAGGTCTCCAGAAAACAAAACCTAGAAAAGAAAGAAAGAAAAATAAAGTGGGTGGGATATTGTGGATGCATGCTGATATGATGCCAAGCCTGGATAGCTTTACCTAACACCACCGTTTGAGCAACTGAAAGATGGTGTAAGTGATTTATCAGTAATATCAATGATAACAAGTGCAATGACCCCTTCTAGAATGAGGTAGGTCAGGTGCAAAACATACTACAAATCTTTGTCATTGCATCAGAACCGGCACCTAACAAGAGAAGTGAGTAAAAAGATACTACAACATCCAGCGCACCCACCAGGCCACTCCAGTTGATAAAGGTTACGGTAGGCTCGATGGATTGGAAGCTTCTATAGATCTTTGTCATTTCATCACCCGGGCGCCTAGGCCACCTAACATGCAGATAACAAGAGATAATTTTTCATATTTTCTGGAATAACATCACTACTAGAACCTTTGGTGATAATTCATTAAACCACTGTCCCTGTCCAACTCCCATTTCCAGGAGATAGTCAAAAACATTTTAGGAAAAAAAATTATTTGTTACATTTCTATTGTTCCATTTTCAAGCATACCATCCCTATCATGAATCATGATAACACAAGAGAAAGCAAAATACCTACAGCATGTACAATATAGCGTAACTTGTGCTGGTGAGCTAACCAATAAGCTTGTATAGCATATTGGCATTATTTAGAAGAAGAGCTTATTGCCCTGTTCAAGGATTTAGGATAGGCCTTTACAATGAGTGATTTATCAATTTGGCAATTTTCCTTGTCAGTGCCAAAGTGTGTCAGAGATAAATGCTTATTGGGACAGAAGCTTATGGAGAAAGGTTTGAGTCTAAATGAACTCAATAACACCAATCAGCTGCAGAAAGATGATGTCATGTGTAGCTAAAGAAAAGTAAACAGATTTCCATGAGGGCAACTGTATCATCTAAGACGTCATTCTAGGAACAGGCATGATTGTGATGATGAGTCTTAAACCACAAGATATGACTTTTATTCCCGTATTCATGACACAACCTAAATCATTACATAGGATAAAGTTGAACACATGCAGCACTTGGCTAAATGTTTAGAAACGAAATATACTGAAATCTGAATTCCTGAATGGGCTTGGTGTTCAGCTCTCCTTTTTTCTCTCTCTAATTTACAACGATGTGCAGCTCTCCTGCATGTTCGAGAAAAAAAGAATGGACTTGGTGGCAAGTTAATGGAAAGTGCATTGACATGGATGGACCAAACTGTTGTTTAAGAATTTAGAGGAAAGGAAATACTAAAAAGGCCAGTATTGGGCCATGGGCCTAAAGTCCATAACATCATCTGATCATATAATAGCAGACGAGCAAAAATAGTTTTTTGAAAAAAAAAATGACCAGAGTGATACATAGTCTATTGGATTCGGAAAAAAAACATCAGAGTCGTGAATGATTATAAGCAAATCATTTGCATATAACAAAAATTTCAACCCAAGAATAAATATACTGGAGTGCATTGAGGGGAAAACAGTCATCCACATTGACATATATATATATATATATATATATATATATATATATATATCTGGTTGATTACACCAAAACCAAAAGTGTCTTAGCAACCATTCTTAGGAAAGCAGATGACTTCTCTTCAGCCCAATACACCAATGCCCACCAGTAATTGCCCATACATGTTGTTATTGATACATTTTTGTTTGTGGCTGGTGGCTGCAAAATTAATTGACTGATCCAACCTTGAGCTTTGCTGACGTCTGCAAATGTACAGTACCTATGTAGATCATAGCACTACAGCAACATGATTGAATTACATGTAGAATCAAACTGCAAATTAGATTGTCTTGTTCCTAAGAGTTCTTATCCCTTTTTCTTCTTAATATAATGACAAAGTTCTCCTTTCTATTTGACATCAGATGATGTTTTAAAAAAAAAACATGCTAAGATTTATTTCATCGTTTTGAGAATAAAAGGTTTATGTTGAATCAAATCTGATGGTTTGAATATAAACTTTTCGTCTTGTTGAGTACCAGCGGAACTAGAATATAAACCAGGTCAACTAAAAATGCATTGCACGGATCAAGCCTCTATGTATCCTGCTGTTATTAAAAAAAAAAAAATCTAAATAGTGCTAAAATGGAAATCCCATTTAGGTCCGGCCTGCTTGGGATACAGGAGTTCCACAAGTAACAATTGAATTCGTCTTAAGCTTTGTTTCTTCAAATACCCAGCCTTCACTCAATTCATCTCAGACCACAGAAAATAGAAAGGCTGAGGGTTCTAGTCGCCTTGTTTACCTCACGAATATTACAGAGCTTTTTTGTGTATCCTAAACCAAACCTCTTTGTCCTTACCCCGTTTTTCCAAATAGGAGATAACAATGTCCAATTCATCATATGTCAGGTTATTTCTGCAGATACTTAATAACTTGTCCACACTAGTCCACACCATATTATGCAGTCCAGCATAGGTCGTAGGAACTATATTCAGACTCTTCACTCCCATACTACTTCATGGCAGAAGACATAATTTAGAGTAGCATTTGCAGGGATACCATTATCATCTCTTGGCTTGGGTAACTAAACTATGCCAGCAAGTAGAAAATACCAAGGGAAAAACAATGTGTTGGGTGGGACATTGGGTTGACATTCGCACCCAAAGGCACAACTGCACAAGTCATCTCGATTTACCTATAACAACAGGGCAAGCGGAGGATACATATTCATCTATAATTACAAGTGCTCACCAGACAGAGCGTAGCACTAGTGCAGCTTTCCATGGTTGAAAACCAGAATGTGGACCCAACACGGGCCACCTGATCACAGGATCAGGCAACTGACTAGCTGAGGTCATGATTAGGCAGAAATTAACTAATGCTAGTTGTTGTAAAAAAAACTAATGCTAGTGAGACCAGAACATCAATTGGTCACTTACGAGGACCATTCAGCTTCAGTCTCAACTCACAACCGCTGATGCTCTGACCGAGAGAACCGAGCATCGCTCGTCTATCACTGACCCAACCTCTTCAGAAAAACACCACAGCCGCTCTGCTGGCGCGCTGCACAGTACATTATTCATTTATTTTGTTTTTTGTATTCCTCGAAGAGAAACCCCCAACCGACTCCTCGATTGATCCATTCGTCCACAAGTTCCGCAGACCAAATTAACCCCAAACCCAACAATTCTACCACACGGAAACTGAATCGATCGCCTTAAGGGCAGCAACGGCTAACACTGGCGCGCATAAACTAACCCTAGCGAGACGAAATGGGAACAACTCTGCGGGGAGCACGAGCGCCTCACCTAGCTAGGAGTGGTGTGGTGGATGCGTCGTCGGAGGCGCCCGCCGCGTCCGGCGGCGGCTCCCACGTCCCTGCCCCCCTGGCGGCGCGACGGTGATCGGGGGCCTCTCCGCGCCTGCGCTGGTGGCGAGCGCCGCAAGTTGGAGGATTTTGATTTTCAAAATGGGAGCGGAGTTTTGCGCGTGGTGTTTGATTCTCGTTGGGAAATGGGAGCGGAGTCCTCAGCGATGGCGCGCGAACAACGCGGCGGGGGTGTTTGCGGTGTCAGGCTGATTCGGGCGGATGCATTTTATAAATTTACCCCTATTCAAATTAGGTCTTATTTAGTTCTCAATCCAAAAAAATTTTGTCTGACACCGCAATTTTTTTTTGACACGAGTGTTAAATATAGACTAAAAAATAACTAATTCAATAAATTATAACTAATTCACTAGAAATTTTTTTAAACCTAATCAATCTATATTTTAACAATATAATATTACAGTAAATATTTGCTAACCATACAACCATTATAGTCACAGAAATAAATGTTTGCATTAAGATAATAATAATACAGCCAGGCAATGTTTGCTTTAAGCTAATATTAATATGGCCAGGAATAAATCTTTGGTAGTAAAACTAAAAAATAAATCTTATATTATTAACTCTTATAATTTTTTTCCTTAAAAATTATAATCAAAGAAATAAATATTTGCCTTATAAGATAATAATAATACGGCCAGGAAGGAGGCGTACCAAGCTCTTCACTGTTTTCACGTACCTAAAGCACACAGGAAGGAGGAGGATGCCTGACATTTACACGGTTTTGTCATGATTTTGCTCATGTCTCATAGCTAACATTTTTGCATACAACATACTACAGTACAACATTTCACAAGGGCTTCTGCGCAAAACTTCGGACTCTCTCTCTCTGCCTACCTCCTCCGTATGTGGCAGCTCGTGCTCGTTCGAGACCGAGACGACCCCACACGCTCGCGGCCGCCTCCCACCGCGCAGATCTAGCCGCCGACGAGATGCTCCGCGGCGGCGTGCTCCTCCTCGCGTCCGTCCTCCTCGCCGTCGCACACTCGCCCCTCGCGTACGCCTCGGAGGCCGACCACAAGGTGCTCCTTCATCCCAACCCTAGATACGAACACTACCTTGGCTGGATCCGTCGAGGCGCCGCGCCGGATCTGGGCGTTGCGCGTGCCGCTGGGGGGGGGGGGGGGGGGGGGGGGACCGCGTGCTCAGTACCAGAGGACGGCTTTGGTCTGTAGCTCCGTGGTGCTAAATTCTGTGCGCTTACTGATTTGGAGTTATGATATGAATATGATGAGCGAGATAACGGTTTGAGGGCTGCTCAGAAACTGGTTGCTTTGATCCCTGGGAGTGTGGCAAGAAATTGTGACAGCCGCATTCAGACAAAAGTTTGTTCCTTTTTTGTTTGCACATGCAACTTTCAGATAGTGTTACCATTGTCGTGGAGAAACAGCTAGTTCTAGTTGCGTCATTGTAGGCCTCGTGTAAGATTAAATATATATATAGTGGATATCTCTTTGCTTACAATTGCAAACATGTTTTCTTGGTCTTGCTTTCACACTATTAGATGGTGCATGCCATGTTTAGGAAAGGCCGAAAGGGTATACAAATGCATGTATATCATCGTGGGTTTACAGTTGTTATGCTACACTTTACTTTAGTAGTTGTCATGGAACACGCCGTGGTAACATTGGACTTGATAGTTCAAAGACGAATACATTCTTCATTTTCTAGTTCAAATTCCGGACTAGATTACTCACAGTTAGCTAACTAGGGGTTAGCTTTAGCCTTTAGCGCAGGGGCAGGCCCTTGCAGCAATGACCTGGGGGTAGCAGTTTTATTTTGGACATTACTTTAGTTTCATGCTGAGTGTAACTGCATTTAGACCTGTCAGAATAAGTTACTTTGAGTTGTCTTCTGTAAGGTGAGTGTTACTCTGTGATCTTGACATCATTAGACACAAACTTGTGATTAGTATAATGCAAAACATTTATATATGTGAATTAGGAAACTCCTAGTTAGAGCATCTTCAAGAGTATCCTATTTTTTTCTCCTAAAAACCTCTAGTTTTGTAACTCCCAAAAATATATTGGAAGAAAAAAATAGTACCATCTCCAAGAGTTTCCGATAAACAACTCAGAAAACTCAAATTCTGGCCCCATACCTTTTATTTTTCCGGCTTCGCAGGGTCGCGGGAAACCCTTTCGCGATGCCTCCTTTCTATCGGGCCGTCGCCATGTCCCAGCCCCCACCGGCACCTTCCAGCCGGCTGCCGCCTCCTGCAGTGCAGCTAGCAGCAGTACAGTAAGGACCATGCCCGCAATATGTAGCAGAGGATCAGACACCCAGCTACTCAGCTAGCAGCAGTACCAAGCAATACACGGCAAGGTACAATTGAGAATGGACTGGCCGCGTGGCGGACTGGTGGTGTGCCGTGGCCGCAGGTTTGCTTGTAGCACCGGCTGGTCGTCCGCAGTGTAGCGAGCCGCGGGCGCGCGGAGAGACAGCGGCCTCGTGTGCAGCTAGCATAACTAGCATGCGACTGAGCTGTTTCCACGGCCGCATGGAGGGGACGGCGTATGGGCGAACCGGGGCGGGGGCTAGTCTTCCTCCTCTAGACGACACAGGCCACAAAATCCCCTTCCACTCCTCCAGACGATGTCGGCGGCCACGAAATCCTCCTTTGGACGGTGGCAGAAGATGACGCGAATGGAGAAGCTGCACCAAAATGACGTTGCGAAAAAAAAATCGCGCGGGGGAAGGATACGCGCGACCGGAGCAGCGCGTAACTTTACACAGTTTGGGTGGGTTTTTCCCAAGTGCTAAAAGATTGAGAGAATGGATTGGGAGTTGTTGGAGAGGGGGGTTTTCCATCCTTGACAAAAAAAAATAGGATTGGAAAGGCTTTTAGGATACTCTTGGAGATGCTCTTAGACTGCTTACCCTTTTATTTCTTACTAGAAGGTTGCTCTGTGTTGAGTCCATGAAATATCTATGTCTCTGATATAGTGATGATTAGTGATTAGAAAATTGAATCCCTGGCTTAAGAAATATCAGAGCTCTTTTCCCCCGATATTGTTGGGGCTGTTTCAAATTAGACGTTTAGTGGTCATGATCTAACACTGTTACACTTGATGCTACAATATTCAGAAATTTGTTTCCTACAACCAGACCCAGTTTATGTTGCAGTGCTTTTCAAAATTTACCTGAACTGAATTTAACTATGGTTAGAATGCCTTCATCTATTAATTAAAGCATTGCAGCTTCTAATTATTTTTCCTTATGTGCAGTATAAAACAGAAGAACCTGTTAAGCTATGGGTAAACAAGGTTGGGCCTTACAATAACCCTCAAGAAACTTACAACTATTACAGTCTCCCATTTTGTCAACCATCGGAAAATCCTGCACATAAATGGGGTGGTCTTGGAGAGGTCCTTGGTGGAAATGAGCTGATTGATAGTCAGATCGATTTAAAGTTCATAAGTATGCTTGCCTTATCTTGACATCCTCCTGACGTTTGTTTATTTCTTGAACTGTGCATTGATGCATGTTCGTTCCTGTGACTGTGAATTGATTTATTTCATTGTTTTTTCACTTGAATTTTTTTTGTTTCAGAAAATGTGGACAAGGGGCCCATTTGCACAATTGAACTTGATGTTCAAAAGGTTCAGCAATTTACTAATGCCATTGAAAACTCATATTGGTTTGAGCTTTTCATAGGTATGGAAAATCCTCATTTAGTTTTATTCTGATGCACATTTTTTTGGATGCTTTATCTTGTTTCTGACATTCTTTGTGTCCACATTTTGCTCCAATGCTTACCATGGTTCATTCATCTAGATGATCTGCCATTGTGGGGTAGGTGGTCTTATACCTGTCCATTTTTGTTGCACAGATTCTTTCTATTTTCTTTTGAAATAATGGAGCCAGTTTCCCTCTGAGCAGGTTTTGTTGGGGAGACTGACAAAAACAATGAGAACAAGCACTACCTTTACACTCATAAGAACATTGTTGTTAAATACAATGGTAACAGGGTAGGTGTTGTACATAACCTTAAAAGGATTTGGTGAGGCCTATATGTTGGCTAATTAAATTTCCTCTGTGCTCTGTAGATAATTCATGTGAATCTAACGCAAGAGTCACCTAAGCTTCTTGAAGCTGGTAAAAAGTTGGATATGACTTATTCAGTAAAATGGGTGCAAACAAATGTGGCATTTGCACGGCGTTTCGAGGTTTACTTAGACTACCCATTCTTTGAACACCAGGTAATTCTTGCTTGCACCAGAGGCAACATAACATTTCAAGACACTTTGGTCTTACTCGACAAAGGTCGGCATAAGTAATTACAAGATGGCTGACTCTTTTGCCATATTCAGATTCATTGGTTCTCCATCTTCAATTCATTCATGATGGTTATTTTCTTGACTGGTTTAGTCTCAATGATATTGATGAGGACACTAAGAAATGATTATGCAAAATATGCTCGTGAAGATGACGATCTGGAATCACTTGTAAGTTCTGAACCTGGAATCTGTAGCACATCAATATACTTGTATTTCTCATTTTGTATGCAAACTAATGTTTTCTCCTTTTGTCTCTCTTAAAGTCTAGATGAATGTTTAACCATTAATTTTATCTATATCATATGGTATTTCTAAAAGTAGAAAAATCCATTAGCCAAACATTATGAAATTATTTTCTGAAAGAAATAACAAATCAATTTGCCAAACATCAAATTGAATCATACAAGTTCCAAGTAACAAGTTCTTCTTTGACTTCATGAATTGTTCAGGATTATTAAGATATGGCTTTCCTTTTTCAGGAGCGAGATGTTAATGAGGAATCTGGGTGGAAGCTTGTCCATGGTGATGTGTTCCGGCCTCCTCGCAACCTGGTGTTTCTTTCTGCCCTTGTTGGTATTGGCACTCAGCTGTCAGCTCTTATCCTTCTTGTGATTGTGTTGGCTATTGTTGGCATGTTATATGTTGGGTAAGCTCACAATCAGCTTTCTTTATCTCCTTTTTTCTGCCTTGGATGTGCAAAATTTAGGTGTTTAATTGATAAAAGTTTTTTTTGGCTAATCGATATATTTATTATCTGAGCCTGAATTATGAATAAGAATGGCTTAGCTCTCAAAGGGTGTTCTTGTTGCTTAACTAAATCATCTCTTTCTTTAGCGAAATGATATGGCGCAATCAGTATCTTCGGTAGGTTATTAGTCTCTGGTAAGATGTTTAGATAAAATGGTTGCTTTTGCATAACCTGGCAATATCTTTGGCAAAATCCCTCTGTATTAACATCTAGAACAGTGCTCCATGAGATGTGATGTGTATGAGAGCAACCTAGAATGTACAACCTATCCATTATTCAGACTTGGAGAGCATGGAAAGTTTGTAACATAGAAATTACTGGGATCTTGTTTTAAGCATTATGTGAGTACATCAGTAATCTAGATGCAAAGATATTCTTAAAGATCAGCATATATTCTCTATCTATCTATCTATCTATCAGATATGAAGCCATCATCACGACTTCTCATGCGTTGCACTTGTACAGACTTCAATTTTACAGCAAGGATATTGTTCACCTTGTATGAGTATGCATTAGCATTTTTGCTGAAGCCCCTAACTAAAATACTTGGTTCTATTCACCAGGCGAGGAGCTATCATCACAACCTTTATTGTATGCTATGCTCTTACATCTTTCATCTCTGGATATGTTAGTGGTGGCCTCTATTCAAGGAATGGTGGTATGATTCTGTGCTTTTTTATTCAAGTCCTCTGTCATGATTACCCATGTTATTTTGCTCCAATAAATAGATTCTTGAATTTGAAAATTTCCTGTACCTTGTTCTTCACCTCACTGAATGCACTATTTCATAATATGGCAGGCAAAACCTGGATAAAGGCTATGATCCTTACGGCATCACTTTTTCCATTCTTGTGTTTCTCGATTGGATTGGTGTTAAACACTATTGCTATCTTCTACCGATCATTAGCAGCTATACCATTTGGCACAATGGTTATCATATTTGTTCTTTGGGCTTTCATCTCCTTCCCGTTGGTGCTATTGGGGACTGTAGTTGGTAGAAATTGGAGTGGTGCTCCCAACAACCCGTGTCGTGTGAAAACGATCCCACGCCCTATTCCTGAGAAGAAGTGGTACCTTACACCTTCTGTTATTTCATTGATGGGTGGACTTCTCCCCTTCGGCAGCATCTTCATTGAGATGTACTTTGTATTCACTTCCTTCTGGAACTACAAGGTAAGAAAAACAATATATTGGTGAATGTTCCACCAATTGGAAGTACTAAAGTTCCAATCACCAGCATTTAGAATGATCTACACTACTTTCTTAGTTACAGCTGATCACCAACATTTAGAATGATCCGCACTACTTTCTTAGTTACCAATTACCATGTTTACAAGTCATTTAGTCGAACCTAGTCGCCATGGGACCGACTAGGACGATTAATCGTGATTAACCGGACAACTTGTACAAGTCGACGGTACCCCTAATCGGTCATCAGGGACCGATTAGGACGATTAATTGCGATTAATCGGACAATTGTAATCATTGTTAGTTACAGCCAATAACCATCATTTAGAATGATCTGCACTACTTAGTTATAGCTGCAAAGTTTGTTTCTTTATTCTCAAGGAATATTGAGTCCATCACTTGGTGGCTTGGCAGGTGTACTACGTCTATGGTTTCATGTTGTTGGTCTTTGTCATCCTCATAATAGTCACCATATGTGTCACTATTGTGGGTACTTATTTCTTGTTGAATGCTGAGAACTATCATTGGCAATGGACATCATTCTTCTCTGCTGCTTCTACTGCCTTGTATGTATATCTATACTCTATATACTATTATCATGTGAAGACAAAGATGTCAGGCTTTTTCCAGACAAGCTTCTACTTTGGTTACACCTTGATGTTCTGTCTTGGATTGGGAATACTTTGCGGTGAGTTTTCAAATTATGTTTCATTTCATTTCAAGCTCACATAGGCCCTGGTTTGATACCCCTTTCGATGTGTATATGTAGGTGCTGTTGGATATTTGGGCTCCACCCTATTTGTGAGGAGAATCTACAGAAATATCAAATGTGACTAAACTTGATCCATGCTGTTAGCATGTCTTGTCACAGTATGGTGCAGAGTAATATCTTGAGCTTCTGATTAACTTTTGAAACTACACAGGAGGTCGCTCTCCCTTCGGTTACTCTTTTCATCTTTTTCTGGCCTATCTTCTCCATGGAAGTGTGGAACTGCCCTGATAAATGTATACCTATTAGTTGGGGAATTAGTCAGAGTACTGGAAAGTACATGTAGGTTCTTTTTGTGTGGCCTCTCTTGGTCAATTGTAGGAGTACATTGTTGAATATTACCGCAGTGCAGATTCCAGTGGGCTAGATTTGCCCCTCTTATGAGTTGCCACATCCAGTTTCTATATCCCCCTTGTAGTATAAGCAGGCTAATATATTGAAGTTAAGTATATGTTCTTAATGTGTTTGATTTATTTTGTGTTGCACTTGAAAGCATATCGAAGATTTGAAGTAGACTTCAGCACATGACTGTTTCAGCTGCTTTGGTAGGCTTGCAGAATTCTAGGCTGGGCAGTGTTTGTAAAGGGCACTTTTGCAGTGATCATCCAGTTTTGCTTCAACTGTGAGAAATAACTACTTAAAATGTCTCCTGTCCATGCCATGATCTTGGACTTGGACTTATTCTATTACATGGAATATATCGTTAATGCCTTATTGTTTTCATTTTTAGTACCACTCGTTTTAGTTCTTTTTAGTTCTCTTTAGTTCACATGATGTTTCAATTCTAGCCTATCCCAACTTGTTTGAGACTAAGGGATACTTTTGTAGCGTGTTTTCACACTGAATTCTCTGGTAGTATGTTTCCTACTTTGCAGTACCGCTACCGCAACACTGCTTTAACGAGCCATAGAATTGTCATTCATTTAATTGTCTATTGTTTTTGGTTTTTTTTTCCAAAAAAGTTTGGTGCTGGTGTAGTGTATAACAGATGTCAAGGACATAAGGTAAGGTTAGCAACTTAGTAAAAATCAACTTGCTGTTGCTGGAAATCATTAGTGTAGAGCAAATAGGGTTATGCTTCCCAGCCATTTCTTATGATGTGTCAATGTTATCTCACGCAGTTGTTTTCAAACCAATTGGGGTTCTCAATGAGGTCGCTCTCGCCGAATTGACCGTCCATTTAGGATATACACAAGAAATCCATTTTTGCAAGCAAAGATATTGTTTCTTTTGGAAGACCAGGACATATGAGTGTATCTCAGTCAACGTCAACGATGTGTTTATATGTTTCTGCTGTGTTCCACAGAAATCTTTTGTTGCCCTTGACCTAGAAGATTACTTGCAGCTAGCATCCCTGGTTTGCGCCCTCCTGCCTGAGTTTATTTATTCCTGAATGATGAGCTAATATATGGAGAGCTTAATCCAGTGAGGGTGAGGTCATTTGGAATGTGATACTTTATCGACCAAAACTTGAAAACCATACACAAGAATAGTCTCACTGTTTGGTGATATTATTTGGGGATGAGGGGATCATCTGTCATGCGAGTCAATGCAGGAAATGCATAAGCTTGTAGTAACTAGTAACTACTCCCGCTCTGGATCCATTTCATGTTATAATAAGTCGTCTTGGCTCTTTTTTTTTTTACCTTTTAAGTCATTTTGGTTTTTTAAGGACATAGTTTTTAGTGTGCACCTAGATACATATTATGTTTAGATATATAACTAGAGCTATATGTATGTACATAGAAAAACCTAAACGACTTATAATTTAGAATGAGAAACGAGAATGACCTATAATTTCCAACCAGGGACTGTGTGTCTACAGGAGTCGAACAGATTAGTAGATAGGTAAATATCAAAAAAGAATGATTGCGCTCAGGAGTTCGGAGTCAAACAAAGTTGGGCAAATATGCGAAAGGGCCTGTGGTCCGGTGGTAGGGCAGTCCAGTGGGACGCTACCCACCAGGGTTCAAACCCTGGTGTCGCACCTTTTCTCTGGATTTTTTCCAGATTTTGCAGGTACACGCACGCGTGCGCGTTCGGTGGTACTGCGCGTTTTCCACGTACTGGAGGCGATCTGGAGACGGCGAGCTTCTCAATCTCTCTTTGCGTGTGTACGGACGCGCACGCGTGTGTGTGCGCGTGTGGTGGTGTGAGTGTGGTGTGTGTGGGTTGTGCCTGATAAAAAAAAAAAGTTAGGCAAATATCATCGTTGCACACTGTACCGTCAGCAACCGTCACAATGCAAAATGAATAAATGATGCATGCATGCTTACAGCACACAGGAATCACCAATGGGTGGTGACCTGATCACCAAACTTTGATTTATTAGCATCGCATAACTGAAGACGAGATTTCCATCGGATTAAATTTGCTTATATTGTTTCTATATATATCATCAATTGGGTTTCTTGGTTCAGCCTGTACTTGGCTATAGCTTCCTTTCTATTTCGCCTATCTTGTCATCATCGCCATTTCCAATCTAGCCAACATGGGCAATACAAGTACACAATGCTTGTCTCGCTATCGCGGACATATGTTTAGCCAATGTATTACAAATTACATGATCAATTTGCACCAGAAAATGACATCTATCCTCCCTAATCAGGCTATGAACCCTAACTGCAACATGACGTCGTAGGATTGACCCGGAAGAAGCCATGCCCGGACTCCAGAGCGTAGACTCTGCAAAGTCTGCAGCGTTCTACATTTCCCCCATGCAGAAGTAGGTGACATTCGACATCAGACGAAAGTACCAAACGCTTCAAGGCTAGGCTGCTTACTGTCGTCGGCATGAAGCTGGTGGTCGAGGTCGTCGGCGCGCACGACCTGCCGGCGAGGCGCGGCCGCGGCCACGGCGGCGTCACCCCGTTCGTGCAGGTCGCGTTCGGCGGGCAGCGGCACGCGACCGGCGTGAGGCCCGGCGAGGCCAACCCGACGTGGAACGAGACGGTCGTGTTCGTAGTCGACGCGATCGCCGGCCGCGGCGGCGGCCGGCTCTCGGACCGTTCCATCGACGTCGGGGTCTACCACCGGCGCGCGTCCGGCGGCAAGAGCTGCCTCGGCCGCATCCGCCTGTTCGGCGCGGCCGTCGCGCCGTCCGCCGAGGAGGCCGTCCTCCTGCGCTGCCCACTCGACAAGCCCAGCTTCTTCGCCCCGGCGCGCGGCGAGGTCGTGCTCCGACTCTACCTAGCGCCGTATGGCGGCGGGCCGCCGGCCACTCCCGGGAATGCTTACTCTACCACGTACGCCACAACCTTGAACGACGACACCGCCTCCATGGCCGGCGGCCCGGAGACGGTGGTCGGAGGCGCGAGCACGCAGTCATCTCCTGCAATGGTGATCAGGAAGAAAAAGAAGAGGAAAGACGAACCGGTGCAGGAGCCGCCGCCGCCGCCGCCGCCGGTGCATGTCTTCAACTCCATCCCCACGCAGTCCAGCACGGGGTCACTGATCTTCCCGCCACCGCCGCCGCCGTTCATGCCACCGCCCACCGCAGCCCCAATTCCAAAGCCGGCCACCAAGAAGGCGGCGGCGGCGCCTGCCACCGCCGACGACGCCAAGGCGGCGGAGTACCTCATGGTTGACAAGCTGGAGTTCCTGTACGTCAACCTAGTGCGCGCCCGAGGCCTCTCCGGCGGCACGGACCTCACGCTGGGCACCGGCATCCACCACCCGTACGTGGAGGTCCGCGTGGGCAACTACTCGGCGGTGACACGTCCTCTCGTCAGGAACCATGAGCCCGAGTGGAACCAGGTGTTCGCCTTCTCCAAGGACCAGCTCCAGGCGGACATCGTGCAGGTGATCGTCAAGGACAAGAACCTCATCGTGTGGGACAGCGTCGTCGGCAAAGCTGACCTGACCATCGTCGAGCTCCCCAGCCTGGCTCCTCCCAACCGCCCTCTGGCGCCTCAGTGGTACCGGCTCAAGGACGCCAAGGGCCAGCAGTGGACAGGCGGCGAGGTCATGGTCGCCGCCTGGAAGGGGTCGCAGTCCGACGAGGCCTTCGCCGGCGCGCTGCACGCCGGAGCGCACGACCTGGCGCCGGCCGCCGTGGCCGCCACCCAGACGAAGAGCTACTACGCGCCGCGGCTGTGCTACCTCCGGTGCCACGTCATCGCCGCGCAGGACTTGGTCCACCCTGACCGCAGCCGGCGGTCACCGATGAGCGTGTTCGCGAGGGTGCAGCTCGGCGCGCAGAGGTGGTACACGCGGGCGTCGGCGAGCGCCAAGTGGGACGAGGACTTCTTCCTCGTCGCCGCGTGGCCGTTCGACGAGCCGCTGGAGATCGCCGTCATGGACATGGCCTCGCCGGAGCGGCACGAGTTGCTGGGCGAGGTCACCTTCCCCAAGGGAAGCATCAAGGTGCAGCAGTTCGACAAGAAGAAGTCCAAGCCGCCGCCGCCGTTATGGTACGACCTCGAGCTGCCCCGCTGGTCTGACGGCGGCGGCGAGGGCGATGCTGATGCCCGGGACGACAGATCAAGAGGACGGCGGCACGCCGAGTTCAGGAGCAAGATACAGCTGCGCGTCTACTACGACGCGGCGTACCACGTCCTCGACGAGGCCATGTCGTACGCCAGCGACTTCCAGCCATCGGCGCGCCCGCTCCGGTCTCCGGCCATCGGCGTCCTCGAGCTCGCCGTCCTGCGAGCAACCGGGCTCCGGTCAACGAAGCGCCGCCCCGACGGCGGCGGGCGAGACCGAGGGGGCACCGTGGACGCCTACTGCGTCGCCAAGTACGGGCACAAGTGGATCCGGACGCGCACGCTCCTCGACACGGCCTCGCCGAGCTGGCAGGAGCAGTTCACGTTCGACGTCTTCGACCCCTGCACCGTGCTCACCGTCGCCGTCTTCGACATGGACATGGCCTCGCCGGAGCGGCACGCGCCGCTGGGCAAAGTCCGCATCCGCGTCTCCACGCTGGCCTCCGGCCGCACGTACGCCGAGCACCCCTACTCCCTGCTCGTGGTGCACCCCACGGCGGGGATCCTCCGGTGCGGCGAGCTCCACCTCGCCGTCCGGTTCACGCACACGGCGGCGTGGCTCAGCACGATGTCGCTCTACCTCCGGCCGCCGCTCCCGAAGCAGCACTTCGCGAAGCCCATCCCGACGCACCTCGCGCCGAGGCTCCGGCGGCACGCCGCGGACGTCGTCGCGTCCCGCCTGGCGCGCGCCGAGCCGCCGCTGCTCCCGGCCGCCGTGCACTACGTGCTCCTCGACCCGGCCGCGCACCCGAGGCACGACGTGCCGGAGCAGTACGCGTACAGCGCGCGCAGGTCCCGCGCCGCGTGGGCGCGCCTGCTCGACGTGGTGGCCCCGCTCGCCGCGTTCGAGCGCTGGTTCCGCGGCGTCCGCGACTGGGACAGCCCGGTCACCACCGTCCTCGTCCTCGCCGTGTTCCTCGTGCTGGCGTGGATGCCCACCCTGATCCTTCCGACCTTCTTCGTCTACCTGTTCTCCGTCGGTGCGTGGAACTTCTTCTGGCGGCGGCCGGCGCAGATGGAGCACTACTACAGCGACGGCGGCGTGCCGGCCCACCATGGCCAGGCCATGTTCGAGGAGGAGTTCGACGCCGGGCCGCGGTCGGGATCCTCGCCGGAGGCAGTGCTCCAGTGGTACTCGCGACTCCAAGTAACGGCCGGTAACGTTCAGGTGATCATGGGGGACGTCGCCTCCAAGGGCGAGCGCGTGCACGCGCTGCTGGAGTGGAGGGACGGCCGCGCCACGGTGATCGCGCTCGTGGCGGTGGCCGCGCTCACCGTCGTGACCTACGCGGTGCCGTTCAGGGCGCTGGTGTCTGTCACCGGGGTCTACGTGATGAGGCATCCGCTGCTGCGGCGGAAGGAGCCGTCGGCGCTGATGAGCTTCTTCCGGCGGTTGCCGTCCAATGCCGAGGTCATGCTGTGATCGTGATCGTGATGGACGTACACTACTTGTACAGAAGTTGTACTCCGACGTCACGACGGCTGTTTGTTCTACGGGGGTTGTATCACCCAACCTCCCTCTGTACAATAAAGTCAAACTCTCCTAAATTTAACCAAGGCCGCGTTCAGTTTGCGAAATATCCCCAAATATTTTACACAGTACCAGTTCTAGACGCATGCATGAAACATTAAATATAGGTAAAAAAATAATTAATTATACTTTTAGTCTGCTCATGCCGAGACGAATCTTTTGAGTCTAGTTAGATTATGTTTGGACAAAGTTTGTCAAATAACAACGAAAGTGCTACAGTAACTTTTCGCCAAATATTTCGCGAACTGAACAAGACTCAAGTCTATATAGAAAATAACAAATCAAATTAGCATAATTAATTAATTTATTACATTGTGAAATTTAGTTTCATGATTTATATTTTGATGAAGGATGATGTGATAGATTTTTTTCCCTCTAATATGCAAAAGACTTGTGCATCTTTTATTTTTAAGATAGAGAGTTTTGGACATACAACGAGCCATTATTACAACACCCCTAGCTATTGGGTAAAAAGAGGGTTTAGAGCTTTTCCAGTGGCCCAAAAAAAGCGACTCATAAATGACGTGGAATCGAACCAAGTCGAATCAAACCACTGGAGGAGTCGATGCATGCATAGGTGAGAGAAAAGTCAATGCAACTTCTTGAATCGTTGCAGTGGAGAAGCCCTTACAACTCAGCTTTGAACTGCTCTGCTATCCTATTTCCTTAAGCTATTGCTACTGAGAAAAAGACAACCTAAATTGGTAGTCCCGGCCTCTACCCGCTCCAACGATTAGAAGTTGATCATAGCAAGTAGTCGATGATGCAGTAGCGTATTCGCGCCACGGAAGCGTCTTGCGTTTCTCTCTTTCCACTGCTTCAAAGCTACCAGGACGAAAAATGGTGTCTCTACCTGCTTATCTGTTCCGCTAAAAATGGTGTCTCTACCTGCTTATCTGTTCCGCTCCAATGGTGGGATGTGAATATATGCTAATGCTTTTGCTTATAAATTAAGGTCCTATTTGGTTGAGCTGTGGCTGTGAGGAAAAGTTGTTGTAGCTGTGAGCTGTGGAAAAACTGTTGTGGGTTGTAAGTTGTAGAAAAACTAAAAGTTGTTTGGTTAAACAAGTATAAAGTATATCTACTAGTTTTGTTTTTTTAAAAATAATTATGAAAATGTTTTTTATTTCATCTATTTTGAAAAGCCGAAAGTCAAAAACCAAAAGCAGAATCAAAACAGCTTTCAAAAATGTATTACGGAAAAGCACCCGCTTCTATAAAAGCTAACTCTAGCAGCAACCTCTTTGGTTGGGCTTTTGGCTTTTGGGGCCAAAAGCAAAAGTCAAAAACCCAATCAAACAAGACCTATTTCGTATTGCTTGGAGGACAAACACATCTATCATGATGGCGACGAGAGTAATTTGCAGTGTATAGTGTTAGAAGTGAAACACGTGATGCCTTTGTCCAGGAGTGTTGAACGGGCACCATCCACCATGCATACATGCATAGGATAAGAATAGGTTGTAGATCAAGTCAAGTCTTCGTTATAATCTATCTTGGGCCTTGTTTAGATGAGAGGAGTGAGTTTTTTTCTTAACTCTTTCGTTGTTATTTGACAAACTTTGTCCAAATATAGCCCAACTAGACTCAAAAGATTCATCTCGACATGTACATACTAAAAGTACAATTAGTTATTTTTTTACCAACATTTAATGCTCCATGCATACGTCCAAATATTAATGTGATGATGATGTGATAGAGAGAGAGTAAAAAAAAGTTGATAGTTCGAGGTATCTAAACAAGGCCTTATATGTACAACCACGGAGGGGTCTCTTCCCTCCACTCTATGAACATGCAACCGGGAGCCAGGAAAGACAATCCCGTTTACTTTTCCATGGTACCAAAGCTATAGTCCATACGGAAACAACTATCCCGATCCATGGTACAATCCTCCGCTGCCCTTACCTTCGGTTTCCTTCCTCCCCCACTGTCTTCCTCACCAAGGGCAACTACTTCATGTGGTTTGTTCAAGTTTTCTCCACTCTCAAGGGAGCCGAGTACTGGGATTTTATTTCCCCATCCGCCAAACCCCCATCCCAATTCCTACCACCAGAATCATCGGCCGATCCGGCGGCGGCCAAGAACACCGATCCCTCCCCAAATCCAGCCTATAGCAAGTGGATCGCCAAGGACCAACAATCTGACGTGGCCACAATGATTCGACTCACCACTGGAGAAGCCCTTACAACTTAGCTGTGAACCGCTTTGCTGTCCTTAGCTATTGCTACCGAGAGAAAGACAACCTAAATTGGTAGTCCCGGCCTCTACCCACTGCAACGATTAGAAGTTGACCATAGCGAGTAGTCGATGATGCAGTAGCATATTCGCGCCACGAAAGCGTCTTGCGTTTCTCTCTTTCCACTGCTTCAAAGCTACCAGGACGGAAAAAGGGTGTCTGCTGCTTCTCTGTTCCGCTCCAATGGTGGGATGTGATATATGCTAATGCTTTTGCCTATAAATTTAGTCAAATTTAAACTTCGTATTGCTTGTAGGACAAACACATCCATCATCATGGCGACGAGAGTACTTTGCAGTGTATACCAGGTAAGAAATGATGTGCTCCTCGCGCTCAGCATCATACCCTTCTTAGAGTCGTCGTCTAAGGAAAATCATATAACATTCGGAAGACGGGAACATTAAAATCACACGGAAATTTTAGTCTCGACCGTTGCCGCTCGTCGGCTCAGAGTTACTCGGTAGTGGTCGCCGGTCGGGAGAAATTATAGGGTCGGTGAGCGGTACTCTGAGCAGTTGCACTTCCGTTTTTACTTCTTCGCTCCACGAACTTTACTATGGAGCAGTTGCACCGTAGAGTTTGTGGAGCATATGGTTTTGTTTTGCACACTGCTATGTTCCAGTTTTAGGAATGGGTTGTTTTTCATACATTGCTCTGTTCCAGTTTTAGTAATGAGTTGTTTTTCATACAAATAGTCTATTATGCCTCTAATTAAAATTGTACTTGATATGTTTAAGAAAAACAGAAAACAAATGATAGAATATTAACCAGGGCCATAATTCAAATATAAATAATTGTCTAGTAAATTGTAAATAATAGAAAATTAAATAAAGACCCCTACAAATGATGGAGGCCGTGGCGGTGGAAGAGAGACCGATGGGAGACGACACGGGGAAGAAAAGTTCGACACGTGGCTACAAGAGTTGAACAGATTAGTAGATGAGTAGATAATCAATCAATGACAATATGAGTAATTATCTTACAACTCCACGTGGGAGTACAAAACTCAAGAAACTAAAGTATGTCTTGAGATGCTCCAAAAAAATATAGAATTAGCCTCCAACTTTACCTTTTTTTGGAGCAGAGTTTTTGGAGCTGGACGTGTTTGGCACTGCGGAACTAGAACGGGGCAGCAAAAACAAGAGCGGGGCAGCACTAAAGGCACTCACAATGCAGACTCTACATAGAGTCTAAGTCTATTTATTACCTCGAAGATATCGTAGATTCGTAGACTTAGTCTAAATAAGACTTGGATTCTTAGTTTTTCTTTCTCTCTCTTTTCAATAAATATATTGTTCCATTAGCAAAATTTAATAAATAAGAGTATAATAAATATGTTTAGATTTTATGATAAAGTCTGCATTATATATTGTTCCACTAGTAAAATTTAATAAATAAGAGTGTAATAAATATGTTTAGATTTTATGATAAAGTTTGCATTATGAGTGTAAACAGCCCTTACTCTTACTCTGAGTAGTGTACTGGATGGTGCCGCAGCAACCAACGACGACGGACCAGGCCGCGGAGTCACTGAAGATGGTCCATGTAGCATACTGTTTCAATAGTTAAGACGGAATGCGAAATCGGACGACTTGACTGGATGTGAGAGATGTAAGTACTCCCTCGATATTGGTATCCAGTCGTCTTGGACAACGTTTGAGTCAAACTTTGGGAATATAAATTATAAATAACTCTCTAAGTTGTTGAGTTTGAAAATGTGAAAATTATATGAATAGATTTGTCTTGAAAAATATTTTCATAAAAGTACACATATATCACTTTTCGATAAATATTTTTATCAAAACAATAAGTCAAAGTTGTGTCTTGGAGACCGTGTCGCTGTTCAAAATGACTTCTAATACCAATACGGAGGGAGTACGTGATTAGGATTTTTACTCAACTTTATTTATGCTACTTTTTTGAGAGCCAACTTTATGCTACCTTTCCTTTTTGAAGAGTCAACTTTATGCCATTGATAATAAAGGTGAGCAACATCGCTCAAGTTTCATCCATCTGTTCCGAAAAATAAATTGTCTTTTTTCCTTAAGACAAACTTCTTTAATTTCAACCAAAATTGTAAAAAATATTATGCATTAATATTAAATCCTTTTTTTAAGTAAACCCATTATAGGTCTGTTTGGTTGAGCTGTGGCTGTGAGGAAAAGCTGTTGTGGGTTGTGAATTGTGAGAAAGGTGTTATGGGCTGCGAGATATAGAAAAGCTAAAAGTTGTTTGGTTAAATAAATATAAAATATATCTCCTATCATTATTTCTCTTAAAATAATTATAAAAGAATTCTTTATTTCACCTATTTGGAAAAGCGGAAAGTCAAAAGCCAAAAGTAGTGTCAAAGCAGCTTTTAAAAATGACCTACTAAAGTCAAAAGCTAAATTAAAGCAGGGTCAAAGCAGCTTTTAAAAATGAACTACGAAAAAACATTTGTTTCTGAAAAGTTGTTTCCAAAAGCAATCCCTTTAGTTGGATTTCTGGCTTTTGGGTCCAAAAGCCTAATCAAAGAGACCCTATATTCTATTAATTGTTGATATGATCAGTAACACATATTACAGAAAATGATAGTCAATTTTTTTCTTTTTGATGGGTCATCTGAGGGCACTCTTAGTGCACACTCGCGACTTCCCGCTGGTTGTAGTGCTGCAACAGCAGGTATTCTTGTTCCTGTCAGTCATGATGATGTATGTAGTGCAAAGTGCTTTGTAGAAGGAAATTACTTGTACCGCTAGTGTTTCGATCCGGCATATGACAATACTGTAGTATATAGTGATGAGGATAGTCATATTTGAATTGGTGATGTCCTCATCATATAGAGTGGACAATTGTAGGTAGAGTATACAACCACTAATTTTTTTGCATACAAGTGTGAAAATGATGTCTATTATTTTTCTTAGTGCACTGTGGTACATGGATGGAGGCATGGTGCAGCAAGAAAGGCTACAATTTTTTTGGCACAGCTGATCCTTGTTTGTTTGTGTTGTACTGTATACAACTTGTCATTAAATTTCTTTCTCTAGAGAAATTACTTATACAAATTTGCATTGAAAATAATAATCTCTAATGCTAGAGTCTTGAAGATATAGAAACTATCATAATTAGTATTAGGAGTGCTCCGAGGGATTACTCCCCCACCTGAAAATGTAAGGTTTCACCGACACTCGTGCTTCCTCACTCGGCAGACCGCCCCGTGAGGATGAAAGAAACAAAAGTTAATTAATCACTCGCTAAAAAGTTGAGCGATCGTTAGGTCAATCTCAATGGTGAGTTTCATTTTGTTGTTTCCAAATCTGTCATGTCATATGAAATAAAATGAAACTTGAATGAAACTCTCCATTAAGAACAAAAGTTTCATTATAAAGTTTCATAAGCATTAAATTTCATGACTAATAGAGAATTGATATTCGTGCCAAGAGAGTTCATCTAGATGAAACTCATTTCTTCTCTCACTTCTTAAATACACTGTCATGTCATCAACAATGCATATGTGACAACCTATTTAATGCAAATAAAATTCAAATGAAACCTATATTGAGATTGGCCTTCAAGCTAGGTCTCTCGCTCCCCCGAGCTGCGACCCAAACAGAGCATGCGTCCTTTATCCATGACCGTCTGCTCTGACCTTGATTGCTGTTAATAACTACTGCGTTTCTTTGCTTCCATGTCTGCCCCCAGCATAGGATTGCCATGAGTGTGCTACCTTTGTGCCGCTTTTGGTAATTTGAAGAAACCACTTCTGGAAGCGTCCGGGCAGGGTGATACTGATGCACATACTTCATCCAGTTTGATAAAAGAAGTTATTTTAGACAAAATTTTGGTCAAACATTAAAAATATAAATTATGAATAATTTTTAAATTGTTAAGTTTAGAGATGTAAAAATCATATAAATACTTGAAAAATACTTTCATAAAAATATACATTACCACTTTCTAATAAATATTTTAAAGAAATAATTAGTCAAAGTTACGTTTTGAAGACTGTGTCGCTGTCCGAAACGACTTCTTTTACCAAACTGGAGAGAGTATATATATATACACACACTATGTTGTGGCAGTTAGTGTTGAAGGCTTCTTTCCTGCAAAAAGCCAATGGGAGTGGATCGGATTTAGAAACAATCACTGTACGAATCAAAACAAACCCAAAGACAGCACTTGTTCTGCAAATGAACGACAATGACATTTAACAGGAACACAATAAACATTCGCACCCATAGTAATTAGGAAGGAGCGTTCCAGCAGATTGAGGGCTGATCTGAACATTATAAATAACATACTCCCTCCGTCCCTAAATAACTGTCTCTAGAAATCCGTGTTTTCCTCACAGACACGCTTTCCGGACGATAATTAAAAAGGGACGGAGGGAGTGGTTAAAGAACATGTGTGTAGCAAAGAAAGCAATAACAATTGGCAAATGAGAAACCTGCATATGATGGATCACTAAAAATATATAGGAAGCAACATAAACTCTATTGATGCTCCAATGCGGATAGAGCAAAAAAAAATAGAAACTTGAAGGACGAGAAACCGTGATCCTAGCATGTGGAGTGCCCATCCTTTCATACGAAAAAAACAACAGTAACTATTTAACCTGCACGTAATAATCTCTTTTTTATCAAAATCAACCAAAGCATTAAGCTCATAGGCGAGGAGCATCCATGCGTGCTTACCTGTAGTTGTACTGTATGCTGAGGAAGGCCTAGGGCTGTACAGACCCTAGTCATGTTCGGTCGTCGAGCTGCGAGATCCGATCGGTAAGGTGCGCCGCGGCCATCAACGATGGCGAGGAAGAGGCGACGGCAGGCCTGGCCAGCCATCCTTGGCGTTCGTGGTGCTGGGGCAGCTCGTGAGCCACCGCGGCGCGGCACAACAGCCTGGGGGCATCGTCGTGTGCCGCTGGTGCCTCGCGTGGGGAGAGAGAGGGTTGTCACGATGCGAGGGGGAGGAGAAGGGCAAGCACAGCCGCCACATTGCGCGCCGCTCCAGCCGCGACGCTCCGTTGGTAGGGATGGCTACCAGAGCTAGGGTTTCGTCGGGCGGACACAGACTACCGGAAGGAGGCAGCGTTAATGGAAGCCGCGACGGCGTCCACCGGTAGGGCCTAGTCACACCGTTCCGTGGCCATGGACGACCACCAGCGGCGTTGCACTGTGATGCGACGGTGCCGCCGCTCCGCTCGTGTCGAGAGAGAGAGAGCGAAGAGGAGAAAAACCTCAGAAAGGAGAGGAGTTTGGATTTTTTTTTAAGTAGGAATCTAAAAGTTGAAGCAGGCGTTATATATTTGTTTACCTCGGATTTATATGAGAAGCAGATGAAGCAAGTAGAAACTAGAGAAAATAAGGATAAACATGAGAAGTGGTGGGCACCTCAAGAAATCCGCTCCTAAGGATCTGAAGGGTTGAAGCGAAGATCGGACGATCCTGGAAATTTGAGGCGACGTGGACGTTGTTTATGTGCGAGAAAGCTGTATGAGAATATAGGGTTAATTATATTATTATAAAAATTTGGACGCACGCACACGTGTCCATATACGCCGGCGGTTCATCAGAGACAGAACGTGCACGCACGGATGAGGAGCAACGAACGAAGCATGAGTTCGCCCGCTTCTGGAAGCGTCCGGGCGGCGGGTGATACTGATATGACGAGGAATGCAAGAAATTTGATCGATGGCTGACCTTGAGCACTGACGCGGACGCCCACGTCCTATACCACCGAGAGGGTATCTCGTACGTACTCGGGCACTCGTCCACGCGTGCATCACACGCGTCGGCGCGCCGGCCACCCCGCCGCCGCGTGGCGCGGGGGAGCACGAGCACGCGGCGGGGCGCGCCGGCCGGCGCGACGTTTAAAAGGAAAGCGCCTCTGCAATGCACGCACTCCACTGCAGCACCCAAGTCGATCACAGTCATCATCTCCGATCCGGTCGACGACGACGAGCGATCTCGATCTTCTCTCTGTGTGTTGATTATCCGTTATCACCACCGGGCACCGGCCAATGATATCAAGCGCAAAGCTCGACCGGCCGCCGCACGCCTGCCTGCAGAGTCCACGGTAACGCGCGGGCGAGACTCGAGAGGGCGCCATGCCGTCGCTGATGTGGCTGACGCCGTGGCGGAGGATGAAGAGGGCGGCAGGGGGCCCGGTGGCGGTGCGGACGCGGCGGGGCACCTCGCTCGGGGCGCTGTGGCGGCGCCTGGTCCGGACGCTCACCTGCGCGCGCCGCCCCTACTACTGACGACCGTCGTCGTCCATGGAGGGACAGGGACCGATGCAAATGCATGCAAGCAACAAATGCAATGCAAGCTTGTTTTGTGTGTGATGTGTTTGTTCATAGTCGTACGTGTCACGTGAGACGGTTCATAGCCATCTCGTTTATATATATATTTATATATACATATACGTGTATGTATGCGTGTATTTTCACTTTGTTGCTACCGTGCAATTGTACTCCGCTGACATGTACTACTACAAGTATAATAATCTGAACTCGTGCCTTGTATATTTCGCAAAATATATGTACCTGTTACTTCGATGGGCTTCGATGTCTTCTCCCAACCACAGTCACAACAGTTTCCGTGTGCAGGAACGATGACGTAGTTCATGGATCGATAATTTTAAGTTCTCAATTCAATTCGGAGAGGTATAGAGACGGTTGATAGTTGACGTAGTACGTAGATCGATAATTTTAAGTTCTCAATTTGTAATGGTATAAAGACGGTTGATAGTTTCTTGTGTGCAAGAACGAGGACGTGGTACGTGGATCGATAATTTTAAATTAATTTTAAGTTCTCGATTTGTAGGGGTATAAAGACGGTTGATAGTTTCTTATGTGCAGGAACGAGGACGTTGTACATGGATCGATAATTTTAAATTAATTTTAAGTTCTCGATTTGTAGGGGTATAAAGACGGTTGATAGTTTCTTATGTGCAGGAACGAGGACGTCGTACGTGGATCGATAATTTTAAATTCTCGATTCGTAATGTACGTGGATCGATAATTTTAAATTCTCGATTCGTAGGGGTATATTCTCGATTCGTAACGTACGTGGATCGATAATTTTAAATTCTCGATTCGTAGGGGTATAGGGATGGTTGATTCGAGGATGGGATCATGATCCCTAATTGGGACGACGTATCTGGGACGTAACTATGGAACAATTTTTTTATTAATTTTTTACCTTTTCTTGCTATTTTTTCTCAAATTTTTAGAACTTTTATTTATGCTACCATATTTCCACACCGAGTCTAACGCAGGGAGGCCGCGCTACCGCCACCGTCTGGCACTGGTACGCCGGTACCTTTCTCTCCTTCTATAATTCCGGTTCACTTTGGTAAGCTATCCCTATTAGTGATCTAAGCTCGTACCTACAACTGTACCATAATGTTCCTATTCCACGTTCCGGAACGAAAGTTCCGGGAACGTAGAACCGTCTCATGTTCCATATGACTGTGCTCCCAACAAAATATATTTTATTTAGTTTGTATCTACGTAAATTATAATAAACAAAATCTACAATTTTAATATACAAAATATATACAATAACCATTGTCGAAAAAGAAACAAATATAAAATATGTACAATAATAATCGTCTAAAATAACTACAATTTAGACACCGAATGTTAGCAACTCTTTATTTATTTATTTTTAAATAATAATAATAATATTCTAACACACACGCCAAAGTTTGAAAAATTACACTAATAACCTTGGAACAAACATTATGTTTCTATATTAGGTGAAACATCGTGCAACAAACATGTTAAACTCATAGTGAGAGTTTCTGTAGGTTTCAGCGAAAGTTTCATCTTGTGTTTCATGGTAAAAACGAGAAGTAAGTTGTATATAGATAATTTTTGTTTGGTACATGAACTCATATGAATTATGACATTAAATACCTATAAAATAAAATTGTGACCGATCGAGTATTGATAATATTTCATTCATTTCATGTCATTTTATATAATATAACGAGTTTGGAAACAATATAATTGAGCTCTCTCTAGTAAAAACGATTTTAGAGTAACTCCAAGAGTTTGCCATCTCTCTTTTTTTTTAACAAAGCAAGAAAAAAGGTCATCCAACAGTTTGGCATTCAACTCGGCAATTCTAGGAACTTGGCAAATCTCTCCCCCTCCACGCGCAAATATACACGAGTGTAAGCAACTCCAACAGTTTGGTAAAATTTACTTGGTATATCTTGTGATTTGACAAGTTGCTAAATTATATAACAAGTGAAAAAAAATTCTCTCCAATAGTTTGCTATTCCATGGTAAATTAAAAAAAATAGATCCACGCCTGCCGCAGGTCCGCGTGCGCGGCGAACACCACCGCGGCCACGACGGCCGCCGCGCACGCCGCCACGAGCGCCACCGCAGTCGTGCCCCGCGCCACACGCATGCCCGGGCTAGACGCCGTAGCCGGCGCTGCGCCGACACCGCGTGAGCAGGCCGCACCACCCGTGCACCTCGTGGCGCGGACGTAGCCGTCTCGGCCGTCCCGCATCGTCCACGACGCCGGCGACCAGGGCGCGAACCGGGGGAGGCAGGAGCAGGGCGACACCTTGTTGGTGTCGTACACACCATTGGGCCCAGGCGCCCGCGGCTGCCAGCCACGTCCACCGCTGCATCAGGCCGACACCGCCCATGCTGTTGAGCGCCAGCAGGGAGACGATCACTGCTACTGCAGAACGAGCCTTTAGCCCCGAGCCACTTTGGCCTTTAGCCTCGGGCATGGAGCCAGGGCTAAGGAATCGGGACTAAAGGTCCGACCTTTAGCTCCGGTTTCCTCGCCCGCCCCGGTTGGTAATACCAACCGGGACTAAAGAGGTTTCTAGCCGAGCCACGGTTGCTAGCTTCTTTAGTCCCGGTTGGTATTACCAACCGGGGCTAAAGAGGCCGCCTCTTTTTTCTTTTTTCTTTTTTCTGTTTCTTTTCTTTTCAATTGGTTATTGTTTTCGGTTTTACAATTACATTAGAGTTTCTAATACGTATTCTTCGCTGCTAATATATTCTATTAGGGTTTCAAATTCGTATTCTTCGCTGTTAATAAATATATATGAACACATAAAATTTACAATTACACACAAATGAAATATGAAACTATATATATTATAGATCGAGCTATACATATGTACATAAAATATACAACATTATCCATCATGCATCCTTAACTTGATATTTACAACACAAATATTGTTCCTGACTTAGAGGTCATACAAGTGTTCGTCTTGGTTTTGCTTCATTAGTTCATCTTTGTTAAACTAATACTCGGTGCCAGACTTAAGGACATGGTCGTTAATGAAGCCCGCGATGGTCTCTTGAATTGCTTTGAGGCGGACCTTATCCATCACCTGGTTCTTCAACCATGTCTCCTTCAATTTGGATCAAAAGAAAAAGAAAGTATTAGCATACATAACATTTATGTAAAAGCAAAAAATGAAATAAATTCATTTACATGTTACGTACTTGCTGACTCTGTAGAGGAGTTCTTTTTTCATACACCGTCAGGAACTCGCAAACATAGTACACACATATGAATGTCTTCTCTGCTTCTCCTAATGTCTTCTCGCCATCACCTCCTTTAATGTCAAGTTCAACATTGTTGTAACCTTTCACCACCCTATCCACCGAGACGCTAGCATATCCAGGAGGTATTATTGCCCCATGACATCTTGGTGTCTTCGTAGGATCGATAGGAGATACAACACCTATAGCCACCATGACTGTGGCATTCCCCTGTGCAATGTGCAGTTCACATGTCGTGAGAGGCTCGGTGATGTCATCCACGGGAAAGTGCAGTCCTACGTCTGGCACCTCTGTGGAAGCGCAACTACTTTTCATTTGATCTGGGGGGCTGATGTTGACTCCCGGCTCTGATGCAGATTGCCTTTGCATCGAACTTACTGCTAACTGCACTTGCTTTTTTATTTCCTCGCTCATTTTGTCTTCAAGTGCTTTTTCTCGCTCAACTGCTTCACGAGCCGCGGCCTGTGACTGAAGAACCATTTCCTCTAACCTTTGCATCCGCTCTGCCTCCTCCTCCTTCTTTCTCGCGCGGCTTCTATAGGTCTCTTTGTCCCGAGGGAAGGCATGCTCCCACGACACCTCCCCATAGCCTCTGGTTCTCCCATCATGTTCAGGATTCTCCAGGGCGTATGTCAGCTCGTCCTTTTCTCTGTTCGGCTGCCACCTGCCACTGTGAGCTATTTCTCTAGCATAGGCAAATCTTTCTGCTGCTCTATGGAGTTTTTCGCCATACTCTATCCTTCCCGTCTGTAGGTCCAGACTTCCTCCATGACCAAAAAACCAATACTTGGCGCGCTCAGGCCAGTTTATTGATTCTAGTTCAATGCCCTTGGCTAGCATCTCTCGTTCCATTCTTTCCCATTTAGGAATGGCACTCTTGTAGCCACCTGATCCCAAGTGATGGTGGTATTGTTTTTGTCGGGCATTCTGTTGGTTCCTTCTGACCTGTGCCTCACCCTCTTCTGATTTCTTGAATTCTACGAACTCATCCCAAAACGGCCTCAACTTGACGTAGGCCTTAGTGTTGAAATCCGGAGTTAGGTCCTTCTTGATAAATGTGTTATACAACTTCTTCTTCCAGCCCTGGAATAGTGTTGCCATTTTCTTCATAGCCCAGTCCCGAATTCTTTCCTTCAAATTTCTATCTTCTGTTTCAAGCGTGAAATATGCAAGGACATCTTGCCAAACCAGTTCCTTATCAAGATCAGAGACAAAACTTATATGAGGAGCACTTTTCTTTTCCTTCCATTCATGAGCACTGATCGGGATCTTATCCCTTACAAGGTACCCCTGTTTCCTCGTTGAATTCTGAGATAATGTACCGGCCATCCAACGGCTTCTTCGGACCTCGTACGGTCCTACTCTTCCCGGTAGTCATTGTCGATCCGGAGGGCTAGGTATGTAGGAACAGTACATTATAAATACATTTATAAATTGTTTTGAATTTCAGGTGCACATAGAGATTGTAGGTATACCTCGCCAGTATTTTCTTGCATTATTTCTTCATAATAGGCAAAGTATTGACTGTCGTCATCTACTTGTTGATTATTGTTATCATCACCTGCTAATTCTTGATTAGCACCGCTGTTGATTAAGTCGTACATTTCCTCCTCCATGTTGTCAACTGGGTCGGCCATTTCTGCGAATAACATGGACGATAATAAACACCATATTTCTGCAAATAATGTATATTGATAAAGACCATATTTATTTTTTATTTAACACTTTGTAAAGGTAACACGATCGATAATAAACACTTTGGGTTTAGGGTTTAGGCTCTAGGTTTAGGGTTTGGGGTTTCCGGTTTGGGGTTTAGGGTTTGGGGTTTAGGTTTTCAGGTTTGGGGTTTAGGGTTTAGGGTTTAGGCTCTAGGTTTATGGTTTGGGGTTTAGGGTTTCGGGTTTGGGGTTTAGGGTTTAGGGTTTAGGCTCTAGGTTTATGGTTTAGGGTTTCGGGTTTGGGGTCTCGGGTTTGGGGTTTCGGGTTTGGGGTTTAGTGCTTAATGTTTAGGGTTTAGGCTCTAGGTTTATGGTTTAGGATTTCGGGTTTGGGGTTTTGGGTTTGGGGTTTAGGGTTTAGGGTTTAGGCTCTAGGTTTATGGTTTAGGGTTTCGGGTTTGGGGTTTCGGGTTTCAGGTTTGGTGTTTAGGGTTTAGGGTTTTAGGTTTGGGGTTTAGAGTTTAGGGTTTTGTCCATATACATATACACGACCGATATAAATAAATATATAGATATCTAAAGACCAAAATATCTAAGTGATTATTCCACAAACATATAAACGACCATATTCGTAAAAATAACACTACCGACATGATCGAAAAGTCATGTCTAAGTGATTATTCCATAAACATATCTAAGTGATTATTCTATAAACATATCTAAGTGATTATTCCATAAACATATACACGACCATATTCGTAAAAATAACACTACCGACATGATCGAAAAGTCGTGTCTAAGTGATTATTCCATAAACATATCTAAGTGATTATTCTATAAACATGTCTAAGTGATTATTCCATAAACATATCTAAGTGATTATTCCTCCTCCATCTATCACAAAGGACACACCGTTGACGAGAGGACGACGACGGACGGCGGCGAGGATGACGTCGCGGTGAGGACGACGACGGACGGCGGCGAGGATGACGTCGCGGTGAGGACAAAGACGGACGGCGGCGAGGATGACGTCGTGGTGAGGATGACAGCGGACGGCGGCGAGGTCAACGCGACCAATCTCTTTTTATCTTCATGTGTAAACATAATTTTTTGTTAGGGTAAAAAACATTTTCTTTAACATTTTCTACAAAATGTCCGTGCGTTGCAAGGAACACACAATTTATATATTTATTTTTCTATAAATATATATGTATACACTACAAAGAAACATTTTCTATAACCATGATTTTCTAAAAATGATTTATATAACTATATTTATATAAATATATATTCATTTTTCTATAAACATATATAAATATATATGTATTTATAATCATTTTCTATAATCATTCATTTTCTATATATATTATTTTTTCTATATATATCATTTATTCTTTTTCTTTTTCTTGTTCTATACACTGCACATACACAACACACATGCACACACACACTTCACACACGCACACACTTCACGGCGAGGACACTCCGGCGGCGGCAAACACACGCCGCGTGGGGGGCTCACCGGTGGTGGCCGCGAGGCGACGACGAGGGCGACAACGGCGGCGGCAAACGGCTCCGCGCGGCCAGAGAGGCCGAGGGCGCCGCGACGAACGGCAAACGGCGCGGCGGGGAGTCCCGGCCGAGGGCGGCCGGTGCGCGGCGGGCCGAGTCTGACCGGCGGCGGCGAGGGAGGCCGAGGGCACCACGACGAACGGCGGCGCGGCCAGCGGGGAGTCCCGACCGAGGACGACGGCGACGAAAGTGAGGACGGCGACGAGGGAGAGAGGACGACGCGGCGGCGAGGCACACGGGGAAGACGGCGAAGACAACGGAGGTGGCGGCGCAAACTCTGACGTCGATCTGGGGATGTAGGAGGGCCATGTACCCTATATACTCGGGGACCCTTTAGTCCCGGGTGGTTCCCCAGCCCGGGACTAAAGGTTCTTTCCCGCCACTGTTTTGGGCTTTGTGTATTTTAGGTTTTGTATTAGGTTTTCACTATATTAATATGTTGTAATACTTGTTAATTGCATAGTAAATTCAATATTAGGCATAAAATTTCTTAAAAATAGCAGTTGTATTTTCTTTTACCTTATTGTATAGTAGAAAATTTTGTAACATAAATTCTTTTCTTTTCTTATAATAACAAATATAAATGTAAATAACAATTCATATTTTGTTAATGCAAAAATATAATGTTAAATTTAAATATCTGAAACAACTGGTTCTCGATAGGAAAATTACTTTTGCATTATCTGAACGTTAAATTTTGGGTTGTTCATCTTTTATTGTCCAAATGCACGGTAGAGAAATTCACTGTTAAATTATAATTTAATTTTAAAAGATAAATTTGTGTAGTTCATATACGTTTCTGTGTCTTATTGGTCTCAAACTTTTTGTTGGGCTGTCACGTGGCACGGGTGAGGTAACCAACAAGTTTGTGAGTTTTCGGAGATGGTTTCCTACTTTTTCCGGTTTAATCGAATTACCGCGCACCGTCACCCAATAATTAATTATTGGATAAACTAGGCCTCCGACTTGGAAAAAATTTTGGGCATCTCGTGTGGGGCATCAATTTGGCCTCCAATAATTAAAATAATGATCAAAAAAATCTAACACATCGTGTGGGGCATCAATTTGGGCTCATATTAACGAACCATGACCATCCATAATCATTATTAATAACCACGACTATCCATAATTATTATTAACCATGACTATTCATAACTAAAATAATGTAATAAGTCAAGTCATTTCGACACCGACATCAACGAACCATGACTATCCATAATCATTATTAATTATACAAAAATTGTAATACATAATAGTAGTTAAAGCATAACTATACATCAAGCGGGTACACTGGTGATCTTCTTCTTGACGTATGTCCCTCGGTTATGATCATGTCATAACCATGGAGTCTCCTCAGTATTTAGCAGGATGCTTGGATCTTTGGTCACACTGAAGGGCGGTATTCGGTCATCCCTTTCATAATTTTTTGACATGTCTGACTTGTCCTCAATTCCCACTATGTTTCTTCTTCCTGAAAGAACTATGTGGCGTTTTGGCTCTTTGGTTGATTTTTTATCATTTTTCCCTCTCTTGGGTTTTGTAGACATGTCTTTCACGTAGAACACCTGATTCACATCAGCAGCAAGGACGAATGGTTCACCTTTGTATCCAATATTGTTGAGATCCACTGTTGTCATTCCATACTCCTTGTCAACTGTTACTCCGGCTCCAGTCGTCTTGACCCATTGGCATCGAAACAAAGGGACTTTAAAATTAGGTGCGTAGTCTAGTTCCCAAATCTCCTCTATACGGCCATAATATGTTTGCCTCTTCCCATTTGGGTCTATGGCATCTACGTGAACACCACTGTTTTGGTTTGTTCTCCTTTTATCTTGGGCAATGGTGTAAAATGTGTTTCCATTTATCTCATACCCTTTGTACGTGAGGATGTGCCATGATGGTTGCCTAGCCAACAAATATAGTTGCTCATCAATATTGTTATCACCCAGACATTCTTTTCGCAACCAAGTGCTAAAAGTATTCATGTGCTCACGTGTAATCCAAACTTCATTCTTCCTAGGAAATTGGGATCGCAGGAACTCCTTGTGTACCTCGATATATGGATCCACCACTGATGAGTTTTGAAGAACTGTGTAGTGCGCTTTATTGAAGTAATCGTTCCTCGTACCGATATATGTTTTCTTCCCTAGTGTCCCCTTTCCACACAGCCTCCCCTCGTGTCATGATTCAGGAACACCAATCGGGTCAAGGTCAGGAATAAAGTCAACACAGAACTCTATGACCTCCTCTGTCCCATAGCCCTTGGCGATGCTTCCTTCTGGGCGAGCACGTTGGTGAACATATTTTTTCAATACTCTTATGAACCTCTCGAAGGGGAACATGTTGTGTAGGAACACAGGACCGAGAATATGAATGTCCTTGACCAGGTGAACTAGGAGGTATGTCATGATATTAAAGAAGGATGGAGGGAACACCAACTCAAAGCTCACAAGACATTGAACCACATCATTCTGTAGAGTAGCTAGTTCTAATGGATTAATTGCCTTCTGAGAAATTGCATTGAGGAATGCACATAGCTTCACTGTGGCCAGACGTACATGTGGAGGTAGAATTCCTCTTAAAGCAACCGGAAGCAATTGCGTCATAAGCACATGGCAGTCATGCGACTTTAAGTTTAGGAATTTCTTCTCTTGCATATTTATTATTCCCTTTATATTGGAGGAGAATCCAGATGGGACCTTGATGCTGTTTAGGCATTCAAACATGATTTCCTTCTCTTCATTGCTAAGAGTATAGCTAGCAGGTCTTAAGTAATGGCGTCCATCATCTGTCTTCTCTGGATGTAGGTTGTCTCGTTCTTTCATGCGGTGCAAGTCTTGTCATGCTTCAAGTGTATCCTTAGACTTTCCATACACACCCATGAATCCTAGAAGGTTGACACAAAGATTCTTTGTCAGGTGCATCACGTCGATCGCGTGGCGGACCTCTAGTACATGCCAATAGGGTAGCTCCCAAAATATTGACTTCTTCTTCCACATGAGTGTGTGTCCCGTAGCGTCTTTCGAAACAGGTTCACTCCTGTCCCCTTTCCAAAGATTACTTTCACATCCTTGATCATCTCAAGTATATCTTCCCCAATTTTGTTGCGTGGCTTGCTCCGGTGGTCTGTCTCACCTTTAAAATGCTTGCCTTTCTTTCTAACTTGGTGATTCACAGAAAGAAATCGACGATGGCCAAGGTACACTACCTTTCTACATTTTTTCAAATATATACTATCCATGTCATCAAAACAATGTGTGCATGCATTATATCCCTTGTTTGTCTGTCCTGAAAGATTACTTAGAGCAGACCAATCATTGATTGTTACGAACAACAATGCTCGCAGGTCAAAGTGTTCCTGTTTGTAATCATCCCACACACATACACCTGATTTACTCCATAAAAGTAGGAGTTCCTCAACTAATGGCCTTAGGTAAACATCGATGTCGTTGCCAGGTTGTCTCGGGCCTTGGATGAGCACTGGCATCATAATGAACTTTCGCTTCATGCATAACCATGGAGGAAGGTTGTAGATACATAGAGTAACAGGCCACGTGCTGTGACAACTGCTCTATTTCCCATAAGGATTCATCCCGTCCGTACTTAAACCAAACCTTAAGTTTCTAGCGTCTTTTGCAAATTCCGGGAATTCTCTGTCTATTGCTCTCCACTGGGACCCATCAGCAGGGTGTCTCAACATGTTGTCTACCTTACGGTCTTCTTTGTGCCATCGCACCAACTTTGCATGGTCCTTGTTTCTGAACAGACGTTTCAGACGTGGTATTATAGGAGCGTACCACATAACCTTGGCAGGGATTTTCTTCCGGGGACGTTCTTCACCCTCAACATCGCCAGGGTCATCTCTCCCGATCTTATATCGTGACGCTTTACATACAGGGCATTCATCCAAATTCTCGTATTCCTTGCCACGGTACAGGATGCAGTCATTAGGACATGCATGTATCTTCTGGATTTCTAAACCCAATGGACAGACGACTTGTTTTGCTTCGTACGTAGTGGCGGGCAATTCGTTAGGCTTCGGAAGCATCTTTTGTTTTATAATCTTCAATAATTGTCCAAATGCCTTGTCAGATACACCATTCTGTGCTTTCCATTGTAGCAACTCAAGTGTTGTACCCAACTTTTTTTTGTCCATCTGGAGCAGACGGGTATAGTAATTTCCTGTGATCCTCTAGCATACAGTCAAACTTAATCTTCTCCCTTTCACTTTCGCAATCGCTTTGTGCATCACGAATGACATTACTAAGAGCATCATCTTCAGCGAGTGTGTCTTCTGCACTTGCCTCTTCTTCACCTTCCCCCATTGCAGTATCACCAAAGTCACCGTATTGAGGAATAATATCATCGTCAGGGTCTAATTGTTCTTCTTCACCTTCTTCCATCATAACCCCAGTTTCTCCATGCTTCGTCCAACAACTATAGTTTGGCATGAAACCCGACTTGAACAAGTGTGGGTGAAGACTCCTTGAGCTAGAATATTCCTTCGAATTATTACAAAGGGCACATGGGCAGCACATAAAACCATTCCGCTTGTTTGCCTCGGCCACTCTTAAAAAATAATGCACGCCATCAATGAACTCTTTTGAGCGACGATCGACATTGTACATCCAGTGACGTGTCATCGTTTGCACTATATGACATATCACATAATTATATCTCTCATTCTTATCAACAATGGTCCGTTTGGATGATGTCCACACAATGCCACGCCAAGTCTTCGGCATGCCGAACATGCGGCGTGGAAATTGGCCACCGCAACTGCGGCAAGTTTTGGCATCAAAATTGAACTATCTCATGCATGACAAGTATTTGGCAGCCACAACTACGGGCACGAAGCAAACACGTGCCACAGGTATGGCGCGGCAGGTGTGGCATGGCGTGGCATCCTGTGGTCGTCATCCAAACGCCCAAATTTAGTAAGCATCACTAGTGGCATATAAGTAGTAGCAGTTGAACTTGTCTAATTAATTATTACATCAAGATAACAGTGCAGCTTCATCCACTTGGCCACAACCAAAGCAACTAACAACACCTGCACATTTTTCCCACGTCACAGTCCAACAAGATGGATTGTCTGCCACTCCAACCTGATAGGAAGGTAAGGTAGGGGTAGGTGCAGTAGGAACTGAGTTGATTCTTGAGTTGAAAGCCTCTAGAGCTGCAGAAGCTTCCTCAAAAGACTTGTACTTTTTATGCACAGCTCCCTTAACTTTGAGGACATACTGACTGCACTCGGCCCAGCTGGTGTAAATACCTGGCTTGGTGCCCTCGAAAACGACATACCAAGCAGGCATCCTTCTGCATTTTAGTTGAGCAGTAAACTAAAGTATTATATATTTCTAATTTGTGTAAAAAAATAATTTAACTGATCTCTATTTCTCCAAAAAAAAATTAAAATAAACTAATTAAACCGGTCACATTTTGTAAACTAAAGTATTATATATTTCTAATTTCTGTAAAAAAATGATTTAACTGATCTCTATTTCTCCAAAAAATTAAAATAAACTAATTAAACCGGTAACATTTTGTAAACTAAAGTATTATATATTTTTAATTTCTGTAAACAAATGATTTAACTGATCTCTATTTCTCCAAAAAATTAAAATAAACTAATTAAACCGATAACATTTTGTAAACTAAAGTATTATATATTTCTAATTTCTGTAAACAAATGATTTAACTGATCTCTATTTCTCCAAAAAATTAAAATAAACTAATTAAACTGGTAACATTTTGTAAACTAAAGTATTATATATTTCTAATTTCTGTAAAAAAATGATTTAACTGATCTCTATTTCTCCAAAAAATTAAAATAAACTAATTAAACCGGTAACATTTTGGAAACTAAAGTATTATATATTTCTAATTTCTGTAAACAAATGATTTAACTGATCTCTATTTCTCCAAAAAATTAAAATAAACTAATTAAACCGGTCACATTTTGTAAACTAAAGTATTATATATTTATATTTTCTGTAAACAAATGATTTAACTGATCTCTATTTCTCTAAAAAATTAAAATAAACTAATTAAATTGGTCACATTTTATAAACTAAAGTATTATATATTTCTAATTTATGTAAACAAATGATTTAACTGATCTCTATTTCTCTAAAAAATTAAAATAAACTAATTAAACCGGTCACATTTTGTAAACTAAAGTATTATATATTTCTAATTTCTGTAAACAAATGATTTAACTGATCTCTATTTCTCCAAAAAATTAAAATAAACTAATTAAACCGGTCACATTTTGTAAACTAAAGTATTATATATTTCTATTTGCTGTAAACAAATGATTTAAATGATCTCTATTTCTCTAAAAAAATTAAAATAAACTAATTAAATTGGTCACATTTTATAAACTAAAGTATTATATATTTCTATTTTCTGAAACAAATGATTTAAATGATCTCTATTTCTCTAAAAAATTAAAATAAACTAATTAAACTGGTCACATTTTGTTTTTAGGGTACTAATTTAAACTATCAAGTGAATGAACTGAAAATAGCTTCAAAAACCACATATATATATATAGCAGCTAAAAGTATGAAAAACTGAAGCTAGTAACCTTTAAATGAGTCGATGTCGACGTAGATGTGATGAAATAGATCAATCGCCGGAGATATGTTAACAAACAAAAATCACCGGAGAAGAGAGCAAACAAGCAGCAAAGCAAGAACTCAATGAAAAAAATGAAGACTGAGAAAGCTCGGGCAGGGCTGAAGAAAGTGGAAGAACAGTTCAAATATAGGGAGGGACATTTAGTCCCGGCCCTTGTTCCTAGCCGGGGCTAAATGCCAACATTTAGCCCCGGCTGGATACAGCAACCGGGGCAAAACCTTTAGTCCCGGTTGGTGTCACCAACCGGGGCTAAAGATTGACCTTTAGCCCCGGTTGGTGACACCTACCGGGGCTAAAGACCTTTCTAGTCCCGGACGCAAATTTTTTCATGACTAAAGCTAATTTTGCAAATCGTCCAAAGACTTGTTCTCCAGTGGGATGTGCTAGTGCTCCACGCCGAGATGCATCCCGGCTAGTGCTCCACGAGACGCGAACTCCGTCCTGCGTGACGTGCTAGTGCTCGAAGGCCTCCTGGTGGTGTACGAGCAGGACTGCTCCAAGGCGGCCGAGGCGAGACCGCGAGAGTGACGTCGGAGAAAAAAAATCGCGATAGGGAAGTTTTGCGCGTGCCGAGATATACGCGCGCGAGGCCTCTATGTCAAGTTGCTAAAGATAGCAACGTATTTTAAGAAACGGTTGGAGAGGATTTTTTGTGATTTTGCCAATATATTAAGGATAGCAAATTGATTTCCAAAACTGTTGGAGATGCTTGTGTGTGGGCTTGGGGTTCTAGGTGCCGCCGCCACTCTTCCCGTGCGTGTGGGCTCCTTCTCCCCCGACTTATTCGCATCTCCTTCTCCCGCCGGCTGTTCATCGCTAGGGTTCACGTATGATCTTCCATCTATTTCCCATCGTCGATCTTGATTCCCGCTGCATGTGTTCATGTGTTTTGTTTCCTTGGCCGGATAGTCGTACATGGTCATGCTAGGGGCTAGTATTGGTGAGATTCTGTTAGCAACCCCAATCGGATTACCAACAGATAGTTTGATTCACAATGATTCTGAGTACAAGAAGAGGGAAATCTAGGTACACATCAAAAGGAAACTTGAAGAAGAAGAAGAACAGTAAACTACTAAGAGTAATATGTTGTTTGATAATTCCTTTCATAGATGGCTCCCTGGTGCCCCTAGGCTCTTGTAGTTGCAGATGACGTCCAACGGTCCATGTCACTGCTTGCCGGCCCAGGCCCATGAGCCATATGACAGCCCAACTAGGAGTGATCTCTGACATTCCCCCCTTCTTAAACTTCGGCTTGCCCTCAAGCCGATGGAGAAGTTCAGAACCACCAGGATCCCAAGGGAATTGTGGAAACTCTTGTTCTGAATATGTCGAGCGCAAGCAATCAACATTATATTGTACTTCTTTGTTGGTTGTCAAGAAGCCCTTGTGAAGCAGCATCAATTCCCAACAGAAGACCTTGCACTTGGTACATGGCGTTGCAACTCGAAATTTCTGTCCGGTCACTTGAAGCAAGAAACACTGACAATTGCCACCACCCTTCCGTTGTACTCGCACTTGAAGCAGTGCACAACCGACCTTACTCACTGATAGCAAGATCTGCGAACCACCCAGAATCACGAGTGCTGCATAGCTTGAAGCATCCACAATTTTAAATGATGTTGTTAGAGTAAAATCACAGTCAGGCTCACCATGTCCAGCCACCACATCGTTCCTGCTCAACTGCTGCAGCACCACAGCTCTGACCAAGGAAGCTTCACCATGTTTCTGCTGGAATTCCACAAATAAATTCTGAAATGAAACCCATATAGCACTTGAGTCCTGCCTAACCACATTGTGAATCAGCGCATGACCACCAGTTATTAGCTCATTCATTTGGCAGTGAACGAGAACAAAGTACAGACCCACTTTTCTCACTTCCTCTTTGTTGGCTGTACACTCAATTGAACATATCCATGCCAATGGAGCCCTTAATGTTTCCCACTTGACAAACACACGTTGTGGACTGAACTCATGCTGCAGGTGTACGTGAACAATTCTCCTACCACATTTCTGCTGTAACGAGACAATTAGCTTCTGGAATGGCTCCCAAACAACACCTTGACTACACTCAAGTGATGGCCATGGAATCCACCATTGATCAATGCCTCTGCTCTTAAATATACCTTCATTTGGACATGGCCATATTCCTCGGACAAGCATCTGCCATTCCACCAAGTTCAAGGAAGCAATTTGAAGTGCAATCTAAGAACATCTAAATGATAAAGGTGGCTGCCAGAACACCTTATCCATGCTAGCGACATAGATTTCCACTTGATAAGAAACAGGGAAGTGTGGTGAGCTGTTGTTCTGCAGGGACCCAACGATGACTGTCTCAACCCTGCAAACTAGCCCAGCTAAATTTGAAGCCTGCACATGAGAAGCACCAAATAGCTGCGACATTGTACGATAATCAAAGGAAGGCCAGGGTGTTGGCCAGAGTGGAAGAACAACAAGCGGAAGCCATGATTTCTGCAACTGAATAATCCAGACCACCAATTCATTCTCATCAGAAGGAACACATGTGACACAGCCCAACATCTCAACACCAATAATATGAGTATCGAGACATGTGTTGAGGTACCTTCTCTCCACACGCACTGCCAAATCCTTCAGGTTGCTGACCAAGCACAAGCTGCTCTGCTTCCAGATCGGGTCCATAGAAGCAAGCCTGCTAGCGCGAAGTGATGCTGTAGTAGGGGAATTGTTGCTCCACATTTGGTCAAACACCCTTGCTGCATGAACGGAGTGAGCAGCTGACTTGCCCCAAGCAGCAGCCAGGACCAACGACGACACTTCTCGTGGTGGAGAAGGGATTGGTGAAGGTGTGGTCGCATCCCATGGTGGTGGTGGTAGGATAGATGGCGCAGGAACTCCATGGTGGTGCAGCCGCCGAGGTGGGCCTTGAGGTAGGCGGACACGGAGGCCGGGTCGGTGTCGTCCACAGCGTCCGAGCGGGGTACGGACCGGCGAAGCCTTGGTGAAGTCGGCGACGGCGGCGGACCCAGCCCAGACATGGACGAGCATGGGGTTGGTGAAGCCAGCGCGGGAGTCAAACTCGCAGGCGCTCTCATCGGCGTGGAGCACGGGAGGCCATGGGTGAAGCCGAGTCGGACGAAGGCGGGCCCGCCGCGGTCGGTGAAGCCATGGCGGGCGCGGTGGAGGTCGCCATGGGCCGCGAAGCGAAGGAGCATGCCTTGGTCGGCGAATCTGAGGTGGACGTGCAGCGGAGCGGTCGCCCACGAGGAACTTGCGAGCGCGCTGGGCGAGCAATTCGCGGTCGAGCGCGGAGATGGAGGAACGCTCGGTGAGGAGCTGGTCGGCGTCGGCCTGTGCGACGACGACCTTGAGCACCTTGTTGCCGGTGGCTGGGAGTACCTTCTCGTCCTCCTATGAAACACGGATACTTCGAGGAAGGCACCTATCGCGTATCCGATACGTATCGGATACCGATACGCCTCCGATACACCTTCGATACGTATCCGAGGAGTATCCAGAAAAAAAGAAAAAAGAAAAAATCGGATACACCATCCGATACGTATCCTAGGAGTACCCTAGGAACAACGGCCAACAGTTAGTGCCGTGGGGAAGGAGCAGTTAGAGTCGGATGGTGACGGGCACACAAGGGAGAGAAGCGTTTGCGGCTACGGGAAGGGTATGTACGGCTGGGAAAGAAAGAAGGATGGATAAGGATAAGGTGTTGTTGGTTCTTTTTTTTTTAGAGGAAGGTATTGTTGGTTATGCGTACGAAAGGGTTAGAAGGAGGATTAACTATTGACAAGATAAGTTGGACTCTTTTGATAGGCTCTTCTTTTGACTAGAGGTTCACTAGTATACTGATTCTCTTTTTATATTATATACATATGAATATACACTGTCCTCTAAAAAAACATATAAATATACACTATTATTTATTTTATTAAAAAATATAAAACGTATCGGCGTATCGGGTTTTTTGGAAAAATGACGTATCCGCGTATCCGTATCGGCCCGATACCGATACGCGTATCCGTATCCGTGCAACTTAGACACCACGTCTGGCTCCTCGTCGAGGCTGGGGAGGAAGTCCAGACGCTGATTCGGCTTCGCCTTGAGCTTCCAGATGTGGATCTGGGCCGTGCGCGAAAGTTCAGTGAAGTCGTTGGCGGCGGAGAGGTCGAAACTGCGCTCCTCCGTGGTGCGGGCCGACTGCTCGGACAGCCCTCCCCAGTGGTCCGAGTCCACCACAACATCCCGCTGCTCCTTCATCGGTGGAGAGGAGGCAGAGTCGATGCGGATCTGGCTCCCCTGGCCGGTGGACGCGAGCCCCGGGATGACGACATTGGTGTCGAAGGTGGAGAGGGCGAGCTCCTGGACATGGGCAGGCCGCTCGAACAACCCACCCTAGTTGTCCGGGACCACCTCGCCCTCGAACTGCGCCGCGGACACCTGCTTGGGTGCGGCGTCGCGAAGCTTGACGGCGGTAGGCCCCTCCTCGATGGCGCGAGCAGGCCCCTTGAACCACCCGCCCCAATTGTCGGCCACGACGGCGGCGTCCCGTGGCGCCTTAGTCGAAGGAGCGAAGCACCGATCCAACCGAGCCTCGAGTTCGTCGAGCTTCCTGTTGAACTCGTCGAAGAAAAGCTTGAACGACGGATCCATGGTGTGCCGAGAATCGATTGCTTTGATACCAATTGTTAGCAACCCCAATCGGATTACCAACAAATAGTTTGATTCACAACAATTCTGAGTACAAGAAGAGGAAATCTAGGTACACATCAAAGAAAACTTGAAGAAGAAGAACAGTAAACTACTAAGAGTAATATGTTGTTTGATAATTCCTTTCATAGATGGCTCCCTGCTGCCCCTAGGCTCTTGTAGTTGCAGATGACGTCCAACGGTCCATGTCACTGCTTGCCGGTCCAGGCCCATGAGCCATATGACAACCCAACTAGGAGTGATCTCTGACAGATTCTTTGGCCGGCTGTAATGTAGGTTGGGCTTGTATGATGCTTCTGCTAATACTAATTGTTAGATTTATTATGGGCCAAGCCCATTAATATATTTAATAATTCAATAACTCTATGGTGTGTAATTGTGGGAATTATTGTTTGTACCGGATTGGAAGTTAAAGGGACGTTGACTCAACTTATATGGTGGAAATTATTCCGTCTAATTTGAGAAGTTGAGAAACGGACAAAGCCAGACAGACAGACAGATAGACGTGGTGTGGCGTGTTAATTTTTTTGTTAATGCTCATTAACCACAGGAGTTACAACTCCTCTCCACCCCGTCTCCTGGCTTTCTGTATTCCTTGATCTATTTGCCTCCCTGCAGGAACGTACGTTCCTTGACTCTATGGAGATAAAGGAGTCGCACCTTTTCCTGTTTAGTTAGCTTCCTCTCCCGTGAAACGGTAGACAATCCATATCTCCATTCAGCTGCTTTACAGCATCTCCATCTCGTAACTCCGCGCGCACGGAGGAGCGAGAGGGCAGGTGCCTCCGGAGCCGGTGCCGTTCGAGACCTTGCACGGGGGATCGACAATTAGGTTTTTGGAAGCGACTACGCGACTGCCCGAGCGATCTTCGCCGCCGTTCTTCTTCTTCAGGAGGATCACAGTCACCATCTTCTTCCTGGTGATTGGCTGCTGTTCATCTTCTTCCTGGTGATTGGCTGATGTTCATCTTCTTCCCGGTGATTGGTCTTCGTCTCCATCTACTGCGACATGACCAAGGAAGTTGGACAAGGATCTGGATCTGCGCTAAGGATGGGCGGGTATAAACTGTTCATCTTCTCTTTGTTTTTCGTGATTCGGAATTCTGTTCCGTCATATTGTTTCAGTAGTACTGTTGATCATGTTGCAATAGTAGTCTTCTATTGTTTCGTAAGTTATGCAGTGCTGCTGTTAGATATACTTTCTGGGTGGCTGTCTGTTACTTATTTCCTGAATGTTACAGTAGCTCTGTTACGTTGTTTCAGTAGTTGCTGCATATATGTATCAGTAAGCCTGTTACGTTGTTTCACATGCTTTTCTGCAGTAGATGATTTATTATGTTTTATCATTCTATATATGATTCACATGCTTGTTTCACATATGTACCGTACTGCTATGGTCATATGTGATATTATGAAATCACTATTATATTATCTCTATTATGTCGTCATCATAATGTTAATTTACGGAATTAAAATGACATGGAATTTGCCTTTATTTCTAACACTAATGCATGGAATTCCTTGGCCAGGTAGTCGTACATGGTCACGCTAGGCCGGGCTAGCACTGGTGACCGGTGAGATTCCTTGACCGGGCTGTATGTTGGCCTTGTTGGATGCTGCTGCTAGTACTAGTACAAGATGCATGGTACTGTATTTGTTATTCTCTTTTTTAATTTGTCTTAGGGCTTGTTTAGTTTTGGAAAGTTTTTGGAAATATACTGTAGCACTTTCGTTGTTTTTTGACAAACTTTGTCCAAACATGGACCAACTAGCCTTAAAAGATTCATCTAGACATGTAGATACTAAAACTACAATTAGTTATTTTTTTACCTATATTTAATGCTCCATGCATGCAGCTAAAGATTGACGCGACGAGGAATCTAGAAATATTTGGGGGGAAGTTGGGGAAACTAAACAAGACCTTATTTCTTTTGTAGACTCGTTAAGAGATGGAAGGAGATAGATTTTTGACGGACATTCTTCTCAATGGAGTTGATGGTCATGTTGATGGTTTGGACGACTTCAACTTTCCGATGACAAAAGACACTCAGAGTACTCATGAAGTTGAACAAGTTGATGTCGAAGTTCAGACAAGTCGTAGTACAAAGGGATCCAAGAAGACAAAAAAAATTCATTGGAAGGAAGACAAAGTTATATGTTTGGGTTGGTTAAATGTTAGCAAAGATCTCATCGACGGTGCCAATCAATCTCGTTCCACGTTTTGGGTAGAGTTCATGTTTTCTTTGAGAAGAACAAGAAAACTGCAGCTGTGAGGACGGAGAAATTATGCATAGGCGGTTGACAATTCAATTTCAAGTGAACAAGTTTTGTTCATGCTATGAAGCGATAGAGCGTAGGAATCAAAGTGGAGCAACTATCCAAGACAAGGTATATATATGTGTTGAATTTTAACTTCAATTTGGTTCATTTGAAATAGATATCTATATATTCATAATTTCTCTATACAGATTCACTATACCACAACCCAAAATTAGCGTCGGTGGGGGGGGGGGACGTTAAAAATCTTGATTTAACGTCGAGGGATCTGACGTTAAAGATTACAGACAGACGGTCGGTCGTTATATCTCGTTTTGATCACATACCGTCGGACGTTAATTCTATTTAGCTTTAACGTTAGACGGTCCGACGTTATATCTTACTTTTAGCGACCCCCAGCTCGTCACAACAAATTGGCTGCCCTATCACAAAATTCTAAAATTCATAATTTGAATTGTTTCAAAACAAAGTCTGATAGAGAAATGAACAAAATAAAAGTTATAGGTATTCATGTGTTTTATAAATTTGTTGTTCATGACTTTTTCATTCCAGATCATTTGCTATCCAAAAAATTTGTTCATGTTTCCAATATTTTGAAATTCAAATTTTAAATTGTCCAAACAAACTCATATGAAAAAATAACCAAAACCAAAGTTATAGATATCGATGATTTCTACTACTTTGTTGTAGACAACATAATCATTTAAAATCATTTTTATCTCTTAAAATTTAATATATTTCTATCAGCAAAAGAAAAGGAAAAAACAAAAAATTCTCTTGGGCTAAGACGACTCTATTTTTGTCCAAAATGAGAGATAGGCCCAATAACACTTATAGGCCCAACTACAACTTGTTGATATCAGCCGTCCATCTCTTGATCTAATGGCTGAAAACCATTTTTCCCCAAACCCTAGCTTATAATTTCTCTCTCTCTCTCTCTCGGTCTTTGCTTTCACGGGCTCACGGTCGTTAAAAGTTTATAAAAGACGTCAGATAGTTCGACGTTATAGCTTTTATATAACGTCAGATTGTCCGACGTTAAAAGTTGGTCTGCTGTTAAAAGTTTTTAGCATCGCCACTATCAACGGCTGATATATCTGTCGTTATAAGTTTATAACGTCGGACCGTAAGTCATTGAAATGGCTTATAACGACCCCTTGTTCGACGTTATATTTAGGTTGTGGTGTAGTGATTTCAGAAGCATCCAAGATGTACACAGAATTAGACAAGAACAAAAAATCATTTACTCTTATACCTTGTTGGAACATATTGAAGGAGGAAGACAAGTGAAAAGCCAAGATGATAGAACTTGTCGAGCTGGAGAAATTAGCAAGCAAGAAGAAACAGAAGTCCACGATGGTGTCCAGGCCAAGGGATGTAGAAGCCACCAACAATGACGAAGTCCCAGAAGTTGTTACTCAAGAAACCGAAGCAAGGAAAAGGCCATATGGGATAAAGAAGGCAAAAGGTCTTATAGGCGTGAAGGTGGTGAAGCTTGCATGGAAGCTTTGAACAAGATGTGGGTAAAAAAGGAGGCTTTTGACAAGGAAAAAGAAAAGGCAAAAAAGAGAGGTTCAAGGCTTCACTTGAGCTAGAGAAGGATGCACTAGAGTTAGAGAAGAAGCGAGTGTTGAATGAAAAAAAAAGTTGAAGCCGACTTGATTAAAGAGGAAAAAGAAATTATGTTGGTGGACCTGACCTCCCTCAACTCGATGCAGCGTCAATACTATGAGACGATGCAGAAAAAGATTATCGCAAGGCGTTTGGCAAATTAAATTTAGTTATTGTCATTTGAGTTATGAAATTATTAAACCCTTAGTCTTTTAATTCAGTAGAACCTTTATTTATTTAGGTTAAACAATATTGAAGTTAAATTTGTGTTTAAATACAGTATCGAACTTCGTGTGTGGTCTTGTTAGACTACCCGCACCGGTGCCTGTAAAGGCATCCGGTATGCGGCCACGTCCCCACGTACAGGTCCAAAACCGCCGCACCGAGGGCCGCTATTGTGACCTCCACGCGTGCGCGACCGCCATTCCTAGCGGCTTCCCGGACGGCCGGCACACGCGCTCGCGGGGCCCGCCTGTCCTCGCGCCGCTCGTCGTCCGTGCCGGAGAAGAGAGAGGGAGCAAGACAGGGAGAAGTCCGGGCCGCGCCGTCGCCCGTCGTCCGCGCCGAAGAAGAGGGAGGGCGAGGCTGCTGGATCTGCCACGGACGGCCGCCGGATCCGCGATGGAGACGGTCGCGTGGATCTACCATGGAGACGCCCCTCGCCTGGCCTCGCCGAAGAGAGAGGGGAAGGGTGGGGGCCCCGCCTCCGCCGCCTCGCCGTGGCCACGACCCCGCCTCCGAGGAACGAGAGGGAGGAGAGGAGGGCGAGCGCCATGGACGGATTCCGCCCGCCGCGTCGTGGCCTGCCCGCCTCGCCATGGCTGCGCCAGGGCCGTATCTGGCCGCGTGCTCGCCATGGGGGATCTGGCGGCCGTCTGGAGGAGGAAGAAGAGGAGGGGGTGCCGGCTGGGAGTGGGAGGCCACGAGCGAGTGCTCTGCACTCTGCTTCTGCTTGTGTGGCAGAGCGCCGGCGGCCGGTAGCGGCATGGCGGAGCCGCATCCTTGGCCGTCCCGCATTGAGCGAGGCGTGCTGTAGATGGAGACGAGATGGCTGGGGAGGAAAGGTGAGAAAAATTCTGATATGTGGGACCAGCCAGAGTGATAGTTGATATAGAGGATGCGATAGAGTATAGATGAGTGTGGAAAAACTGTATATTTCGTGATGAATATGATGAACTATTTCTTTTAGAGGATGAATATAGAGGTTGAAGAGTGCAGATAGTCTTAATCGGATGCGTATGCTCCTGTTGCTTGATTGGACAACGAAGATTTCCTGCTGCTGCCGCGCTTTTGATTTCCTGCTACTGATGGTCGGCAGTGACAGGTCACACGGATTTAGGGCATGTTTAGATCCCAAATATTTACAAGATTTCTCATCACATCGAATCTTTAGACGCATGCATGGAGTATTAAATGTAGGTAAAAAATAACTAATTGCACAGTTTGTTTGTAAATGTCGAGACGAATCTTTTGAGTCTAGTTGGTTCATATTTGGACAAAGTTTGTCAAGTAACAACGAAAGTGCTAGATGAACTTTACACCCAAAATTGTTCCAGGGTGTGTTTAGTTGGAAGAATTTTGGGTGTAAAGTTCTTATAGCACTTTCGTTGTTATTTGACAAACTTTGTCTAAATATGGACTAACTAGACTCAAAAGATTCGTCTCGACATTTACAAATAAACTGTACAATTAGTTATTTTTTTACCTACATTTAATACTTAATGCATGCGTCTAAAGATTCGATGTGATGAAAAATCTTGTAAATATTTAGGATCTAAACATGCCCTTACTTGCATGGTTCTTGAATGATTATTGCTGCTGCTGCCTGGGTGCCTGCAGAACCTGCCCTGATGGATGGGATAAAGAAGATCCTACTGCCTGTTGCCAGATGCTACTACAGGATTGTGCTACGATGGGACAGTGAAGATTTTGTCAGGTGCCCAGTGTAACGAAAAAAAAGGCCAACATGATAAACCAATAAAATGATTTCACACTTGCAAACATAATTCAATACACCTGAATGAAATAAAATATGAACTGGTCATGTAGCAAATACAAATCATGATAAACCAAGAACTGAAGGACCGAAAGAGTCAAAACCAGGCGACCAGAGGGGGGGTGAATGGGAGCCTCAAAAATTTCTTCACAGAAATAAGGCCTCTGTCCCAATAAAAGCAACCCCAAAACTCCAAACAAGACCGTGATGCCCACGACCCTTGGAAGAGGGTGGATGATCCCTGAGATCACAGCGAGGCACCACTGACCAGAGAGTTCGAATAAACTGGTGGAGAACTGAGCCAACGAGGCCTCGGGGCGAAACTCCGATTCGCCCGAGGCTTTGGAAAGGGCTCAGGCCAAAAGAGCGATTCGCCCGAGGCTGAGGCCCGAGAGAGAGGCCTCGGATCAAAACTCCGTCTCGCCCGAGGCTGGAGGCTCGAGAGAGGCCTCGGAGCAAAACACCGACTCGCCCGAGGCTCGAAGCTCGGGGCAAAACTCCGACTCGCCCGAGACTGAGGGGACCTCGGAAAAGTTCCGATTCGTCCGAGGCTCAATAGGCCTCGGGAAAAGTTCCGCCTCGCCCGAGGGTGGTCTCGGCTCACTTGAGAGTTACCGTACAAAAATAGCCTCGGCACGTTCCGACACCCGAGCCTGCTGCGCACTGCTCCCGCAGAAGCTCGGATCTGGACGCGTTTTCCCGAAAGGCAAATCCCTCCAAAACTCGATCAAGGCACAATCCCAAGTTCCCAAAAATTGGAGAAGAAGATCACAGGGTAGTTAGGAGACTATCCCCAAGAAATCATCTTCTCAGAGCAACCAAGAACACGGGGAAATCAAAAAGGGAAAGTGGATGAACGAAAAAGTGCCACGAAAACGAAATCGTCCCGATCTATTCGATCATGAGGAGTTAGATGAATTCCTTTGGTCGAAACGACCTCCTCAATGATACGAACAAACTGATTCAAACGAATTTCGCGAAGACGCACTGGAGAGAGAGATCGAGCGACGAGAAAATCGAGCTGAGCCAAAGAACTCAACGAACACAGTGCACTACATAAGCCAATCGCGAAACTAAGCCAATGAACACAGTGCACAACACGTATCAGCTCAGGAAGGGTGAGAATACGGCCTCACTTCCTTGAATCAACAGTACACAGAGGTGAGTCTCTCTGTGGATCTCAACTAGCTACAGAAGGGAATGGGTGAGCAGGAAACCCTAAGAACAAAAGCAACTAACTGAGATTGGAAGGGAGGAGGGTGTCTCCCTCTATTTATACTACAACTAGCCTAAGTCTATTTCCTACTCTACCCCTCTCTACTCTAAGTACAGAGCAAGCCAGCCAAACCCTAAGGCTAATACTGGACTAACTCAAGTGGTAGGTGTATCTGACGGCCACGTCCGCACAACTCGTCCGCGTTGCCTCTGCGCAACCTTCCGATTGCCGCCACGTGCCGCCTTTGCTCTGTACCCCCGGTTTTGAGGCCCAAACCGGAAAACCAGCCACTGCCCGAGTTTTGAGGCCAAACTCGGAAACCATCCAGCCCAGGTTTTGAGGCTCAACCTGGAAACCGTCCAGCCCAGGTTTTGAGGCTCAACCTGGAAACCGTCCAGCCCAGGTTTTGAGGCTCAACCTGGAAACCGTGCACCCGAGTTTTGAGGCCCAAACTCGGAAACCGTCCACCCGTTGGTTTTTCCCTGGCTCAACCAACAAACCGGAGCTGTAGAGGGGATGCACCTCCCGTGCACCCCATCTACCGACACGTGTTCCCAGGTCCCGGACCTGAGCAACACACGTCCGCACTTCTTTGCTCGTCGTCGTCACAGGCTGCCAGCTTCCACAGCTGATCCTCAGGTACTCCGGTCCCTCAGTCCAAGCCTCACGTCTGCCCTTCACCGCTCGGTACATTGGCATGGCACGTCCGCCGCACGGCACGCCCATCCTTCACCGCACCCGGTCCGTCAGCACACCACGTCTCAACTTGACCTTCACCTACCCTCGATCACTGTCTCCGTGCTCGACACCTGCACAACACAAGCCAAAGAACATGCGCATCATACCTGTTGACAATCACTCATCACTCAGAGCCTTCGGCATACACCCATGTATCCGCAATCTCCCCCTTGATGAGTGCATTGTCAACTACTCACACAAATCATAATAATAAAAGAGAAAGAAGGAAGAAGGAAGAAGGAAGAAGAGAGAACTCAACCAGATGACCCAAAAGCATCGCAAAGCCGAAAAAGGTCAAGTGGAAAGAGCAGAACAACTTGGTTCCCAAAGACATGGGCAACGGCTCGACGCAACCAAGCAAAGCAAAGCTAGCCCTCAAGAAGAGGTAGAACAGGCTCAACACCGCTAGCAAATATCAATCGAAGCTTCCAGAGAAAAGAGCTCGACAACAACTAAAGTAATGGTGGAAAACGAGACAAAATGCTACGGCTCAACACAATTAGCACAGGAAGCTCAGCACCAATACTTATCAGACTGCGAGAAAGCAGCAAGACTCGAGGCTCGAGGCCGAGGCTCGAGGCAGAGGCTCGAGGCCAGGGCTCGAGGCTCGACCGTAAACAGACGAGCTTTTCCGCGAAAAATAAAGCTCGAGACTCTCGAGACTCCCTCCGCTCCCCCTTGAATAGTGCAGATAATAACTCCCCCTCGACTGAACAGGGAACATAGGATTTGCAAAAATTCTCCCCCTTAGTTGAAAATGCACTTATCAAGAGTCAAAAATTCTTCCTCTTTCATGATACAAATGCGAGGCAGGAGCTTCAGACTTATAGCCAAAAGAATGCAAAAATGCTCCAAACGGTATAGTCCGAGGGGTGCAACAGAGGCATAGAGGCTCAGCGAAGGCTCAGACTGATCACTAGATGCGAAATATGAGCCATATGAGCAATAGTGAGCAGTTTTGAGTCAAAAAGGCATTCACCATCAAGGTAGCACTAACAAAGCGTAGACTGGAGTCTATACAAGTGCTAAACATGTATACCAGGTGAACTACCCCTAGCAAAGTTCAATCATCATGCATAGAACTGAAACATATACTTGTGATTTCAATTTTATATCGGAGTTACAGCGGTGAAAATACACAAGTTTTAATTATTTGCATATGAATGCGAGAGGTTGAAAGCTTGTCTGTGCCTTACTTTTCAACCGAGCGAAGCCTATGCCGAGGCAATCAGGAGCTTAAAGCTACGGTTTCGGTCATACACTACACGGCTCAAGTTTAACTCATAGTGCAATGAGAGACTGTCTCGATACCGTGATGTGTTTGACAAGCAATCCCATCTCGATCTTTTCTGTTCACTAAACTTGGTTCCTAGTTTTTTAGACAGGATATGAACAGACCAAGCAAGTGAGAGACTCAGAACTAGAGACATAGCAACCTAGCATATATGAAAAGCACGAATAAACTCGACATAACCTACACACGCTAGTTGCATATCTCAATGGTGAACATTTTCAGATTATAATTTATTTAGCAAAATTCACCATTTTAAAAAGGCCCAGCTCACAATATGTACTAGTGATCAGTAAGAGCATAAGCTACAGCCAGTCAGTATGAGCCTCGGAACTCACTGTACAGAGCATAGTCACGTTCTAGTAAATATCAATCTGAGGCTCAGAGAGTGACTAAAAATGCCGAATCAAAAGAAAAAGGGAAAAAGGAAAAACTGTACAAGATCCAAAATGTTTCCCCCGTCTAAAAGGGGAAACAGACACCAAGCTCACCCCTCAACCTATTAAAGGTTGATTCGTCTAGAGGCTTGGTAAAAATATCGGCCAGTTGATGATGAGTATCGACATGACGAAGGTCGATATCACCCTTCTCCTGGTGGTCTCGCAAAAAATGAAAGCGCACATCAATGTGTTTGGTCTTCGAGTGAAGCACGGGGTTCTTAGCAACGCTAATAGCACTCGTGCTGTCACAAAGCAAAGGAACTCGAGAAAAGCTCAACCCAAAATCACGCAAAGTGGCCATCATCCAGAGTAACTGGGAGCAACAGCTAGCCGCAGCAACGTACTCAGCCTCCGTGGTAGACTGAGCGACACTAGACTGCTTGCGAGAAGACCACGAAACAAGAGAAGAACCGATAAATTGGCAAGTCCCAGAAGTGGACTTGCGATCAATACGACACCCAGCAAAATCAGCATCAGAAAAGCCGCAGAGAGAGAGAGTGGATGAGGCCGAATACCATATACCGAGTTCGGGTGTGAACCGAAGGTACCTGAAGACCCTCTTCACGGCCTGACGGTGAGAGGTGCGCGGCGAAGCTTGAAAGTGGGCGCACAGACACACCGCGAACTGAATGTCCGGGCGTGTTGCCGTTAGGTAGAGGAGCGATCCAATCATGCTGCGGTACTCCTTCTGGTCCACTGCCTCTCCATCCACATCTGCATCCAGGGCAGTCGTTGTCGACATGGGCGTTGGTAGAGGCTTGGCCTCACCCATGTCGAACCGCTTCAGCAAGTCCTTGGTGTACTTGCCCTGATGCACAAACGTTCCCTCTCGGGTTTGCTTAATTTGCAACCCGAGAAAGAAGGTAAGCTCCCCCATCATGCTCATCTCGAACTCCCTGCTCATAGTATCTGCAAACTTGGCAACCAAAGCGTGAGAAGAACCACCGAAAATGATATCATCCACGTAGATCTGGACCAAGAGGGTGTCTTTGCCTTGCCTGAGGAGAAAAAGCGTTTTATCTACACATCCCATTTTAAAACCCTTAGCAAGCAAAAAGGTTTTTAACCTATCATACCAGGCTCTAGGGGCTTGTTTCAGACCATATAAAGCTTTGTGAAGTTTAAAAACATGGTTCGGAAACTTGGGATTTTCAAAACCGGGGGGCTGCTCAACATACACTTCCTCTTCTATGTAGCCGTTTAAGAAGGCACTCTTGACATCCATTTGAAACAATTTAAACCCTTTGGAAGCAGCAAAAGCCAAGAGTATCCTTATAGCCTCCAAACGTGCTACAGGAGCAAAAGTCTCCTCGTAATCTATTCCCTCCTTCTGACTATAACCCTTCGCTACAAGCCTGGCCTTGTTTCTAACAACTTGGCCATCCTCTCCTTGCTTGTTTTTGAAAACCCATTTTGTCCCAATAGGCTTACAGTCAGGTGGAGGTGGAACTAGAACCCAAACCCGATTTCGCTCAAAGTTCTCTAACTCCTCATGCATGGCATTTACCCAGTCTGGATCCGTCAAAGCGTGTCCAACATCTCGGGGCTCAAAATTAGCGACAAATGCAGAGTGAGCAAAGTGCGAGATTTGCTGAGACCTGGACCGAGTGACTCGGTCGTCGAGGCTGCCGATCATCTGCTGAGGCGGGTGCCGACGCTGGATGTGCTGCGGAGCCTCCCTGGCCGAGGTGGCCTCGGCTTCAGCCTCAGCAGCAGCTGGTGCCTCCCCGGGTACAAAAGGTACCGCACGGGATGGCGGATCCCACGGCCCCCAGGAAGAGGAGGTCTCGGGGCCGTGGATCGTCGTCGAGGCTTCTCTATTGGCCTCAGCGAGTGGAGGGGGTGCTGGACCGTCTATACCCTCTGCAGGGTCATCCATACCCTCGGCACCCTCCTCCCGGTCATCAAAAAGAGGCTCGCCGACCTCATGATCACCTGCACGCTCAAAACGAGAAGAAGGACAAACGAGAGTCTCGTCGAAGGTGACATCTGATGTCTCCATGACTCGGTTAGTGTCAAGGTTAAGTACACGATAGGCCCGAGAGTGAGTGCCATAACCCAAAAACACACCGTCAGAGGAACGAGACTCAAATTTGTCCAGGTTGCCTTTCTTTAAAATAAAACAGTGGCAACCGAAGACTCTAAAATAACTCACTTTAGGTTGGCGACCAAAACGCAACTCATAAGAAGTCTTTTTCAAGAACGCTCTCAGAAAAATGCGATTTGAAATATAGCACGCAGTGTTTATAGCCTCGGCCCAGTAGCGCCTGGGAGTCCTGTGCTCATCGAGCATCGTCCTGGCCATCTCAACGAGGGTCCGATTTTTTCTCTCTACAACACCATTTTGTGGCGGTGTGTAGGGGGAAGAAAACTGGTGCTCCAAACCTAGAGAGTTACAGAACTTCTCAAAATCCGAATTTTTAAATTCGGAGCCATTATCACTTCTAATAGCTCGCATCGAGTTCAAAGGGAACTCGTTCTGTAGACGTAAAATCAGATTGCGAGCAAAGGAAAAAGTCTCGGTCTTCTCAGCTAAAAAGAAGACCCACGAATATCTCGAAAAGTCATCGACAATAACCAAAACGTACCACTTGCCACCAACCGAGCTCACCCGAGCTGGACCAACAAGGTCCATGTGTAAAAGCTCTCCAGGGTGCGAGGTCATGACCTTAGTCACTGGATGGTGGGGAGCAGCGACCATCTTCCCGTGTCTGCAAGAGTGACAGACTAGATCCTTCTCCATCGAAAGCTTGGGCAATCCTCGGATTAGGCCAAGTGAGCTAAGTCTTGCAAGCAAGTCAAAGCTTAAATGACCGAGCCTCCTATGCCACTTCCAAAGATCAGAGGAGGAAGGACTAGCCAAAAGACAGCGTGAAGTGCCAAAAGACTCCGAGAAATTCGCACAAAAGACTTTCCCAAAGAGCGAGATTAGACATACTAGATTGCCCTGAGGGTCCAAAATACGACTGAGATTCGGTTTAAAACGAATCTCATAGTCATCGTCAAAAAGTTGCGAAACAGAAAGCAAGTTAAAATGCAAGTTAGAAACAAGAGCAACATCGCGCAACACAAAGTGCTCATTAACCCGCACTGATCCGCGGGACAAAACTTTACCTTTACTATTGTCGCCGAAGGTTATGTACTCCTTTCCGGCAACAGGGCTAAGGCTGGAGAACCACTTGGCGTTTCCGGTCATGTGCCTCGAACAACCGGAATCCACCAACCAAACGTCCTCCAACCGTCTTACCTACATCAATAAAAAGACATAGGGTGAGCATACGGTCCAACACTGGGGTTAGTGAAATAAGGGGAATACCAGTGTTGGGCCGGCTGCTCAAAAGAACGGTTAGGATAAAAACCATTCCTATACAGTCTACGAGAGGAGCGATCACCATGCTGAGGAAAACATGGTCCGCTTGGAAGGGAGCGCTCACTGCAATGCTCAAACTGCAGTGGGGAAAAATGCTCAACAAAGCCTCTGTCACGGGGTCCATCAACTGCAAAAGCAGGACCCCGTCGGGCACGCTCTCTACGAGGCTTACGCCTGGGAGCCTGAGGCTCAATATGCTGCCGAAACTCTGGACCTCTAGGCCGAGGCTCTCTCCTTGGAGCCCTCCGCTGCTGAGGCCTGGGTGCTCGAGGCTGAGGCCTGTGAGCACGAGGCTGAGGCCTCGGGGCTCGAGGCTGAGGCTGAGGCCTCGATATCTGAGGCTGAAGCCTCGGAGCTTGAGGTCCTGAGCCCCTGGACCTGTCAGCGGGCCTCGGTGCCCCTTTCTTGGCACGGCGCACTTCTCTCCTGCGCCTAAAACAGAACTCGCTCAAGTGACCATCTCTCCCACAAAAATCACACTGGTACCTCACCATACGCACAGGAGGTTGTTGGTACACAGGGCTGTGGGTGTGGCTCACTTTGCCCTTCTGTGGCAAGCACTCCCCCTGGATGGGTGGCATTGTGTCGAGCTTGTTTTTGAGGTGGCTCGGCTTGGGTGCCCACACTTGGTTCTTGGGAGGATCTCTCGGGGGTTCCTCAAACACCCCATCCTTGGTGATAGGCTTCAGAGGCTCTTTGGGTGGAAGCTTGGTCAGTTTGGGAGTAGTGGTGGAGTTCGGCTTCTCACTGGGATTTAGACCACTCGACTCCCCAATCTTCCCAAAAGCAGAAAGATTGACACCCGGAGCAAAACCTACACCAGGAGCACCAGCAGCTCGCTTAAATTGGGAGATCATCATCCCGAGCTGCGGCTCACTACAGGAGACCCATGACAAGATGGTCCGAAGGTATGTGTTTTCTTCCTCGGTTTGCATCTTGTCATGCTTGACATTCGCAATCTCCATCTCCAGACCCTCACATAAAGCACACCTTGCAACACAAGTGCTATCTGAGTTGGCCTCCTCAAGAGACACAATCTTGGCATTCTTCTCTGCCAACTCAGTTTGCAAGACAGGACAAGTCTTGCACGCACCCAACAGCTGAGGCCTAGCACGGAGCTCATCCACCTCTCCAACCAGCGCAGCATACTTACCCCTCAAGGTGAGAAGGTCAGTCATGTGCGCTGTGCATGACTCACACTCAGCCTCCTCCGACACGACTACGGTGGACCGAGCGAACTCCAGCTCCTTCACCGTGTCCTCCCACTTCTGCCTAAACTCCTTGCGCTCTCTAGCAGCACGCCTAAGCAGTTTATCTTGGCTAAGGAGGGCAGCAGTAAGCTTCTCTACCTCAGCAGAGAGCTCGTCGTGGGTGAGCGATACCTGGGAGGCGTCGTCGTCGTCGTTCCGAGGGTTGCGCTCCAGCTCGCCTCCGACCTCGTCGCTGAGCGCCATGGTGCAGAGGCCGTCGTCGTCGGCGAAGAAGCAGAGGCCGTTCAGCTGATCCTCGATCCTCTTCTTCTTCTCGGACTCGTCATCGCTCGAGGAGGCGGAGTCGTCATCCGAGCCGTCGACGTCGCTGAGCGTGGCGAAGAACGCGCGCTGCTCAGCCTGGGCCTTCTCCAAGTACTTCTTCTTGATGTACTCCTTGTTGAAGCCGCCCCTCTTCTTGTGCCTGGGAGGGACGTACTTCTCCTTGTGCTTGCCGGAGTCGTACTTGTGCCCATGGTCGCCCTTCCCCAGATGCTTGTTCTTCTTGGGGCAGTTGGCGATGAAGTGGTCGGGGTCGCCGCACTCGTAGCATCCCGAGCGTCCTCCTCCGCGGCGACGGTTCATGCGGTTGTTGTGGAACCGCGTGAACCGGTTGGCAAGCAAAGCCAACTCGTCATCCCCCAAAGACTCCAGCTGCTCCTCGGTGACCGAGAAAAGAGAAGCAAGGGCAACGCCACCAGAGGAGTTGGAGGAGCCAGAAACCAAAGCCATAGTCGGGCCAGAAGGGTTCGAATAAGCAGCCCTCGACATGGCGTCGATCTCACTGGATTTGAGCTTACTGAAGAGCTCGTCGCAGGTGAGGGTCTCATAGTTAGGTGATTCGATGATCGCCTGAACCTTGGAGTCCCACACCGAACAGTCAAGAGTGTGCAAAAGCTTCAAAGCACGCTCATGATCGTCAAAAGGCAACTGCTCTCTGTTAGCCCTCATCCTGTTGACAATCACCTGAAAGCGAGCGAATAAACTTTCTATGCTCTCGCCAGGTTGATGTCGAAAGTTCTCATACTCTCTCTTAAACGACTCGTAGAGTCGGGTTTTGACTTGAGAGGTACCCTCATGAAAACGCATGAGGGTGTCCCAGATCTCCCGAGCCGTAGAGAGGTGAGAAACGCGGTCAAACTCTCCCATGCTCAAACAAGAAAAGAGAGCATTACGGGCTCGGCTATTGGTATCGTGCTCATCAATTTGCTGTTGAGTGACGCGAGCAGCCAAGACCACGTAATCAGCGTTGTTGCAAATCTCCCAAACAGAAGAGCCCATGCTCTGGAGATAGGCCGACATGCGTATCTTCCAATACGCATAGTTCGTCCCATCAAAAAACGGCGGTTTGCCCACGCCACGATCCATGTCGCCTTCTGTGGATCTGGAACCGGCTAAGGTGGAAGATCCTTAACCCGCTCCGATACCAATTGAAGGACCGAAAGAGTCAAAACCAGGCGACCAGAGGGGGGGGGGGTGAATGGGAGCCTCAAAAATTTCTTCACAGAAATAAGGCCTCTGTCCCAATAAAAGCAACCCCCAAAACTCCAAACAAGACCGTGATGCCCACGACCCTTGGAAGAGGGTGGATGATCCCTGAGATCACAGCGAGGCACCACTGACCAGAGAGTTCGAATAAACTGGTGGAGAACTGAGCCAACGAGGCCTCGGGGCGAAACTCCGATTCGCCCGAGGCTTTGGAAAGGGCTCAGGCCAAAAGAGCGATTCGCCCGAGGCTGAGGCCCGAGAGAGAGGCCTCGGATCAAAACTCCGTCTCGCCCGAGGCTGGAGGCTCGAGAGAGGCCTCGGAGCAAAACACCGACTCGCCCGAGGCTCGAAGCTCGGGGCAAAACTCCGACTCGCCCGAGACTGAGGGGACCTCGGAAAAATTCCGATTCGTCCGAGGCTCAATAGGCCTCGGGAAAAGTTCCGCCTCGCCCGAGGGTGGTCTCGGCTCACTTGAGAGTTACCGTACAAAAATAGCCTCGGCACGTTCCGACACCCGAGCCTGCTGCGCACTGCTCCCGCAGAAGCTCGGATCTGGACGCGTTTTCCCGAAAGGCAAATCCCTCCAAAACTCGATCAAGGCACAATCCCAAGTTCCCAAAAATTGGAGAAGAAGATCACAGGGTAGTTAGGAGACTATCCCCAAGAAATCATCTTCTCAGAGCAACCAAGAACACGGGGAAATCAAAAAGGGAAAGTGGATGAACGAAAAAGTGCCACGAAAACGAAATCGTCCCGATCTATTCGATCATGAGGAGTTAGATGAATTCCTTTGGTCGAAACGACCTCCTCAATGATACGAACAAACTGATTCAAACGAATTTCGCGAAGACGCACTGGAGAGAGAGATCGAGCGACGAGAAAATCGAGCTGAGCCAAAGAACTCAACGAACACAGTGCACTACATAAGCCAATCGCGAAACTAAGCCAATGAACACAGTGCACAACACGTATCAGCTCAGGAAGGGTGAGAATACGGCCTCACTTCCTTGAATCAACAGTACACAGAGGTGAGTCTCTCTGTGGATCTCAACTAGCTACAGAAGGGAATGGGTGAGCAGGAAACCCTAAGAACAAAAGCAACTAACTGAGATTGGAAGGGAGGAGGGTGTCTCCCTCTATTTATACTACAACTAGCCTAAGTCTATTTCCTACTCTACCCCTCTCTACTCTAAGTACAGAGCAAGCCAGCCAAACCCTAAGGCTAATACTGGACTAACTCAAGTGGTAGGTGTATCTGACGGCCACGTCCGCACAACTCGTCCGCGTTGCCTCTGCGCAACCTTCCGATTGCCGCCACGTGCCGCCTTTGCTCTGTACCCCCGGTTTTGAGGCCCAAACCGGAAAACCAGCCACTGCCCGAGTTTTGAGGCCAAACTCGGAAACCATCCAGCCCAGGTTTTGAGGCTCAACCTGGAAACCGTCCAGCCCAGGTTTTGAGGCTCAACCTGGAAACCGTCCAGCCCAGGTTTTGAGGCTCAACCTGGAAACCGTGCACCCGAGTTTTGAGGCCCAAACTCGGAAACCGTCCACCCGTTGGTTTTTCCCTGGCTCAACCAACAAACCGGAGCTGTAGAGGGGATGCACCTCCCGTGCACCCCATCTACCGACACGTGTTCCCAGGTCCCGGACCTGAGCAACACACGTCCGCACTTCTTTGCTCGTCGTCGTCACAGGCTGCCAGCTTCCACAGCTGATCCTCAGGTACTCCGGTCCCTCAGTCCAAGCCTCACGTCTGCCCTTCACCGCTCGGTACATTGGCATGGCACGTCCGCCGCACGGCACGCCCATCCTTCACCGCACCCGGTCCGTCAGCACACCACGTCTCAACTTGACCTTCACCTACCCTCGATCACTGTCTCCGTGCTCGACACCTGCACAACACAAGCCAAAGAACATGCGCATCATACCTGTTGACAATCACTCATCACTCAGAGCCTTCGGCATACACCCATGTATCCGCAAGAACCGATTGTAACAGTGAAATCAAATTGCTATGTAGCTAGTACAAATTAGGATAATGTTCTAAAGATGCTCGATAAGGTCTTCTTTCAACTGCACGTGTGTTTTCTTGTATTTGATTCTTGTGTGTGCATCAATAAATTCATCAAGTGTACGAGTAGTCAGGCTATGAGAAGGTTGCACATTTTCTTCACCATAATTGAAACGCTCGTTAGGGTCCACGAAACCTTTATCTTCAACAATCATGTTGTGCATGATCACACAAGCTCTCATGATCAATGTTAATGTCTCTTTGTCCCAAATGCAAGCTGGTACTCGAACAATGGTGAACCTAGATTGAAGAACCCCAAAAACTCTCTCGACATCCTTCCTCGCTGATTCTTGCGCTTTGGCAAAATATTGCCTCGTGTTCCTCAAAGGTAGAGTGATGGACTTGACTAAAGTAGCCCATGTAGGGTATATACCATCTGCAAGATAATATCTCATTATGTAATCATGCCCATTAATGGTATAGTTAACATTAATGGTATAGTTAACTTCTGGAGCTCTACCTTCCGCCAAGTTATCAAACAAAGAAGACATGTGAAGAACATTTATATCATTATGAGACTCAGACATTCCAAAGAAGACATGTCATATCCATAGTACAATTTATCAAACACCTGGAGATGCTCTGAGTAACGTTGTTGTTCATGCTGCTGTGCCGCTGTGGTCCACAAAGTGCACACGTGTCTTGGGGGTCGGCGGCACACGACGACAGATCGATGGATCAATCAATCGAGGATGGATTTTGGATGTGGATTATCGATCTGGAATGATCAATGTCAAAGGACCGAGTGGAGCATGCATGCGGGCCTTGTTTAGTTCCCAATTTCCCAAAATTTTCCATCACATCAATGTTCGGACACATGCATGGAGTATTAAATGTAAGTAAAAAAATAACTAATTGTACTTTTAGCATGTACATGTCGAGACGAATCTTTGGAGTCTACGTAGTCCATATTTGGACAAAGTTTGTCAAATAACAACAAAAATGCTACAGTAAAAATTTTGCATCTCCCCCTTGTTTAGTTCCCCTCATTTCCCAAAATTTTCCATCACATCAATGTTCGGACGTATGTATGAGGTATTAAATGTAGGTAAAAAAAATAATTAATTATACTTTTCATATGTACATATCGAGACGAATCTTTGAAGTCTACGTAATCCATATTTAGACAAAGTTTGTGAAATAACAACGAAAACGCTACTTGAACAAGGCCCCCGTGAGAAAAGTTTAACGGGTCCATGACGACGCGCGGCGATCGAAGCCACCTACACGTGCACCACCGGCCACCCCTCAGCTGCTGCTGCTGCTGGTTCAGTCCTCAGGAGTCCGCGTGGCGCGAGGGCACACACAGGCTGACAGGCGGCCGGCCGGTCAGCTCGCCGTGGTTTTTAAAGGAGCCATTCCTTGCGGGCAGCGACTCGACCAAGCACACAGCAGCCACCTACACGAAGCACAGACGACCAGATCGAAAAAACTCTGCGCGAGAGAGAGAGAGAGAAGTTGCGCTACCTGCCACCAGCTGATCGCTGAGCATGCCGTCGCTGTGGCCGACGAAGAAGAAGCGGGCGCGGGGCTCGGCTTCGGCCTGGTCGTGGTCGCGCCGCCACCACGGGAGCAAGAAGAGGTCGTCGTCGCTGGGCGCGCTGTGGCGGCGGATGGTCGGGCCGCGCCGGGGCAAGAAGCCGGGAGGGCTGCTCTCGCGCGCCGCCCGGGTGCTCTCCTGCGGCCGCCGCTCCTACTGATGACGGACCGGCGGCCGACCGTGCGTCTGCACTCTGTTTCCTTGTTGTGCGGCCGTGCGGGTGTGGGTGTGGGTTGTTGCCTGCCAATGCCATGCGCGCGGTCTGTTCCCTGTGAGGCTGTTGTGTGTTCGTCGTATATGTGTGCGAGCTCTCGATGCCCTCGTGTTGTGTGTAGTACATGCGTATTGTTCTGTACCACATGATTGAGGTGATATATATATATATATATATATATATATATATATATATATATATATATATATATATAGTTTACTTGTAATGTTTGTAATGTTTTGAGTAAAGTTCATCACCGGTCCCTAAACTTGTACTGTTGTGTTATTCTGGTTGCTAAACTTACAAATTGATTATTTAGGTCCTTAAACTTGTTTGGTTATGTCATTTCGGTCCCTAAAGTTGCAAATCACCTATTTAGGTCTTTAAACTTGTTCAGTTGTGTCATATCAGTCCCTAAACTTGATTTGGAGTCTCATCTAAATTTAAATAGGACGATTGTTGAAAACACTCTTGTCTTACCTCCGCACACGTGCAGCGAAATGGCGAAGGTGGCCAACTGTCGGAACCAAAGGCGAAGGTATAGGACAAAGTTAGACAACAGTGGCCTTTCTCACTTCTAAAAAATCATGTCTTTTACACTGTTCATCCCTTGGTATTTATAGGGAATGCCAAAGGACACTGACCAAATTACAAAAGGGTACAAGAAAGATTCCTTAGCGCTGTACAGCGAAAGGGTAGAATCGTACAAACACGGGCAGCGTGGAAACCCTAACTCGCCTTCCGCGCATCCGCCGCCACCCAGCTCGTGCATCCCCTCGCAGGAGCGCGAGAGTTGACCTTCGACTTGCGGAACCATCGTTTCAGTTGTGAGGCCCGCGTTCGCTTGTCATGTGTTGAGCCCGACGTTTCTTCCGAAGGTGTGCGGGACGCGCGAGGGTCACAGACCTTATTCTTCACGCCTCGTGCCTGCAAGAAATAGAAAATATCCCGAGGGTCGAGCTAACATCCGAAGGTTAGGAAAAATGACCCGAGGGACTTGACAAATGACGAAAGTTCTTGCGAAGGTATGCAGGATGCACGAGGGTTGTTTTCAGTGTCAGCCTGCTTGACGTCGCTGTCGAGGGTTCCTTCCCCCAACAGTAGCCCCTCGACGGCTTGGATCTAAAAAGAAACGATCTTTAGGCCCAAACAGCGCCTTTTGTTTGGAAACGACAAGTCCCTCGGCAGCGACGCCCGCGGCTGCTTGTGGGCCGGGCCGTATGTTTTGTTTTGTTACTGTGCATCTCGTTTTTTGTGCCGTGTTTTCGGGGGCCGTGCCGAGTTTGTCAGGTTGGGTGGCTCATTCTTTGACCTATAAATAGTTGGGGTTGGTGGGAGTTTGAAACTGAGTTATCCTTTTGTTGTAGCCATCCTGCTGCTGTGATTTTGTTGTTGCGAGGGTTTGTTGGGTCTCCTGCGAAGGTTGAGCGGCTTGTAAGTTCTGCGAAGGTTAGAGCTAGAGAGATGGCTAGGTCAAAGCAGACTGCTCGTGTTGTGTCTCTGTCTGCTGCGGACGACGGAGTGACCTTTCAGTTTGGACTTACCCGGGTTTGCAACTCGGACCTGGCATCCTACGTTAGGCGAGGCTGGATTGAAGATGGAAAGGCGAGGGCCAGCGCTGGAGAGAAGTGTTCCGAAGCCTGAGGCCGATGAGGTTGTCGTATTTGAAGAGTTCTTTGAAGTTGGTCTGCGCTTTTCGGTGTCTTCGTTTGTGACTTCGGTGCTTCAGCGTTTTAAACTAAAGTTTCATCAGCTGACACCGTCGTGCTTTACGAAGCTGTCCATTTTCGTCTGGGCTTGTCGCTCTCAAGGTGTGGTCCCACACGTCGAAGGTTTCGTGCGGACTCACCGTGTTCACATGCAGCCAAGGGAAATTACTGACAGCGAAGGTAACATTAGTTTGGGTCAGTTTGCAGTGTACACCTTCTGCCATCGGACTGGCTCGGAGCTTCCAGTGCAAGCTCAGAAAAATAAGTGGGCGAGTGGGTGGCAGGAGCATTGGTTCTACTATAAGCTAAGCGGAGCTGATGATCTTTGCGGCGAACTTCCGCCCCTCGGTGACGTGACCGCCGAAGCATCGATGTCTGGAGAAGCGCACACGTCTGTTGACTGCTTGAGGGTTATTGCTCGCTCACAGTGCGCTCGCGACCTAGTTGAGGAGTACTGTTGCGCTAAGGTTTGACCCCTCAGTCGGAGGCAAGCCTGGTTCGTGGTTGAGGACGACTCTGCCTATGAGGCGAGGGGTTTGAAGAAACCGAAGTTGGATTTGAACAAGATCTGGGAGAGTACTCTCAGGAAATTTCCCGGTCGGAAAGCTGGTGTCGAAGCTGTTCTGAGCCGGGTTCAGCAAACTGTTGAGATTCTTATCGGAAAGCTGTCGACCCTCGAGGTTAAGGCCATTCATAGTGCTGTGGGTAGCGGTGGTCGAGTCAACAGGCTCTTCGACATGTTTGGGATCACGTACCCTGATTGGCCTGCACCTTCGACCGAGGATGCGCTGAAAAAGAGGAAACGCGCATCCGCGGAGGAGAAAGAGGTTGTTGTAGCACCGAAGAGGGGTCGTGGTCGAGGCCGCAGCGGCGGCTGAGTGAAAACGCTGGCGACGAAGGTTGCTGTGGCGTCTGGCGTTGCCGGCAGTTCCTCTTCTTCGGCCATTGTATCGGGTGGCCGAGCTATTGCTAAGGTCGGAGGTCGTGTACCGCGCGTCGGCGGGATTGGGGCTCTGATCCAGATTTCAGACGATGAAGGTGCCTCCGATGACGATGAGAAGGAGGAAGAGAAAGAGGCCGAGAAGGGGGCCGACACTGAGGATGATTCGACTGATGAAGTTAGCGGAACCTCCGGTGACGAGAGCGACTCAGACGAAGAGGTGTCCATTGGTGATGACCGGGGCAAAGCGGTTGTTTCATCTAGCGCCGATGCTGCAGCTGCACGCAGTGTTGATGAGATACTCCGGGACCTCGAGCCTGAGAGTCCCGTGCGAGGGTCAGTGCCCGAGTTTGCAAGGTCTCATATCTGGGTTGGCGGTTTCGAGGTGCCCGGTGACCTTGAATCGGAACGAAATCCTAGCAAAAGGCCATATGGCGAAGCTACCTGGTCCACTCTTCCTTACTTTGCTAAGAAGATTGGTGTTTCGGATCTGGCAACAGAGCTCTTTACGAGTTCGGACCTTCGCGAGTGCCACTTGCAGTGCGCTCCGGAGGAAAGATGTTTTCTTGGTCGAGTGTTTGGTCGTGTTTGTGTGCCGGAGGCCGAGCTTCGACTAGCCAACCAGCCTTTGGGCGAACTTCAGGATGATATTGATGTTAAGTTGGCTGAGTTGATGCTTCTTAATCGCTTAGTGCGCTGAAGGGCGGGTTATAACCATTATTATCTAAGCAATCGGTTGGCCGAGGTTGAGAAAGAGAATAGAGATCTCCAACGAGGTTTGGAAAATAAAGAGATAGAGCTTAAAAGTGTTGTGGAAAAATTTAAGAAATCCCGGGAGGAAACGCAGGAGGTTGCGAACCGCAACGCTGAATTGTTGTCATCTTGCCGTAAAAAGGACCAAGATTTAGAAACTGCGAAGAGTCGCATAGCTGAGTTGTCCTCGGAGTTGGCTACTAAATCTGATGCGTGGCAGAAGAGTATGAGAAAGATTAAGGACAAAGTTGATGCTTGCTTGACTGAAGCCGGCGGCTCTGCTGGGGAGCCGCTACCTGCTGCTAACGCGGAGGCCTTCGAAGGTTGGCTCTATAATGAGCTAGATTTTTTTAGCTCATTGGTTGGTAATGAAGCCGACTTTGGGGGTTACGCCGGAGCTTTGGCCATGGCTGGTACTCTTCGCCAAGCTGATTGTGATCACCTTCGCAAGGTTAAGAAGCCGAGCCATGTATTTCCAACAGTTGACGAGGTGCGGGCTATGAAGATTAATGATGCGGAGGTTCGCAACTGCGCGATGCGCTTGCTCCGAAGGTTTTGGATCAGTGGTGGAGGTCGTGCCCTTGCCTTTGAAGAGGCGGCCGAAGCTACTCGTCAGGTGATGATGGCATTGGATGTTTGTTTTTGGTTTTGTTTGTGGATTAAAGTGTTAGTATTTATTTCTGTGTCCTTTTTTGCAGGCTCGGAAAGACGCGCTGCCCTCGCCGACTGCAACTGATGACGCTGCCGGTTGCTCCCAGCCTGTACCTGCGCACAGCTCCGCGGAGGTTCCTCCGGTTGAAACAGTTCCCTCGGCCGAGGAGGCTCCTGCCACTGAAGAGGTTGATGCTGAGGAAAAAGCCAGGGTTGAAGCATCTGCTGCTGACCACTTTATGGTGGAAACTGCTGCGACTGGCGAAGCTGAGGATGCTGCAACTAGCGAGGTTGAGGCGGAGAAACATGAAGATGCCGAGCAGGTCTGAGAAAATGGGGGTAGTTAAGAAAGGGGTCATTTTGTAATGTTTTGCGAGGGGAAGATTTTGCTGTGAGACACTGAGATTTTGTTTGGCTATTTGACAATGCAGGTTCCTGATGGAACCGTGCTTGAGGTGTTTGATGTGATGCCTCTCATGTTAAATTATCAAGATGCTTTTATAACTGGTGAATCATGGGCTCGGGCCAAGCTGAGACATCCTTCGCTGTCTTTCGAACGTTTTTGGTGGTCAAAGGTGCGGAGGTACGATTTGAAAAACAGTCGATCAAGTCATTTTTTGCGTGACGCGGATTATACGGATCGGCAAGCCACACGTTTTTTGTTTGGTTCTTCTTCACAACCTGCTGTTGATGATGACATTGATGAGGATACGGCTCTTAATTTTTTGTTTGGGCGTAGCAAACTTGAACTGGGTCCAGATGGTTCACTTGTAATTCCGAAGGAGGAGCCTTTAGAGAGCAGTGACGTAGCTCGTCGGTATATGTATAGGGCGAGGGTCTTGCCCGGGGAGCTGCCAATTGTGCCTGCGGCTCCTTTATTGTGGGACCTATTGTCCCGATAAAGACGGGGTTTGAAGTTGAAAACGAGGGTTGTAATGATGTATTGTCAATTGAAGATGGTGGGGATTCGTTGTAACTTTATACTTTTTTAGAAAAAATGTATCATGCTGTGGTGAATTTGTACTTATGCGAAAGAGTTGTAAGATTGTTTAATCCCGTTGTGGCTCGTTTTTGGAAATTGATAAAGAATGACTTTTGACCCTCGCTCTCTTTATGGCGAAGCTCGCTTTTAACGTTTATGTAAGGTGCTTTGGAAAACAGCGACGCCCACTTACCTTTTAACGAGGCTCGCTTAATGTTAATCTAAGCTGTTTAGTGAAAACAGCGACGCCCCCTTTCTTCTTTAGCGAGGCTCGCTTAACGTTTATGTAGGCTGTTTATTGAAAACAACGACGCCCCCTTTCTTCTTTAGCGAGGCTCACTTAATGTTTATCTAAGCTGTTTATTGGAAACAGCGACCCCCTTTCCTTTTAGCGAGGCTCGCTTAATGTTTATGTAGGCTGTTTATTGGAAACAACGACGGTCCCTTTCCTTTTAGCGAGGCTCACTTATCGTTAATGTAAGCTGTTTAGGAAAACAGCGACGCCCCCTTTCCTTTTAGCGAGGCTCGCTTATCGTTAATGTGAGCTGTTTAGAAAAACAGCGACACCCCCTTTCCTTTTTGCGAGGGTGGAGGTGAAGTTTGCTTTTGCAAGCCCCTGGCGTTTTTGCGAGGGTGCTTGACTTTTTTGGACTTTGTGCCTCCCCTTGTCTGAGGTGGAGGTGAAGTTTGCTTTTGCAAGCCCCTGGCGTTTTTGCGAGGGTGCTTGACTTTTTGGTACTTCACGCCTCCCCTTGTCTAAGGTGGAGGTGAAGTTTGCTTTTGCAAGCCTCTGGCGTTTTTGCGAGGGTGCTTTACTTTTTGGGACTTCGCGCCTCCCCTTGTCTAAAGTGGAGGTGAAGTTTGCTTTTGCAAGCCCCTGGCGTTTTTGCGAGGGTGCTTGACTTTTTGGGACGTCGTGCCTCCCCTTGTCTGAGGTGGAGGTGAAGTTTGCTTTTGCAAGCCCCTGGCGTTTTTGCGAGGGTGCTTGACTTTTTTTGGACTTCGCGCCTCCCCTTGTCTGAGGTGGAGTTGAAGTTTGCTTTTGCAAGCCCCTGGCGTTTTTACGAGGGTGCTTGATTTTTTGGGACTTCGTGCCTCACCTTGTCTAAGGTGGAGGTGAAGTTTGCTTTTGCAAGCCCCTGGCGTTTTTGCGAGGGTGCTTGACTTTTTGGGACTTTGCGCCTCCCCTTGTCTAAGGTGGAGGTGAAGTTTTCTTTGCAAGTTTGTTTCGAAATGTTTATGTTTTGAAGCAATCTTCGGGGGTTCTCATCGATTATAAGCGCTCTTAAATAAGAGTGGCTTTTATCGATATTTATGGAAAATAAAAGGAAAACTTTAGAATTTTGTTTTTAGGGGGTTGTTGCTTGTATTAAGGATTTGGATGATGCCTCGTTAAAAAAGCTTACGCCCCTTCGTAAGGAAAAAGAGTGCAGCTCCTTTGTTTTGGTTATAAGCATGGTACTGGAAAAGATGAAAGATGAAAGGCAAATTACATGTTGCGAGAGCTCGCTAAGGCTCTGCTACGGGTAGAATTTGCGAAGGTCATCGACATTCCAAGTATGTGGCACGCTGTTTCCTTCGCTGTCAGAAAGGTGATAGGATCCAGGGCGATTGCGTTCTGTTATCAGGTATGGTCCTGTCCATTTTGGCTGAAATTTTCCTGCCATGTTGGCATTTTGTTTCCGAATGAGGACGAGGTCACCTTTGTTCAAGTCTTTGATTTTCACCTTTTTGTCTCTCCATTTTTTGGTTTCTTTTTGATACTTGCGAAGGTTGTGCACTGCGTTGCATCTTCGCCCTCGGGCCGTTGTGAGAGCCACAGATACCCTCGTGGATGAGTTTGAGTATGTCCTTTCCTTGGTTCTGTGATACGCATTTTAGATATGGGGAGGTCACCGAGGCTTTGAACAGAGTGTTGTCCACTATTTTATATCCTCGAGCTCTTTGGCTGAGCCTGTTTTCTTCCTCTTTGGAATCAGGCTCATGCAACCCGTTGACATAGGCCATGATTGGGGCTCTCCAATCTTCGCTCTGAATTGCATTGATCAGCTTCGCTGTTTTTTTAGAGGCTTCAATGGCTGATTGTGTTGCTACTTCATAAAACACATCTGGAGGCAACTGTAGTTGTTGTGCTGCTGCTTTGGCCAGACTGTCTGCTTCGCTGTTATAGGACCTCGGTATTGCTTTCACTGTTATGCCGAGGAAGGAAGATTCTGACCTTCGGACATATTGTAGGTACTTTTGCAGCTCTAAATCTTTTGCCTTGTAATTTTTCTCGATGTGACCCGCAATGACTTGGGAGTCTGTATTGATGACTGCCCTTCGGACTGATAATGCTCGAAGCCTTGAAAGTGCCAGTATTACAGCTTCATATTCTGCAGAATTATTTGTGCACTTGAAGTCGAGTCTTTTTGCATATCGTAGCTTCGAGCCAGATGGTGAAACTAGGATAGCCGAGGCTCCTGCTCCAGCTGTTCCCCAGGCTCCGTCGACATACACCGTCCAAACCGGATCTGCTTCGACTCCTTCTTTGCGAGGGTCCGGAGTCCATTCGGCTATGAAATCTGCTAAAGCCTGTGATTTGATCGTTGTTCTTCCTACGAAGGTTATGGTGTAACTGTTCAATTCGACTGTCTATTTTGCTATTCTGCCGACTGCCTCATTGTTCTTGAAAATGTTCTCGAGGGGGTAAGCTGATGGTACTTGGATTTCGTGTGCCTGGAAGTAGTGTTTAAGCTTTCTTGAGGCCATGACCATAGCATAAGCTATTTTTTCGAGCTCTGAATAGTTTCGCTTGGGACCTTCGAGGGTTTCTGACACATAGTAAATTGGGGCCTGCCTGGTTTTGCTGTTTTCGTGCAGTTCTTTGATCAGCACTGCGCTGGTTGCATGGGACGAAGCTGCGACGTACAGCAGTAGCAAGTCCGCTTTGTTGGGGCTCGTTAAGATGGTCAACTTGGTGAGATACTTTTTTAAATTCACGAAGGCTTTCTGCTACCGAGATCCCCAATTGAATGGAGCGGTGCTTCTCAAAGTTTTGAAGAAAGATAACCCTCGCTCAGCTGATTTAGAGATGAACCTGCTGAGTGCTGCTAAGCGCCCTGACAAACGCTGAGCTGCTTTTTTGGTTGTCGGTGGTTCCATGTTGATGATGGCATCAATTTTTTCAGGGTTGGCTTCGATTCCCCTTGCTGAGACGATACAACCTAGCAGTTTTCCTTCGCTGACCCTGAAGACACATTTTTGGGGGTTTAGTTTCAATCCAGCTGACCGAAGGTTATTGAACACTCTTGCCAAGTCTGATATATGATTTTCTTTTTGTTCGCTTTGAACGATCAGGTCATCGACGTAGGCAGAGATGACATGTTCATCTTTGAAAACTTCGGATGTCATGCGAGCGAAGGTAGACCCTGCGTTTCTCAAGCCTTCTGCCATTCTTCTAAAGCAAAAGGTGCCCGAGGGGGTGATGAAGCTTGTTTTTTCTTCGTTTTCTTCATTCATCCAGATTTGATGGTACCCCGAGAAACAATCGAGGAGAGAAAGCATCTGACATCCGGCTGCTCTGTCCACCAAAGTGCTTATGTTTGGTAGAGGAAAATCATCCTTCGGGCAAGCCTTGTTTAAGCAAGTGAAATCCACACACATTCTCCATTTTTTGTTCTTTTTCTGGACTAGGACCACATTTGATAGCCATGTTGGATACTTGACAGGGCGGATAACCCCTGCATCCAGGAGTCTTTTTACTTCTGCCCTCGCCGCCTCTTTTCTTTCTTCTGACATTTTGCGGAGCCTTTTCTTGACTCGATGATACCCTTGTTTTATGTTCAGGCTGTGCTCAATCAAAGATCTGTTCACTCCCTTGAGGTCTTCCGCAGACCAAGTGAAGGTGTCAGAGTTTTCTTTGAGGAAATGGACGAGGTTGTCTTCTGATTGGGGGTCTAAGTGGGCTGCGATGATTATTTTTCTTTCAGAGATACCCTCGAAGAGTTGAACTTGTTTGGTTTCTTCTTTTGGTGATGCTCTTATTTGGTCACAGTGTGCTTCACCTTCGCTCCCGAGGTTTATTGTTTGAGGCTTTGTTAGATTGTGGACATTGCGTTGCCCAGGTGCTACTGTTCCTTCAGCGGCTCTTGCGACGTCTTGATCTCCGTACACTGCAACGACCCCCTTCGGAGCAGGAAGCTTCATGCAGAGGTACGCAGGATAGATGACCGCATTGAAAACATTGGTAATCCCTCGACCAAAAATTGCATTGTAAGGATAAAACATGTCAACCACATCGAAGGTTATGTGTTCTGTTCTGCAGTTTATTTGGTCTCCGAAGGTTATGGGCAAAGAAATTTTCCCGATTGCTCTTACTTGCTGACCGCCGAAACCGTATAGGGGGTTGCCAGCAGGTTGCAGGAGGTTTTTGTCCAGCTTCATGCTGTCGAAGGTTGAGGCGAACAAAATGTCCGCGGAGCTTCCTGTGTCAACCAAAATTTTGGTGACTGACCATCCTGCAAGATTGGTTTCGATTACCATGGCGTCGGTGTGAGGGTAATCTCTTAACTTCATATCACCAGAATCGAAGGTTATTGGGATATGGGACCATCGCCCAAATTTGTGTGGTCCCTCGACAACTACATGGTGCACTCTTCTGGCATGTTATTTCCTTTGCCTTTTGTTGCCATGATCTTCATTGGAGCCCCCAGTTATGGCAAGGATTACGCCGAAGGTTGATGTTGGGTTGTTGATAGTTGTTTGGGTTTGGGATTCGGCTTTGACAGGCTGGGGAGCTGGCAGAGCTGGTATTGGGGGTGGTGGTGGTAAAGCGTTGCTTGCTTGTTGGTTAGTTTAGGTTTGCGGGGTTGCTGGGAATGAAACAGTGTATGCTGTGTTTTGGCGTTGAGGAACGGTGGTGGGATGGTATGGGGTATGATTGTAGTGGGGGTGATGTGCGTAGAAAGTTTGGTGCGAAGGTAGGCCATAGTTGATAGGGGTGTACTGGAATGGAGGATGGGTTGGGTTGAAGCTTGGCTTCCTGGTATGATTGATGGTTCTGTTTTCTGCCGACGTGGCTCTTTTGGATTCCTGGTACTCTTTTCCTTTGGCGAAGCACTCGCATTGTTTGGTTGTGTGCCCCTTTCCTGGACCACAAAAGTGGCAGTACATTTTGGCTGGATCCTTCTGTTGGTTTCTTTGGTCAGGCGGGGGTGGGAATCCTTGCGGATTTTGGTTGCCCGAAGGCTGAGTGCTCCTTCTTTGGTCTTCGAGTAGGCCTGCCTTGTTGAGTGCCCCAATGTTGCTTTGGTCTTGGCGAAGGTTGTTTTCTCTCATTTGGGGTCTTGCTTGTGGTTTTTCCTGTGCCCTTCGAGCGTCTGACTTTGACCTGAAGTCCATGTCCGCTCTACAGTATTTTTCCATTGTCTCATGTAGCTCCTCTATTGTGTTTGTCGGCTTCCTGGCAAACTTCGAAGAGCATGGGTCTGGACGCAGACCGCTGACTGCTGCGAGGATTACGGCCTCATCGGATATACCCGGAGTTCTTGCTCTGATTTGGATGAACCTTCGCCAGTAATCTTGTAATGGTTCGCGCTCTTCTTGTTTGCAGTTAAACAAGTCAATAGGGTTTGATGGGGCTGTTGTGATACCTTTAAAGTTTGTGCAGAGCCTGTCTCTGAGGTTGTCCCAGGAATCCATAGTTCTGGGGCGCAGGTTGCTGTACCATGTCTAGGCGATGTCGTGAAGGATGATTACAAAGGATTTCGCCATTGTTGATTCATCTCCTCCTACTGCAACAACTGCCGCTTCGTAACTCATTATGAATTGACGGGGGTCGGAGAGTCCATCATAACGGGGCAAATTTTGGGGATTGTAGCACAGTGGCCAGGGTTGGGTTTGCAGTATTTAGGAGAGTGGTGATCTTGGGTCGTAGGGCATCTGGTGTTGTTGGGCCCTCCGCTGATTGCGAAGGTTTGGCTCTCTCTCATCTGGGTAAAGTTGGCGAAAATTTGATGGTCTCTCAGGGTATGGTTGTTTAGATGATTTGGTGGTGGCGGGGGTGGTGGTGGCTGACGGGCATTGCCCTAATGCTGCTCGTTGTTCCCCTCCTGGGGTGGTGGCACTTCTCTGTCTATCCAACCCTCGGCCTCGGCTTCAGCTGCCGCGAGGGATTCCTCCATCCGACGAAGCTGTTCCCTCGCCTCGTCTGCCTTCTACCTGATGACCCGCAGTCGGTTATGCCTCTCAAGTTGGACTAGACGCCTTTTCTTTTCTTGCAGCTCAGCGTGGAGCCTCTCTAGGGCCTCGAGACCCAACTCCTCTTCATCTCCTCCCCCACCTTCTCTAGAGGTGTGCGGGTGTTGCTGTGTTGCCGATCGAGTATGCGGGCCCAGGATCTCAGTTTTCGGGATAACTTCTTCCGTTCCCAACGACGCTTCGTTCTCCTCCACACCTTGGACCGTCGCGGCGACTTCATTCGTGGTGCGATGGTCTCTGCCTAGGACCGTCCTCCTGGTTCCAGCCATTATGCGAAGGTGTAACAAACCGTGTCATCGTGGGTTCGATCCCCACGGATGGCGCCAAACTGTTGGAAACACTCTTGCCTTACCTCCGCACACGTGCAGGGGAACGGCGAAGGTGGCCAACTGTCGGAACCAAAGACGAAGGTATAGGACAAAGTTAGACAACGGTGGCCTTTCTCTCTTCCCAAAAAATCATGCCTTTTACACTGTTCATCCCTTGGTATTTATAGGGAATGCTAAGAGACACTGACCAAATTACAAAAGGGTACAAGAAAGATTCCTTAGCGCTGTACAGCGGAAGGGCAAAATCGTACAAACACGGGCAGCGTGGAAACCCTAACTCGCCTTCCGCGCGTCCGCCGCCACACGGCTCGTGCATCCCCTCGTGGGAGCGTGAGGGTTGACCTTCGACTTGCGGAACCATCGCTTCAGTTGCGAGGCCCGCGTTCACTTGCCATCTGTTGAGCCTGACGTTTCTTCCGAAGGTGTGCGGGACGCGCGAGGGTCACAGACCGTGTTCTTCACGCCTCGTGCCTGCAAGAAATAGAAAATATCCCGAGGGTCGAGCTAACATCCGAAGGTTAGAAAAATAGAAAATATCCCGAGGGTCGAGCTAACATCCAAAGGTTAGAAAAATAGAAAATATCCCGAGGGTCGAGCTAACATCCGAAGGTTAGGAAAAATGACCCGAGGGACTTGACAAATGATGAAAGTTCTTGCGAAGGTATGCAGGATACGCGAGGGTTGTTTTCAGTGTCAGCCTGCTTGACGTCGCTGCCGAGGGTTCCTTCCCCCAACAACGATCTAAAAACTTTATATCAAAAAAATAATTCATAAGTTTTTAATAAGATCTTGAATGAAGACAACCTTTATATCAAAATTGTAGCTCTCGATGTGATCTACAACTTGTAGTTGAAAAGTTTTTGAATTAAAACTGCTTAGGGTCCCAAAATATTGTTGTATGTTTATAGATTTTGAAATTTAAAATTTAAAATTTAAAATTAATTTTTTGGATACTAAATGACTTTAAATAAAAAAATCATTTAGTGCATTGGAGAACTATAACTTTTATATAGATTATGTCAATATTCAAGATTTTTTGATAATTTTGAATTTTAAAATTTAAAATCTATAATAATAAAATAATATTTCAGGACTCTAAATAATTTTAATTCAAAAACTTTTTAACTACAAAGTTATAGATCACATCATGGACTATAATTTTGATATAAAGTTTATTTTCATTCGAGTTCATATAAAAAAAGTTATGAATTATTTGTTGATATAAAGTTTTTAAATTGCCATGTTTAGATATAGATGAGACTCAAAACAAAATTTAGGGACCAATATGACATAACTGAATAAGTTTAAAGATCTAAATGGATGATTTGTAAGTTTAGAAACCGGGTTGACACTGCCAAACGAGTTTAGAGACTGAGATGACACAACCGAAAGTTTAAAAATCTAAACGATCAATTTGTGAGTTTAGAGACCGGAGTGACATAAGAACAAGTTTAGACATCGCTGGTGGACTTTACTCTAATATTTTTGTCGTCACGGCATCCAGCGTTTCAATTCTTGGTCCAATTCAAGTTCGCCGAGCGATCAGAGAAAATGGTACTCGCTTACCCAACAGAGTGCAGTTCTAGATTTAAGACCACTCAAACTTTCTCAATTTCTATTTTATAAGAAAAAAATACTAATACTTATTATGTGTCAGTTAAATTTAGCATAAAATATATTTATAATAAATCTAATATTTAATTGATATGGAACATGTTATTATTTTTCATACTAAAAAATGCAATTGTAGATACTCAAAATTTCTTAAATAATTTCTTAAATGCGAAAAATATCATCATTTATGTCTTGTATTTCATAATTAATTTAATGTTATTTATTTGATGAAAACATGTTACTTTTTTCAGCTAAAAGAGTGTAACTATAAATTCGAGCCTGGTTAAACTTTCTAAAATTTATTCTACTTTATAAGAAAGATATAAACATTTATGTCTAACTAGATTTACTGTAAAAGCCTGATATAACAAGAGGTAGTATTTTTTTTATTGAGGTGGTTAAAGTTAAAATTATTTAACTCTGCACGAAAAGGAGCTATGACTTAGGACGGAGGAGTATACATATAAGAAGAGTACGGAGGAGGAGTATACGTATAAGAAAATCAAAATAAAGGAAGAATAACAAGAAAAAAAAAGAACTGTGTCATATTTGTGCTAGAAATAATAACAACTTAGTGACGCATAAATTAATTCTGACAATGAGAAAAATATAAAAAGATGCATCGTAGATGTGTAATCTACCACTAGCAGTATAATATGAGACATATCTAGACTATGTATCGCTAATAACATGAAGAACATGAAATAGAAGAATAGTGGGATTGAAGGCATGCTTACAGTGGAGTTGTCGGTACTAGGAACTAGCACAAGAGAAAACGAAGAAGACCGTTGATGAAGACTGGTGATGTCGGCGTAGAGGGAAGAAGACGTCCAGCGAGCAGTCGCGACGACGCTTCCCAAAAACCTTATACGTCCCTACCCCGTGCAGGGACGCGAGGAGACGCAGACTTCAGAGACCTACTCTCCTGGCACCGATGACACGTCGGCGGCGGGATGGGGTCGACAACAGTAGCGCAACACTAGGGCAGAGGAGAAGGAAAATGTTGTGTATCGAGGATGACGTCACGTCCCTCTTTATACACACGCCGCAGTTGCATCTTTAGAAAAAGACAACCGTGTAATCATAATATTAATGTGATTGAACCTACCATTAGTGTATGAGTCAATCCCCATTAATACGAGAATAATTGCTTGCTAAAACAGGTCAGCGTAATTTTCTCCATGTATGCAAAAATATCGAGTGGCAAAACAAAGCTGCACAACCACAAGGCCTCGATCAAACTATTCACATGCATATCGTGTGCCCTGCGCGCCTCACGCACGTAGGTTTCTTCCTTTGCCTCTTCTCAATAGCTTCAATTAATTGGAGATAGCTCAACTATATAAACTATATAAGCTGACCTCTTTTTTTTTTATAGAGTAGCAGTATGGACTAAAGTCTCTCACCATATCAAATCTTCTGCCAATTTGAGCCCTCGTCCGAAGAAGACCCGAACGTGATCTCTCTCTGTTTGGCACGGCCACCATATCAAATCTTCTAACAATTTGAGCCCTCGTCCGAAGAAGACCCGAACGTGATCTCTCTCTGTTTGGCACGGCAAGAAGGACCAAGAGCACGTGGGCTTGGGCTGCGGACTGATGGGCTGCGGACTGGCTGTGTGGGCCTCGCCTCGTGCTCGTGCTCGTGCTCGTGCTCGTGCGGCCGTGCCGCCGCCCCCCATGTGCCGCTGCTGCCTTTGCTGCTCTGCTACTGCTAGGAGGAGCTGACCAAACTCCCCGGCGATGCTTCTGATGCTGTTGCCACTTGAATGCTCTCCTGCCGTGCTGGCTGGTGCTGCTCCGATGCCGAGCCGACGGATCCCGCGCCGACCGCATCCGCATGCCACCCACCTCCCTCCGCCTCGATCCGCATTAACTACTCCGACCTCACTACTTCCTCGCCGCTTCCAAATCCCAATAATCCTTCCCCATCGCGCAAATCCAGAACAGAAGCTCTCGGAGCAGAGCAAGGCAGGAACTGGAGGTGGCGGCGGGAGCCGCCGAGTGACGCTGACGCGGCGGTGACCGCCTGAGCGGGGGAATTCCGGAAGGGAACCAGGCGGGGCGGGGGGCGGGGGGCCGGGATGGCGGCGGAGCAGGGGCGGTCGCTGGCGGAGACGCCCACCTGGTCCGTGGCCACCGTCACCACGCTCATGGTCGCCGCCTGCTTCCTCGTCGAGCGCTCCCTCTCGCGCTTCGCCAAGGTGACAAAGTGTCCGGCCGGCCCATGCGCCGGCGCATGGCCATCTTCTTCTCGCCTCACACTAGTCACTACTGCTTTGCTTCGCTGCTGTGCGCTTATTAGCTGACCCCACCGGCTTGTTGTTCGCTCCGCACCGTGCAGTGGCTGCGCAAGACCAAGCGGAAGGCCATGCTCGCCGCGCTCGAGAAGATCCGCGAAGGTACGTTCCCCTCCCTCGCCGTCTCGCTCCTTCGTCCGTCCGTCGCGCTCGATCTTCTGCTGGCTGCTGAATTGCTGCACTAGTAGGTAGCAGACTAGCAGTCCACTCTCTAGTGCATGTCCCTATTGTATTGGATCATTCCACAATTTGTGGAGCTCAGCAGTGTCCGGAATGTTGTCTGTTTATTTGCCTATTACTAGTGTTAGGCTATATATATAATTATATATCTGCCAATCTACAACTGTCAATAACTCAATATTCATGGAAGCAGACTGTTAGAGTTACACCAACACATGGATTGGTACTATTACTACCCCTTGCCTTGCAATGCTGCTAGTTTCAGACAACGTTAGCACATTGTATCCACTCTCCAAGGTTCTAACACCCTGTGGTGACCTCGTTACACTCACTTCTTCCTACCTGCTCAAGCTCAACCCTGAATTAATGTTTCTTCTGCCACTGCCGCCTGCTCTCAAGCTGTTCGACTGTTTGCCTCTCACCAATAGAATCCAATGCCTGCTGCACGCAGAGCTGATGCTGCTCGGCGTCATCTCGCTGCTGCTCAGCCAGACTGCGCGCTTCATATCCGAGATCTGCGTGCCGTCCTCGCTCTTCACCAGCCGCTTCTACATCTGCTCCGAGAGCGACTACGATGACCTGCTGCACAACACCGGCGCTAACCAGACGGCGCTCGATAAGAACATGTTCGGTGGCCAGAGGCTGCACATCTGCAGCAAGGTAACAAACATGTCCTGGTCCCACAGTCTATTGAGGTCACTGGAGCGTTGTTCGCTCACTCATTGCTCCGGTTGGAGTTTGATTTGTCACTTGATGCAGGGCCATGAACCTTTTGTTTCGTACGAGGGCCTCGAGCAGCTGCACCGGTTTCTGTTCATCCTTGGTATCACTCATGTCTTGTACAGTTTTGTAACTGTGGTTCTGTCCATGATTAAGGTGCGTGCTCGCTGTCCGTTTGCTTCCGGGTCTGACGCTTTGTACTCTTCTTTTGTGATGAGTTTATTGTGGCATATATCTTTCTGCTCTTGGTGCAGATCTATAGCTGGAGGAAGTGGGAAACCTTAGCAGGTCCAATTGCTGCTGAGGAATTGAAAGGTAGGATCATCAACTGAAAGTGGATGCTTGTTTGGCCACATTTTATGCAACACCGTTGTTGTGTTCTACCTGACTTATGTTTGTCTCTCTCAGCTAGGAGAACGAAGGTGATGAGAAGGCAGTCTACCTTTGTTTTCCACCATGCTTCTCATCCATGGAGCAAAAATAAAATACTTATTTGGATGGTAAGTTCATTTCCTTTTTTCTTCTTTCTTGATTGATCTATCTGTGGAACATATTCTGATTCTTTATTACCTGATTACTGTATCACAGTGTAAAGACATAAAAAAATGCTTTGTTTTCCTAGTCCTATCCAGTCATTTCTAATTCAACCTCAAGTTCACTGATGAAAGAACGTCTAAGAGTGCCACCAACCATAAAGTCAAAAGATTCATGTATCTGAAGCCTCAAATACTCTAAATACTGCCAATGTTTTCGTGTCAGAAGTGGCATAGTTTAGAGACTGGAAGTAGTCTACATCCATAATCACTTGGATTTAAAGTTCCTCTAATTGCATTGCAGCTTTGCTTTCTGCGTCAATTCAAGGGCTCCATAACAAGGTCAGACTATTTGGCACTGAGGTTGGGCTTTGTCACAGTGAGTACTCCAATTTCTTTTCCTAATGTTTTAACATCCCCGACCCCCTTTCCAAGATGCATCTAATGTGCCCACTTTCCCCTTGTGATTTTCTTGTCTGAATTTTTGTTGTTAGTATCACAAGCTACCGCATTCGTATGACTTCCATAAATACATGGTAAGGAGCATGGAAGATGATTACAATGGGACTATTGGTATCAGGTAAAACAGAATTTGCTCTCCAGAGTATCCACTTTTCATCTGATCCGTTGAGCATTAAGAAAAACTACATTTGATAGAGTAGATTTCTTGATTTGAACAACAAAGTATACTGGCGTAGCAAAAGTTTTCAATGAGATTCAATATGATTGGCTCTGCTGACTGCTGATCAAGGTATGATGGATTTTTGCAATACATACATTCGTAGCTCCATAGTGATCCAAACTTTATGGACTTCTTTGCTCCTTCCAATTGATAATGCTGGTTGAAGCATTCAGCCTTCTTAGAACTTGGTTATAAGCATGTCAGGAGCTATTCATTTTCTTTTCTTAATATTCTATCCTCTAGCTATTGGAACTATATGCTACCTGTTGTATTCATACATGAGCACATCCTGTTTGTTGCAGTTGGCCACTTTGGGCATATGCGATTGTATGCATATTAATCAATGTTCATGGTACCACTCGCTCCAAGCCTCTCTTCTTCCCTCGCCTCCGAGCTTAATAAACCCCATATGACATTATTTGAATCTTTCTTTTTAATTGTAGGTATCAATATATATTTCTGGTTATCCTTTGTTCCTGTTGTTGTAAGTATTACTCATGTCACCTAATCAGTTCACAAGATTCAGCTATTGATGTCTTATGTTTCTTGTCTTAAAAATGATACTTATGTCTTCTCATAATTTTGTGCCTTCACAAATTTCGTAAAGCTGGTGCTTCTAGTGGGTACTGAACTTCAGCACGTCATCGCTCAGTTGGCTCTGGAAGTCGCTGAGGCAACAGCACCTTATGTTGGCTCACAACTCAAACTGCGTGATGATCTCTTTTGGTTTGGAAAGCCTCGGGTTCTCTGGTGGCTTATACAGTTCATTTCATTTCAGGTGATGTTTATTGCTTGCTACTCTGGATGTTTTGATGCTTATATGAACATCTTTTTCCTCGCCCTAACATTTTTTCTTTCTTCCAGAATGCCTTTGAGCTGGCAACATTCTTATGGTCTCTGGTGAGAATCTTCTTAATCTTTATGAGTGGAATTAAATTGTTTGGACAAACAGCCAATAGTACAAGAACATGGAGGATGAGAACATATACAGTGTTCTCTCTGTAGGATAGGTGCTGGGTTTATGTAATATTTTTGAATTGCTGTCTGGACCAAAGCTTGCTAGTCCAGAAGGTGTGAACTAACCAGTTTCCTAGCTCAAGAGATGAGAAAGGATCTGCACAAATTGTATCTCTCCAATGACTCCATATAGCTTGATTTGTTATTTTTATTTGTACTTATTGGCACACATCTTGTGCAGTGGGAACTCAGTGCACAAACATGCTTCATGAAGCACTACTACATGGTTGCCATTCGGTTGATTTCTGGGTAAGTGTCTTTGTATTTTCTTTCAAAGATACAGAGTATTTTGTGGTCTGACTGTAGAAGAGTTCGGCGTATCCTTAAAGTTCTTGATGTATTGCTTTGTGGAAGTTGCCACAGCCTTACATTTCACATTGATTCATTTGTCAATCTCCTTTGAAAGTCACATTACATGCTTTGAACTACCTTGTGTTACTCCAATTCTCTACACTATATTTCTACTTGATACAATGATGCACAATTCTCTTGCGTATTCGAGAGAAATATATTGGTTGGGCTCAATACTAACAAAAAAGGGTGAAAAAAAAATCTCTTCTGAACATTGCAGGCTGCTAGTTCAGTTTTGGTGCAGCTACAGCACACTGCCACTGAATGTGATTATTTCTCAGGTACTCTTCAAGCTTAAAAAAAACTAATTTGAACCAAGAGATACTGATATAGTAATTCGTCACATGATTTCATCAGCATCATATATCATTTTATTGCACTGATGAATTGTTCCTTCGTCTTGCAGATGGGTTCCAAGTTCAAGAAATCACTGGTGTCAGAGAACGTGAGGGAGTCTCTCCACAGCTGGTGCAAGAGGGTCAAGGACAGGAGCCGGCACAACCCGCTCTTCTCGCGGAACGGGACCCTCACGACCAGATCCGTCTGCTCCCTCGACACCACCTACGAGACGGACCACGAGACGAACACGGTGTGCACGCTGTCCAGGACGGCGTCGGCGACGTCGCTGGACGACCAGCTCACCGTGGACACCGTCGATGACGAGCTGTCCTGCATCGAGAAAGATGTCTGACGCCGTTGCTGATTCGCTAAGACCCGAGGCGCTGCTCACCAAAACTACATACTGCACCGACCTGTGTGATAGGATGTGCTCCTAGGATTGAATCGATACTGAAACGACATGTATATGTAGAGTGCTTTGCCCCCTATGGTGGCACGAGCAGTGACAATATGTGTAAAAACTAGAAACTATAATGTCTCTTAGTCTTAGCTGACATCATACATGAGGCAGCTTAGCCCAAATTTAAAACTGTGCCTTACGACTGTGAGCTTGACAACTTGTGGTTACCAAATAAACACATGGGACCCTACGTTCCACCTTAATAGTAACATAATAATCCTTACAATCCAGTTCAATTCACTAGCATCTTTGTTGATTAATAAATATAGAAGGTCCTATTGCCGGTATGCTTAGCACAATTCATAAAGATGTACTTATTAGGGCGTAAGGTTTTCAAAATGGAATAAGTCCTTAGATCTTGCTTGAATTGAATTGATTTCTACAAATTCTTGCATTTAAAATTTGTCGACACTAGCTCTCTTGTCCTACATCTACTACATGTCTACGTCAAGTAGTAAATTATACAAAGAAAAAACTACTCTCTCTATCCAATTTATAAGATATTTTGTCTTTTCTAAATACATTGTTTTGCTAGTCTAGATATATAGAAAAACAATGTATTAAAAAAGTCAATCTTATAATTTGGATGGAGAAAGTATGACTCTGTTTACTTGAACCAGTTTTGGCTGTTTCAATACTGATCTGTGAGAAAGAATAATCTGTAGTACAACTGTTAAGCTAATCGATAAGTTCAAGCAGACAAAGTCTATAGTGTATCCACTAATGGTTATTTAAGGTTGTAAATATTATTACTCTCTCCATGTATCTAAAGAAAGTCGTTTTGAATATTGATACGGTCTTAAAAAACAACTTCGAACATTACTTTTTTCTATAAAATATTTATAAAATATAGTCAACCTCAACCTAAAAAAGTTTATGTATAGTTAAAGTTTAAAATAAACTTTAGACAACCTTAAAACTTCTTTTTTTAGAGACATGGAGGGAGGATTTTTATACAAAACCTGATGAACTTTACAACCTATTATAAAAAAGTTCTTTTTTACTACTCTCTTTAAAATAGAAAAGTAATCTAAGAGGGCGGCGCCATGTATCCTGGAAGTATCCAAGTCAAAAATAGACACGTACGTACCCGGACAAGTCTCGCCAACCACAGGATCCGGCCGGCTAATCAAGAATGACCACGGTTTCCTGAGTTGCTGTCATGGTCAACTTTTCCGAACACCACAAGTTTTGACCCAACTTGACAAAATAACACATGGCACATATTTCTAAAACATGATAGTAGTATATACTACTAATAAAACAAAAGATTCTATACATCAATTTCTATTTTTCTAGAGAAAAAAAAAAGAAAAAAAAAAGAGAAGAACAAAGCAAGGTAGGCACGCCAGTCACCCATCCTTCCTCCAGCCACCCACAAAACGAGCTCCAGGATTCCCAACCACACCGAATCTTCTCCCGGACGACTCCGACCCAAGAACCGCGCGCAGCAATTCACACCGCGCTTCTCTTCTCCAGCGATGCAGACGGCGGCGGCCGTGGCGTGGGCGGCGGTCCCATCGACGTCCACCTCCTCATCCTCCTCGCCCTCCCCTTTCAGGGTAAGGGGTTCCGTTCCCAGCCGTGGCCCTTCTCGAGGGGCGCTTTCTTGCCTGGCTCGGTCCGGCTGATGGGTTCTCTCTCGATTCGGCGCGCAGGTGGGGGTTGCGTCGACGGCCGTGCCGGCTTCTTCCGCGCGCAGGCTTGTTGCCGCCTCCGCGCCCCTGGGTCGTCGACGGCGGCGGCAAGGTCAGTTCTTTGTTGGCTGGTAGCTCGTTATCACCGGTTCTTTTTGTCTCCATCTTTGTTGGGGATTTTATGGATTGGTAGAAATCTCTCTCAAGCTTACCTTATGGTATTGACTGGATTGATAGTATATTGGAGCTGTCTCAAGGATTGGTAGGGTATTTTGTAGAGGAAGAATTGTCTTGCCGCATGATGTGGAACTTTGATGGTTTAATCCTGGAATCATACTGTGGCATCATCTGCTAGAAAGGAAGAATCACAAATTGTGTTGTTTTAAATCCCACGTTCAGGTGTTATGAGTGAAGACCCACATTTGTTTGCATAGGTTCTTGGATAGCATTCCAAGATGATCAATCTGTTGATATAGTGATAAATGGTGCTAAAATGTAGTTGCAAAATATCGATGGTGTGCAGTATGCTTTGCAATTATGCAATGACTAGCTAACAACATTAACAAAACACTAAGTATGCCTTGCACCTATCCAGTATGTTCTTAGGACTGTATGATACCTTCTGTCTTGGCAGCGTAGTGTCATATACTCATATTATTTGCGCTGTGTTGTGATTATCATCTAAGCATATAGGAGTACGAAACTGTTTTTGTACAAGCTGGAGCATCTCCTACAGCGGTTAAGTTTAGGTATCAGGGCATTCCAAAATTCAGACTATTTGCTTGTATTTTCTGACTTAATTGATTAAGATGCAACTGTTTAAGTAACTGCAACTCTAAATGTGTCCTGGTCTAGCAGCGGTTCAAGCTGTTGCCAATCCAGACCCTGCGATCGAGCTACCATTGACTGCTGAAAATGTTGAGATGGTGTTGGATGAAGTAAGGCCGTATCTTATGGCAGATGGAGGCAATGTTGCGTTGCAAGAGATTGACGGGAATGTGGTAAGGTTAAAGCTGCAAGGAGCATGTGGGTCGTGCCCGGCTTCAGTAACAACGATGAAGATGGGTATTGAACGCCGCTTGATGGAGAAAATACCAGAGATTGTTGCAGTTGAGCCCATCACTGACGAGGAGACTGGCCTTGAATTGAACCAAGAGAACATTGAAAAGGTAAATGTTCTATTGTTGGCCAAATATTTCCATTAGTAAAGATCACTTGATTCTTATGGAATACTGAACTCAACCAGAATTTATTTTGTTGGATGTTGGCTAATTGGCTAATTGGAATGGATTTTCCTTGAATAGGATCAAATTCTTCTGAAACATGTGTTATGTGTATACTTTCTAAATAAAATTCAGAGTTTTCTGATGAGTTGTGCTTATTTATTTTTACAGTACCGTGACTGCATAATGATGTTATTATCAGTTCTTTTACACTTAAAATCCATCTTCTATGCCAGTTTGTAGGCTTGAATTATTTCTCTTTACCTATTAGATATATTGTGGAAATGTATTGCAATGTTAGAATGCTCTGCTTTAGCTTTTTGTTCATAGGAGCAGGTCAGGACTTTTCAGTGTAGTTGCACTCATGCAGCGTCATTTTTCTGGTTATTTGTCTGGTGGAAGCTCTGGTTCTTTGGCTGGTTTCCATTGTATAAACTTAGAGCTTGTCCCTGTATCATAAGAACTAGCTTTTGTGCCCCTGCCTATACACACACTGATACATTTATGTTATAGTCATAGCTAATAATGTGGCTTTTGCATCCTTATGATGCTCAGTATGTGAGGTAACATCCTTTCAGCTGTCACCTGTGCTACAGCGGTGCACCGTGCATCCCTGTTCAACTGATATAGGAAGTGATGTTAATCATGCTATAGTTAATACGAAATTCTGTCTGCTGATATAGGTTTTGTGATTTTCCAGCTTTACTTACTATATGTAAGATCAAAGCAATAAATAAGATATGGTGACCAACAAGCAAATAAGACTGCTGCTATCTTGCTCTTATGCTTTCTTTGAAAACTAGCCTTGAAGATGTATAATTTCCATTCCTTTCATGGACCCTTAACTTTTGAAGGGCATTGAGATAGAAACTGAGCATCAATAACATGTTTTCTCCAATATCAGGTACTTGATGAGATTAGGCCATACCTTGCTGGCACAGGAGGTGGTGAGCTTGAGTTTGTCGCAATCGAGGAGCCTATTGTCAAGGTTAGGCTTACAGGCCCAGCTGCTGGTGTGATGACTGTACGAGTAGCGTTGACTCAGAAGCTCCGTGAGAAGATCCCTAAAATTGCAGCTGTCCAGCTATTGCCATAAGATTAGAATCTTTTAGAAGCCAGGCATTAGTCACAGTTGACAATGTAAATGTACTACTGCAATAAATCTTGAGTTGTAATGTGTAGCCTACTGAGGCTTCAGTGATATCATGATCATCGATACGCAAAAGTAAAGGTGTTTGTTGGATATGTAACAAGATTTTTGGTTTTTTTTTTGTGTGCGCGATCTGTACTCTTGTTATAACCACGAGGGAAGAAACATAAATCATAGGGTACACATATGTTTAGCCTTAAGAAAGAATACTTTCTCCTCCTGGAGTTGATCTACAAATTTTGTTAAATTCTCAAATTCACTTAAGAGATTATTGATCTGCACCTTTGTTGTATTATGTCTTATGCAACATACCTTGTGCCACTACATATATCACAAGCATGAAATGGGCCACATGTTCCGTTGTAACGCAGCACTTGGGACATGTATTAATCATACAATTGTATTATGTCTTATGCAACATACCTTGTGCCACTACATATATCACAAGCATGAAATGGGCCACATGTTCCGTTGTAACGCAGCACTTGGGACATGTATTAATCATACAACGCATAAATTGATCATCGCGAGTCATTTAAATTATTCTACAATTGCGATTTATAGAGGTATCGCAACAACAAAACATTAGACCAAACTCTTTAGCTCCATAGACCAAATGACATAAACTGAAGATACTTTAAAACTTAGATTGCAACAGCAAATCATTCCACAAAAATCTTTAGCTCCATACAGTTTCGTGATCAAATACTTAAATTATCCAGTAAACACAAAAAACCAACGATGTCAATATCCATGAGACTCCTAGATGCAAAACCTGTGGATAAAACTCTATGCTCCTCAAGATCTTTAGCTCCATACAGTTTCGTGATCAAATGCTTACATTATCCAGTAAACACAAAAAACCAACGATGTCAATATCCATGAGACTCCTAGATGCAAAACCTGTGGATAAAACTCTATGCTCCTCAAGATCTTTAGCTCCATACAGTTTCGTGATCAAATGTTTACATTATCCAGTAAACACAAAAAACCAACGATGTCAATATCCATGAGACTCCTAGATGCAAAAACTGTGGATAAAACTCTATGCTCCTCAAGTGGAGGACTGCATTTAACAACAAAAAGGCCTGCAGAGCTCCATTGCTCGAAACTGTCTTAGCACAAAGAGCCGAGTTAGGAAATGAAGACGCAGTCAACCCCAGCAACATGGATACCAAAGCGACAGTGAAATATATAGTACAAATGTGTGCAGCCATATTGTTGTACTCATTCAGTCGGTTGAGAAGTACTGCCTTGTCAGTCCATATGATCAAAGCTATACCAAGAAAACAGAT